>OX359270.1:23616055-24816055 GCA_947179155.2 Hedera helix
AATCTATTCAGATCTATTAATCCCCTTTTTAGTGATCCAACGATTATGAACAATTTTAGTTTTGAGCTATCTTGAATTTAGATCTCATTAGCATGATTCTCATCATGGTTCTAAAAGCATTGCTCAAAAACTATGGGTTTATCCATTTGATTAATTCAAGTAATTAATCAAGAATAAGGAAATGCCTTGATAGTTTTATTAATAAATGAACAAGATTACAAAGTATATGCTTATCACATCAAATGTGATTGGCTTGAGGGTAAACTACTTTCAATCTTCCACTTGGACTAAAGCCAATCGCCCTTTGGTATCCCCATACCATTCTTCTCTAAGCGGTGTACAAATTGCTTAGTAAATGGATTTGTAATGTTGTTCTGAGAGTCTACCATCTTTATGCTGTCGTCTCCTTTTCAATGATTTATTTAATCATATGAAAGTGCTACAACACATGTTTGAATTTCAGATGAGACCTAAGTTCCTTGGCGAATTAAACTCCTTTAATGTTAGGAACCATTATAAGTTCTATAATGAACTTGTTGAACCAAACAATCACCTTTGCAGCTTCACTTATAGTTATTTACTATGTCTTTGTCACTAAATCAGCAACTCTTTACTATTTGAAACTTTTTCAACTCACTGCAACACCGTTCACGGTAATCATATTACCTAAAATGGATATACTGTTATCTTGATTAATCTGAACAAACTTGAGTTTGTTAAACCCTCTAGTTTTATATCAGACTCATCATTAGAAACTCTTTTCTAATATTCTTATCCAAAATTGAACTGATATCTGTTTATCATACATAAGCAATATTAAGTCTAGTACATATAAACGAATCAATGTACGTTCCTTGGGTCAAGCCGAGCATCTTTTATGATCTATCTCTGTAGACTTTTATCCTGAATAGAATGTTAGGATGCTTCACCCAAGTCCTTAAAGGAGAAGTTTTTAGACAACCACATCTTTACTAATTGTAGCATAGGTATGTCATTCCTTATCGATAGTATATCAACATATAATACTAGGAATGTTACAGTGGTCCCACTAACCTTTGTACATACTTGGTTCATCATTGTCTTTGATTAAATCAAATTCTTTTAATTACCTCATCAAAATGGATGTTCCATCTACGAGAAACTTGCTTCAATTCATAATTGGATCGTTGTAACTTACATACTTGATTTGCTCCATTTATATGGAAACAAATCCTCTTTGTTGTATCATGCATACATCCTTTTGTATAGTAAGCTGCAACTGCAAGTAAAATCTGAATGGATAAATGCATTTTCACTAGTGAAAAATTTCATTATAGTTAACTCATTGATCTTGTTTGAAATTTTTTTACCACTAGTCAGGTCTTTTAGGTCTCCACCTAGCCATCTACTTTAGTCTTTCTCTAAAGACCCATTTCGGATTTTATGGTCATCGACCATTTCTCTTGAGTATCTAATACTCATACCTCATCGTATACATCTGGATCATCATCCACTATGATGCGTATCTTATCATCATCATCTATGATGAATCCATACCATTAAAGCATCTTCGGTACTAAACCAGATTTACGATTTGGTTGTGGTACAATAGGTTTATCTACTTGTGCAAATTCCTTCACTTGATCTGTTGTATTTTGTGGTTCTTGAACTTCTCCAAGATCTATTTTACTCCCACTAACCCTTTAAGGAAAAAATTCTTTTTCTTATAAGGTAGTGTGACGCCCCCAAATTCGGGTTCCAAATACCCGGATTCGGTCATCACGATCCAATACAAACATTCACCTCTAAACAACATACAATAACTAAATGCAGAATAATAAACATATGTTGTTCATTCAAAAGGTGTTACTAGTCCCAAGATACGATAACCTTACACAAAAGTACACAAATACCCTTAATAAAGTACTTAGGGTTTATATTATATAACAGTTAATTTAATTAACTACAGGGCTGCATCTCAAAGTCTATTACTTCATCTTTCCTTTACCCTTGTTCTTTCCCGAAGTCTCGGGTTGCACTGCAATAAGGTTTCATGATATAGCAAGAGTGAGCAACTAGTTTGCTCAACAAGTTTAAATAACAACAAGGAACAATATATCATGAATGAAAGGGAATAGCTGAACAATTCAATAATGTGAATAACATAAGCAGGAATAATAATTTGCTTTTAAAATTAGGATAGTCAAATAGACTATGAACTATAAATATCCACTGGAGTCAATAGCAGGTTGACCCAATGGTTACTACCAGAAATATGTACTCGAGGGGATCAGCCCAGTACAATATGTATATGCATAACATTTAATTTCCGTATTTTTGTACCTAATATTAGATACATGGTACTCCCCTATAATAAAGGGGTGTTCATAATAGTCTAAAAATTCGTATCTTCAATGATTTGGATAGCTTTTAAAATCTTTAACATGAATGTCTAACCGAATAATGGCTTAGACCTACTTTGAACAGTTCTTGAAACAATAGAACAATAGAACAATAGTTAAGTACAAGTCAATGACTGTACAATCTCAAGTGCAACAAGTGCGAATAACAATAATATCGATGTGGAATAATTGTAAAGTAATTAAACCACTCAAAACATGCTTGGAAATAACAATTCAAGCTTAAATAAATAATTTGCTCAATGAAATGAGTTTAGAGATAAGGAACTTGCCTGTCTGCTCAGCTACAATAAATGTCTAACTTTAACTAACTGGCTTTGAAAAGACCTAACATTAATAAAGTTGGTCTAATAATTAGTACGACGTATTTGCACAACTATACGCTCACTAAGGTACTTATTTATCATATAAGTACTAACACATAATTTACATTAGTCGAAATAATATTATTAACCTTATAAACCCTTAATCAAATTTGGTTAATAATTTAATAAGTTAGAAAATATTTTTCTTAAGCGTTGGACACTTATTAAACCCTTAAACAACTTATTACAATTGTTTAATTAAAGTATAATTAAATTAAATTTATTGTATTAATTCAATCTCTATTTAATTACTATTTAATCTTGGTTAAATAGAAATTAACTAATTACCTCTAGTTATTATTTAAAATAAATAATAACTAATTGTACTTACTTATTATTTAATCGTAATTAAATAATAAATAATTATTGACTCATTTTAACCTTCTTTAATTTAATATTAATCAATTAATAGTTAACTAAGTAATTAACCTTACCTATTATTTAATTTAAGGAAATTAAATAATAGTTTACTCATTTTAATCCTCTTTAATTATTATTTAATGTCAATTAAATAATAATTAATTATTTAATTAATTTTAATTATTATTTAAGATTAAATAAAATTTAATTTATTTATCCTTATTTATTATTTAAATTAAATAACTTAATTTCCCTTAATCATTATTTAATGCTAATTAAATAATAATTAATTACTTAATTATCCTTATTTATTATTTAATAATATTTAAATAATAAATAGTTAATTTATAAATTTTTATATCTTCTTTAATTATTATTTAATGTGAATTAAATAATAATTGCTAATTTATCTCCTTTATTTATTATTAACATTTTAAATAATAAATAACTAATAAATTTATTTAACTTAACCATGATTTAGCTAACTAGATTAATATTTAAAATATTTAAATATTAAACTTAATTAAGAATATCCTCCCCAATATCATTTTTGAATTATTATTATTTTTGTTATAATTTTAAATTAGTTTTTAAATATTTAAATTAATTAAATTAAACCCGAATGACATTTCTGTAAATAAGTTGAAAACTGAAACGAGGGCAAAATAGTAATTTCGCCGAGAAAAAACACGGAGGGGCTGTTTGGTAATTTCGCGGAACTGGGCTCGCGCATTGCGCGCGTTATCCGTAAGCAGGCCCAAAACGGTGCTGTTTTGGGACACTGCTGATGGCTTCCGCGCGTACGCGCAGATTGATTTTTTTTCTTTAAACAAAACGACGCCGTTTTGTCTCCGTGTTTTCGGTGAACAGTTGTCCGCGCATTGCGCTGAAATTAAATTTTTTTTTCTTTGCAGACTGTGAACAGTGACCGGCAATACCCATTTTAAATAAAAATATACCAACAAGTAAGCTTTAAATCATCAATAAAAATCCAAAAAATTTACCAATCACCTTATATTAATTTATAACATGAAAAATTAATTTTTCATGATTTAATATCATTATTTTTTTATAAAAAATTTTACATCACATAAACTACCACAAATCATAACTTTTTGTGTATAACTCCATTTAAAGTGATTCAAACTTTGTTTTTCTCTTGATTTAATGTTCTATAATATTAGAACATCAAACCTAAGTTTTATAAAAATATTTTTGGACATAAATTCCAAAACATGTTTACACACTATTAAATACATATTTTAGCATATAAAATATACCAAAATACAAACCAAGCATATTATACTCAAGCATCACATAAATATTACCACTACACATTAATAACTATATTAACATGTTTATACTAACATGATGATTTATTTAATTTAAAAATAAAACTTCATTTAAAATAACCATTACCTTGATTTAATGGCTATTCTTCTTTTTCTTCCAAAATAAGTAGTGAATCTTGAAGACATAAACTAGCTTAGAACTCTTTCTCCTTCTTTTGCTCTCTCTCAAAATATTTTGCTCTCAAACTCTCTCTTTTGAAACTTAGAGAAAATAATGAAGTGAAATATTTACCAATTTTCAAGTATACTTGAAAAATTAATAGATACACAATTATATCTATAATTTAGCCCATGCTCCTAGATGACAACTTACACAAGGAATGGGTTAAATGACTTAGTTGGTGAAAAGAAGAATGGTGTCTATGTATTTTAAAAATAAAATAAGCAATCTTTTAATTAAATAATTGAAAAATAACTAAATAAAACAAAAATCAAATTTTCTCTCTCTCGTCCCAACTTGGTCGGCTGATGCAACTTTGGTTGTCCCAAAATTGAGTCACTTTCCACTTTTTAATTAATTAATTAGTTATTTAATTATTTTTCCAAATGGGCCAAGTATTGGGCTTTAATTTTAAATATCAATTGGGCTTCTATTAAATTGTTTGGGCTACTAAATTGTCAAATTTTATTATTTTCCACTTGGGCTACTAATTGACCCATGTTGGGCTAATTTAATAATTTACACATTAATTATTCAATCCATGATTAAATAAATAATTAGATTGAATAAATAATTAAATATTCTAACCCATAAGTATTAAATTACTAAATGGACTAATAAATATTATTATTAATATTTCACATTATTTACATTAATTAATAATCATATTAATTAATTTATTATATTTAATTCACTCATTATATTCAATTTAATTGAATATTTAATTAATAGGAAACTTATCAATTATTTTGATATTAAAACTTTACGGTTGGTTCACTAATTTAATAACATGTTAGTGACCCCCTTTAATTAATTTTAGTAATTAATTACATAATTATTTAATCACATAATTAATTAATCACATAAAAAGATTTAAATAATCTCGTAAAACTAACTCGCTGAAAATTAAATTAATAATTTAACTAATAATGACGTGGAAATTCTAGGACATTACAGGTAGCGTGTTTCAACAAACACCTTTTAGTTAGTCGGATTATAGAAGTGATACCCTAAACTTTCTTTAGGATATCCTACAAGTTTACACTTATCAGATCTTGTCCTTAGCTTATCATGTCAAACTTTTTGACATAAGTTGAACAATCCAAATCTTAACATGCTTAAGACTTGGTTTCCTCCCTATCCACGACTCATATGAAGTCTTAGGGACGGAATTTGAAGGTACTTTGTTTAGTAGATATGCGATCGTTTCTAGAGCATAACCCTATAAGGATATTGGAAGATCGGTAATACTCATTATGGATCATCACCATGTCCATTATGTGAGAATACCATTTCACTTGAGATGATCTAGAAACTTAATGCTTAAGTATTCCCTTCTCGATCTAATCAAATAACTTTAATACTTTTGGCCTTTAGTTTCTATACTTCACTTTTGAATTCTTTGAACATTTCAAATGATTTGGATTTGTATTTCATCAAATACATATATCGAAATCTAGAATCATAAGTGAAAGTAATGAATGAATACCCTCCTCTTGTATTTGTTGTCATAGGTCCCACACACAACTGTGTGTACCATCTCTAATAACTCTGTAACTCGCACTCCATGTCCACTAAATGGAGATTTAGTCATATTGTCTATGATACAAGATTCACAAGTTGTATTTGATTAATAATCAAAAGACTCTAAAAGCCTATTTTCTATATATCTTGTTTCATTAGCATAACCGAGTTAACAGTATTGCATGAAGGTACGATTCATATCATCTCTTTGCCTTTAGTTTGTTCAATTTGAAATATTTTTCATGTAAGTCAAGTATACAAAGTCCATTAAGTAATCAACCAGTTCTAAATAAAATATTATCATTATAAACAAAACAACGATTTTTCATTATTATAATGTCAAAAACCCTTCCTTGTCATTACATGGAACTGAAATAATGTTTCTAAGAACTGGAACATAGTAACAACTTACTAACTTAATAGGCTTGCCCGTAGGCAGTGCTAAACTATAAGTTCTCATGACTAATGCAACACCCTTTGCTTTATTCCCCACGCACAAGATTACTTATCCTTTGTTTAGCTTTCTACTTCTGCTTAGTCTCTGCAATGACTTGCATATGTGAGACCACCAGCCGATATCTAATACCTAAGTAGAAACTTGACTTATAGAAAGTTCTATTTTATTATGAATAAATCTATATCTGTAGCTGAAGTTTCACTAAACTTCTTCTACTTAACTACTGCAACTCTCTTGCAGTTGTTCTTCCAGTGTCCTAACTTATCGCAATGAAAGCAAACTCCTTTGCCCTAGAGATCACTTTTATTTATGTCATTTGTTTAGCCTTTCTTTTGCCTTCTACTCTTTCTGACTCCTCAGAAATACCTTTGGCCATCTTTCTCCACTTAGAAGATTCATTTATAAGTAAAACTTGGTTTTTCTTGGAAGGAAAATGACTCTCAACAGTCTTCAACATAGTAAGCAAATCAGTTAAACTGACTTATAGCTTATTAATGTTTGAAGTTCACAACAAATTGTGAATAGGAGTCAGTGAGTGACTGTAAGATCGAATCTTAACACAACTCTCCATCCTTGACAAAACTCGTTGTCCTAATTGATCATCTCTAGGACATGTGTCTTTTACTGTAGTGCCATTGGTTATTATAGATCGGAAGAGCTCCTTAGATATCTTATATCTAGTTGACCTACTTTGCTCACCATACAGCTATTGAATGTGCAGCAATATAGTAGGTACATCCATTTTCTCATGTTGACGCTGTAACTCGATACCTATGGAAGCGAGCATGTGCATTGAGCCACATTTACATCATCTTGCCATTTCATAAAATAAGAATCTCTTCCTCAAAGGCTTAGTCTACAACGTGTATAGGAATAGGCAAATTTACGGACATTTGCTAGCTTTTCAGCATTGAAAACTTTTCTCAAATTTGTTTAATCAATCCAAACAATTCGGTTCAATTAATTGTTAGTATCCATTATGCTATGCAGTGTTAGTGAATTAAACATAACAATATTCCTTAAGTGAATTAATAACAACATTAACATACATTCGTTTTATTAATTACTAAAATAAATTAGGTATTTATTTAAAATGGTGTCTCCCACTATTTTCATCAAACTATATTACCCTCCTAATATAGTTCGACAAATCTAGTTAAAGATTTGCTAGTGAGAATAAGGATCCTATTTCAAATGTATATAGCCTTGTGTGACACAATAAACTATATATAAATAAATAGGTAGACAACTCTTTGTCAATTACATCAACATGTAACTCCTTTTTATTTTGCCTCTTAGATTATTATGATCATGTGTGACACATCCAAATCAAAATTATCCAAGTTAAGTCCAACCTAGCATTTTCTTATATTAGAAGAGAAAAAGACCATCCTTGTGTGATACAACAAAACAGTAATGTTCAATTCTTTTATAAACATTAAATATGATAAAACAACATCTCAAAAAATTAATATAAGCCTTCTGTGACATAATAAACTTTATTGATTATTTGATACTCTATTGTTTTACCATGCTAGAAGGCGACGTTCGATATTTTTAATAAATATTTTTGAACGTTACAACTTAATATTATGAGTAGTAGAATAAATAAATTAGAACCATTCTAATTTTATTTAATTAAATTAAACTCCTTTAATTCATGAATTAAACATTTTAACTCTTTTTATAAATAATATTTATTCTACATCATGAGGGGTTTGTTAATATTAATTGTCTCATTTTGTTTAGCGCGCATGCACATATATATATAAAATACGCGTCATATTAATTAACATGCGAAGCATGTTTGGATAATATATAATATATATAATTAGCATGCACATATAAAATACTATATTCTACTTGGATTGATTATTGACTTTTATTATAGTTTGGTTCACTGGAGTCATCAAGTGAACCAAAAGGTCAAACCTATGGTGCAAGAATAAATTAAATTAAATGTAACTATTACATTTAAATTCGAACTCCATTACAAATGGGTCTTCATGCGCTCCTTGCTTCTTTTCTCCAATTCTTCATAATAATTCTATTTAATCCTATTACAAACTATTTTTCATAAAATAGAAACATTGATCAACAGTCAAAGAGAAGTATATAGGAGGGAGATAAAATTATACATAAGAAAAATTAGAAAAACGAGGTACGCAGACCCTATTTATTAAAACTCATTCATTCATGCATTTAATTAAAATTAAATCCAATCATATTGGTCAATAGTCCATAATCAATCCCATTTATTATCATATATATCAACATATATATTAATAAATAATATTCATCTCATGAATTAAATAAAACATTCTACATATGTATTAGTATCATTTAATGGGCAATTTAAAGTTGTATGAAATCCAATTTTATATTTAAAATAAACCATTTATTTTAATTCTAAAATCATGTAAAAATAAACTATTTATTTTTATTATATTTTTGTACTTTTTTGGATTTTTAAAATCACTCAAAATAAACCATTTATTTTTTAATTTAAAAAATCTGCACAAATTACAAAAAATAATTGAAAATTCGAAAGTTGGGTTACTTACGAAAATTCCACCGGACCATTTTAATTACAGACTTATCATTGCATCAGAATTACGAAATTGCCACTAGTCACAACGTTTCGCGCCGTGGCCCCATATCCAGCCATGCGTAATGCGCAATCGGTCCAGTACCGCGCCACGCGCCCAGTCCGCGAGCCGTGCACAATGCGCGCCCTGTGCTGTCGTCCCACGCCACGCATACATGCTGCTCCCCGCGCAATGTGCGTCGGTTCCTACTTTTCGCGCACTGCGCGCGATGGTACTATAGCGCACTGTTCCAGCACTGTAGCATTCGACTTTTTAAAAAAAAAAAATTCTTCAATACACGATTTTTGCAATTGATTTTCAATACCCATGATTCTATATAACAAATTATGCCTAATAAATTGTTCTAAACACATACTCATACATATATGAAATTAAAACAATTAATAATTCGCATAAGTTTGGCTCTTGATGCCACTGTTGGTTTGCAAAAATATGACATATATATAATCAAATTATATAAGCGCAACGGAAGCAAGAAAAATCAGATTTTAAAATTTTTGTACAAACCAATAACTCGGATCTTTCTTATGCGACTATTATTAATTGAGGAAGGATGGGAAGCTGTCGCAAGCAACCAAAAATAAAATCTTACTTTGAAAAATATTAATGTAGTAGTGAAAGTAAGAGTCGAACCCACAGAGAGTGAATTGTTTTAATAAATCTAATGTTTTCAAAAATATCTAATTAAATGGGGGGTTTGGAATTATAAATTAACTAATTAAAATTTAAACAAATAAATAAAACTGAATAATAAATAAATATGAGAAAAATCAATTAAAAACAAACTTCAGTTCCTTAGTTCAGTATCCCCTTCTTTTAATCAACAAATTAATCAAGTTATTATTATCTTTTCCTTCAATTGAAATTAATAATCCTAGATAACCGACAATCGCCAAGCTACCCGAAATCCTCCTTAAATTATAAATCTAATGCAGCAATCGCTCACAAAAGACCCTAACTATCATACAACCTAGAACTATCAGTCTAGATTTAATATAACAGTTGCATAAAAAATTAGAGAATTAGATTATTCCAAGCAACAATCTCAACATCGCAGACCATTTAACTTGCCATCTTGATAATCATAATAATATTCAAAAGTTTGTCCACAATCAAATATTATTAATTGCTACTTATGATCAGATAAAAGATCGTTTGCTTAATATCAAATCTTAATCTAGCATATGACAAAAACTTAATTAATTCAACTGGCCAAATCAAATTAATCAAATAAATATCATCTAATCAATTAAAACAGATCATCAAGAATAAATCTCATGCATGAAGGAATAAATAATAAAACTCAATTAGAATATTAATTAAAAATAAGGTTCAACATCCCTTTAGAACTGAAAAATAAAAATTAACCAAACATAATAAAAATAATACCTACTAGTTGAAAAACTCTCTCCAAGAAATTAGGAGAAAGAACTCCCAAAAAGCTTACTCTCAATAATGAAAGATTGGCCCTCTATTTATAGGCCTCTAACTTGTCCAAATCCTAATAGGATTTATAAATAAAAATAAAAGAAAAAGAAAAATAATTATTATCCTAACCCTAGTTGGAATAAAAATCCAATTTGGAATCAAAAAGTAGCAAAAATCGGAAATAATTCCGTTTTCCAGCTTTTCCGTGCAAGCCAAACGCGCCCTAAGCCGCCATAGTTGACCGGTCAACGCTTCAGCCGCGCATGGGTGACGTCAGCAAGCTTCCGCGCATTGCGCGGTAAGCTCCGGTTCTTCTGAAACGACGGCGTTTCGTCCCCGGTGCTGCTGAACAGCTATCGCCTCCAAACGACGTCGTCTCTTTATCCTTTTATGCGCGCGCATTGCGCGGACGCGTCTTTCCGGTATTTACGATTTTGCCTCTCCGCGTCTTTTCTCCTTATTTACACTTTTGCCATCCGTGCGGTTAAATTACCAAAATGCCATCAGACTTTTGCGAATTTTCCAGATTTGCCCCCAAGCTTTATTTTTCCTACAAAATAAAATATAAAAATAAATAAAAATAATATAAAAATACTAAAAATCCTAAAAACACATAATAATAAATAAAACACCTAAAATACTAAAAATAAATAAAAACACATAAATAAAAAGAAATATAAAAATATTATAAAATTACCTAAATTAACATAAATTAACTAAAATCCTATAAAACCTATTAAAACCAAAATAAGCTAAATAATTAAACATTTAAGCACACAATAAATATAAAAACTAAGTATTGGGGCATAAAAATATCGTATAATTTAGCTCTATCAAATACCCCCACACTTAGCTTTTGCTCGTCCTCGGGCAAAATAAAATTAAAACTATAAAACTAATAAGCAAACAACTTACTTGAGTAACAGATCAATATAAATTTTAACATCAACCTCAACGATTTTATTTTTTTTATTTTTTTTAAATGATCACTCAAAGAAAATTTCAAAATTATGCAAAATCTAGAACTTTAACATATTTATTAATCTTACTCTACTCAAGATCTTTTGTGTGTGTGTGTATCCAAATATATCAAACTAATTAAAACTCAGATAAGTTTAGGTTATTAATTACCTTATAAAAGACATACAACAAAATTCAAAATACTTATTTTTCTCATCACTTTCAGCTAATACAGACAAATATACATCAGAAGATCAAAAGGTTTTTAATCAATGAAACATACTAGGATTATCAATATCAATTTTTTTTCAAATATATATATTTTTTTCAATTTTTTTTTCTTTTAATGGGTGCATTTTATGCTCCTTCCCATTTTTTTCTTCATTTTTTTTTCACGGTGAGTGCATTTTATGCTCCATCTCACCAGCGAGTGCGTTTTACGCTCCATCTCGCTTTTTCATGTGTTTATGAGTGAGTGCGTTTTACGCTCCATCTCAACCCACCACATAATTTTTTTCAATAATAAGCCTAGAAAAGTACCTAAATCATCTCCTCCAAATTATATTTTGTCTTATGTTTCACTTTAAATAATGATCAAATAAGATATAGAGCTCAAAAATATCTTTCATAAGCATTTAACCATTTAAACTTTCTCTTCATTAAAACTAGCTCAAACAAATGGATATACGTGCATAAAATTTAAAGATCTTAAACAAAGTAATAATCAATAAAAAGTCAAAAATTCAGATTAAGCAAAAATCTATCTCTTTTCAAGAGTTATTAAATAAAAATCAAAATTTTATCATTGGCTAAAAATTAAAATTCAATTAACTCATTTGCTCAAGTGACTCATCCTAAAAATAAAATAAAAAACTACCCTATTTTCGTAGGAAACACGGTTACACTTAGCATGTGCAACAAGCCTTTAAACCCCAAGGTTATCCCAAGTGGACGAGTTTTGTCTCGTGAGGGTTTGCAGTGAATTTACCCACAAAATTCAAAATTCAAAATTTTAAAATTTCCTAAAAATAAAACAATTATCCTAAATCCCTTCCCCCACACTTAAAATTTACATTGTCCCCAATGTAAACTATAATGCAAAGAAATAGGCATAAATAAATATAAAAAGAAAAAGGGAAAAGAAATGCAAATCTGATTTCTTGGGTTGCCTCCCAAGCAGCGCCTTTGTTTATTGTCATTGGCTCGACATCAGGCCAAACCACTACGTCACTCCAACTTCATGAATTTTGAGTACCCCATCCATCACGTTATCCTTCATAGGTAAATTCAATCTCGCTTGCACGTGACATGAACGCTTTACTCCCTCTTCAACAAATAGGTACTTAAGATGATCGGTGAGAGTCTTTATAGTTGGAATGGGATCCTGCAAAACAAAAGATAGAAAATTTTCGTGAGTAGCATGTAATGGAATGGAAATAATTGCATGACTATCTAAAATCATTGGAAAAGAATTGAATGCAGTTTCAGCGTCCTTCAAATCTTGTTTCAACTCAATTTCTTCTTCCTCTTCCTCTAACTTCAATTTGTTTGTCCTTGCATCCTCTAAATTCTCTTTATTTACTTCCCCAAAAATTCCCTCCACCTTAGGCATGACATCACCACAAAGAACATCATTTTCTACATGAATATTGTCCGTTTCTGCACTGATGTTGTCTGCTTCCTCTTGCATTGGCGATTGAAGGAATGACCTTTGAGAATCTAATTGACCAATTGTGGTAGCAAGCGGACTCAGTTGATTCTCCAAATTATATATGGAAGTTTTTGTCTCTTGTTGGAATTGTTGTGCTTGAGTCATGAAAGCTTTAAACATATCTTCTAAAGATATGTCAGAACTAGACGATTGGTCATGTTGTTGTTGGGGATATGGTTGCATGTACGGTGGATTATCATGCCAATTCACTGGTGAATTCTCATAGCTGAAATGCTCAAGGAAACCACCAGCTGCATTGACTTGTTCATAGGACTCCTCTCGAAGCATTGGGCACATATCAGTTGGGTGTCCTATTGTTGCACAAATCCTACAAGTACCTACAGCCATTTGATAAACAAAAGAAGTTAGACTATCCGTTTGTTGCTCATGAGAAGAAATATTTACCTCATTAACATAATCACGCATGTCTTCCATCCTCAACCTGCAAAACTCAATTAAACTATGAAAAACAAAAATAAAATAAATAAATAAACTAGAAAAATAAACTACAAAGAAAACAAAGAATAAATTAAAGCAAAACACTCCCCGGCAACGGCGCCAAAATTTGGGAAGCTGTCGCAAGCAACCAAAAATAAAATCTTACTTTGAAAAATATTAATGTAGTAGTGAAAGTAAGAGTCGAACCCACAGAGAGTGAATTGTTTTAATAAATCTAATGTTTTCAAAAATATCTAATTAAATGGGGGGTTTGGAATTATAAATTAACTAATTAAAATTTAAACAAATAAATAAAACTGAATAATAAATAAATATGAGAAAAATCAATTAAAAACAAACTTCAGTTCCTTAGTTCAGTATCCCCTTCTTTTAATCAACAAATTAATCAAGTTATTATTATCTTTTCCTTCAATTGAAATTAATAATCCTAGATAACCGACAATCGCCAAGCTACCCGAAATCCTCCTTAAATTATAAATCTAATGCAGCAATCGCTCACAAAAGACCCTAACTATCATACAACCTAGAACTATCAGTCTAGATTTAATATAACAGTTGCATTAAAAATTAGAGAATTAGATTATTCCAAGCAACAATCTCAACATCGCGGACCATTTAACTTGCCATCTTGATAATCATAATAATATTCAAAAGTTTGTCCACCAAACATGCGGTAGTCCACGTAATCAGATTATTCTTTGAGATTAATAAGGACTGAATACGAAAGGTTATTCACCAAACATGTGGTAGTCCGCATTGTCAGGTTATTCCCATAAATTAATAAGGAATGAATACGAAATGTTATTCACCAAACATGCGGTAGTCTGCGTAGTCAGGTTATTCTCACAAATTAATAAGGAATGAATACGAAAGATTATTCACCAAACATACGGTAGTCCGCGTAGTCAGGTTATTCCCACAAATTAATACACGAAAATAAATGACACATCTTATGAGTAAGAAAGAAACGATATCATTTTCGAGAATCAAAGAATGATAATCCCTTACCTTGATATTGTGAAACAAATTTATGGCCGAACAAATCCTTCATTGTTTATCTATGTAGCAGTAAATATTCTGACTTTTGAGTCTTCTAGAGTTTTCAAAATCACTTTATGTTTTTAAAATAATGTTACTCTTGAAAAGATACACGGTATAGACTGAAGAATCACTCAATTTGAAGTTAATATGAATGCGTTATGAATTTTTAAAACTAAGACTGAAAATAGTGACAAAAATCAGAATATGTTATGGTTTTTAGCATTTTAAGATATGAATATGATTTCAGATGACTTTTCTTCCTTCTTCAAAGTTGTAGAGTACGAAAAACTGAAGAGGCAGACGTTTAATTCATCAAATTCTGACAAGTAATGAATTTACTATGATTTTTTGAAAGAGTTATCGTACATAAGAAAATTTCACTCGGGAATTCAAAGAAGAATGCAAAAGATTTCAAAATCAGGAATGACTTAGAATCTAAATATAGCACTTTAATTGATATTTACCAATCCATGAGGTAGCCTAGCATACATAGAGAGAAACTTACACTTAAATTTTTTTTAGAGAGTGGAAGAAAATGTTTGTAAGAAAGTTATGAAAAATTTCTTAAGTTAAGACCTCTATTTATAGCTAAAATCCAAGATTCCTTAATTTAATCTACACCATTCATTTTATTATCTTTAATCTATACCATTCATTTAATAAAACAACTAACAACTAAATTTATATATAAAATAACTAACTTTATATATAAATCCACTATCTTTATATATAAAACAACAAACTTTATATATAAAATAATTAACTTTATATAAATCAATTAAATTTATATATAAAACAATTGTCTTTATATATAAATCCATTATCTTTATATATAAAACAACAAAAACTTTATATAAATCAATTAACTTTATATATAAAAATAAATAACTTTATATAATTTATCATAATAAAAATAAATAATTTTATCAATTCAATTATTCAACAATAATTCACAATTATTCATTATTATGACTAATTATTATAAATGCAGTGTAGTTGGCTTTTTGAGTTAGATAAGGAAATATATTAACTAATAATATAATACAACAGTTTAATCAACATCATAAAAGAGTTAACAAAAATGCTGAAAATAAATAAGAAAATAGCACATTACTATGTAATAACAATTATTGATTTAGTAATGTGAATTACTGTGCATATGCTACTGTGACAATTATCAACTCAATAATATAAATTATTATGCATGTGACAATTATTGGTTCAATAAAGTCAATATAGTACAACAACCACTTTATCAGTTCAATAATATGAAACATTGTGCAATACCGCGTGCTACTATGCAATACTGTATGATACTGTGCAACTATGTAATATCGTATTTTACTATTCCTTTACCATCGGTATATTAACAGTTAAGAATGATAGTACCATTGATCATTTTTATTTAAAAAGGTTATAGTTGTCGTTTTCTATATTCGACAATAATTCGTTTGGGGGGGGGGGGGGGGGGGGATCCACTAATGTTTGGTTATTTTGGTGCCGTCGTTTGAATCGAATATTCCCCGATAGAACGAATATTCCTCGATAAAATGAATATTCTCCGACAAGATAAAATTTGTACAAAATATTTTTAACTTTAAGTTTTGTTAATTTATCCATTTACCATTTCAAAAAAAAAATATGAGAAAATTTTAAATTGTATTTCATAAAAGTCGGGGTCTTACATCATATTAGTGGCCAAATTCGATCGCGGATAGATATTAGTGAAAGAATACGGTCGCCTTTTATCTGGTTGTTGGTTACACACTAGAGACCATCATCAACTAGTGAACTATTAATGACCGATAATAACGATCGACGTAGTCGCTAAAATGACTTAGCCTCGGGCTGAAGCAGTGCCACATGATTCCATATTCCAACGATCACTGATACTATCAATCGCTGAAAATATATTAGCAACCCCATGCGGTCGCTGATGTGAAGGGAAAATTTTGGATCGATGAAATATATCAGCGACAACGTGTGGTCGCAAATGCCAACAACTTTCCCCCCCTATTTTGTGGATTTTCTGTCGCCCCTAAATCAGGCCCACACCACCCAATTTGAGTCCTCAAAAGACTACAACAAAATTATTACAATACACTGTTCAATAATACATAACTAAGTCTTTACAATTATTACTATTCTACAATATAGCGAAGACTACTATTGCAACTATCTCGGACCGCTACTCCATTCCCCTTTCCTCCCCGTTAGTCCCGGTTACGCTCTCATTTTTTGAAAAATTGAATAAAAAGGAAAGTGTGAGCTCAAATAGCCCAGTAAAGAATATCTTGACTCAGATAATAAAAAATAAATTATTCTTAGCCTTCAACAGTTGAGTTCTTAATTGAATATAATAGACAACAAGTTTTAAAGCAATAGCTGTAGTTGAGTTATAAACAGTAAGATTAACAACATCAGTTAAGTTCTTAAACAAAGTTTCACTGTAGTGAAATAACCACCACTAAGAGAATTAAGTAGATCATGATGTCTACTAGCCTCTCTTTTTAAGAAAATCATCATCAACTTTTATCATCTGAAACATCACTGGTCATGATCATGCCAAACAACTATTCTTCTTTGCTCCCGACCAAAGAGAACATGTGTCCTTGTCATCCGACCAAAGACACCAAACAATTATATCGCCTTTATTCTATCTCGCATTTAACCTATATTGCCTTTAACATATCTTCTGTGCCCCAAGCCACATATATTCAGAACAACCTGATACTTGATGATTTAAATAACAATAGAGATATAAATAATGAACAAAAAAAATAAGATAAACAATAACATTAGGAAATAACAAATTTGACTTTGTCCAGATTTAAATAAAGTCCAAATTATCAACATAATTTATAGAAAAGGTGTTCAAGTCCAAGAGTAATGTCCAAGATCCACAGGGAAGAAGTTCAATGGTAAGGTTTACGGTACAAGGAATTAGTCCAAAATGTTCACAGTTCAAATAAATGTTCACAATTCAAAAGTTCAAGGTCCATAAGTTCACAGTCCAAATAAAAGTCCATAGTTCAAAAGTTCAAAGTCCATAAGTTCATAGTTCAAATATGAAGATGGAACTTTAATAAGAATGTTCTTGTCAAAGGGTATTAGATGAAGTGCAAACTATTAAGGGAATATTAAAGAATTATTAATTTAAGAATTTTCACCGTTTAATAATATTAGAGATACAAATGAGATACTTTCTTACCATGGTAAATTTAAGTGATAGAAGATGAAAAAGATGGTATCCCTTACAAATAAGAAATAAAATGATATCCCTTTATGATGATGAAAAGAATGATACCCTTTACCATAATAAGTTTAAGAATTTGAAAGAAAAGTTATATCCCTTACCTTAACTCGTGAATAAATACAACTTTTATGAGGTTGATCAACTTGAACAATACTCGTACCCTTCCAGATCTTCAACCCTTCAGATAATTTTAATACACTTAGAGAGACACTTATACTAAGAAATATCTAGAGAGTGAAATGAAAAGTGAGTGAGTAATGTATGAAACTCCTTATAGTAAACCCCCTATTTATAGCCAGAGCCTAACTAACTTTTCCACACACACGTTACAAATTTTAATCTCATCATTTAATCTGAAACCATTTATCAACCAACACATGTTTCACACTTTAATCTGCACCACTCAATAACTATCACGCGTTTCACACCTACACGTGTTACACATTTACACACATTACACATTTATGTGTGTTACACACTTACACGTGTTACACATTTAGACGTGTTGCACACATACACGCGTTACACATTTACATATTATTTTATTGATTTAATATCTCACTTATTAAACATATCGTGTTTTTTAAATAATAAATCTAACTGTTTAATACCTATGACTACTATAATAATTATTGGCCGAATAATGCAAGATGCTATGCATTATGACAATTATTGATTCAATAATATGGAACATTGTGCAATTAATAATGTAAAATGTTGTGTAATGACAATTATTGATTCAATAATGTAAAATGTTGTGTAATGACAATTATTGATGAAATACTGTGCAATAGCCACTTTATCAGCTCAATAATTTAAATATTATGTAATATTGTGTGCTAATATCATATGCTACAATAAAATACCACGTGCTACAGTAAAATATCATACTTTTATCACTGAGTATTTTAACAGTTAAAAGTGATAATACTTTTGACCATTTTTATTTAGAAAGGCTACTGCTGTCATTTTCTTCATCCGATAATATTTTATTGTGGGGTCCATCTATAACTGAATATTTCAGTGCCGTTATACGAATATTCCCCGACAGAACGAATTATTCCCCGACCAATCGAATATTGTCCAACATAAAAAATTTGCACATAACATCCTTAATTTTAATTTTTATTAATTTAACACCTTACTGTTAAGCATAAAATTATGAGAAAATTTTGAAATCCATTTATTAAAATTCGGGAGCTTACATCCTCCCCTCTTAATGAAATTTCGTCCCCAAAATTTACGTTCCTGGTATTTTGAAGAGATCAGGATACTTAGCTCTCATTTCAAATTCCAACTCCCATGTCATTTCCTCAGTATCTTGGTTTTTCCATAAAATCTTGACTTGATGTATAATCTTTGAGCATAAGATTTGCTCTTTCCTATCCAAAATCCTGAAAGGTACTTCCTCATACATTAAATCTTCCGCTATCTCATCTGGCTCCAATTCAATAATGTGATTTGGGTTATTCACATATTTACGTAACATAGATATGTAAAAAATATTATGAATGCGGGACATGTTTGGTGGTAGAGCTAGGCTGTAGGCCATAGTTCCTATTTGGTCAAGGATTTCAAATGGCCTAATAAATTGAGGATTAAGCTTTCCTCTCTTTCCAAACCTTGTAATTCTTTTTCATGGGGAAACACGTAAGAATACATGATCTCCAACGTTGAAACTTTCGTCCTTTCGATGAAGATTAGTATAACTCTTTTGTCGTTCTTGTGCAACTTGTATTCGTCGTCTGATTATTTGGATCTTTTATGTTGTCATGCGCACCAGCTCAGGTCCCAACAATTTGCTTCTCCCACCTCATTCCAACATACTGGAGAGCGACACTTTCGTCCATACAAAGCCTCAAATGGAGTCATTCCTATACTTGCTTGATAACTGTTATTGTAGGAGAATTCAATCAATGGTAAATACTTGTCCCAACTTCCTTTGAAGTCTAGCACACAAAGCCTCAATAAATCTTCAAGAGTCTGAATTGTCCTTTTCGATTGTCCATCTATTTGGGAATGATAAGACAAACTAAATCATAGTTCAGTGCCCATAGCTTTTTGTAATCTAATCCAAAATCGTGAAGTGAATCTAGGGTCCCGATCAGAAACTATGGATACTGGCATGTCATGCATTCTCATAATCTCACTTATGTACATATTAGCTAGACGCTCAAGTGAATAGTTTTCTCGTATAGGTAGGAAATGAGCAGACTTGGTCAATCTATCTACAATGACCCAAATCACGTCCAAGCCTTGGGAAGACCCGTCACAAAATCCACATTGATGTATTCTCACTTCTATTTGGGAACCTCAAGTGGTTATAATGGACCCTTAGGCACTTGATGCTCCGCCTTGACATGTTGACATGTCAAACACCTCGAGACAAACTCAGCGATCTCCTTCTTTATATTGCTCCACCAAAATGTATGCCGAAGGTCACGATACATTTTGGTACTTTCAGGATGAATTACAAACGGCGTATTGTGTGCTTCCATCATGATTTTATACTTCAATTCAGGGTCGTTAGGAACATAGAGTCGAGAGTGGACTCAGAGTATCCCTTTCTCATCGATTCTTGCTTCTGAAATAAAATATTCTTGTACTTTTCTCATCATATTCATTAGTTTTGGATCAGTAGCTGGAGCAACTTTGACTTTATCGATTAAAGCCGGTTCTACTCGTACGTGCGCGATCCTCATCTGGGTTTCTGGTGATTTTAGCTCTATCTCCATGTTTTGTAAATCGTACAAAATGCGCCTTTATATTGTTAGTAATGTATTTGTTCTCGCATATGATCTTCTACTCAATGCATTAGCTACCACGTTCGCCTTTCCTGGGTGGTACTGGATAGTGTGGTCATAATCCTTTAAAAGCTCAAGCAAACGTCGCTGTCGCATGTTGAGTTCCTTTTGGGTGAAGAAATACTTGAGACTTTTATGATCTGTAAAGATCTCCACATTTTCTCCGTACAAGTAGTGTCTCCAGCTCTTCAATGCAAAAAAGACCGCTGCTAACTCTAGATCATGAGTAGGGTAATTTTTCTCATAATCTTTGAGTAGTCGAGAGGCGTAAGCTATAACTTTTTCGTGTTGCATAAGAACGCATCCTAGACCACTACTTAAAGCATCGTTGTAGATAACAAATCCCCCTGATCCTGTTGGTATAGACAAAATATGGGCTGAAACGAGTCTCATCTTAAGTTCTTGAAAGCTTTTCTCGTATCCCTTACTCCATTCGAATTTTATATTTTTTCGAGTCAGCTGAGTTAGTGGAATGACAATTCGAAAAAAACCTTTTACAAATCTCTAATAATAACCAGCTAGACCCAGAAAACTTCGTACTTCAGTTATTGTCTTAGGTTGCTCCCAGTTTAAAATTGCTTCAATCTTCACGAGATTAACCGATATTCCTTGTTTAGAAATCACATGCCCAAATAATGTTACTTCCTCTAGCCAGAACTGACCTTTCTTTAACTTAGCATATAACTTATTTTCACGTAACTTTTAGAGTATCAAACACAAGTGACGTTCATGATCCTCACGACTCTTGGAGTATATGAGGATGTCATCAATAAAGACAACCACAAAATGATCCAAATATTCTTTGAATATTTGGTTCATCATGTCCATGAAGGCTGCAAGAGCATTAGTTATTCCAAAAGGCATGACTAAGAACTCACAATGCCCATAGCGAGTTTTGAAGGCAGTCTTGGGAACGTCATCAACTCTAACCTTCAACTGATGATAACCAGATCGGAGATTGATCTTTGAAAAATACTGAGCACTATGTAATTAATTAAACAAGTCATCAATTCGAGGTAACGGATACCTATTCTTGATGGTGATATGATTCAAGTCTCGATAGTCAATGCACAATCTCATACTTCCATCCTTCTTCTTTATAAATATAATAGGGGCACCCCAATGTGATGTACTTGGTCGTATGAAACCGGTATCTAGGAGTTCCTGAAGTTGGACTTTCAACTCTTGAAGTTCTATGGGAGCCATTCGGTATGGGGCTTTAGAAATAGGTTTAGTACCGGGTTCAAGGTCAATATAGAATTCAATTTCACGGTCTGGGGACAGGCCAAGAAGTTCTTCGGGAAATACATTAGGGAATTCATTAACAATAGGAATATTGTTCAAGTTTATCGAGTTTTTATTTAGATCAGTGACATGAGCTAGGAAGGCTTGACAACCGTTTTTTAATAAACAAATGGCTTTATAGCTAGAAATAACGGTTACTGATTTCAAAGGTTTGGTTGCTTGAATTTGCATGATAGGTTGGTCAGGAATATGAAACCTAATGAGCTTATGGAATCAATCAATTTTAGCATAGTGGGTAGTCAACCAATCAATTCTTAAAATCACATCAAACTCATGCATTTCTAAAGAGATAAGGTTAACGAGTAAGGTGAGGTTATTGCTTTGAACCAAGAAAAAATTATGAACAGTAGATGTAACGGCTATTTCCCCTAATGGAGTTTCAACACATAAGTCAAAGTCTAGATTCTTAGGAATCAAATTTAAATGTTGAGTACATGCAGGTGAGATAAAAGAGTGGGTAGAACCAGTATCTAATAGGTTATAAACTTCACAAGAGTTTATGAATAGCTTACCGGTTATCATCTCGTTTAGGTTCTGTGCCTTCTGAGACGTTATGACAAAAGCTCTCCCCTGGACTACATATTTTCTTTTGTATGTGCTAGGCTTTGGAGCCATCATCGCTACTGGACTTGATTTTGTGACAGGAAAGAATCGAGCAATATGAAATTCTTTCCCACAATTATAAAAAAAAAAATTGGATTGCTAAGTATAGTTTGGGCTGATATGACTCTCCTGACCACACCTGTAGCATTTTACGGGTGGTCGATCTCCTCCCCTTAAAACTATTACTGGTGCTGATGTTGGTGCTGGTGCCTTTCCGTGATCGTTGTAGGATCTCTTTCATTTGAAATTATTCCCACTTATTTCTCCCCTTTTGTTATCCGGACCAGAATTACCACCGAAGTGGTTACTATTTCTTAAATGGTGACTGTCGCCTCTATGGTTCTCGTTCTGGTAATTATTTTCGTTATTTCTTCGTCTTGATTGGTCATTGGCTCTTGGTTGCAATATTTCATCTTCTTGTTCGACCTTTTAAGCTCTATCCACCACATCTGAATATAGACAAAGTTTGTGAGATAAGGTGTCGGTGAATTTTGGGTCTTAGGCTTCTTAAGAACATGCGAGCCATTCGGGCTTTATTGTCCACCAAATGACACTCGAATCTGAATAACTTGGCTTCGTATTGAGAAATAGTCATGTTCCCTTGTTCTAGTTTAATAAATTCTACATTTTTCATATGGCAGACACTTTTTAAAAAATACTTTTCATTAAATAAATCCTGAAATTCCGTCTAGGACATCTCAAGTGCCGAATGATGGGTACGTTTTATCGATTCCCACCAATGGTCTGCGTTTCCTCTTAGCATGAAGGTAGCAAATGAAACCTTTTGATCATCAGCGCAGCACAGAACGTCAAATATCTTTGTCATCTGCTTTAGCCTTAAGTGGGTTCGGCTTCCTGAGAAATTCGGGTGGCCCCAACTCTTTAAACTACTTTGTAGTGACCATCCTCGAATCATAAGCATTTCCATCGATGGGAGTTTCCCTCGCTTGATTTTACATGAATTGTATAAAGTTTCTAAAGAAACCATCACCTGCGTTATTTTCAAAAGTTGCAGGAGGATTATTTGTAGCCCCCTAATTTTCTGTAGCGTAATTCATCCCTTGGTTTTCAGATGCCATTCTAAAATATGATCACAAAACAAAGGTTAGTTTAAACAAATCGACTTGTCACTTTTTGTCGCTTCATTTAAGTCAACTAGCAAAATTTAACTTAACTAGGACACACTAGCGAAGGATTCTAATTGTCTCTCCCCTCCTAGTTCTAATCCCAGATCTTCATGCAAGATAATATCCCTAAGCTCTGATACTAATAGTGACGCCCCCAAATCGGGTCCACACCACCCAATTTGAGTCGTCAAAAGACTACAATAAAATTATTACAATACACTGTTCAATAATACACAACTAAATCTTTGCAATTATTACTATCCTCCAATACAGTGAAGACTACTATAACAACTATCTCGGACCACTACTCCATTCCCCTTTCCTCCCCGCCAGTCCCGGCTACGCTATTATTTCTTAAACAGTTGAACAAAAAGTAAAATGTGAGCTCAAATAGCCTAGTAAGGAATATTATGACTAAGATAATGACAAATAAATTATTCTTAGCCTTCAACAGTTGAGTTTTTAATTGAATATAATAGACAACAAGTTTTAAATCAAAAGCTGCAGTTGAGTTATAAATAATAAGATTAACAATAGCAATTAAGTTCTTAAGCAAAGTTTCACTACAGCGAAATAACCACCACTAAGATAATCGAGTAGATTATGATGTCTACTAGCCTCTTTTTTTAAGAAAATCATCATCAACTTTTATCATCTGAAACACCACTGGTCATGATCATGCCAAACAATAGTTCTTCATTGCCCACGGCCAAAGAGAACATTCATCACATGTCCTTGTCATCCGACCAAAGACACCAAATAATTATATCATCTTTAACATATCATCTGTGCCCTAGGCCACAGATATTCAGAACAACCTGATACTTGATGATTTAAATAACAACAGATATATAAATAATAAACAGAAGAAACAAGATAAATAATAACATTATGACTTAACAAATGTGACTTTGTCCATATTCAAATAAAGTCCAAATCATTAACATGATTTATAGAAAAAGGTATTCAGTCCAAGAGTAATATCCAAAATCCACAGGGTAGAAGTTCAATAGTTAGGTTTACGGTACAAGGAATTAGTCCAAAATGTTCACAGTTCAAATAAATGTTCACAATTCAAAAGTTCAAGGTCCATAAGTTCACAGTCCAAATAAATGTTCATAGTTCAAAAATTCAAATTCCATAAGTTCACAGTTCAAATATGACGATGGAAATTTAATAGGAATGTTAGTATCAAAGGTTATTAGATGAAGTGCAAATTATTAAGGGAATATTAATGAATTATTAATTCAAGAATTTTCACCGTTTAATAATATTAGAGATACAAATGAGATACTTTCTTACCGTAGTAAATTTAAGTGATAGAAGATGAAAAAGATGGTATTCCTTGCAAATAAGAAAGAAAATGATATCCCTTTATGATGATGAAAAGAGTGATACCCCTTATCGTAATAAGTTTAAGAGTTTTAAAGAAAAGTGATATCCCTTATCTTATCTTGTGACTAAATACAGCTTTTATGAGGTTGATCAACTTGAACAATACTCGTACCCTTCCAGATCTTCAACGCTTAAGATAATTTTAATACACTTAGGGAGACACTTATACTAAGAAATATCTAGAGAGTAAAAAGAAGATTAAGTGAGGAATATATGAAACTCCTTATGCTACGCCCCCTATTTATAGCCAGAGCTTAACCAACTTTTCCACACATACGTTAGAAATTTTAATCTCATCTTTTAATCTGAACCATTCATCAACCAACACACGTTTCACACTTTAATCTGCACCGCTCAATGACTATCACGCGTTTCACACCTACACGTGTTACACATTTACACGCGTTACACGTTTACGTGTGTTACACACTTACACGTGTTACACATTTACACGTGTTGCACACGTATACGCGTTACATATTTTCATATTATTTTATTGATTTAATATCTTAATTATTAAACATATCGTGTTTTTTAAATAATAAATCTAACTGTTTAATACCTATGACTACTATAATAATTATTGGCCGGATAATGCACGATGTTGTTCATTATGAAAATTATTGATTCAATAATATGAAACGCTGTGCAATTAATAATATAAAATACTGTGTAATGATAATTATTAATTCAATAATGTAACATACTGTGTAATGACAATTATTGATTCAATAATATAAAATGCTGTGTAATGACAATTATTGATGAAATACTGTGCAATAACCACTTTATCAGTTCAATAATTTAAATATAGTGTAATACCATATGCTACTATGCAATACTATGTGCTACAGTAAAATACCGCGTGTTATAGTAAATTACCACATGTTACCATACTTTTATCACTAGGTATTTTAACAGTTAAAAGTGATAATACCGTTGACCATTTTTATTTTGAAAGGCTACTGTTGTCGTTTTCTTCATCCGACAATATTTCATTATGGGGTCCACCCATAACTGAATATTTCAGCGTCGTCGTACGAATATTCTCCTATAGAACGAATATTCCCCAACCAGTCGAATATTGTCCGACATAAAATTTTTGCACATAACATCCTTAATTTTAATTTTTATTAATTTAACACCTTATTGTTAAACATAAAATTATGAGAAAAATTTGAAATCTATTTATTAAAATTCGGGGTCTTACAGATTTTCCAATTTTTTTTTACCTGTTTGTACCTGCTTTATATCCCAACACACAATAGTTCATATATATATATTGTAAATGTGACATACATTCATAATATCAACTAATTCATTCATTATATTTAAAAGGATTATATCAAATGCAATCTATTCGAATTGAAATATAAGCAAACCAATGTAAAGTCTATATACAATGGTGATCAGAATATAAACATCATATACATGTATAAACTAATAAAAACGTAAAAAAAAAAAAAGACGAAGAAAAGAATACAAAAATGTCTTTACACATCCTTGTCCAAACTGACCTGTAAAACAAAAGAATAAAATAATGTTAAATATATATTAATTAAGTAAATTGAGTCATTTTAAGTACCAAGTACAACGATTACCTCAGATCCATCATGGTACTGTGCTGCAGTCACCACTGTATCAGATAACTCATCAGGTCCCAGAGATTGCAGATATGCGCCCATTGTATGAAGAAGCTCACGATCTTAATAGATAGCTCTGACACAGTCAGCAGCAGTATGCGGTGTCAGCGCATTGCCTAATGTCTGAGTAGACTACATAACAGAACTGCCCATGCCACTGATAGATGGTTGGCGTTATTGTCCTTGGCATTTGATGTAATTTTTCTTCACAACCGATGCCCTCTCCAACAATTTTTGATCTATTGGCGGCTGCGGGGTGCAAGCAGGATTGCGCTCGTCCATTAATGCGTTTTAAGTATCCTGTCATCAAGTTAAAAATTAAATAGGTTATTATTAAATAATTAATTAGGCTAAAGAACAACTGACGTTAAAAATTATAAACAACATATCAACTTATAAAAATTCACACGTATCTGCAGCGCCTCTGGTATACCATCCCGGGTGGCCACATTTACATCCAGCCAATGGATAAACTAACCCTAGGATATAACCTCCTACAAATATAACTCGGAATTCATACATAACATGTATTAATCACATGCTCTCATACTAATATAATGACTGTAAATATAAAATAAAAAAATACTTTACAAAATATGTACATTGGCAACAATATGCCATAACTATGAGATATTGTCGCCCCTATAGGTTCTTTTTTCCTTATCGCCTTCAGGTGCACTTGAGGCTCTGTTCGTGGCAGCAATCTTGTGTCGCTTAGCCTAATTCTCACATTTTCACTGCTCACACATGTCAGCCTATATGGTACTTGCTCATCTCAGTTTACTTAACATGTCAGGATCGCCCTAAGACAACTTGATTTGATATAATAAAGAATGATTCGAATAATATCACGAATAAGCATTTCATTTTGCAAGTTATGCCGAAACAAGAAGCAATAACTCCGGTATCAAATATTTATAACACGTTGCATGTACAAAATGTATAAATCACATAGAAAGTAAGTAAACAGAGGTTAAGGATAGAAAATTTGCCTTAAGCACAATTTAGGATTTTTCGGTAATCGTTTAAAGCGCTTATATAAAGGGTTTCGCGTACCGAAAGTTAGTTCATCAAATTTTCTTGTTTTACAACTGTTTTTATACCTAAACTAGACTATTTTCATTGGCAGAATGTTTAGGAGTATGGCTAACTCAAAACCGTAAAATTTGGTGTTTCCACCCAAGGGCCTTTATTAATTTCGCAATTTAGACGTCCTTTTCGGTAATTGCCATAACTTTTCATACGAAAATATTTTTTAGTGATTCTTGAGTATAAATTGCTTAGAATTTCATGATCTACAACTTTTATTTGTATTTCTAAGGCCGATTCAGATTTTAAGTTTTCAAAAAAATGGAAAAAACGGACAGTAAACATGTTTTGGCCAATATCAATAACACTTTATAACATAAAAATAATAAATCACAAATATTCTCATAGAAAGATTCATGATTTTTGCTCAAGAACACACAAAGAACACGAATAACGGATAAACCGTGTATGGTAACGACTATGTTCTTGAGCTTTTGGTTTTCGTGCTTGAAATAATTTGAGCATTATAACTGCTTACATAAGTGATTATAACACTTTATAATTGACAAAATTTGTTCATTAGAACGGCTTGCATAATTGATTAAAATAATTTATAAAAATGCTCAAGAACATATGAAGAACACGAAGAACGGATAAACCATACATGGTACGACATATGTTCAATAAGCTTTAACTACGAATTGAAATTTGATATTATAACTACTACAAAAATGTAAAAAGGCTCAAGAACACGTGAAGAACACAGATAACGACAATCGTATATGGCTACGACTCGCATTCTTGAGCTTTTGAAAAATTAAAGACGAAAGAAAAAATAAACATAATAACTGTTAGAGATTGTAAGTTTGGTGTTTGCAAACTTTAACTATTTCTTTACAATATCCAAGGTAGTAACTCACTAGAACTCTCTCTCAATATATGTATAGGTTTAATACTTGAATTTTAGCTTTGGAAATGAATGAGAAAACAAGTTAGCATTGCTTACTATTTATAGGCAAACCAAAGCTAGGGTAGTTTAGTCATTAAGCCATTTTTTAGCTTCTTGAACAAGCTTAACAAAACTTCTCAACTACATATCTTTTTAGCTTCCAAAGCAAGCTTGGTGAGCTCCTTTTTGGCTGGCCATTTAAGGGTAAAATGGTTATTTCACAAGCTTTAGAAAGGGGTAGTTTAGTCATTTAATAAGCTGACATGTGATTGGTTGATTAGTAATTCATTTAACTAATCAAACTTACTTAGTTTAGCCTTAATCTTGATTAATATACTATTTTGTATAGTTGACTTTTACTATTCACATTTGACTTTTTCGTATTTGTACCGTACAATTATTGTATTATTTTCGTATTCTATTTGTATAATTTTTGTATTTATTCGCGTATTTATGAATAGTACTTTTTAGGGTTTAAGGGTTAAACCTTAGGGTTTCCAAATTTAGGGTTTAGGTTTTATCTTTTTTTTTTTAAATTTTTGAAAAAATCTTTTATTCTCCTTTTTCGTGCTAAAGTTGGATACTTGAATCGAAACACGTCAACAAACAATAACGAAGATTACATAGCACATATTAGATGTAATTCAATCTTTATTTATTCATATAAAGTTGGATTACAACTATCTCGAAAGTTCAGAATATTACAATAGTAGTACAAGTGATTCTAGGACTTGAGATCATCATAGTACGTGTGTATGATGAGTTATACTTTGGCGTATTTCTCAAGACCTTTGGAGTATATCAAAGGATATAATCGGGTATAATAAGTTGTACGTAGAGGTAGATGATGTGACACCCCGCGGAAAATCACCTGACACCAACTGTGACTCCCGCTCGTCAACGAATAAACTCCACAACATTTAAATAAAGGCATGTTGTTGAAAAACTCAGTAAATTTAAATTTTTATAACATTTACTTTACCTTGCCTCAGAATCGCAATCTTTACATAAATCCTACAACTCAGATCATTTATATTTTTATGACCTAGTGTATTACAACCATTGTGAGCAAATAAAATTCGCAACCTAACAATAAGTCGACATGACTATTTACTAACCGCTTTTAATTTCACGAGTTTACAAAACCTTAACACTCGTCTAGATATACAAATGACTTTCACTATTATTACAAGGCTTTTACGACGTTAACTTAAAGCAGTTCAAATCAACAACGTCTTAAATTAAAAATAAACCTCAAACATCTTTTCTGCGATTACCGGAATCTTCAAATTCCTCGCTCCTCACTGAAAATATTTATTATAGCAAGAATGAGCACGACGGCTCAACAAGTCTAACAGCTAACACATAACACGTATGTTACATTTAATATATGCTTTATGCTCCATGCTTGGCATTTACATAGGCATCATGCTTATCATGCTTTGCATTTATACAATTTACACATGCTTACCATGCATGTCAATATTTCTAGGTTGTATTAACTCATATAACACATTCAATTCATAGCATTAATCATACACCAGCTATTAACAACATATGACTGCACACAGACACATTTATAATCAGTTATCACATAAAATGAGTGCACACATAATAATTTATGCATATAGCAAACATTTTGCAAGTGTAGCACATAATACTGAAAAACTTGCCTGATATGCGCATGGACTTACACTATCAGTCTGAAATCCGCGTTCCATCATTAACGCTCAACAAATCGAATTACTGCATTCGAAAGACCTAATTTGCTTATCTGGCAATTAGTAAAGTACATAGAAACTCAGCTGTTATTCATAAAAGAATTGACTCTACAACACAACATCTCCTATTTATTAACTCATAATTTATAAGACAATATTATCCTCCTTGGATAATCTTTTAATTACCGATCAGTATTATTATACATTAATAATACATCACTAAATTTTCAACTGTACTTAAGTACTCAACAACAAATTAATTGGTTACTAATATTATTAAACCCTTAATAATATTCATCCAAATTACCAATATTATTTATCCATTAATAATATTTAACCACTTACCATCAATTAGAAATCATTTAATGATAATTTACAATATTGGTAATAACTAAAGACCCCAACAATTACCCACCAATTGTTTACACTTTATTACATTTAATTCCTTCACATTATTTAAATAAATAGTTAATTCACTTAACTTTACTTGTTTATTTATCCTCACATAAACAATTATTTTCTCAATTACTTCATATTATTTATTTAATATTATTTAAGTAAATAATTAATTCACTTAACTTTACTTGTTTATTTATCCTCACATAAACAATTATTTCCTCAATTACTTCACATTATTTATTTAATATTAATTAAATAAATAATTAATTCACTTAACTTTACTTGTTTATTTATCTTCACATAAATAATTATTTTCTTAATTACTTCATATTATTTATTTAATATCATTTAAATAAATAATTAATTCACTTAACTTTACTTGTTTATTTATCTTCACATAAATAATTATTTTCTTAATTACTTCACATTATTTATTTAATATCATAATTCACTTAACTTTACTTGTTCATTTATCTTCACATAAACAATTATTTTCTTAATTACTTCACATTATTTATTTAATATCATTTAAAAAAATAATTAATTCACTTAACTTTACTTGTTCATTTATGTTCACATAAACAATTATTTTTTTAATTACTTCACATTATTTATTTAATATAATTTAAATAGATAATTAAATTAAATTAACATTACTTGTTATTTGTTATTACATAACAATTATCTCATTAACCTTAATTCATTTTAATTATTATTTAATTTAAATAATAATTAATTAATTCTCCTTAATTTCTTTAATGATTATTGAATATCAATTACATAATCATTTCTTAATTAATTTAACCTCATTTATTATTTAATATTAATTAGATAATAAATAATTGTTTTATTCACTTCATCTCCCTTTAATTATTATTTAATATTCTTTAAATAATAATTAAATAATTAATCATCCTTATTTATTAAATAATAAATAATTACCGTATTAACTTTTTCTTCCTTATTATTTAATATCATTTAAATAGTAATTAATTAACTAATTATCGTTATTCATTATTTAATATTAATTAAATAATAAATAATTATTATATTAACTTTAACTTCATTTAATTATTATTTAAATAATAATTAATTAACTAATTATCATAATAATGGCTTAAATTTACCTTATTTATTATTTATTATGTAAATAATAAATAATTATTAAACTTGGGTCCCAAATTAATTATATTAATTTATAAACGTTTTGACCCATTTTGGACTTAAAGGACCCGAACCGATCCTACCCGAATGGCCCGACCCGACTCGGATCAAAAAATAACATTTTCAAAAATCTGTCATCAATGCCCTAGCTTTCAAAATTACACTGATTTGAAAGCCCCGGCTTTCAAAACAGAAACATTTTTGGGCGAAATTTTTAGATTTTTTCAATTTTGTCCATTTGATTAAAATTTGAATAAAATGAAATCTACAAGTTCAAATGACCTCAAATTGATATTGATGGATTCGTAACTTCTTGAACTACAAGATTCCATCATTGAAACACATTTTTGGACATGTTTTGGTCACGAAAAATGGGCTTAAAGTGGATTGTTGTGATTAAAGTTTTGAAAAATGAACTCCTTTGGTTCCAAAAATCATAACTTACTCATTTCAAAATCTTTTGACATGATTCCAACTAGATTTTACTTTTCACTTACATATCTAACATATGAAAAAGTAAATCACATATAGGTTTCAAAATGTATAGCCTCAAATCATACTTTCGATTAGGGTTCCGTCGGTAGAAATCGTTTTCAAGCTTTTTACTAAACTTTTCATAATAGATACCCATAAATACACATGTTAAACCCATTGAACCCTAGATTTACAAATCTAGCATGGATATAAACATTTATAGCTTTGAAAATGGTTTCTCACCATGGAAATCACTTAATATACAAAGGAAAACACAAACTAGGGTTTGTATGAACTTTTTATACCTGGGCTTGTGTGCTATTTTTCTCTTCCTTCCAAAGAATATGATCAAGATTGAAGACATCCAAGACCCTCCTAGTTTTCATGCACTCCTCCTTCAAGCTTTACTTGGTGTTTTATTTTTATAGAAGTTCAAGAACACCAAGTGTTCTTTCTCATTTGTCCTTTAACCTTCCCTCTTTTGCTCACTAGCTCTTTTCTCTCTATCTCTTTTGATCTCTAGCAACTTAGTAGATGAAATAAGATGTAAATATGATGGAATGAGAGTGATAGAATAATGGGAGTGTATTAGTCATTGTGTATACTTATAATGGGTGTAAGTATACACATCACACCACATCAACAATAGGCCTACTAGCCTTTGTTCTTTCCAACACCTTGAGCTCTTAGATGAGCAACGAAAATCAGCCTTTAAAGTCCATAAAGCTGCCGGCTACTTCCCCCTCTTTTCCCCAAATTTTGCTTATTTTTCCATTTCATTTAATAGCAACAATGTGGTAATATATATGTATATTGATACATATACATAAATCCACCAATGAAATTATACTCGGGCTTAGGTTTGGGTCTCTAGACATTAAATCTATGGGGCCTTGGTTGCATTCCATTTGGGCTCCAATAAATTAAATGATTGAGCCAAACATTAATTAAATCAATGGACTAGGCATTTGAATTAATTGGGCTACCAATCAATTTATTTAGTTAACATACTTGGGCTATCCTTTGGGCCACTAGTTAAATCCATTTGGGCTCAAATAAATAAGTCATTGGACCTCCTATATGGTTTGCCATATTCACCAAATTGTGCCAATTAAATTATCTCATGACCAATTTACAAGTCGACTAACCATTAAATTTAATTGGGCTTGTTTAATAAATCAATTTGACAAATCCAAATTATTAATTTCCTAGTGGAATTATATAATATTAATAATCCACTATTAACAACTTTCCAAATAGAAATAAATAACATTTTAAATGTCTACGTATTCTCATTAATTAATAAGCACATTAATTAATTTATACCTCCAACTTAACTCGTTATTTATCAAGATAATTAAATCATCACCTAATCAATTAGCCTTATCAAACTTTGATATTACCCAATCTAGGTTGGTCCATTAATTTAAATCAACCCATTAATTGAACCTTCCTATAATTTCTTTAATTATTTAAACACATAATTAAATCAAAGTTTGGTCCATTTCCAAACCACCCTTACAACATTTTCCTCTTCGATCAATCTCATCGATTATCTTAACATAGGCAATGTTTCACAAATACCGTCCTAGCTCCTTTCGTGACAGGACTCTAATTTCCTTTCTAGTGATTGTCTATCACTTTACCAGGGTTAGTTTCATATCTTAACCTTAGTTTTTTACTTTGTAACCATTGCAGCTAACTTGTTCCCTATCTGGGCCCATGGCTAGGGCTTGTACATTTGAAGGAATCATTCCGTCATTAAGAGCTTAAAATAATTTTATAAATTATGAATTATCACTTCATAAATTCTATTAAATTAAATGAATTGATAAATTAATACGTGAAAAGTGATGATTAATTAACTTAACTAACTTACTTTGTTCTTTATCCAAAGTATAAAATTTTGATGATAACTGAGTTAAATATCTTTATCAGTGATGCCGTTTTGATTTGTTTTTAACTTGTCATCGTGTGATCTATACATGTATTATAAATATTAACATATAAATATATGAGATTGTAGGTTAAGATATAAAGTTAAATACTAGTTTTACATATATACCTCTCAAATTTGTAATTGAGAAAAATGTAAGAATGCGCAGCATGTAATTCTTGCTCAGAAAGGAATATGCACATCCCTTTTCTATAAGCGCGACCCGGTATACCAAATATAGAAAGCCGACCATTTAGTTCAACACTGCCCTCATCATCATGTCTCGAGATTCGATTGGCCTTTGTCAAGACTTCGTTGAGAAAATAGTCTGAGACAAACGTAGATATCTTATCGAAACTGTATGCCTCACATATCGACCACTCGACGTAAACTCTATTTTTCACCTTCCTCTTAAGGTTTTCCATCACCCTCTCAAAAGGGTACATCCGTCTATGTTGAACTGGACCACCAACACAAGCTTCATAGGGTAAATGGATTTGCAAATGTTCCATGGAATCAAAAAAACTCTGTGAGAATATTATTTCAAGTTTACATGTGATCTCAACGATGTTCTTCTCAAGTACAGACATTTTATAGGCATGAGTCTATAAAATGACTAAGACCAGTCAAAGCATCCCATATTCGTTTATCAAGCAAGCCCCAAAATGTTATAGGCATGAGTCTCTCCATGAACACATGACATTCATGACTTTTTGAGTTTTGGAGAGAAGGTGGAGGAAAAAGAAGAGGGGATAGTGTAAAGAAAGTGAGAGAGTCCAAAAATTTGGCCCGTGGGCCAGGTCGAGCTGGCCCAACCAGGGCCACGGGCTTCTTACTTTTAGCATAAAAATAGATAAGCCATTTTAGCCTAGCCCGAATTTGTCCGGACTCGCTGATAGCCTGGCTCGTTTGCCAAGTCTAGCTATACACATTCAATTAAATTTCAAATGACCATACAACTCAAAATCATAAAACCCAGTTACATATCTTTGAAACACATCATAATTTGAAACATAAAAAAAAAACATAACAATATCAAAAATTAAAATTTTTCTGGGATTTGACTATAAACATATACGAACCTAATAAGGAAAACAAAGATTTCAAAACAAATAGGAACACTTGATACCCATAAACAAATAGAAAGCAAAATCAGAAAATGAACAACAAAAATGAAGGTATATAAGTTTTTGGAAATGAAAAAAAAAAATATCTGCATCCGCCTCCTTCTTCTCCCTCTCTCTTTCTCTTTTTTTTTTCTCTCTTTCTCTATTGTTTGCCTCTTTTTCTTTCTTTTCTGACTGACTGGTGCATCTGTGCGCCTGATAAGTTTTTAATACATCAGCGACCGCATGCGTTCGCGAAAATGGTTAGACTTAATATCATTAGCGACCGCATGCGGTCGCTGATGAAGCTGACATAGTAGTAATTAGCGACCGCACTGTTGTCGCTATTAAATTCTGGTCGTAGAAAGTTCAACCCCAAAGATCGCGCCAATATTTTGGGCGGGAAAAAATGGTTTAGTAACCGGTTAGCGGTCGCTAACACTAACAGCGACTAAATTCATACGCGGTCGCTAATAATCTTATTAGCGACCGATGTGAGCGATCGCTAATGTGTTTGGTCGCTAATGGGCTATTTTCTTGTAGTGCATAAGCGTAAAAACTCTTGTTCATCAACATTATGGCAAATATCAAAACCAACTTCTTCAATCTTTGTTCTTTTTATTTGTCACACTAGTGTGATTAATTCATGTTTAAGTTGGATCCAATCAACCTAGCTCTGATACTATTTATTGGCAATTAAGTTGACGCAAACCAAATAATATAATAAAGATAGATAAAATAATACAAAAATTTAACATGAAAAACCCTTAAAAAAAAAAAATCATAGGTCAAACTCTAAATATCTAATATATCAATAATAATGGACTTGCAATAACCCTCTCAAGTTTTATACCAAAACTCTCTGGTTTTATACCCTAAAACTTGAGATTCCACATTCTATAATCTCCACGACACAATTTTTTATATGGAATAAACGTTGCAAAACCATCCCTCCTACAATATAACTTTTTGCATGAAATATAAAAGTTGAAAAACCCTCCCACACAACCCAAAAATTCACTCATGCACTCTCTCAACTCTTAAGATACTACATGATATTTAATTGTGCTACACTTCAATAACTACATATAAAACTATATTTATAGAGTACTTACAACTTTTTTATTCCTATTCAAAATAGGACACTTCCAAAATAAAATTCTTGCTATAAATACATTCTTTTTTGAAATAATATTCCTATTAAAAATAATAGACTTTTTTTTTTCTTCATAATAACAATTCTTTTATGAATAGGATTCGACAACAAGAGCAACAACACGAAGTGAATTTACCCCATTAACTAATTTTGTTATGAACAAGAATTCCATTAATCGTAAAGTTCAGTTCTTTTATGTTGGATATCATTATTTTTATTTTAACAATATGTTATGATTTTTACACTGCCCGTATATAAATACTTTATTGGTGTATACGAGCAAAATAATTATTGAAGGTCTAAATACACAAGTGAGTGTCTCACTCTTTAATAGGATAAGTTGTCTCTTTAATATATACTCCACTTGTTTCAAGATATAGGTTTACTTTTGAAATTTAATTGGAAACAATTTTAAATTTTAAATTGATATAATGTATTTAAAATTAAAAAATAATAAATCTTATAATTATTATTATTTTTTAAAATAATTTATCACATTATTGATGAAAATTAAATAAAATTTTATTAATTTTGTATTTAAAATTATTTTAGATTGACTTTTAAAAAATCACTATGATCTTGTATTTAAGAACACGAGTATAGCTGTAACTTGATTTTATATTAGTAATAAGCACTAACTGAGTTCAACAAACCATGTCTGCACAAAATTCAAACATTATTCATTCATAATATTGACCTTAAGTGAATCAAATTGGACATGTTTAAAAAGTGAAGACGCATATTCGAAATTTCTGCTTGAAATTTTCCTCACTTCATTGATTCTTGAAACAAAAAGTTCAACAGCTGGAATTGATTCTTGTAATTGAAAATTTCCGCCTACATAAATTGATACACATACATACATACACGGACGGGCTTGTTTGAACCGGGAAAGGAGCAACTACTCTAACTGAAATCACCCATAAATTAATCTTGTTATAAACAAGAATTCCATTAATCCTAAACTTCAATTCTGTTTTCCAAAAACCCAAATCAATAACTCGTCTGAAATGGCCTATAAACCTTAAGATCAGTAACAACTCCAGCAAATGAACCGGCAGCAGCCGCAATAGAAATAATGAGGCAAGCACCACTCAATATTTGCAGTGAAATCCATCTAGTGCTCCATTTTGGTATCTTCTTTTGAACTATGTACATTTCCACAGGAAAATAAACTGTAAGTGGCCAAAACCCGAAAGCGCCAAGAATTCCCACTACATCGTTAAAGAATGGCATAAGCATAGATATAATAGTTGTTACGATCACAAATATAGTCCTCCAAACCAACCGAAAAAGATTGAGCTTATAGGGCTTGAAGCCCCCTGGCAATGGGATGTCATATTCCTTGTTTATGAAATCACTCTGTGGGAAAAAAATTGTAGCATTTTTTTCAACAAAGGCGAAAAGGGGTTGGCAGTAAACTTGGTATGCACCAACTAGGTGGATTACTATGGCGGCGTTCGCGATATCAAGAAGCCAAAAGGGGTTGTAGAATCCGAATCCTGTTAGGAGGTTTACTGGGGCTAAGTCCCCGAATGCTGCATAACCAAAGCAGCCACAGAGCATGTAGAAAACTGTTGTTACTGTAACGCTTATTAGTGTAGCTTGCTTCATGATTTTGGATTCTGATGGTGGGGATTTGACTGTGTCCTGTTAATTTATAAGTACATGTTAGATCCAACTAGATCAGTAAATATTGCGATTTTGGATGAATTTTGGTCTTGGAAGCTAAGTTAATAACTGAAAAAATCATTGAACTCTTGTTAAGTTATTAAATAACGTACAAACTGCTTTTATTTTACACAAAAATCATTGAACTTTCAACTAATTATCAAAAATATCCCAAATTTGACAATACAAGCTGACGTTTCTGTTGATATGTATATATGATCTGATTAAATTTCGAGTATTTTTAATGATTATTTGAAAATTCAATGGTCTTCCTAAGAGTTCGAGGGTCTTTTTCGGTCATTAAATCTTTAATTTACCTGAATTTCGATAAGGATGAGGGAGTAAGAATAGGCAAAAGCTATCGCTCCTAGTGCTTGAAAGCTCCTCCATATTTTTTGAGTTTGAGTGACAGTTCCAATGCTAATTCCAGTAAGGCTTCCCCTGATTTTCCCAGTTTCTGGTAATTAAGAAAAAGGAAAAGATTAGAAATAATCCGACTCTTAAAATTGTTCTTTAACTAAGAATAAGTTTATAAGATGATAAAAAAGGGATAAAAAAATGATTTTTTTTTATCTACCTGCAACTTTGGCAGCTCCAAGTGCAAGACCAATAGAAGAGTAAGTGAAGGACATAATTGCAGCAACTATTGAGAGCCAAGATATTTGATCAAAGTCTGGGATTTGAGAGAAAAGGATTTCCATGGCACCGAAAGCAATCATATAGGGGTTGCTTGAAATTCTACAAGGATTCTTGGCATGACTCTCATGGAAGCAATCTGACCTCTTGATTGCCCTGATTCATAATAATCAAGAAAAAACCCATTAAGCCAAAACAAGAAAAATAAGGAACCGATATTTTTTGGTGGAAATATGATCACGTGAGCTTCTCTCACATGGATCATGGATGTGGGTCTCACTCAACGTTCGTATGCGAGAGGAATCACGTAAAATTATTAATTTAAAAAAAAAATGAGCAAAGTAAATAAAAAAAAAATTGTATTTTTTTTTCCCCAAAAAAAAATCATACTTACATCATGCTTATAGATGCTGCAATGGTGTACCCAATAGCAACGCCAAAAAGATTCACGTATTGAATTGCCCCACAGATTTTAACCTTGAAACCACCTGAAAAGTGTAAAAAATATAAAACACATAATTAGGTATCAAAACACTTGAAGTTTGAGGTAAAAAGGTAAAAAGGTAAAAACCCAGTAGTCAAAAAAGTTAAAATTTGAAAGAAAAAAAAAAACCCTTAAATTTACCAAGGTTGGCTTGGACAGCCTCCATGTACGTATAGTTTCTCTTTCCATTTACAGGGTTACCAGAACGGTAACAAGCAGCCAGAAGGCAAGAAGTATAGTAAGTCACAAAAGAGAACAAGAACAAAACAGTTGGACCAGCAATCCAACCAAGCTGAGCAGTGGCCCAAGCCAAGGACAAAACTCCAGCACCAATAACAGCTGTTATTATATGAGCACTTGCTGTCCAAACAGTCCCTAATCAAACAAACCAAAAGCACTATCATAAGTAACATCAAAAATAAATTATACAAAAAGAACCGGATGCAATTTTTTCCACTGGCTTCTTATTTTTTTATAGAAAAAAAAATTGCATGCGAGAACAAGAACTAAGGGCACCTGAAAAGGACATTGTAAATTATAATGTCCTTTTTCGAGAATTTTTATCAGGTGCCCTTAGTTTTACTTTTTATCCATAATATTGATTTTTTAATTATGATTTTGAGGATACCAGTTCTCTTGAGACGGCCGTCGTCGTCAAAACATTTTGAGCTGCCATGGGGTGGCGTCGCCAGCTCGAAGCTGCTATGGTTCTCTATGGCAGAGCTCTCAACCATCTTTTTTTCAGATTCAAAGGGTAAAAAATCGTTGTGTTAGATAATATGGAGGAAATAGGAATTGATAGCTCTAGCTACTGGATTTTATTGAATGAAGCTTGATATGTTCACTAGCTAGATATGTTTTCAGTGTAACTGTTTTTTCCAGTACTCTAAAATACTGATATTGAAATTGACAGACACTCTTCCAGGGTTTTACAGAATCCCAAATGGATAAATAAAGGTCTGTTTGGCAAGAAATTAAGAGAGAGAGGGCGAGTTAAGAGGGATATGGAGAAGTTCTCCGTCTCTCTGAAATAATCAGTGGGGTGCTCTGAAGAAGAGCAAAGTATGGCATAAATAAGTGGTCTCTAGAGGGAGGAAAGAGGGTAGAGTATACAGTGACCACGTGTTAAAAAAAACACTAATGTTGAGACGCGTAAGTCAATGACCGACTGCAACTGATACTGCGCTTTTAAAGAATTTCCTACCCATGATCAATGGTCATATAGAGAATTGATTTTCAAGAGATCTTTCTTATTGTTTTTTTTTTTTTTTTTTTTTCATTTTGGAAAGGTGATGTTGACGCCTGATTCTGTCGGGCAGTCCTGCTGGCCGTCCGGTAAGAATACCTGCACAAAAGTCCGAACGGCTTGGGCCGTTGGTGGACTCCTCCGGTGTGAGTGTTAGTGAAGGTATATGGAAAAGTCAACAATGGAGGTCTGAATATCTAGTGTAGCAAATTATGCGTTACCCTTCTCTCCATTGTCAACTGGGTATTTATACTACGTACCTGATTAACGGTCACCTGTGTAACGGTTCTGACCATTACACTAGGTAGTTATGATACATGTACGTTTCATCCTTCACCCACGTGCTGTAAGCCCACTAGGAAGGTTACCAGGCTGACGGTCTATTGGGCCTGGCCCAATGTCATTTCCTGGATCAGGCCTGGTTAAATATTCATCCTAACATTGCCCCCCACTCCTCCAGTATATGAATGTGCTGGGGGAGTAGAATGAAACCTTCCGAAGAAAAACTCCATCGGGAGCCCGGAGGCATCAGACCGATGGGAAATATCATTCGGGAGCCCGGAGGCATTAGACCGAAGAGGAACTCCATCGGGAGCCCGGAGGCATCAGACCGATGGGAAATATCTTTCGGGAGCCCGGAGGCATCAGACCGAAGAGGAACTCCATCGGGAGCCCGGAGGCATCAGACCGATGGGAAATATCATTCGGGAACCCGGAGGCATCAGACCGAAGAGGAACTCTCTATCGGGAGCCCGGAGGCATCAGACCGATGGGAAAGCTTTTGGGTTAAAGACTTGGGCCTTTGTTATCTGGGTTTCACGCCTTGGATAAGACCTTGGGCCTTTGTGTCAATCAAGCCCAAAGTCTTATATTCTCAACCCAATCGAACCGGCCCAAAAGTTTGCCCAGACGTTTCATATGGCAATTTATTACTTTTTGAATTTTGAAATTGGTGCCCAATCAATGGTGAAGCGTACACGGGAAGGAGCATTTATTACGCTGCAGTAAATACCGCGCGTGCGCCCCATCCGTCAGATCTTTTCCATCTGAACCGTTGCAACGTTTGGATCACGATAAAAGGATTCCTTTCCAACAGATCATCTTTTTATCAGAAGCAACTTATCACGAGAGAAAGGACGTTTGAGAGAGAATAACTTCATTCCCAGCCCAGATTCTGTCGTTCTTGCTCTGCTATTTTTCGATCAATCTCCTTTCTGAAATCAAGTAAGTTTTTAACCCTCTTTTCCTCAATTTCTCATAATGACTAGGAGTACTCAAGATAAAAGGGCACAAGCTTCGTCTTCCCGGGTTGAGGACGAAGTTACTGTTGCCGAAGCGGGAATTCCAGAGGGTCAACCTTGGAAACCGGTAGTCGTTGAGCGCATGAGGGATGTAGAGGAGTACAATAGGAACAAATACTTTAACATCAAGTATAGAGTAGCCAATATCCCATCTTCTATCCGGAACCAGTATTTCGACCTAGCCCAAACAGAATTTTATATCCCCAATGCTTATGAAATCAAAAGACCCGGGGCTGGGGAGAGGATGTACTACCAACTCGAGGGGGGTTGGATCCCGATCCATAGGCAGTCACTGCTTTATGGGATCCGATTCCCTCTTCGCCCCTTCGTATTAGAGCTACTTCATACGACGGGGCTCAGTTTGAATCAACTATCCCCCAACTCCTTCATCCATATAAATAGCTTCATCGCCTTTTGCTTTTCCGAATCAACCATCCCCGCCATAGATTTCTTCTTTCAATTCTTTTCCATTACGAATAATAAGGAAAAAGGGTTTTATACTGTAATAAAGAACCCTGGGAGGGATACCCTGATGGAGACCCCTTCGAGTAATAAAGGGTGGCACGTGGACTGGTTCTTCATTAAGGGGCCGGACACTGAGATGGTAGGACCTTGGTCAGACCCGAACAAAGACCAGCTGAATCCGAAGAGAATCTCTCGGGCACGGTTAGAAGAGTTCGAGGTCTTATATTCCAAGAGACCATCTGTGAAGTGGGACCGAAGTCTCCTTAATGACCAGGACTGGTTATACTCCTTCGGTTGTAAGTATTCTGTCATGACTGCTCCTTTATTCTGAATATTTTGGTATACTCATTCTGTTGTTCTGATTGTGTTGCAGTGGCTGACCAAGGGAAACACCCCGATAACGAAGCCATAATGGAAGCAGCCGGAGTTTCCAGGGTCAAGATGAGTGCCGCCGAGAAATTGAAGGTAAGCCGAAGCTTGAGGGCTGCAAAGCCCAAAGACTCTACTGTTGCTGCTGCCAATCCCGAGACGGGCTCGGGATCTCCTCAGGTGGATGATACTATCAAGCCCACCGAAGGAGAAAAGTCTGCTGCCGAAGACTCGGGGGCCAGCAGACCGAGAGTAAAGAGGAGGAGGTTGGTCCTGAGATCCGTGCTGGAGGCACGAACCCAGCAGGCCCCATCCTCCCAAGCTGGGACGACGACCAATCCTCCTGCCGAGCAGAACGTCATCAGGCAGCCAGAGGAACCCGTTGCTGCCCCTCCTCAAAATAAAGGGAAAAGACCCGCTGAAGGTCAAGAGCCTTCAAGCACCCAAGGAGGTCCGACGGATCCCCCAATATCGTCCGGGGGTCCTAGGCCCGAGGAGGGGGTCAATACGTCTGCCTTGGGTACCTCAATGATTCCCTTCGCCGAAGCCGGTGCCGAGGGGGCTGATCTGAAGACGTTGATGGAGATGCTGTTCTCCTGCCATGCCAAGGTAAAGATCTCCTCATAAATTTCTCCTGTTTGAAGTGATTATAATTCTGACTTGTTCATCGATTGACCATCTCTTTGTAGGGAAATACACTTCTCCTGAAAGTGTCCAATGAGCAAAAGGTCCTGGAACGGAGAGCCGAGGAGAGCAACAAAAAACTTGCCGAAGCTCTGTCGAACCATAAGAAGACCAAGGACCAGATGAAAACTCTTCACGATTCCTTCCAAATCATGAAGAAGGATCATGACTCGGCTCGGGAGGTTCATCAAGAAAAGGACAAGGAGATCAGCTTCCTGCAGTCCCGGATAATTGATCTGGAGAAGGCGAATACCCGTGCCCTGGATTTGGTGCAATCCAAAGAGCTCAAGAAAATAGAACTTGAGAAAAATAAAAATGAGCTCGAAGCCCAAGTCCAGAGTCAGAAGATCCTCCTGGCCCAATCGGAAAACATCCTCCAACTTCAGACCGATCAGATGAAGAATCTCAAGGACAATGTCGAACTGATCGTCGAAGGTTGGGCTGCAAAAGAAGCCGATTGGCTCAAAGGGCCGATTGCCTCTGCCTCCCCGAGCGTCTTGATCCCCGAGCTCAAACAGAAGGTGATAGAAGAATATAAGGCCTCGAATCAATTTCAGGCTGATATCTTGCCATCTGTTGCTAATGAATTCAGCGACGGATTCGAATATGCTCGGGAGCTTGCCAAGGAGAAGGGTCATGATCCCGATCAGCTAGGAATTGTATTTCCCGAAGACTGATTTGTGAATACATTGTTTTTGTTGTTGTTTTTATATCATGTAATGCTTCCAGTAATTATCAATGAAATGATTTAGCTTTTCCCACTTATCTTTTCTCATGAGTTCTTTCCTATCATCTGTATGTACAACTGTTCACTTATACTGCTTCACCCCCCACTAGCCTGATCGAATGCATATCCGATGAGGCTAGCAAATTAATTTTAAAGTTTGTATCAAAACAGTAATACAGAGACCAGATGATAAAAAATATTCTCATGAATATCGAAAAGATGACATGTGATCGGCTAAAAAGAGAGCCTCAAAATTTAGACTATGTACAAAATTTGATCGGCTTCAATAATAGCCTCAAAATGGGACTAAGTACAAAGTGTGAACTACTGATAATACCTACGAAGCCGAATAGCATGCCAAGTATTTGGAACATTTTTTCCATCCATGCCCTGAAGCTTGTAAGTTCCAGCCCTCAGCACTTCGATCACTAAGTATGGTCCTTCCCATGTTGGCATAAGTTTGCCAGTTTCCCGAGGAGTGGATGCCTCAGCTTGTCGAAGGACCAAATCGCCCACACTGAATGACCTGCTTTTAACATTTTTGTTGAAGTGCCGAGCAGTTCGTTGTTGATAAGCAGCCAATCTGAGGACAACTGAGTCACGTTCCTCTTCTAATAAGTCGAGGTTTAACCGAAGACCTTCGCTATTGAGTATTTCGTCGAAGTTTAAGACTCTCGGAGAAGGTACTCCGATCTCAATAGGTATCAGGGCTTTGGAACCATAGGCCATCTTAAAAGGTGTCTCCCCAGTAGTAGTCCGAGGAGTTGTTCGGTAGGCCCAAAGGACATGCAAAAGCTCCTCGGGCCAAGCACCCTTAGCATCCTCCAACCTTCTTTTAATGCCATGAAGAAGTGTTCTGTTCGTTACTTCTACTTGACCATTTGCTTGTGGATGAGCTACCGAGGTCCGTCGATGTTGGATGTTAAGCTCTGTCAAGAATCCCTCGAATGTTTTTCCAACAAATTGAAGGCCGTTGTCGGAAATCAGAATCATCGGGATGCCGAACCGATAGGCCACTTGCTCTTTGAAGAATTGAAGACATGTATGCTCGGTGATCTTGGCAAGTGGTTTGGCTTCTACCCACTTGGTGAAATAATCGATAGCGACGATTACAAACTTCACTTGCCCCTTACCCTGGGGAAGAGGGCCCAAAATGTCTATTCCCCACACAGAAAATGGTATCGGGGAGAGTATAGGGGATAATTCCTCGGGAGGTTGGTGTGGGACGGATGCAAATATTTGGCACTTGTGACATTTTTTGACGAAGTCTTTGGCATCTTCAAGCATTGTCGGCCAAAAATATCCTTGTCGTAAAATTTTATGGGCAAGTGCTTTTGCTCCCACGTGATCCCCGCAGATTCCTTCATGAACTTCCCGAAGAGAATAATTGGATTCCCTAGGGTCGAGACATCGAAGCAATGGGGAAGAGTAAGATCTTCGGTACAGATGGTCATTGTGAATACAGTACTTGGTGGATTTGTACTTTATTCTTCGGGCCAGAGCTTTGTCTTCGGGCAGTTCACCATTCAAGAGAAATTTGAAGATAGGGGTCATCCACGAATCCCCCTGTTCAATATCCATTACTGTCTGAACGAGGGTGCTTGGTTGTTGAATATTTTCTAGGTATACTGCCCCATCTAACTCCCCCTGATCGGTGGTTGCCAGTTTTGAAAGAACATCGGTCATAGTATTTTCCGATCTGACCACGCCTACTATCTGATACTTCGGGAAAGACGTTAATAATGACCGAACCAGATGCAGATAGGCTTGTAAATGAACTTCCCTTGCTTCATATTCTCCCAGCACTTGCTTCACAACCAGTTGGGAGTCGCTGTAAATTGTCAAGTTTTTTACTTCCAGACTTCGGGCCAATTTCAATCCTGCCACTAGTGCTTCGTATTCGGCTATGTTGTTAGTGGCCATGAACCCGAACCGGATAGATTGTTGTACCTTGAAGCCTTCTGGGGAGGTGAGAATTACCCCAACCCCGCTTCTTGTCCCGGTAGAGGATCCATCGACATATAAAACCCACGCAATCTCCTCGGGGGTTACTGTCACTTCCTCGGACTCAGATTCTTTCTCTTTGGTATCCTCGGGGAACGAACACTCGATAATGAAATCGATGAGAGCCTGAGCTTTTATAGCCGTCCGAGGACGGAACTCAATGTTAAACTGACTTAGCTCGATGGCCCATGCTGCCAATCTCCCCGAGGACTCAGGTCTGTAGAGGACTTTTCGTAGTGGTTGATCTGTGAGGACGATGATAGTTCGCCCCTGGAAATAATGCCTCAGTTTCCGACTGGAGATAACCAGTGTGTAAACCAACTTCTCTAAATTTGGGTACCTTGTTTCAGCGTCCCGAAGAGCATGGCTTACGTAGTAGACTGGCTTTTGTCCTTGCGAATCTTCTCTGATCAATGCTGACCCAACTGCCAAGGATGTGGCAGATAAGTATAGTTGTAGATCCTCCTCAGGCAATGCTTTGCTCAATATCGGAGGTGAGGAGATATATCTTTTAATCTGCTCAAAAGCCTCTTGGCATTCTTCGGTCCATTGAAAAGTTTTCTGATTCTGAGCTCCTTTGAGAGTCCCGAAGAATGGGAGACATTTCTCTGCTAATCGGGCCACAAACCGCCGAAGAGCTGCCAGCCTCCCGGTCAACCGTTGAATTTCTTTGAAGTTCTTCGGTGGCTGCATTTCAAGGATAGCCGATATCTTTTCGGGATTTGCCTCAATCCCTCTTCGGCTAACCATATACCCCAAAAATTTGCCTGACCCGAGGCCAAATGTGCATTTAGTTGGGTTAAGTCTCATGTTGTTTGTCCTGACATTCTCGAAGCATTCTTTTAGATCGGACAAATGATCATACTCCTTCATGCTTCGGACTATCATGTCGTCAACATAGACTTCCATATTTCTCCCGATCTGGCTGCTGAACACCTTGTTCATCATCCTCTGATAGGTAGCCCCCGCATTAATCAACCCGAAGGACATGACCTTGTAAGCATATATGGCTCGATGGGTGATGAAAGCCGTCTTTGGTATATCGCTTTCAAGCATGGCTATTTGATTATACCCCGAGAAAGCGTCTAAGAAGCTCATTATGGTGTGTCCCGAGGTTGAATCGATCAATTGGTCTATGCTCGGGAGAGGGTAGTAATCTTTCGGACATGCTTTGTTGAGATCTGTATAATCCACGCACATCCTCCACTTCCCATTGTGTTTTTTGACCAGCACCACATTAGCAAGCCATTCTGGGTAATTGATTTCAAAAATGAAGTCAGCAGCCAAAAGTTTGTCAATTTCATTATCAATTACCTGTTGCCTCTCGGGAGCTATGTTTCTCCGTTTTTGCTTTACGGGCTTGGAGTTCGGATTGACACTCAGCTGATGTACGGCCACAGTTTTGTCAATGCCCGGCACATCGGCTGGGACCCATGCAAAGATGTCAGCATATTCCCGAAGAAGCGAGACCAACCGAGTTTTGGTTTCCTCTCGAAGGTTTGTGCCAATCTGTACAGTTTTCTGATCATCATTTTGAAATAGTGGGACTTCAACTGTATCTTCGGCTGGCGTTGCTAATGGTTCAGTACATCCCTCAGTGAATGGTTCAAGCTCGATCTTCATTGTAGCTTTCTGTTTGCTATCACTGGAAGAGGATGTCTGTATGGTCTGCAGATAACATCTTCGGGAAAGATCCTGATCTCCAACAGATTCCCCGATCCCATTTTTGGTTGGAAATTTCATTTTTAAATGGGGGATGGATGTAATTGCTTTTAATGCCGATAGAGTTGTTCTTCCCAAGATGGCATTGTAGTTGCTTTCCACTTGAACCACGTAAAAGCGGACCATAATGGAAGCTTGTTTTGGGGCAGTCCCGAAGATCACAGGCAACTCAATCGTCCCTGCTATACGAACTGGGTTATTCCCGAACCCATATAGAGGGGACTCGTTGCAGATCTCCAGCTTTCTTCCCCCCAAGTCCAGCCGATTGTACGCTTGGCTATACAGTACATCGACTGAACTCCCATTATCAACAAGCATCCTTTTCATATCCATGGTGCCGACCTGAGCTGTTATGACCAGTGCATCCTGATGGGGAGTGACCATCCCCGAGGGGTAATCATCATCGGAGAAAGTGATGGGGTCGGTTTTGGCACTCATTGGTTTCCCGGACACTTGATGTACTTCTCTGCCGAAAGCTTTTCTCTTTCGATTGGACAGAGCGGAAATTGATCCTCCGGAAATAACATCAACCACGCCTCTTGCTTCAGTAATGGGAGGAGGTGGCTCGAGGCGATCAAAGGCCGATGGTCTGTAGGAATCGGCAACATAACTGTCCAGATTGCCACTCCGTACCTGTTTTTCGAGGAAGTCTTTAAGATGGTAGCATTCCTCAGTATCATGCCCTTTGGCTTCGTGGTAAGTGCAATACCGATCTCCTTCCTTTTGCCTTGCAAAAACCCGGATCTTCGGGGGCTTCTCATAGAAGGGTTTATTTTTTATCGCTTTCACGATATTGCTCTTGTTGGTGTTCAGGGGTGTGTAATCTTTCTCGGCACCTCTTCGATCCCTCGGGGGATCATTCTTTTGTTGCCGATCCTTGTTAGAATCCCTTCGATCATTCCCCTTTTTACCATTGCCGTTGGATTTCTTTTCGGCACTAACGCCTCCGGGGTCTCTCTGGTGAAAATCACCTGTGTTTTTCGAGGATCCCCGTAGATTGGCGAGAGCCTCTTCCAACTCTACGAACTTGTCCACCTTCTCATAAGTCTCCGATAAGGTCTCTGGGGACTTCGAGATAAGCTCCTCAATTAACCTGCTGGATTTATCAACATTTAATCCCATGGTTAAAAATTGGATTACCTGCTTCGGGTCAATCCCGTTGATTTCTGACACAGCCTCTCTGAATCTTTTAATATACTGCCGAAGAGTTTCATTCGGCCTCTGTTTTACTTGCAGAAGGGATGTCATCATTCGGGCTCGCCGCTTGTTGCTCCCGAAGCGGTTGTGGAACTGTTCTTGTAATTCCTCCCATGATTTGATGGATCCTGCTGGGAGGGAGATAATCCATTCTCTGGCAGTTTTCTTCAGAGTGGATAAAAACAAGTGGCACATCGCCACTGCATCATGACCATGAAAGTGCATGGCCTGCTCGAAGGAATAAGTGTGATCATGTGGATCACCCGTCCCGTCAAACATCTCCAAAGTAGGGACCTTACGGGATCGGTCGATCTTAGCCTCTTCGAGGTCCTTCGAGAATGGTGAGAATCGGGCCTTTTTTGACCCATAATACTTATCCGAAACCTTGATGGGTAAAGATTCGCCAGTGTGGCTCCCATGACTATGTCGGTCTTCCCGATATTTCCTCGTCGGCGATCTGGCTCGCTTTCTCAAATCTGCTGTCCAGATCGACTTAGAGCGAGCCGGCTCTTTCCCGCGGTTTCGGTTTACTTCCCCTCGGGGTTCATTATCCTCTCGTCTGGTATAGCGGGTTGAGCGGGAGGCCGAGCCTCTCTGGCTCAAAAGTTCATTACCCGCCTCGGTTAACTCCTCGTACTGTTTGTCAAGCTCCTTCTGCTGGAGGTCCAGAGCCTTTTTTCTGTCGAGGATTATCTGGAGGCGGCGGTCTTTATCAGCTGCCGTCTCCTGATGAGACCGAGAGAGAGGAGGTCGCCGTGAATGACTCTGCGACTGTGATGTTTCCATGTTAACAAAAGTTGATGGAAGTTTTACTAGGGGGCCCTCCTTCTAGCGCCAATGTTGACGCCTGATTCTGTCGGGCAGTCCTGCTGGCCGTCCGGTAAGAATACCTGCACAAAAGTCCGAACGGCTTGGGCCGTTGGTGGACTCCTCCGGTGTGAGTGTTAGTGAAGGTATATGGAAAAGTCAACAATGGAGGTCTGAATATCTAGTGTAGCAAATTATGCGTTACCCTTCTCTCCATTGTCAACTGGGTATTTATACTACGTACCTGATTAACGGTCACCTGTGTAACGGTTCTGACCATTACACTAGGTAGTTATGATACATGTACGTTTCATCCTTCACCCACGTGCTGTAAGCCCACTAGGAAGGTTACCAGGCTGACGGTCTATTGGGTCTGGCCCAATGTCATTTCCTGGATCAGGCCTGGTTAAATATTCATCCTAACAGGTGATATTCTTATATGTGTTTTGTTATTTTTATATAATCTTTTTTTTTTTTATAAAATAAAGTGAATTTTATTAAAAATAAATGTAGAATTATTGATCTTGAAGTGAGAGTAAAAGAGATACTATTGATACCATTCTACTTAGGTGTTGGTCTTCTACTAGAATTTGGAATAGTTAGTGCATTTGAGAGTTTTAAACGTACTAAATGTACTTAAAAAATTTATTTGACAAAAGTTTATTTAAAATATAATTTATTTAATTGCATCATTTACTATTTTTATGAAGGAAATTAGTTAGACCAGCAAATCAACTAATCTCTCTATATATCTCGTTTGTCCTTCAAACTTTTCTCTATTCTTTATCTAACTCAAATTAACTGTCTCATTTATTGCCTTATTTTATATATTATTTTTCATGATTTTTAATATTAATTATAAATATATAAATAATAATTATGTAAAATATATATATAAAATGGTATAACTGATGAGACAGTAAATAGAACAAACATATTTGGACTCCCATTTATAAAAAATTATTATATGATCTTGAGGTATGGTCACGCGGTATCACAAAAATACTCACATATTGTCATTTCAAAATGTACAATAAAAAAATTCACTGTATATATTCAAATAATAATATATTAATGACATGAGACATCACGTCGATTCTCCATATCACCGAATAACTTCTCATTTACCTCCTCTACTTTTTCACTGCTGTCAATATCAAATTTTACACATAGTGGTGGTTATTAACAGAAAAGACAATTAAAATCTCATAAATGATGTAATCGAAACTCAATTAATGTATAGGCAAAAAAAAAAAAAAAAATGAACAAGAACAAAAGGGGTGAATTATATAAAGAATACCTTATAGATACTAATAGATATGGTTGGTTTGGAAGGTATCATGGGGACACGTGGGCAGAATAGAACTTTTAAGATGCAGGTTCTCTTGTTTATTATATTTTGAAATTATTAAAAGACTAAAAAACACTTTCTACACCGAATTTTATAAATATATTAAAGTTTGCGCCCCAAATTTCTAAAATATATCTACTCACACCTAACATTAATTAGTAAACAAAATCCACCCTCCAAACATACAACCAGTCAATAATGACAGGTTGTTCCGGCAAATCCATTTTTGTAACCATAAAATTGGTACAAGAATTTTGGCTCTAGTAGGGGCATCACAGGGTGTACGACGTCAAGAATAAAATTAGTTCCTTTAAAAATTAATAGTATCAATTGCAAATTACTTTAAACTTGTGAACAATGTTTCTTGCAATAGTATACTTATGAAGATTGTAAACATTAATGAAGTACTTTCACAAAATAAAAATAATTTATCAATTCAATATTTCTTCGTAATTAAATTCGCAAATTACGATATGTTTATCCGAAAAAATTATAAATAAGAAGAAGGAAAAAAACACCAAATTAAGAATTGATGAGTTTTGTGCCTTCATTTTCAAATTGTCTTTTCTATAGAGGCTAGTTATCTATCTCCCTTGTCTGATGAGACAAACTCCTGTCTCCAATCCTACAAAATGGAAATGGTGAGTAACTTGTTGCTCTTGTTTGCTGATAAAATGATCAATCTCCTTAGCTTAATTATATATAGTAGTAGACAACTAAATAAATAACTAATAGTATTTTATTAATTAAACATTTTTTCCACTTAAACCTACACCTTTCAGTCAGAAAAATTCTCATCCATCCTTAGCTGAAGGAGAATAAGTTATTTGGTATTAATCATTCACTCCCCATATATGATGGCTGGGAGGAGTATGCTGTACTAATTAATGAGGGAGAGCATATAGATCAATTATTTATCAGTCAAACGTGTCCTTGTCCTTAATGTGGGATTTAGAATAATCCCAACATGGTATTAGCACTGAGGTGTTTCATGCTTATAAACTATTCATATGGAGTTTCATGCTTATAAGCTATTCATATATTGATAGGGATATGAGTAGACATCTACAAAAAGTCAGCGGCCTGCAGGCTGATTTAGTTTGGCTGAGCTCGATCTGATCAAGGCTTGGCCCATTTAAGCCCGACCTACAGTGTCAGATCCCGACTTTTATAAAACATAAATTAAATTTTGTTTATATATTTTCTTCCGAATTGGTAAGTGGATAAATTAACAAAAATTAAAGTTAAAAAAATATTTTGTGAAAAATTTATACTGTCAAAGAATATTCGTTTTATCGAAAAATATTCGTTCTGTTAGAAAATATTCGATTCGTACGATAGTGCCGAAATAACCAAATATTGATGGACCTCACAACGAAATATTGTCGGATATAGAAAATGACATGAGTAATATTTTTAAATAAAAATGATCAACAATACTATTACTTTTTACTATTAAAATACCTGGTGGTAAAAGAATAATACAATACGGTATTTGAACTGATAAAGTGATTATTGTACAATATTAATTTTAATGAACTAATAATTGTCGTCACATGCATAATAATTCATGTTATTGAACTGATAATTGTCATAGTAGCATATGCACAGTAATTCACATTATTGAATCAATAATTGTCATTACACAGTAATATACTCTTTCTTTTATTTATTTTTTACATTATTGTTATCCTTATTATGATATTGATTAAACTATTGTATTTCATTATTAGTTGATTTTTCTACTAGTATTGTAAGTCTCTAACTCAGAAAGTCAAATACATTACATTTACAATAATTATTTATAATAATGAGTAATTAGTGAAATATTATTAAATAATTGAATTTATAAAGTTATTTATTTTATATACTTTATATAAAGTTAATTATTTTATATATAAAGATAATTGGTTTATATAAAATTAATTATTTTATATATAAAGTTAATTGATTTATATAAAGTTATTTATTTTATATATAAAGTTAGTTGTTGTATTAAGATATAAAATGAACAGTATATATTAAAAGAAATTTGAATGAATGGTTTAGATTAAAGAAATTTTAAAAGATGAAATGTGTGGTACGGATTAAACATTATCTTGAAATGAACGATTCAGATTAATTTAGAAAATCTTGGTTTATGATAAAAAAAAATAAAAAATTGAGCTATAAATAGATGCCTTAACTTGAGAAATTTCTCTAACTTCCTTACTTATTCTTTTTTTCATTCTCTAAAATATTACTTTGTATAAAATTTCTCTGTGTGTGCTTAAGCTATTGTGAGTATTTGTGAAGATCAGTAAGGGTACAACTATTGTTCAAGTAAGTCTTTTCATAATAGTTAGTCAAGTAACCAAACACATCACACAGTATTTATAATTTTTCCTTTAGAAGACTCTACCTTTAAAAGATTCATTTTGAAAAACTTTCTGGTAAAGATTCTTTTGAAATAATATTTTCAAATGCGATTTTGAAGTTTATTATACTTTATTATGTACACTATGCAAATTTTTACTATTAAATCACTTTTAATGATTTCATACGAATTGGTATACACCATGAATTTATATATGGTAGTTACTAATTAAATTATAAATATATAGGTTGACCAACTTCATTTAAATCAATATTCAGTCATGTATTAAGGTAAGGGATATATTTTTTGTGACGCCCCGAGATCCGTACCTTCCTTAATTTTATCCATTCTATTCTGGATGACATAAACATAAACCTTAAACCACATTAACAGGGATCCCGTGTGTCAAAACTTAACCTTTAACCGTTAAAAGCATTTGAGTTGACCATAAATTCGATCCAAATTTTTTTTGAAAAAAAAACTTATTTAATTTATATTCCTTACTCGTCTCATGATCGCAACATTCACTTATCTTTCATTAAACTTAGGTCAAACAATTACCAATGGTGACCGAGTCTATTTCATTTCATAATCATATATATTATTATGATTTAACCTGTCAACAAAATTTCGCCATGATCTATTCGTTTAAGGCTCTATTTATATATGTCTGTTCCTGTTCATAAATACCTGTACACATCTATATCATACATGTCCTTGTCTACTTATAACTGATCCATACATCAACCTGCTTACCTTGTACCTGTATCATGCATAACCTGCTCCATACATATTTTCCATACATGCGAGTTCTAGTATATGTAGACCCGACTAATATCAGAATACATCAAGCTATAACCTTTACATCTTCTAACTGATAATACATCCATGCACATTCATTACTATGAATTTACAAATTATACACTTCTTTTTTAAATCTAGGTTTAACATTTAAGACCACACTGTTACATCACTTGCATTTATACAATTTACATATAACAACTTTGCCCGTGCTTATCCATGCATTCACTTTCCTTATCTTAGCTTAACCGGAACATCCGGCCTTCTTGTACTTTACCTGAAAAGTTAGTTTATAGCAAGAATGAGCATAAAGCTCAGCAAATAATTCAGCTAACACCTTGCATGCTCACAATTCATATTGTGCGTCATGCATCCTTTTCCTTAACATACTATGCTTAATGTCACCTAATTCATTTAGCAATTAAAATACATAGTTGCACATATGTCACATTTCAATTTATTTACTATCACGTAGTTCATATCGAACATCTATTATACTTAAGTCTGAAGAACTTGCCTGTACGCCTTTATATACTTAACCTTTATTGCCTCGCTTGGCCTTTTTATCCTTCATTGCATTGGGTTGCTACTTCGAGCGCTATCTGTAAACACACAATCTATATTCATCATTATAGGATCATAAACTCATTTAATTTGTCAAACTTAATTCATAATTACACGACCATTCGTCTCTAATCATATTACATTTGATGTATTATACCTTACATAGGTTAATAATACATCCTAGCTCGTTCCCGACCTTTTTCACAACCTTAACATGCTTTGGCTTGGCTTAAGGCATGTTATATTGTGACATTCATTATACTACAACACCCTTTACATAGTTTATTTTTATCAATCTAGGGTTTACATAACTTATCTCTATCATTTAGTATCAAAACATTTCATTTCGGGTCAAAAATATCATTTTTTTAAAGTCTGCTATACACGGCCCCGACCGGATTTTGGCCTAGAAATCCGTGGCCCCGGCCAAAACCTCTCAGCCAAACATGGCCCCGGGCGTGGTTTTGCCTACAAAACCATGGCCCCGGCCACGGTTCCAAAATCTGAAATTTTGATTTTCTCTCCTGCTTTGCTGATTTTTAATTCTTTAACCATACATCCAATTGACACCAAATTTGGTACACATGTAGACCTCATACCATAGTATTTTATAAAATTTTCATTTGCCTCATTTGGCTCCTCAAAATCATAGATACACTAGCTCGTAGGAGGGCTGTTCACACAATTTCCAAACTTGGAAATTTTCTGAACTTCCAAAATTCAACTTTTGCAACTTTGTGACTTTTGGCCATAAGCTTTAAAACTTCATTCTAACACTTGACATAATTCATATAACTTATATATGACATGTCCAAACTTTCAAAATCACAAAACTTCGCACGAGGCGATAATTGTCCGTTAAAATCCATTTTGAATCGAAACGATCGATTTCGGTCGTTCGAATCGTCTTTTCGTTCAAATTCCTATCTGTTGATTACCTAAACATATGTAATAACATAAACATGAGTCGTTTGACTCTATTTCACCTTTAAATTTTCAAAATTTCCAAAAATCACATCTTAGGTTGTATTTTCATCCAATTTCAAAACTTTTCATTTTCAATGCTTAAACTCAATTTCAATCCTTCACTCCATTTTTGGTACCACTTACTTCCAACACCTCTTTTAACACACATAGCACATATATAACTTGTACGATCATTCAAAACATTTATAACTTTTCATTTGAATTCCTTTTTCCAAAATAACTCATTTTAGGCGTCGGCGAACGTTTTAAAATGTTTAAAATCCTCAATTGTCGCCATAGACGCCAAATAACTTCCAAATCATTTCAAACATGTATATTAACATCAAACTTAGCTTTTTGGCCTCATTTGATCACCAATTACACAAAATGACCAAAATTACACATTAATAGCACTTTGTCAACTTTACTTATTTCCATCCTTAAACCAATCTTCAATCTTTGGACTCTATGCTTCACATAGGTTATCACATACACATTTAACCACTTTGTAAGCCCATATCACTTCTATATGCATCTTTCAAAACACTTTACAGATTATTACGTACAAAGTATAGCCTAATATTACAATTTCTTTACATAAATCATACCTTTTAACCTTTAATGCATCTTTTATGCTTTCTAACATGAAATTTTTCATGAATCAAACATATTCAACCTCTCTAACTATGTTTTCATCAAATCTAACAACATTTAACACATGATCATGCCTTAAATCATGATTTCTAGCTTAATTTCATGCATGAATAGTGCACCACATTTGTAACACCACTTTCAAGCCTAGGGTTTCTTTAAATCTCAACATAAAACACATAAAACTCACATAACCTTCACTTTTAACCATGAATACTTGCATGGCTTCACATATTTTTGAATTTAATCACATAAACTTCAAGTTTTAAAACAAGAACAAGATTATACCTTCTTGTAGCTATTCCATATCTTGCTAACAAGCTTACTAGAACTCCAAGCTATACTTTGATGGCCTATGAACTCTCCTTGAACACCTTTACTCTTAGATCTTTCATGATTTCTTCAATTTTCATGGAACCCTAGCTCTCTTCTTCTTCTTTCTCTCTTTACTCTCTCTTGAGCTCTCTTGCTAACCAACTTCGAATGAACCCAAATGAATAATGCTGAAAACTTATTTACATAAGTGTTGTATATAATTTCCATCACTTACCACACCTTAGTTAGTTAACTCATGCATGGTAAGGCCTTATAATGTCAATTCACATGTCTAACCAAGGACAACATAGTCATTCCACCAATTTAGGACACATATGTCATTTCTAACATTGTCATGGGTACTTTGGTCATTATGCCAAAAATCTAGAGAATTTAATCCCTTAAATTCACAATTGCTCATTTTTGCACCAATTCAAGTCCATTTTTATCCCAACTTGTTTCATTATGTTTGAATTTCATTCCATCATCAAATAATCCATAATTTGCTTGTCCCATATCGCTTGTCACACTTTGAGCATCGAATTTCCTTAATACTAATAATTCACAAAATTGCCAAATTTCATATTATTCCTTAAATTCTAATTCCTATGAACCTTTTGATTCCTCAATAAATAAATTCCAATTTTCACCATTTCAAATAGTCGTTTTACTCACCTTTTTTCATACAACGCTTCCTCGAGAAGCGAACCTCGATCGTATTCTCAAAATCCATCATCATTTTCCTTTAAACTTGTAATGTCATAATTTCAACTTTAACGTCCATTGATTCGTTTACTTTACACACATATGCTAATTCTCAACATACATAATAACTACAATCCTTCTACGTACTTTCGGGGTATCACATTTTGTATTTATGCATCATATACAAAACTATCTTATTTCAATCCAATATATATCTATTATTTGGTAAACTTCAATTATTCACATATCCAATCCTTAATATTCCTTAATAAATCAATTAGATCATACGGTTTCTTATTCTCTGTCATACATACATATTTTACCTTGTCATTCTTATATCATCGCCTCTCTATGCCTATTCATTAATCTTGCTGCTAACATTCATAACTAAAGTCTCAATTCACATATAAATTCCTTATTTCCATCATTTCCAAACTTTAATACCTTCTTTATATATCTTGCCAAATATACATATATACATACATTCAACCTACCACATAGGTCATATATAACACATTGATTAAATAATAATTCTTATTTAATCTCTCCTTATTACTTTATGTCATTCAAGCTAGGTTTTAACTATTAACCTTTACTTAATTAATCATAATCCTCATTTAAAATTCATGTTAAATCCTGGGGTGTCACATTTTTCTTTCATACTTTTAAATTTACTCAAGTAAATATTCTTCAGTAAAACTTTCTGGTGTGATGTCGCAAGCACCCAAAAATAAAATCTTATTTTAGAAAAATATTAATGTAGTAGTGTAAGTAAGAGTCGATCCCACAGAGAATGATTAATTTAATTTTATGTTTTGTAAACCAAAATTGGGGGGGTTTTAATTAAAGAAATAATTTAAATAAAATTAACTAAAGTAATTATACAAGTAATTTAATGAGAAGAAAAAAAGCCTTGGTTTAAGTCAAAATCCACCATCAAGAATTTACAACTGATCATTGATGCAAGAATAACTCAAATTATATTTTAAATATTTAACGTGGAATAATTACTCCCATTAGAATAATTTTCCTATCTCAATTTAATTTTAGTTAAGTAGAAACATGGGATCTAAATAACCCTTACTACTAAATAATCTCAGACAAGCCCTAAAGATTTAACCTAGTAGCATCATAAAGAAATAGAGAAATCGTTGAACTAAACAACACAATCCAAGCATCTGCATTTAATTTAGATGAATATTTTTTCTAAGATATAACAATCTTTTGATATGCAAAATAATTATTAATCTTAGTTGCTTCGCAAATTAAAGTGACCAAACAATTACGGATTTGATATTTAATTTAGCAGTAGATTTCAACGAATAATAAACTAGTGTGCACCCTAGCAATGAAATGAATCAATCATAAAATTAAACGCAGAAAAATATTCAATACTCAAAATATAAATTGAACAATTAAAATAAATTAGATCTCACAATGTATAAATCTTGACGACTTCAATCACTTAAACCAAGAAAAATAATTTAGCTACTCATAATTGTAAAGAACACTAAAGTATAGAGGAGAGAATTTTTTCTAATGAAAGTTGTGTGTTACATTATACCCCAAACCCTCTATTTATAGGCTACATATTCCTCCTAACCCTAATAGGACTTACACTTTCCAAACCCTAATAGGATTTAAAATAAAATAAATATAAAAACTATGTTTTATTTTTCCAATTCTAATTTGCATTTGGAACATTTAATTTAATTGCTTTATACTGGAAACCACGCGGCAACAAAAGTAAGAAAGAATAAGCCGTCAGCTAACTGACACGTGCCCCTCTGTTTTTCCCTTCCTGGCAAGTTCTGCGCATTGCACGGATTTATTTCCTATAGACAACTGCGCATTGATAAGTAGGTTTTATACCTACTATTTTGATGCCAACTTGCTTTAACTTTCGCTTTTTCTCATTAGTTTTTATTACTTTTCATGCTTTTATGTCACTTTTGTAGGTTTCATGCTCCATGGCTCAGTATTGGCCTTTTCCGTCTTTTTGGGGACAAACCGGCGTGTTTCGGACTAGAACTTGTGCGGGGAGGAAGAATTGCAGTTTTTGGGACAAAAGTGGTTCAATGCGGGAGTGATATGCGCGATGATCGGATGCAGCAGAAAAGAAGGCACAAATTCCAAGACTGGTGTACGGCGCAGCTGCGCCGCAATCCTTCACAAACACTGCGCAGCTGTGCAGTAGTTCTACAGGCTGTTTGACTGGTTCACGGCGCAGCTGCGCCGCATTCCTTCACATTTGCTGCGCAGCTGCGCAGTCCTTCTGATGCTTTGTTGACTGCCGTGAGGCGCAGCTGCGCCCCATCTCAGTATAAACACGGCGCAGCTGCGTCGGTCCTTCGCTCCAAAATCTGAGAAGACTTATTTTAAACGGGCCAATCACAAACTTCTTGCTACAGTGATCGGGCATGAAGCGCTTGAGGCTATATATATCAGTAGTATCAGTCCAAGCCATATATAGAAGATAGCATAGAGAAAAGTTAGGTCAAAAGGAAGAGGAGAGAGCTCATTTTCATTTCATTCTTTGTTCTCTCTTGTTCCTTGTGATTTAGCTAGAGTAGTTTAGCTTAGGGCTGGGCTTTGGAAGTTTGAAGCATTGTTTCAACCTTGTATCTCCGAATTTGAAGAAGAGAAACCTAGCTTTGCATTTCTTAACTTTGTTTTCTCTTTCTTTTCATTTGTAGCGTCAATGTATGAACATATGTGGATGATGGTTGTTATTTCTATTATGAACTAACTTCTCTTATGGGATTATAATGAAACATAGGGATTAGTTCAATTTGTTATGCATCCTTATTTTGGCTAAATGATTATGTATGGATTGTCTTATGTGGTTTATCTTAATTGTTTAAATGCTTGATCATCATTTACCTTGTTAACTCACACGGAACCGAGATGGGGAGTGTGAGTTTAGAACCGACATGTTAGCTTGTGTTCATGATTTCACATGACGTTGGATTGCATGATTAGTGCTAAGGATAGACATATACCGAAGCACCACACGTAGTCTTTTGAAAACCTGTGCTTAAACCCGTTTTTCTCTAGGTCACATAGACATATAGTGATTTAATTAACTTGGGTGTTCTTTCCCGTTCTGTTGCCCTTTGGGTCGGATCTGGGTTGGATTTGGGTATGATGCAACGAGAGTTGGTCATGCTTTAGTTTCGTGTTTTCGACTAACAATCCGAGATAATCAGTTAGGTTTAACAGGAAGTAGTGCAGTTGCTTGACGCCCTAGGTGAAGCTATAATCCCATGCCTCATTTGTCTGCTTAAATCGTTGATTAATTATTTGTCTTTAATTTTCACAACTTAGATTTAATTCACATTCACTTAATTTACTTGACAACTGTTTAAAGAAACCAAAATAGTTATAAAACTGCTGCATGATAGTGTAATAGCTATCCATAGTCCTCGTGGGAGCGATACTTTACTTACTTTATATTACTTGTTGACCACGTGGACTTGCGTGTAAGTGTTGATTTGTCATACGCACGGTTTGACACCCAACAAGTTTTTGGCGCCGTTGCCGGGGACTTTGAGTAGTTTTTATTACTTTCATCGTCAGTATAAATTAGATTGGTTTAGTTAAACAATCTTTTCGTACCTCATTTCTTTTTACTTATTTCTTTGGTTTCAGGTACTTGTGACTTGTGCATGCTAACTCGATCAAAGAAACGTAAGTTGTTGGCTCTCAACGACAACATTTATACACAAGTTCAACAAGTGATTGAGGTTAGCTCTGACAGTCAAGAGAACATTGAACAACCAGAAACCATGGCAGGAGAACAAGAGGCACCCAAGCCATTAAGAGACTATGCAACGCCGCGGATAAATGAATTGCAAACATGTATCACAAGGCCGGCAATCACAGCTTTCTCCTTTGAAATTAAACCGAGCACCACTCAAATGGTGAAGAATTCAGTACAGTTTGGGGGAATGGCTAATGATGATCCGAATGATCACTTGCTGAGCTTCTTGGAGATCTGTGATACGTTCAAGTTTAATGGAGTAACGGATGATGCAGTGAGACTTAGACTCTTCCCATTTACACTGAGAGATAAAGCAAAGAGTTGGCTTCACTCATTACCTCCGGGGTCAATTACTACATGGGAAGACTTGGCGCAGAAATTCTTGAAGAAATTCTTTCCTCCTGTAAAGACCAATAAAATGAGAAATGACATTTCTATGTTTGCACAATAACATGGAGAGTCATTATATGAAGCATGGGAGAGGTTTAAAGAGTTGCTAAGAAGATGCCCGCATCATGCACTACCCCAATGGATGCAGATGAACACCTTTTACAGTGGTTTGAGTGGTAACACTCGGACTAGCATTGACGCAGCATCTGGAGGGGAATTTATGGCAAATAATTTTGATGAAGCATACGAGCTGCTTGAAACCATGGCTGCCAACAATTATCAATGGCCTACTTCTAGGCTAAATCACAACCTTAGCAGCTCAGTTATCAGTAATGTCCAAGAAGATTGATGCTATTGCGGATAATAAGGTGCAGCAGGTGGCTTATGTATGTGAGCTATGTGCAGGGGAACATCCTACAGAGCAATGTGCTATCAACTCAGAAGCAGTACAGTTTGTGAGTAGCTACCAGAGGCAACCGAATTAGTATCAGAATACTTATAACTCTGGAGCTAGGAATCACCCAAACTCGTCATGGAGCAACAATCAGAACCATCAACAAGCTCCTAGACCACACTATCCTCCCGGATTTCAGAGTCATCAACATGCAGCACAACCGTCCCAACCAGAGAGAAAGCCAGACTTAGAAGAGTTAATACTAAAATACATGGCTAACACTGATGTGTTGATAAAGAGTCAGTCTGCTTCCATAAAAATCTAGAGAACCAAGTGGGCCAAATGACCAATTTGCTGGCAAACAGAACTCAAGGATCTCTTCCAAGCAATACAGAGGAAAACCCAAGAAGAGAGGGAAAGGAGCACTGCAAAGATGTCATAACTAGAAGCGGGAAATAGTTTATGCCAACTTGCGCGCATGAGCCGGTAGTACAAAAGGAAGCAGAACATTTGCACCCTGCCTCAGACTTAGCTGAAGCAGAAAGTTCTAAGGAAAATGAGGAAAGTGTTGTGGAGTCAGAATCAGCAAATAAGGATCAACCAGAAAAGCCTCCGGTTACTCACACACAAGTCTATCCTCCAGTGCCTTTTCCACAGAGGCTTCAGAAACAAAAATTGGATAAGCAGTTCGCTAAGTTCCTGGAAATTTTCAAAAAGCTGCAAATAAAATACCATTTGCAGAAGCCTTAGAACAGATGCCGGGCTATGCTAAGTTCATGAAAGGGATTCTGTCCCGAAAGAAGAGATTGGAAAACTTTGAGACTGTGGCTCTAACTGAGGAATGCAGTGCAATCTTACAAAGGAAACTACCTCCTAAACTGAAAGATCCGGGGAGTTTCACCATTCCTTGCGAGATAGGGAGTGTGTCTTTCAACAGATGCTTGTGTGACTTAGGAGCAAGCATTAACCTCATGCCATTGTCAATTTACACACAGTTGGGACTTCCTGCACCAAAGCCCACAAACATATCCCTACAGCTCGCAGATAGATCGATTACATATCCAAGAGGGATCGTGGAGGACATTCTGGTTAAAGTGGACAAGTTCATATTCCCCGCGGACTTCATTATCCTAGACTATGAAGAAGACAAGGATATTCCCATCATTTTGGGGAGACCATTTTTAGCCACGGGGCGAACTCTCATCGATGTACAAAAGGGAGAATTAACAATGAGGGTCCAGGACCAAAGAATAACCTTCAATGTGTTCCGGGCAATGAAGTTCCCTACTGATGAAGAAGAATGCTTCCGAATGGATTTGGTAGAAAGGATGGTGGAAGATGAGTTTCTTAGAATTGCAAGTAAAGATCCGATGGAAACTAGTGAGGGATAGTGACAGTGACAATGATGAGTCGGGGATGGATGACTGTATCCATGAGTTGGAAGCACTACCACAGGTGAACACATGCAAGATACCTGTTGAACTGCTAGAAAGTGCAGGTGAACCTCCAGATCGTTTGAAACCATCCTTGGAGGTACCTCATATTCTTGAGCTTAAATCGCTCCCATCACATCTCAGGTATGCTTATTTAGGTGAATCAAGCACTTTGCCTGTGATTATTGCATCTGCACTAACCCCTTTACAAGAAAGTAAGCTAATAAGAATCTTGAGAGAATTCAATGAAGCTATCGGATGGACAATAGCCGACATCAAGGGCATTAGTCTGTCCTTCTATATGCACAAGATTCTTATGGAAGAGGACAGTAAACCGACTGTGGAGCATCAGAGAAGGCTGAACCCCATTATGAAAGAGGTTGTTAAGAAGGAGATTCTGAAATTGCTAGATGCTGGGATCATATATCCTATCTCCGACAGTGCATGGGTGAGCCCTGTCCAATGCGTGCCCAAGAAAGGAGGGATGACAGTTGTGAAGAATGAACACAATGAATTGATACCAATAAGGACAGTGACCGGTTGGAGGGTGTGTATGGACTACAGAAAGCTGAATAAGGCAACAAGAAAAGATCACTTTCCATTGCCGTTCATTGACCAAATGTTGGACAGACTGGCGGGTCATGAATACTACTGTCTCCTGGATGGCTATTCGGGGTATAATCAGATAACCATTGCACCTGAGGACCAGGAAAAGACAACCTTCACTTGCCCCTACGGGACGTTTGCGTTCAGACGAATGTCCTTCGGGCTTTGCAATGCACCAGCAACAGTTCAAAGGTGCATGATGGCCATCTTTTCTGGCATGGTGGAGCAGAATGTCGAAGTCTTCATAGACGATTTTTCTGTATTTGGGGATTCCTTTGAGTTGTGTCTGGAGAATTTGATTCTGGTATTGAAACACTGTATAGAGACGAATCTGATTCTAAACTGGGAGAAATGCCATTTCATGGTACAGGAAGGAATTATCCTTGGACACAAGGTCTCAGGAAAAGGATTGGAGGTTGACAGGGCGAAGCTGGAGATTATTGAGAAATTGCCACCACTTACAACTGTTAAGGGGGTGCGTAGTTTTTTAGGTCATGCGGGCTTTTACAGACGATTCATTAAGGACTTCTCCAAAATCTCCAAGCCTTTATGCAACCTACTAGAAAAAGAGGTCCAGTTCAAATTTGATGAAGACTGTTTAAAGGCCTTTGAGCTGTTGAAGGCAAAGCTAACATCAGCACCCATAATTGTAGTACCGGATTGGTCTATACCATTCGAACTGATGTGCGATGCTAACGATTATGCAGTGGGGGCAGTTTTGGGTCAGCTCAAGGAAAAGATCTTTCATGCTATCTATTATGCGGGCAAGACCTTAACAGATGCTCAACTAAACTACACCACCACCGAGAAAGAACTTTTAGCGGTTGTATACGCTTTCGACAAATTCAGGTCATATCTCGTTGGAACAAAAGTGGTGGTGTATACGGATCATGCGACTATTAGATATCTGATTTCCAAGAAAGATGCAAAGCCTAGACTTATCAGATGGATTCTTCTTCTCCAAGAGTTTGATCTGTAAATTCGGAACAAGAAGGGTTCAGAAAACCAAGTGGCGGATCATCTTTCTAGATTAGAGCATCCGGAACAGGATAGGAAGGACGAGGCGGATATAAATGAGTATTTTCCCGATGAGCAGCTCTTCATTGTGACCTCAGAGATTCCTTGGTACGCTGACTTTGTCAATTACATAGTAAGCAATGTTCTCCCACCAGAGTTAACTCGCCAGCAAAAGAAAAAGTTTTTCCATGAAGTGAAGAGTTACCTGTGGGATGAACCTTTCTTGTTCAGGCAGTGTGCAGATCAGATAATCCGCAGATGCATCCCTCACAGTGAGACGTCCAGTATATTGCATGCATGCCATTCTTTTCTTTATGGAGGCCATTATGGGACGGAACGAACCGCATCTAAAGTACTTCAAGCAGGGTTCTATTGGCCGACTATATTCAAAGATGCCCACTAGTTTGTAAAAAGCTGTGATCGATGTCAACGAGTGGGTAACATTTCCAGACGAAATGAAATGCCATTAAATTCAATTTTGGAAGTGGAAATCTTTGATGTTTGGGGAATCGACTTCATGGGCCCATTTCCATCATCGTCCGGCAATCTTTATATTCTCTTGGCAGTCGATTACGTCTCAAAATGGGTAGAAGCCAGTACTCTACCATCCAACGATGCCAGAGTCGTCCTGAAATTCCTTCAAAGGAACATCTTCACTAGATTTGGCACTCCTCGAGCAATCATCAGTGATGGAGGGAGCCATTTCTGTAATAGGCTCTTCACAGCATTATTAGCCAAGTATGGGGTAAAGCACAGAGTGGCCACAGCCTACCACCCCCAGACCAGTGGCCAAGCGGAAGTATCTAATCGAGATGTGAAGAGAATTCTAGAGAAGATGGTAAATCCGTCAAGGAAGGATTGGTCGATGAAGCTTGACGATGCATTATGGGCATACAGGACAACCTATAAAACTCCCATTGGCATGTTGCCTTTCCAGATGGTTTATGGTAAGGCTTGTCACCTTCCAGCGGAGTTAGAGCACAAGGCTTACTGGGCCATCAAGAATTTTAATTTCGATCTCTCAGCTGCAGGAGAGCAGCGACTGCTCCAACTTAATGAGTTAGATGAATTTCGACTGCGGGCTTATGAGAATATGAAACTGTACAAGGAGAAGGTGAAACGATGGCATGATCGGAAAATAATTGAAAGGAAGTTCGAGCCGGGGCAAGCTGTATTGTTATTCAACTCTAGGCTTCGATTTTTCCCGGGCAAACTCAAGTCTCGATGGTCAGGACCATTCACAATCAAAACTGTCTATCCTCATGGCGCCATCAAAATTGTGGGAAAGGAGCACGAACAACCGTTCAAAGTCAATGGACAACGTCTGAAGCATTATTGGGGAGGCGACTTTGATTGCCAACAGTCCTCAATTGCCCTCGAGGAGGCCGAATGAGCCGAAGAACAGTCGAGCTACGACTATAACTAAAGCGCTTGTTGGGAGGCACCCCACTTTTTGTCTAAATCTCCATTTGATTAATTTTTGAATTATAAAATTGTTAAGCTTAATGTTTGAAATACTCCTGGAGATTTGAATTTTGTTTTTGTGAATTTTTTGCAGGAAGAGTAGAGCGGAATTAGCAGGATGGTTCACAGAAATTGGAAGCCTCAGTTTTGGATTGACTGGCAGGAGGCGCAGCTGCGCCGGTTTTACACTGCCTAGAGGCGCAACTGCGCCGGGTAGCAGAACAGGAATCTGAAGCCAGGGCACGGCGCAGCTGCGCCGTGTTCCCGTTCATTTGCTGGGCAGCTGCGCCGAACGTCAGCATCAGTTTTTGAATTGTTTTTAAAACCCGACCGATTGGCTTCCCTCTTCACGTCAAATCATCTCAGTCTACTATTCCCTTCCTCAACAGAGCAGGAGAGCTATCAAAGAGTATCAAACCCTAGTTTCTCCTACCCATTTCCTAGCACCCCTTTGCCCTAATTTCCATCCATACAATCCTCACCGAGCCCTAGTCGAGCATACAATCAGATTATCAACATTAGGGTTATGCGAAGCAAGTTTGGGGGTTCTTCCCATCGTCTTCATCGGCTAGTAGTGATGCAGGGGGAGAAGGCGATGATAGAAACACGCTAGATGCATCCCGGTTTGTCAACCTTTCTGCACAACACTACTATTGGGACGTCATGATAACGAAATCATTTGTGTTAGAAAGGGGCCTCAAGCCCAGTTTTGCGGATGGAGGGCTGCTACAGCAAATCAGGAATCTTGGGTGGGTTTTGCTTGTGGAAACGCCCATAGCGGCGCCGATGTCTATTGTTCGGGAGTTCTATGCTAATGCCCGAGAGACTCAGAATGAGATTTCATATGTGCGGGGCAAGCAAGTTGACTACTCCCCTCGAGACATAAACGAGCTATTCAGGATGCCGGCCCTGACCGATGAGGCAATTCAGTGGACGCGCGAACTGCGATTCCAGACTAACTTAGACACCCTGATGGAGGAGATGTGCAGGCCCAGTGTGGAATGGAAGATTAGGCCAGACACGAATCAGAAGGTGCATTTTCCTCAGACGGCTTTGAGCAGGTATGCTAAGGCCTGGTACAGTTTCATATGTGGCAGCATACTGCTTACGACCCACCATCAGGATGTGACTAAGGAGAGGGTTATAATATTGTATGGCATTTGCAAATGTCAGAGTATGGATGTACGATACATCATCCATCACTCCATGCTTAAATTCATGAGGGCCAGTACTTCAGGCGGAATCCCGCATGCCTCCATCATTACGCAGTTATGTAGAGCAGCAGAGGTGGAGTGGGGCGAGGAGTCTTCTCAGTTACCGATGAGGGATATTGATCATACTGTCATTGAGAAGTTCACGGTCTGGAAGGGTTTGAGATCGCACCCAAGAGGTCTCGGTTTTATTAGAGAAGAGGTTCCTGAGGAGCAGGATGTGGCAGCTGAGGAGCCACAGGCCGGAGGGCTTCCTCCTGATTTTGTTGCTAGGCATGATAGAGAGATGCGTCGCTTGCAGAGGCGCATGGACGCTATGCACACGGACTTCAGAGCATATACTGCCGACTTTTCAGCGGCATTGACGAGTGCATTCTCTCAGCTAGGCGCGGACGCACAATTCCCGACCTTCGGGCAGGGAGGCTTCTACCCATCGCCAGATTCGCCACCCAAGGCCTAGGGGAGTTTTCTCTCTCACCCTTATCTCCAATGAGGACATTGTGATATTTAAGTTTTGGGGGTATTGGGTGCATGTCATGTTTAGCTTATTATTATATTTTACTTGTCATTTAAATTAAGTTTATGTTTAATTGCATTGCATCTTATTGCATGAATCCTAGCATCTTGTTTGGTCGAAGTCATATTGGCCTATGATGATACTCGGCGTTGCTTGATCATATAACGGGGTTGAAAATCGAGTCATAGTCTTAGTGTCATGTTGACTTATGATTCCTAACTCGTTTGACTCTGATATAACCGGATAGCACTTTATGTGTAATTGTTTTGTTTGGTTTAATCTAAATATGTGCATAATTGTCTTATGGTGGAAATTTATTGTCAAAACAATAGAAATTTGGTGAATGGGTTGTGTCGGCTATAATAACATAAAAATCAAGTTTGGGGGTTAAGAAAGCTATAGCGTGAGATGGAGCGTTAAAACGCACTCACATATATAAAAAAAATAAAATAAAAAATAATATATATATATATAATAATAATAATAATAATAATAATAATAATAATAATAATAATAATAATAATAATAATAAACACGTTGGCTAGTTTAGTTCTGTGGCCGTTAATACTCGAGTTATTAGGCCCGTAGGGGTGTCTTTACACCTAGCGCCCTAAAGCCGACTGGTTTGGGAGTCGTTGGTCGAAAGCTTGCTACATGGGTATCTTCGAAGCCTAATAGGACTAGGCATTGCACAGCCGGGTGTAGACGCGAGATAGAGCAAGTAATGCCCTCGTGGTTGTATATAAAGTCGGTTAATTCTGAATAACCCTGATATTGATTAATGTGAAGTCATAGCTGACAGTTTTCCTGTTATCGTCTTTCTTGAGTTAAAACTGTGATTTTCCCTCTAAGAAGCGCATTGTGACAATATTTGCATCATACCAACCTTAATGATGGCCAAGCACACTACACACTGTATCAGTAATAATATGATGTGGAATTATCGATTGATATGACCTATGGACTGTTTCTTGGTTAGATGCTATGTTTAATGATCTTTGCAACTTTTCTGAGGCTGCTCAATTAAGCTTTGTACTGACTGACGTGGATTCTTAGGCATGTAGCGTAGACTGCATTTGTAGCTTAACTTGCATTTCAGATTTCTTGTCAGTTTGCTTATTATGTTGCTTGAGGGCAAGCAACGGGTTAAGTTTGGGGGTATTTGATAAGTAGGTTTTATACCTACTATTTCGATGCCAACTTGCTTTAACTTTCGTTTGTTCTCATTAATTTTTATTACTTTTCATGCTTTTATGTCACTTTTGTAGGTTTCATGCTCCATGGCTCAGTATTGGCCTTTTCCGTCTTTTTGAGGACAAACCGGCGTGTTTCGGACTACAACTTGTGCGGGGAGGAAGAATTGCAGTTTTTGGGACAAAAGTGGTTCAATGCGAGAGTGATATGCGCGATGATCAGATGCAGCAGAAAAGAAGGCACAAATTCCAAGACTGGTGTACGGCGCAGCTGCGCCGCAATCCTTCACAAACACTGCGCAGCTGCGCAGTAGCTCTACAGGCTGTTTGACTGGTTCACGGCGCAGCTGCGCCGCATTCCTTCACATTTGCTGCGCAGCTGCGCAGTCCTTCTGATGTCTTGTTGACTGCCGTGAGGCGCAGCTGCGCCCCATCTCAGTATAAACACGGCGCAGCTGCGCCGGTCCTTCGCTCCAAAATCTGAGAAGACTTATTTTAAACGGGCCAATCACAAACTTCTTGCTACAGTGATCGGGCATGAAGCGCTTGAGGCTATATATATCAGTAATATCAGTCCAAGCCATATATAGAAGATAGCATAGAGAAAAGTTAGGTCAAAAGGAAGAGGAGAGAGCTCATTTTCATTTCATTCTTTGTTCTCTCTCGTTCCTTGTGATTTAGCTAGAGTAGTTTAGGTTAGGGCTGGGCTTTGGAAGTTTGAAGCATTGTGTCAACCTTGTATCTCCGAATTTGAAGAAGAGAAACCTAGCTTTGCATTTCTTAACTTTGTTTTCTCTTTCTTTTCATTTGTAGTGTCAATGTATGAACATATGTGGATGATGGTTGTTATTTCTATTATGAACTAACTTCTCTTATGGGATTATAATGAAACCTAGGGATTAGTTCAATTTGTTATGCATCCTTGTTTTGGCTAAATGATTATGTATGGATTGTCTTATGTGGTTTATCTTAATTGTTTAAATGCTTGATCATCATTTACCTTGTTAACTCACACGGAACTGAGATGGGGAGTGTGAGTTTAGAACCGACATGTTAGCTTGTGTTCATGATTTCACATGACGTTGGATTGCATGATTAGTGCTAAGGATAGACATATACCGAAGCACCACACGTAGTCTTTTGAAAACCTGTGCTTAAACCCGTTTTTCTCTAGGTCACATAGACATATAGTGATTTAATTAACTTGGGTGTTCTTTCCCGTTCTGTTGCCCTTTGGGTCGGATCTGGGTTGGATTTGGGTATGATGCAACGAGAGTTGGTCATGCTTTAGTTTCGTGTTTTCGACTAACAATCCGAGATAATCAGTTAGGTTTAACAGGAAGTAGTGCAGTTGAATGACGCCCTAGGTGAAGTTATAATCCCATGCCTCCTTTGTCTGCTTAAATCATTGATTAATTATTTGTCTTTAATTTTCACAACTTAGATTTAATTCACATTCACTTAATTTACTTGACAACTGTTTAAAGAAACCAAAATAGTTATAAAACTGCTGCATGATAGTGTAATAGCTATCCATAGTCCTCGTGGGAATGATACTTTACTTACTTTATATTACTTGTTGACCACATGCACTTACTTTATATTACTTGTTGACCACGTGCATGATAGTGTAATAGCTATTCACATTCACCTTGAATGCTTTAGAAGTTTCCAAACTTTAAATTTCAACTGTACCATAAGGGAAAACATTAGTCACAACGAAAGGTCCATCTCAACGAGAACGCAACTTACTTGGAAATAACCGAAGTCGAGACTGGTAAAGAAGAACTTTTTGACCAATTGTAAATTCTTTTCTAGAAATCATTTTGTCATAAAAAGCCTTTGTCTTCTCCTTGTAAATTCTTGCACTCTTATAAGCATCATTGCGAATTTTCTCCAACTCTTGTATTTGCAACTTCCTATCCTCTCCACTATCACTCATCTTCATATTAAAACTCTTAATAGCCCAATAAGCTTTGTGTTCTAGCTTCACAGGTAAGTGACGTGGTTTCCCAAATACTAATCTATAAGGTGACATACCAATAGGCGTTTTATAAGCCGTCCTATACGCCCATAAAGCATCATCCAATCGCAAACTCCAATCTTTTCTGTTCGAATTGACTGTCTTTTCAAGAATGGACTTAATCTCTCTATTTGACACTTTCGCTTGTCCACTGGTTTATGGATGATATGCAGTTGACACCTTATGAGTTACATGATACTTTTTCAACAAAGCTTCCATAGTTCGATTGCAAAAATAAGTGCCTCTATCACTTATTAGAGCTCTAGGAACTCCAAACTTAGAAAATATGTTAGTAAGGAGAAAATCTGCAACCACTTTAGAGTCGTTAGTCCTTGTGGCCTTGGTTCCCACCTATTTTGAAACATAATCGATAGTAAGTAAAATATAAACATTACCAAATGATATAGGAAACGGTCCTATAAAATCAATGCCACAAACATCAAAGATTTCACAAAATAGTATGGGGGTTTGCAACATCGCATTTCGTTGGGATATGTTACCTGTCTTTTGACAATTGCAACACGACTTGCAGAACAAATACGAATCTTGGAATAAAGATTGCCAATAAAAACCACAGTTAAGCACTTTTCTCACTGTCCTCTTAGATCTAAAGTGACCTCCAAAAACATATGAGTGACAAAAAGTGAGAATATGATTAATTTCAGTTTTAGGAACGCACCTTCTAATGAGTTGGTCCGCACAATGCTTCCATAAGTAGGGATCATCCCACACATAGTACGTCGCAATACTTTTGATTTTATCCCTTTGACCTTTAGATAAATCAGGAGGCAAAATGTTAGTAACCAAATAATTGACAATATTCGCTTACCAAGGTAATTTTTTATATGCAGAGAACAATTGTTCATCAGGAAATGTCTCTTCGAGAGGAAGCTCATCCTTGATATTTTCCAAATGACTTAAGTGATCTGCAACACTATTCTCGGTCCATTTTTTGTCCTTAATCTCCAAATCGAATTCACTTAAGAGAAGTATCCATCTTATCAGTCTTGGTTTTGCCTCTTTCTTTGTCATCAAATAACGCGAAGCTGCATGATCAGAATAAATAATAACTTTACTACCAAGTAAATAAGATCAAAAAATTTCTAAAGAAAAAACGACAGCTAAGAGTTATTTTTCAGTGGTCGAATAATTTCTCTGGGTATCGTTTAAAGTCCTTGAAGCATAATAAATAGCATGAGATGCTTTCCCAACTTTTTGACCCAAAATAGCTCCTACTGCATAATCACTTGCGTCGCACATAATCTCGAAAGGCATGTCCCAATTTGGAGGTTGAATAACTGGAGTAGTGGTCAACAATTCCTTCAACTTATCAAACCTTGGCTTACACTCCTTATCAAAATTGAAATCCGCATCCTTTTGTAGCAATTTGCATAGAGGTGATGCTATCTTGAAAAAACGCACGTCCAAGAAAAGAACGCACTTCCCGCACACTAGTGGGATAAGGTATAGATTGAATAATATCAATTTTTGCTTTATCTACTTCAATTCCCTTAGACGAAAAAACATGACCCAAAACTATACCTTGTTCAACCATAAAATGACATTTTTCAGAATTTAGTACAAGGTTAGTTTATATGCATCTTTGAAGAACAAGTGTAAAGTTGTGCAAACAATTATCAAAAGAGTCCCCATGAACTGTGAAATCGTCCATAAAAACTTCCATGATATGCTTAATATAATCTAAAAATATGCTAACCATACACCTTTGAAAAGCAGCGGGGGCGTTGCAAAGTCCAAACGACATGCGGCGATATGCAAAAGTTCCAAATGGGCATGTAAACGTCATCTTTTCTTGATCCTCCGGAGCAATTGCAATTTGGAAATAACCTGAATAACCATCAAGCAAACAATAGTAAGAATGAACAACTAATCGTTCAAGCATTTGACCAATAAAAGGTAAAGGGAAGTGGTCTTTGCGGGTTACAACATTTAATTTTCTATAATCTATACAAACCCGCCACCCATTTTGTACACTGGTGGGAATTAACTCATTATTTTGATTCTTCACCGTAGTGATTCCCGTCTTTTTAGGAACTACTTGAACTGGGCTAACCCAACTGCTATCCGAAATAGGGTAAATCATGCTAACTTCAAGAAGCTTTTGAATTTCTTTTTTCACAACATCCATCATGGGCGGATTGAGTCTTCTTTGCGGTTGACGAGTGGGTTTCGCTCCTTCTTCAAGTGAGATGTGATGCATGTATGTCGACAGACTTATTCTCTTAATATCAGCAATCATCCAACCAATGACCTTCTTATGCTCCTTAAGAACTCGCACGAGTCGTTCTTCTTGCGATGGACTAAGTTTATTGGAGATGATCACTAGCGATATATTTTCTTCTCCAAGGAAAACATACTTGAGATGATCAGAAAAGGGGCTTTAAGTCTGGAGTGGGTCACTGCAAAACAGATGGTGAAGAGTCCTCGTTAGAAACTGGCAGATCAATTCATTAGTCAAGGATAACTCTTTTTCCTCCTCAAGATTCTGACTGATTGTCATTTTTAATTCATCATTTTCATCAAGTTCAAAACATTATGCGCTAATGAGTCAATCACATCAATAGAATAAACAGGATTATCATCATTAGGATATTTCATGGCATCATAAATATTAAACTGAACAACTTCGCCATCCAATTCCATTGTAAGTGTACCATTATGAACATCTATTTTGGTTTTGGATGTCTTTAAGAAGGGTCTTCCTAACAAAATAGGAGCATTTTGATCACCATTCTCCATATCAAGCACATAAAAATCAGTAGGAAAAATCAAATTATTTACCTGCACAAGAACATCCTCTATTATACCCTTAGGATATGCATTAGATCTGTCAGCCGACTGGATCACCGTACCAGTTTTATTCAAAGGTTCAAGTTTCAAAGAAGCATATATAGAATATGACATAACATTAATAGATGCTCCTAAGTCTAACATGACTTGTTCAAATCTAGTGCCACTTATCTTACAAGGGATAGTAAACATTCCTGGATCTTGGCACTTTGTAGAAAGTTTTATTTGAATCATGGCAGACACATTTTTTCCTACTTTTACTTTTTCATACCTTTTGAGTGCTTGTTTTCTCTTGTGTGTACACAATTCTTTTAGAAATCTAGTAAAGCGGGGCACTTGTTTAATAGCATCTAACAATGGAATATTTACCTCGCATTTACGGAAAGTTTCATATAAATCTGAATCTTTTTCTGTTAAAGCCAGAGGAAAAGGGGGTACCGGTTTATAATCAGAGAGAGGTGGAAATTTATGCTTAGGGGTACCATTGTCGCCTAGAACATTGTCTTTCGCTTTATTATCGCCTTCTTCCGTATTATTTGCTTTTGTTTTGCCTTGCTCTGTTGGTGCAGACTCTGTCGTTTGTGGAGTTTGTATCTCTTTACCACTTCTCAATGTGATTGCGCTTACGTTCTCTTTTGGATTCACCACCGTTTGAGATGGTAATTTTCCAGAACCTTGAGCCTCCAATCGACTGATTACAGTCGCCATTTGTCCTATTTGCATTTCCAAATTCTGCATATTTGCCTTCGTGTCCTGCTGAAATTGCAAAGTGTTAGTGGTAAGTTGTTTAACCAAATCCTCTAAAGAAATATTAGAATTAGATGATTGGCCTTGTTGTTTGTTGGGATATGGCTGCTTATATTGTTGGTAGCTTGCAAAGTTTGGATTTGTGGGTTACTTCCCTTGTGGATTTCATAGCTGAAATTAGGATGATCTCTCCAACCTGAGTTGTATGTGTTCGAGTAGGGATCATATCTCCTTTGTGGTTGACCAGGAAAACCACCTGCTGCATTTACTTGTTCATAGGACTCTTCTTGAAGATTGGGGCACATATCTGTTGGATGTCCTACTACCGCACAAATCCCACAAGATTTTACTTGTTGTGTATTACCTACAACCACTTGACGAACAAGAGAGTTTAGACTATCAATTCGTTGCTCAAAGGGAAGAAATATTTACCTCATTGACATTTTTGGATGAAAAATCAAGCCTAGTGCCAAATTGTTGGGAATTAACAGTCATGTTTGCAATTAAGTTCCTTGCAGCTTCGGGAGTTTTGTCCACCAAAACGCCTCCACTAGTAGCATAAATCATGCTTCTATCAGTAGACATGAGTCCTTCATAGAAGTATTGGATGAGGAGTTGCTCGCTGATTTGATGGTGGGGGCAGCTTACACACAATTTCTTGAAACGTTCCCAATACTCGTACAAGGATTCTCTATGGTTCTGCCTCACACCGCAAATTTCTTTTCGTATGTTGGCCGCCCTTAACGCTGGAAAATATTTCTCTAAGAATAATCTCTTCATCTCTTCCCACGTGGTTATACTTCCGGATGACAGATAGTAGAGCCAATCTTTAGCCAAATCTTGTAGAGAAAATGGAAAAACTCTTAATTTAATTTGTTCTTCAGTCACTCCGGGAGGTTTCATGCTCGTGCATACCACATGAAATTCTTTTAAATGTTTATGAGGATCTTCACCTGCAAGTCCATGAAAAGTGGGCAAAAGATGTATTAGACCAGACTTTAACTCAAAAGAAGTGTTAACATCTAAATTGGGAAAAGTTATGCGTAAAGGTTGTTAATTCAAATCTGGGGCCGCAAGTTCCTTCAAAGTTCGATTTTCAGCCGTGATGTCTTTTGCTTCAAGATTTGTTTGTCCTTCTTTCCTTAATCCACGCAAAGTTCTTTCGATTTCTGGATCGAACCTTAAATCAATCAACTAAACTAGGAAAAAAAATAACTACGAACAATTACTAAAATAAAATAAAAAACACAAAAATAAATCAATCAATTCCTCGGCAACGGTGCCAAAATTTGGTGTGATGTTGCAAGCACCCAAAAATAAAATCTTACTTTGAAAAAATATTAATGTATTAGTGCAAGTAAGAGTCGATCCCACAGAGAATGATTAATTTAATTTTATGTTTTGTAAACCAAAATTGGGGGGATTTTAATTAAAGAAATCATTTAAATGAAATTAACTAAAGTAATTATGCAAGTAATTTAATGAGAAGAAAAAAAAGCCTTGGTTTAAATCAAAATCCACCATCAAGAATTTACAACTGATCACTGATGCAAGAATAACTCAATTTATGTTTTAAATATTCAACGTGGAATAATTACTCCCATTCGAATAATTTTCCTATCTCTTCTTAATTTTAGTTAAGTAAAAACAAGCGATCTAAATAACCCTTACTACTAAATAATCTCAGACAAGTGCTAAAAATTTAACCTAGTAGCAGCATAAAAAAATAGAGATATCGTTGAACTAAACAACACAATCCAAGCGTCTGCATTTAATTTAGATAAATATTTTTCCTAAGATATAACAATCTTTTGATATGCAAAATAATTATTAATCTTAGTTGCTTCGCAAATTAAAGTGACCAAACAATCACAGATTTGATATTTAATTTAGCAGTAGATTTCAACGAATAATAAACTAGTGTGCACCCTAGCAATCAAACGAATCAATCATAAAATTAAATGCAGGAAAATATTCAATACTCAAAATATAAATTGAACAATTAAAATAAATTAGATCTCACAGTGTATAAATCTTAATGGCTTCAATCACTTAAACTAAGAAAAATAATTTAGCTACTCATAATTGTAGAAAACACTAAAGAATGGATGAGAGAATTTTGTCTAATGAAAGTTGTGTATTACATTATATCTCAAGCCCTCTATTTATAGGCTACATATTCCTTCTAACCCTAATAGGACTTACACTTTCCAAACCCTAATAGGATTTTAAATAAAATAAATATAAAAACTATGTTTTATTTTTCCAATTCCAATTTGCATTTGGAACATTTAATTTAATTGCTTTATGCTGGAAACCACGCGGCAACAAAAGTAAGAAAGAATAAGCCGCCAGCTAACTGACACGCGCCCCTCTGTTTTTCCCTTCCTGGCAAGTTCCGCGCATTGCACGGTATTTGTTTTAGCCGCGTAGACCAAAACGACATCGTTCTTGGCAGCGTCTTTTTCTTTTAATTCCGCGTATTGCGTGCGGTTCTTTTGTTGTTAACCTTCCAGGCTGAACGACGTCGTTCCAGTGCATGCCAGCTGATTCTCATTATGCGCACATGACGCAGACCTTGTTGCGGGAATTACTGAACTGCCATCCAGTCCTCCTTAATTACCAGTTTGCCCTTAGCTTTAGCAGAAATTATAAGTTTGCCATCAGCTTTAATGTTCCTACAAAATAAAATATAAATTAATTAAAAATAAATAAAAATAATATAAGAATACTAAAAATTATAATAAAGCATTAAATTAAATAAATTACCTAAAATACTAAAAATACTTAAAAACTCACAATTAATTAAGCGTAAAATACCTAATAAATAGATATAAAAACTTACTTATAACTTTTTAAAATGATTATATTCTTCTTAATAGTTTGCGCTTCATCTAATATCATTTCACATAAACCTTCTTGTTTACTTGAACATTTCTATTGAATTTTAACTGTTATTTTGAAGTGTGAATCTTGAATATTCATTCTTGAATTTGAGTAAACATCATGTTGATAATTTGGACATTATTTGACTCGGGACAAAGTATCATGTTATTCTATTCATCATTTATATCTCTGTTATTATTCTAATCATTAAGAATTAAGTTGTTGTGCATATCTGTGACCTGTGATATAGATGATAAGATAAATGTGATATAATAGTGGTCTGTCTTTTAGGGCACGTGGTGAATGTTCTATTTGGCTTGGGACAAAGAAGAATTGTTATTAGTATGATCATGATCATTGGTGTTTCAGATGATAAAAGTTGATATTTTTCTCAAAAAGAGAAGCTAGTGGACATCATAGTTTAAATGATTCTTTTAATGGATTTCTCATTCCGCTGCTATTATTGATCTAAAACTTATTGTTTATTATATTTAATCAATAACGCAACTGTTAAAAGCTAATGATAATTTACTCATTGTTATCTTAGTCATGACATTTTTTTACTAGGTTATTTGAGCTCACATTTTTGTTTGTTTTATTATTCTTCAGGAAATGACATAGTTTGTTTATTCAGAAAATGTTGCTCCACTACTAAATTTATACATAATTATAGATCACTCTAAATGTATGGTTATACAGAATTACAAAAAAATGACCTGGACTGTAACGTTCCCAAATTAGGGTCCCTTGAGTCTTGAATATGGTTCACCACTATATAACATTTTTCTTATTGTTCATGACTTGCAACAATATTATAATTACTATATACTGATTTATTTAAAACTTTACAACATCTTTTTTTATTCTAGAATCACAATCTTCACAAATTCTTAGTATATGTCAATATCATACATGATACGCGTTCATTCTATTATAATCAATTTGAATATTTAAACATTCACAATACACATTAACTATTTTTTTAATTAGACAATCATTTTACTTGTCCAATCCGGACTCATAATTACAATAATCATTTAAACTTTCGGTGAAAGTAATACGCATTCCTGTTCCTTGATCTTTATCAAAAATTTCGAATATCTCGCACTTATTTGAAAGTGTTGGTTTTATAACAAGAGTGAGCATGACGGCTTAGTAAGTCTAACAGTTACACATAACACATTACATGTTTCACATATTATACGTATTCTGTATTTTATACCTACATCATGCTTTTCATTTTATGAAGACTTCATACTTTTTATGCATCACATATAATACACAACTAGTCTCTATCAAACCATACTTCATATTTTGTACATACTTCACATGTAATCATACTTCATGATTTTCACATACTTCACATATACTCATACTTTATTGGCTTCATATAACACAAATAACATCAATATATCTTCATATCAATAATTTAATATCACATTATAGCATATTAATACACATAAGAGCAAGTTCTAAAAAATTTGCATGGTTCGCTTCTACCATTTACGCTTATTTTGCGTCTTTCGCTCAACCTATAATTTATATATGAAATTGAAATAATCATTAGTTACAATGACTATTAATTAGTCATAACTTAAGACTTTAAGTTCAATCTGTTAACGTTTACTATGTCCAAGCGTTCCAAACAAAACCTTATTCAAATCCTAGCTTGGACATGCCGGGTACACTAACTAAACTTAAAATGATACTTTAATTTCTTAATACGACCTTCATTTAATAAATTAATCTATCAATTAGACTATAATGAATCTTAAATATTGGTTTACTATGCAAACACATTCATTTTACACTTTATTTGACTTAAATTTAAAAAAAAAAAAAAAAGGCCAACCTGAATTGACCCTGATCTGACCTAACTTGAACTGACCCAACCTGGACCAAAAACAACTTGAACTTCCTGGTCTCTAGTGCCAGGGCACTCAAAGCAGAAAGCCAAACCCTAAATTGGACTGCACGACCCCCAGTCACTCTGACAGCCATAACTTTCTCATTTCAACATATGTTTATATTTTTCTTGAGTCTATTCTCATTAAAATTTCCCCCTCCACAACTTCATTTTAGATCACAAATCCAAATTCCAAACGAAAACATACTTTAAATCGCTTACAAGGATAAAATGAAAACTAGTTTCATAAATCCTTGATTCGATTGGTTCAAACATAATGCTACAAGCATTATTTGCTAGGCCATCATATTTTATGACTCTACATACATCATATAAATAACATACATCATATATATCACCACTAATTCAAACTTTTAACAGCATAAAATAAAAAGATCAAGGTTAAGAAAACTTTTAACTTTCTAAGTGATCTTCTTCTTGCTAGAGCTTTGTTAGGACTCCTCATCTTTCTTCTTCTTCCACCCGAAATAACTAACACCCTTAGTAATTCTCTTAAGCTCTATACTTGAGCTCTCACTTCTCTCTACAACTCTATCTCTCTACAACTTAGGGTATGTAACAAATGAGCCAAACTCCTTAAAGTCTCTTGCCTAATTCTATTTATAGAAGTCTAGGAGTCTTACATTTACTCCCTAAATCTCCCATCATTGGTGAATTAAGATCTCAATCCATGCTTACTATTCCCATGACTTGACCAAGTGATTGACTAGCTTGATTGACCAATAGATTGACAACTTGATGGACTAGGTGATTGACTTGAGTGGTTGAGTAGTTGGTGAGCAAAACACCAACACTTAACCCACATGTAGTTAACTCTCTAACTATCCATAAGACCTAGGGTTAAAGTACTACACTTTACCTTGGTCACTCAAATACCTAACCTTAGTTAAAACTCATCTTATTTATATATTTACATATATATACTTCTCCCAACAGTTAACCACAATGTGGTTAACTTACTGACACATCAAGTGACCTAGGGTTGATCCACTAAATCTAACCTTAGTTAAAGATTCTTATCCTCCACCAATTAATCAATGTTTGGTTAACTCTCACCCAATACATATACATATTAAATATGTATACACATTTTCCACCAATTAAACCAAAGAGGGTTAATTCACACATTCAATACTACCTAGGGTTTATTCACTTACTCTCCTATAGTTAACTCTCTACAATCAAGTATACATACATACACACACACACACACACACACACACACACACACACACACACACACACATATATATATATATATATATATATATATATATTTATATATTTACTAACACTTAACTCTAACATTGGTTAAAGTTTTATTTTTTATTATCACTTAGGGTTAACAACTAACCCAATAATGGGTAGTTCTCTATAAACATAAATCCATAAATTTAAGAAATTTACCATCTTGATTGACTAAGGTTGGTGAACCACCCCCTTGGTTGAGTGTAAGCAATAAAAGCAAAACACCAACATATATATATATATATATATATATATATATATATATATATTATAATACATCTTCCAACAATTAACTCATGTAAGGTTATTCTCTTTTATTAACTAACACAAGGTGAAATTACCAACCTCGCCTTAGGTAATTCTCATCAAACACACACACACACACACACACACACACACACACACACACACACACATTATCACCAACAAATTAAATTATAGATTCAAATTTTAGGGAATGTGACATTGTGATTGACTAATATTTGACTTGGTGGGAGTAGGTGAAATATTTAAAGAACTCTAAAAATTTCTTGCAAGCAACCTTAGTCAAAGTTTTTCATCTTCCACCAATTAACTATTATATGGTTAACTTTCCATTAACATATAACCCATGGTTACACAATACTCTACCTTAGTCCATCATTTACATGCATAATTGTATGTATCTTTAATTTCCATCAATTAACCAACATATGGTTAATTCTCTAACAATACTAGTGACGTAGGGTTAAAATACTTCCCAACCTTGGTCATCTAATGTATATATTAATATAACCCTACATCTCTTAGCACTTAACTCATGAATGGTTAATGCTCTAACCCTTTTTGTGACCTAGAGTTACTATATGAACCCTACCTTAGTCAAGGCTCACCAACCTTCACTAACTTCATCTTGGCTATTAATCATAGCTGTCAAGAGTCTCTCACACTTATTATTAAATAGCTATACAAAAATAATTGCATATCTATTATATTCCTCCACCAATTAACCCAAGTAGGGTTAACCTTTCCTAACAATTAACTCATTTAGAGTTAACTCTCTACAATTTCACCAATACTTGAAATTTTTCAACACATTGACCATATAGTTGACTTTTAAATATTTGAGCTACCTAACTTACTTTCATTGGGCTCTTTATTTAGATTATTTGGGCTACCCAACATAACTCACACATCTCTAATAACTTGAACTAAGGAATTAATTTAATTTGGACTACCACACCTTTACATACAATACTTGCAAACATAATTTGATTGAACTTATATTAATTACCTTTTGGACTATCAATTAATATAACACTTGAGCTTATTATTTAATTACCCACCTTTATGCAAGTATTCCCATATTGGCTAACACATAAATTCCTTTTGGGCTAGTCCACTAGTATAAAATTAAATTATTTGGACTTTCATGAGGTTTAATCCATAAATTTATTTGGACCTCTTTATAATTACCAACAAGACTTGAAACAATTAAAATGTTGGGCTTGTTTTAATCCATTATTGGACTCTTTACTATAACTTGATAATTAAGTTAATTACTTAATTAATTAACTTCGTATTATTGTCATCATGGGCAATCATTCTAGCTTTTCTATAACTTTAATTCAAACTCATATAATTAACCTAAGCAATTATATTTCATAACGTTCCTTCTTGCTCCATATTAAAACTAATTAATTTATTAGTTTTGTTGATTATTAATTTACTCATATTCATATTTGGGTAAAAAACACACTTTAGGTGTATATGTATATATATAACCAACTTCTTAATTGAATTTATTTTCTTAATAAATATTTCACATGCATTATTATAATATTCTCACATAAACTCTTTCGTCAAATAATCTCATTAATTTTTAAAGGTATTATATTACCTTACATTTATTATACTTCCAAGTATACATATTACTCACTTATAGGTTTTAAATTTTATAACCCATATTTCTCACATTTAATCCCTAACAAATAAATTAGGTTAAAAATATTTACTCATTTTCTACACATCTCACTCCTCCAACTCTAGATTTTAAACCTTAACTTTTAATTAACCATTTATAATTTTATTTACAAGTCTTGTAAGTATCGCGTGAATTACATGGGCTAAGTCCTAGCACCGTTTGGCTTGCAGGCCTCAAAAAGCCAAATTTTCGTTGAGAAACCCGGCCCGGCCTTGCCTGCAGGTTTAAAAGTCAAAGCCCGGGCTAACTTGGTCAACGGTCAAATCCTGTCAAACCTAAGTCAGGGCGGCCTATTGTGCATGCTTAGGATATAAGTATTATATTCTTTTCTTTTTCTTCTAATTTTTAATTTGTTCCCAAAGTTTGAGGAAAGGGAAGGTAATTACACAAAGAGCTCACTCTTTTGGATAGTGAGTATCTTTGACGTTTGAATTATATATATATATATATATATATATATATATATATATATATATATATATATATATATATATCTTATAATGCTCCCTCGTTCCTTCATTTTAACTTACGTACTAAAACTTACGTTCTAAGAAGAAATACAAAAATTAAGAAATATAATTAATATTTTATTTGATTGATTAAATTAAGTATAAAATTTTAATATTATATTTCTAAAATGTATTAAAAAATAAATAAAAGAGAAATAAGTTTTTATTTAATGTAGGGTTGATATATATGTAAAATTAAATCATTAATATTTTCTAAAATATATAAACGACAAATAAAACAGACCAAATTTTACATTTTAAAATGACAAATAAAAAGGAATAGAAAATATGCTAATTTGGCTATTTTTTCATTTGTACCCTCTCCCCTATATGATCTACGTTGACTGTTAATGTTTGTCAAATTATTTGATGTATTTATAACAGTTGTTTGTCAAATTATTTGACAACTAGTTTATAGTGTATAGTATCATCATCACACGTAGGAGAATGATTAATAACTAGCATTAACAATAAACGCTGCTCTAGTTACTGTATCTCCCGTAATTTATATATAGAAGATTAGACAATAAAAGAAAAAGAAAAACAACAATAATTTCAAACCTTAAAATCCTAGAAGTCAAAATATTAAATTCCGAAAGCAAATTATCTGCGAAGGTACAAATATATCCTTAAAAATGGGGCCATAGAAATAAAATAAACACCTTAAACCCCAAGACGGCAAACAAGTTTATTTTATACTTTTTTTATAAAAAAAAATTAAGTGCGTACCTTCCGGGCTAGGGTTCTTAGACCCGGGAATAGAAGACAACCAAACTCTGTTGCTTGCTTACTAAATATATTATGAACATATTTTAAATGTATTTTAGTGTTTACTTCTAACAATGACAACAACAATAATTTCAAACCTTAAAATTTTGGAAGTCAAAATATTAAATTCTTAATACAAATTTTATGTGAAGGTACAAATATATCCTTAAAAATGGGCCCAAAGAAATAAAATAAATACCTTAGACACCAAGACGACAAATAAATTTATTTTTACATTTTTTATTATTAAAAAAATTACGTACCTTCCGGGCTAAGGTTCTTAAACCCGGGAATAGAAGACAACTAAACTCTGTTGCTTGCTTAGGAAATATAATATGAATATATTTTAAATGTATTTTAATGTTTACTTCTATAAGAAATATGAAATTAATTTATTTTATTTTTTTGTAAGAAAAAGAGAAACAAAGTTCTTATTATTTTGCTATAAGCAAAGCCAAAGGAAAATACGAAAAAGTTGTTGGGATACTAATAAAAAAGGCTTGGTCCTGCTATAGTTAAATTTCTTATGCATAATACGTAGTTTTTTTTTTTTTTTTGTTTTAATTGTCAACATTTATTAATTAATGTCATTGAACAATTTTTACCACTTTAAATATTGTATCAATGATCTTATAATTTCGTGCGAAATTGAGGGTTTATTATAGAATTATTATATTATAATATTTTACAACGATTTAATTTATTAGTGTGGATCCAAGTAAAAATTAGGGTTTACATTTTAACATAAGGAATTAAAAGAATTAAGATAGAAAAATCGAAAATAAATGAACAATGAACAACGAACAATGAGTAAACAATCAAAGACCAAAAAAGGGGAAACCCTAGGGATTGGCCCCATAGGGTTTAGCCACCCTCAAGTTCGACCCCTAGGTGGGCCACCCCTAATGAAAATGTTTTATGATGATTGCTCGATTGAACTTGATTTGAATTACTGAAATGAAATAAGGATAAAACAAGAAAACAAATAAAGAAAGAACGAACAACCAAAGAGATCCCTAGCCCCCTTTAGGTTTTGGCTACCCTAGGGTTCTATCTCCCTGAGTTCGAGTCTCCTAGGGTTTTCCCCCCTAAGGTTCAACCCCTAGGGGTTGGCCTCCTAAAAGTCGCATTGCCTCATTTTTCTGAAAGTCGTTCCAAATAAGTTCCAAGCAGTGCAATGAATAACGAACCCAAAACTAAGAGAACTTGTAAGGGTCTAAAAGTGGCTTTTCTTTACTCCTCTATGACAAGATAAGTTTCTCATAGTAACAATAATCAAAAGAAACGGACAAAAATTGATCAAAAAAAGTCGAAACGAATGAAATGAGTCGAAGGAGGAGCGGAACCCTAGGGCTTAGCCCTTACGGTTTGGCCCCACACGACTGCCTTTTTTGTTCTATGCCGAGTTTCTTCAAGGGTTTTTTGACGATGAAATTATTTGGCACCATTTTCTAGATTGAATAAGAAGAACCTTGAAAATGAGACCTAAGTGGTGTCGTCACGAATCTCGAGGCAAAAGACTTATAGGGGAAACTCATTTTGAAAATTGATTAAGGGATTTGATTGATGGCTAAAAGAACATGACTTAGGTAACCATGGGTATTCTAAGAATTTCCCCAAAACTAGGGGTATTTCAGGAATTTCCCTAGAGTCACATGCCTGGCACATAACTTTTGCTAGGAACTCTATAAATACCCCTCTCATTTCATAAGGAAATGACTATTTGGTGACTTGGATTTCTTTCCTAACTTAAGACATTAGAGAATACTTTTGGACCCTTAAAGTCTAGGCTTGAATTCTCTCGAGACCCTAAAAATATAAAAGGCTCTTGGACACTAGCGATAATGTTGGGACCCTGAGATTTCTGCCGTGTGTTGCTCGAATAGTTGCTTACCCCTTCTTCTCCCTTACACAATTTCCTGATCGATTCCATACTCTTTGTAGGTTTCTTACCTCCTCCATCAATAAGAAACCCTAACTCTAGTGATGTACGAAATTCCTTACCTACATTTCTTTGGCAAATCCACTGGGAGGTGTGAATTTGTGAAAGGTTCCACCCACAACTCGAAGTGGGAGAGCCATAGGAAGAATTTCACCAAGAGAAAGCATTACTTCACCCGAATTTGACGCAAGAAAGGTGGACCTAGACAAACTAATCCTTAAAGATACCTAAAATAGAAGTTTTACTTCTCCAATGGTTGACCAATGACAAACCAACAACATGCAACGAAATGCTAGAAGGCAAGGTGATGAGGCCATGGGGGAACAAATAATTGAAAGTAGTATGCCCTCAAGCCAATCACATTTGATGTGATAAGCATATACTTTGTAATCTTGTTCATTTATTAATAAAAGTATCAAGGCATTTCTTTATTCATGATTAATTACTAGAATTAATCAAATGGATAAACTCATAGTTTTCGAGCAATGCTTTTAAAACAATGATGAGGATCATGCTAATGAGATCTAAATTCAAGATAGCTCAAAACTAAAATTGTTCATAATCGTTGGATCACTAAAATGGGGATTAGTGAATTCAGATAGATTAGTACATACTATGCTTGCTCTTATGAAGAGGATGATTGATCTCATAATCATTTGTGTAGAGACACTAAAGCAAGTATGTAGGTGCTTATTAGAGAATAAGTTCACTGAACGTGACTCGCTCAAGGAACACCTAATGGAGTCTTAATTGCCTGTCAATAGGAGTTCCTTTTGTGATAGTAGTATAAGTGATCCTTGGACTTGAGATCATCATAGTATCTTGTGTATGATGAATTATATTTTGACATATTCCTTAAAACCTTTAGGGTGTATCAAAGGGTATGATTGGATATAATAAGTCATACATGGAGATAGGTGAATGATCAACAAAGAATCTACCACTTCTAGTAAAAGAAGGGAATATCCTATGCGATTCGATAAATGACAACTCAGTAGTCCTTGTCTAAGGCAGAATGAAAATTAGAAAGTAGTTTCTAATTTACATTAATTAGAGTTATTCATTTAAGGATCAAAATGCATATAATCAAATAAAATAAGACTTGACAGTAATACCATGTCTTGTATTTGATTGGGACATTGTGAGGTAGAAGGATTGAATTGTACGGTAACTATTCGCTGAATGGGTTCTTTTGTGATTAAATGTTGAAATCTATATTATCTGGAAAGTCATTAAGCACTAAGGGGGCTTACCCTTATTATGGAATAAATATTATTTATTTAAATAAATTAAATAGTTTAATTTATTTATATAAATAAGATTAGAATCGTTCTAATTAATTTATTCTATAACCGATTTAATATGGAGAACCTAAAGGGTCACACCGCAAAAGGAAAATAATTATTTAATAAATAAATGGCATAATTGTAATAATGAGTTAAGTATATTTAATTTATACTATGTGGATAGAATAAATTAAATAACTTCATATTTATTAGTATTTTGAAAATACTAATTATAAATTAATAAGAGGAGTCTTATTATTATTATTATTACTATTATTATTATTATTTAGTTCTTGAATGGTTTAGGAATTAATTAATAAGAGTACTCTCATAATTAATAATTAAGTTCCTAAATAGTTTAGGAATTATAATTATTATATTAAATCAATTAAGGTCCTAATTAGATTATGAGTTTAATTAAAAATCCTATTCCTAAAGGTGTTAGGAGGGTTTACTAAATCTATAAATAAGAGAAGTCTTATTATGGATTAAGGTTACACACATACACTTCCATAAGTTTTTGGGAGAGTACTCACATATTCTCTAGAGAGAGAAAACTAGGGTTTGCCATCACCCACTTCTTGAATTATTGTTATTCCTTGGTGGATCACCTCTAGAGGCCAAACACTTGGGTGGCTAACATTGATCATTGGAATCCAATCGGTGAAATTCAAGGAGAACGCGAAGGATTTGGAGGTAAACTTGTACCCGTTAAAGTTTTGAGTTCTACAAGGGTATATCTCTAACTTCTTTTTTATTAATTAATAGTTGCGCATAAAGGTTGATCCTGGATTATGGTTTGTAAAATTTTAAATCTAATTTTACCATGCTTCTGCTATTTTGTGCAATTTGATTGCGACTATGAATATTACAAACCAACAGTGGTATCAAGAGCCAAACTTTATGCGAATTATTAATTGTTTTAATTTCATATATGTATGGGTATGTATTTAGAATAATTTATTGAGCATAATTTGTTGTATAATATTATTATTTTTAATACCTAAATTGGTTACGGAAATTGTTCCGAAATTGTGTCTCTGTACCGAATTGGGATCACGTATTTCGGGATTTGAATGAAGTAGCAACAGTTTCGTTTTGGTTTGTCCCAAAATTTTTGTCTTTGGTATATATATGATATATATGATTACCCAAAAAGTAGGACAGGCTAACTTCCGGATTTTGAATAAAGAAGCCATGGAAGCAAACATATTATATATATATATATATTACATGGAGTCGGTTTTGGTTTATGCCCAGCATGTCTCGGTTTTGGCAAGTAAAAAGAAGCAGCTGTTTTTCTTTTTTTGGCAGCCCACGATTTCCGGTTTTGGAATTCAAAAGCTGCCGCGCGGTTATACAGCAGTTGCGGATTGTTTTAATAAAGCAGTCCCTTATTTTCGGTAATAATAAAATAAAATAAAAAGGAGCAGCCGCAATATATATTAAATCATGTTTGCTTCATTGTTCCAGGAATTGGTAAAAACAATGCACCCACTTTCGGTTTTGGACAATATATATCTATATATAATATATACCGATTATTATATATAGATATACCAACCGATTATGTATATATGTATATATTATAAATATATTTATGATATATTTATAATATATATAGTAATTAACCAAATAGTTTGGTAACTTTGTACAGATTTTAAAATTTCAAAATAAAAAAGTTTATTTTGGGTAATTTTAAAATAATAAAAATAAATAGTTTATTTTTAAATAATTTTATAATTAAAATAAAAGGTTTATTTTAAACATGAAATTGAATTTCATGTAACTTTAATTGCCCATTAAATGATACCAATACATATATGGAATGATTTTATTTAATTAATGCGATGAATATTATTTATTGATATATATATATATATATATATATATATATATATATATATATATATGTTGATATATATGATAATAAATAAGATTGATTATGGACTATGGACCAATGTGATTGAATTTAATTTTAAATAGATGCATGAATGAATGAGTTTTATAAATGGGATCTGCGTACCTCGTCTTTTTAATTTTTCTTATGTATAATTCTATCTCCCTCCTATGTAGTTCCCCTTGACTGTTGATCAAGGTTTCTATTTATTGTAAATAGTTTTGTAATAGGATTAGTTAGAATTATTTTGAAGAATTGGAGTCAAAGAGCAAGAAGCGCATGAAGATCCATTTGTAATGGAGCCCGAATTTAAATGTATTAGTTATATTTAATTTAATTTATTCTCGCACCATAGGTTTGACCTTTTGGTTCACTTGGTGGCTCTAGTGAACCAAACTAGAATAAAAGTCCATAATCAATTCAAGTAGAATATAGTATTCTATATGTGCATGTTAATTATATATTATATATTATCCAAAGATGATTCGCATGTTAAATAATATGACGCGTATTTTATATATATATGTGCATGCGCGCTAAACAAGATGAGACAATTAATATTAACAAACCCCTCAAGATGTAGAATAAATATTATTTATAAAATGAATTAAAATGTTTAATTCATGAATTAAAATGAGTTTAATTCAATTAAATAAAATTAGAATGGTTCTAATTTATTTATTCTACTACTAAAATATTAAGTTGTAACGTTCAAAGATATTTGGAATATTGAACGTCGCCTTCTAGCATGATAAAACGATAGAATATCAAATAATCAATATACGTTTGTTGTGCACACAAGGCTTATATCGATCATTTGAGATGTTGTTTTATCACATTTGATGCTTATAAGGAATTGAACATTACTGTTTTGTTGTGCACACACAAGGGCAGTATTTTTCTCTTCACTTATATGGAAGTGCTAGGTCTGACTTAACTTAGATAATTTTGATTTGGATGTGCACACACATGATCATAAATAATCTAAGAGGCAAAATACAAGGAGTTACAAGTTGATGTAATTGACAAAAGTTGTCTACCTATTTATTTATATATAGTTTGTTGTGCACACACAAGGCTATATACATTTGAAATAGGATCCTTATTCTCACTAGCAACTTTTTAATTAGATTTGCCGAACTATATAAGAAGAGGGTAATATAGTTTGATGAAAATAGTGGGAGACACCATTTTAAATAAAGACCTAATTAACTTGGTGATTAATAAAATGAATGCATGTTAATATTGTTATTAATTCACTTAAAGAATATTGCTATGTTTAATTCACTAACACTGCATAGCATATTAGATGCTAACAATTAATCGAACCGAATTGTTCGAATTGATTAAATAAATTTGAGAAAAGTTCTCAATGCTGAAAAACTAGCAAATATCCTTAATTTGCTTATTCCTGCAAACGTTGTAGACTAAGCCTATGAGGAAGATATTGTTATTTTAATAAATAGAAAGATGATGCAAAGATGACTCAATGCATCATGCTCGCATCCATAAGTATTTAGTTACAGTGGCAACACGAGAAAATGGATGCACCTACTATATTGTTGCACATTCAATAGTTGTTTGGTGAGCAAAGTAGGTCAACTAGATATAAGATATCTAATGAGCTCTTCCAATCTATAATAACCAATGACACTACAGTAAAGACACGTGTCCTAAAGATGATCAATCCGATTGATCAATTAGGACACCTAGGTTTTGTCAAAGATGGAGAGTTGAGTCAAGATTCGATCTTGCAATCACTCGCTGACTCCCTTTCACAAATTGTTATGAACTTTAACATTAATAAGCTTGAAGTCAGTTTACCTTATTTGCTTAAATATGTTGAATAAGTTGAGAGTCACTTTTTTTTCAAGAAAGACCAAGTCTTACTAGTAGATGAATCTTCTAAGTTGAAGAAGATGGCCAAAGGTGTTTCTGAGGAGCCAGGAAAGATAGAAGACAAAAGAAAGGCTGAACAAAGGACATAAATAAAAGTGATCCCGAGGGCAAAGGAGTTTGCTTTCATTGCGATAAGCTGGGACACTGGAAGAGAAACTGCAAGGAGTATCTTGTAGTAGTTAAGCAGAAGAAGCTTAGTGAAGCTTCAACTACAGATATAGATTTGTTCATAATGAAGTAGAACTTTCTATAAGTCAAGTTTCTACTTAGGTATTAGATACTGGCTGGTAGTCTCAAATATGCAAACCGTTACAGAGACTAGGCAGAAGTAGAAAGCTGAACTAAAGATAAGTAATCCTGTGCGTGGGGAATGGAGCAAAAGGTTGCTGCATTAATCATAGGAACTTACAGTTTAGCATTGCCTACAGGCAAGTCCATTTAGTTAGTAAGATGTTACTATTTTGATTACTTGATGGATTTTGTAAGCTTGACTTACATGAAAATATTTCAAAATTGAACAAACTAAAGGCAAAGAGATGATATGAATCATACCTTCATGCAATACTGTTAACTCGGTCATGTTAATGAAACAAGACAAAACAAGTTGTTTAAAGATAAGCTTTTAGAGCATTTTGATTATGAATCAAATACAACTTGTGAATCTTGTATCATGGACAATATGACTAAATCTTCATTTAGTGGACATGGAGAGAGAGTTACAAAGTTGTTAGAGATGGTACACACAGTCGTGTGTGGGACCTATGACAACAAATGCAAGAGGAGGGTATTAATTCATTACTTTCACTGATAATTCTAGATTTTCATATATGTATTTGATGAAATACAAATCTAAATCATTTGAAACGTTCAAAGAATTCAAAAGTGAAGTATAGAAACTAAAGGCCAAAAGTATTAAAGTTCTTCGATTAGATCGAGAAGGGAATACTTAAGCAATAAGTTTCTAGATCATCTCAAGCGAAATGGTATTCTCACATAATGGACATGGTGATGATCCATGATGAGTTATACCAATCTTCCAGTATCCTTCTAGGGTTATACCTTAGAAACTATCGCATATCTACTAAATCAGATACCTTCTTATTTCCTCCTCAAGAGGATAGGGAGGAAACCAAGTCTTAAGTATGTTAAGATTTGGATTGTCCAGCTTATGTCAAAAAGTTTGACAGTGATGAGCTTGGGACAAGATCTGATAAGTGTAAACTTGTGGGATATCCTAAAGAAAGTTTAGGGTATCACTTCTATAATCCGACTAACTAAAAGGTGTTTGTTGAAACACGCTGCCTTATAAGAAAAGAAGTTTTTCCTTAAAGGGTTAGTGAGAGTAAAATAGATCTTGAAGAAGTTCAAGAACCACAAAACACTACAGATTAAGTGAAGGAATCTGTATAAGTAGATAAACCTATTGTACCACAACCAAGTTGTAAATCTGGTTTAGTACCGAAGATACCTGAATGGTATGGATTCATCATAGATGATGGTGATGAGGTACGCATCATAGTGGATGATGATCCAGTTACATACGATGAGGTATGAGTATTAGATACTCAAGAGAAATGACTGATAATCATAAAATTCGAAATGGGTCTTTGGAGAAAGACTAAATGCAGATGGCAAGGTGGAGACCCATAAGACCTGACTAGTGGTAAAAAGATTTCAAATAAAGTCAATGAGTTGACTAAAATGAAATTTTTTCACTAGTGAAAATGCATATATAAATTCGGATTTTATTTGCAATTGTAGTTTACTATACAAAAGGATGTATGTATGATACAACCAAGATGATTTATCTCTATATAGATGGAGTAAATCAAGTATGAAAGCTACAACGATCCAATTTTGGATTGAAGCAAGTTTCTCAAAGATGGAACATCCGTTTTGATGAGATAATCAAAAGTGTTTGATTATATCAAGGACGATAATGAACCAAGTGTGTACAAAGGTTAGTGGGAGCACTGTGACATTCCAAGTATTATATGTTGATATAATATTGATAAGGAATGACATACCGATGCTATAATCAGTAAAGATGTGGTTGTCTAAACACTTCTATATGAAAGACTTGGGAGAAACATCCTATATTTTGGGGATAAAGATCTATAGAGATAGATCACATAGGATGCTTGGTTCAACCCAAAGACTGTACATCAATTCGTTGATATGTACTAGACTTGATATTGCTTATGTACGATAAGCAGATATCAGTTTAATTTTGGAGAAGAATTTTAGAAAATAGTTTCTAATGATAAGTTTGATATAAAACTAGAGGGTTTAACAAACTCAAGTTTGTTCAGACTAATCAAGATAACAGTATACCCGTTTCAGGTAATATGATTACCTTGAACGGTGTTGTAGTGAGTTGAAAAAGTTTCAAACAGCAAGGAGTTGCTGATTTAGTGACAAAAACATAGTAAATAACTATAAGTGAAGCTACAAAGGTGATTGTTTGGTTCAAACAAGTTCATTACAGAGCTTATAATGGTTCCTAGCATTAAAGGAGTTTAATTTTCCAAAGAACCTAGGTCTCATATGAAATCCAAACATGTGTTGCAGTACTTTCATATGATTAGATGAATCATTGAAAATAAGACGACACCATAAAGATGATAGACTCTTAGAACAACATTACAGATCCATTAACTAAAGCATTTACTAAGCAATTTGTATGCCACTTAGAGAAGAATGGTATAGGGATACCAAAGGGCGATTGACTTTAGTGCAAGTGGGAGATTGAAAGTAGTATGCCCTCAAGCCAATCACATTTGATGTGATAAACATATACTTTGTAATCTTGTTCATTTATTAATAAAAGTATCAAGGCATTTCTTTATTCATGATTAATTACTAGAATTAATCAAATGGATAAACCCATAGTTTTCGAGCAATTCTTTTAGAACCATGATGAGGATCATGCTAATGAGATCTAAATTCAAGATAGCTTAAAACTAAAATTGTTCCTAATCGTTGGATCACTAAAATGAGGATTAGTGAATCCGGATAGATTAATACATATTATGCTTGTTCTTATGAAGAGGATGATTGATCTCATAATCATTTGTGTAGAGACACTAAAGCAAGTATGTAAGTGCTTATTAGAGAATAAGTTCACTGAACGTGACTCGCTCAAGGAACACCTAATGGAGTCTTACTTGCCTGTCAATAGGAGTTTCTTTTGTGATAGTAGTACAAGTGATCCTTGGACTTGAGATCATCATAGTATCTTGTGTATGATGAATTATATTTTGACATATTCCTTAAAACCTTTAGGGTGTATCAAAGGGTATGATTGGATATAATAAGTCATACATGGAGATATGTGAATGATTAACAAATAATCTACCATTTCTAGTAAAAGAAGGGAATATCCTATGCGATTCGATAAATGACAACTCAGTAGTCCTTGGCCAAGGCAGAATGAAAATTAGAAAGTAGTTTCTAATTTACATTAATTAGAGTTAATCATTTAAGGATCGAAATGCATATAATCAAATAAAATAAGACTTGACAGTAATACCATGTCTTATATTTGATTGGGACATTGTGAGGTAGAATGATTGAATTGTAAGGTAACTATTCACTGAATGGGTTCTTTTGTGATTAAATGTTGAAATCTATATTATCTGGAAAGTCGTTGATCGCTAAGGGGGCTTACCCTTATTATGGAATAAATATTATTTATTTAAATAAATTAAATAGTTTAATTTATTTATATAAATAAGATTAGAATCGTTCTAATTAATTTATTCTATAACCGGTTTAATATGGAGAACCTAAAGGGTCACACCGCAAAAGGAAAATAATTATTTAATAAGTAAATGGCATAATTGTAAGAATGAATTAAGTATATTTAATTTATACTATGTGGATAGAATAAATTACATAGCTTAATATTTATTAGTATTTTAGAAATACTAATTATAAATTAATAAGAGGAGTCTTATTATTATTATTATTATTATTATTATTATTATTATTATTATTATTATTATTACTACTATTATTATTATTTAGTTCTTAAATGGTTTAGGAATTAATTAATAAGAGTACTCTCATAATTAATAATTAAGTTCCTAAATAGTTTAGGAATTATAATTATTATATTAAATCAATTAAGTTCCTAATTAGATTATGAGTTTAATTAAAAACCCTATTCCTAAAGGTGTTAGGAGGGTTTACTAAATCTATAAATAAGAAAAGTCTTATTATGGATTAAGGTTACACACATACACTTTCATAAGTTTTTGAGACAGTACTCACATATTCTCTAGAGAGAGAAAACTAGGGTTTGCCATCACCTACTTCTTGAATTATTGTTATTCCTTGGTGGATCACCTCTAGAGGCCAAACACTTGGGTGACTAACATTGATCATTGGAATCCAATCGGTGAAATTCAAGGAGAACGCGAAGGATTTGGAGGTGAACTTGTACCTGTTGAAGTTTTGAGTTCTACAAGGGTATATCTCTAACTTCTTCTTTATTAATTAATAGTTGCGCATAAAGGTCGATCCTAGATTATGGTTTGTAAAATTTTAAATTTAATTTTACCATGCTTCCGCTATTTTGTGCAATTTGATTGCGACTATGAATATTACAAACCAACAATAATGACGAACAATGTGTAAATGGAAAAGTTAAACGTGCTAAAAGACGCGCGTAAAGGTCAATAGATGATGATAAGAATAATGAAGATGTAAAGGCGACAAGAGGACGTAGCTAGTTTCCTTCAGCAGTTGATGCAAGTCCCTGCCTTTAAAGCTATATTCCCCATGACTTCATAACAGTCGCAGGTGGAAGTGGATAATAGCAACAAGAACCATCAAAATGTGCCTCCTGTAACAGAAGCCCAGCAGATTCCCATTATTAATCTTAAACCCCAAAGCAGTGATGAAAGGCCACAACTAATAAAAATAAGTTACCCCCAATGGCCAATCATTTCGATCAATCTTACACCATTTTCACAAGTGCAGACGACACCCATTCAAACCCACAATCAATCACCAAGCCAGCAACAAATCTTGCATGACGTAAGTGTCCACCAACATTTTTCCACACCACCCACACCCCAAATTAATCAGTATGTTATGACATCCTAGAAAATTCCTACATCCAGCTAGTATGTAATAAAGGAAAATATGATTGATTTGATCAATCAGCTATGCAGGCAGACAATCAGGCCTGTAGAACTGAACTTCACCCCACTATACCCGGGTTAGAAGAACGCCATATCCAACAGGGTACATTAATCACCCACCACAATTTTCTAAGAGTAATGGAGAGATAGGGAATGTTAGGGAACATGTTGCCCGTTTTGTAGAGTTTATGTTTCCGTAGTTGGGTCATAATGAGTTAAGCAACTATAACATTTTGTTGAGGGAGTTTAATAAAACGCCCACTGATAGTGCCTTTAGTTGGTACTATAATCTTAAAAAGGGGTCGGTCCAGGACTAGGATGATATGAAGCTGCAATTCTTCAAGAAGTTTTTTTTTATATTAAAAAACAAATGATAATTGTAGAGTTGATGAGAATAAAATAGAAGCCGAACGAGGAGTTTTTCGACGATGTTAGCAGATTTCGAGCTCAAGCATATAAGTGTGTAGAGTCAATTGAAGAAAAAAAATCTTATAAGCTTATGCAACAATGGCACTATGGACGCCTTCAAGCCCCACCTGAACACTAAAGCTTGTGATTCCTTCTCAACACTTTCAGTCTTGATACAAGATTTGGGAGGAATCATATCAGTACCTGCGAACCATCCGACTACCATATGGAAAGGCAAGAGGATGACAACTGTAGCTTTGGTTAATTCTCAACAAAAGCCATAAGGGGGCAAGAAGGAGAAAAATGGGAGAAATGACAAAAATAAAGGCAAACCAGGGGACAAACATTTGAGGCTACCAATTCCAAAGGCCATTATGTTCAATGAAAAGGCCTTCAAAGATTTGTATAGGCAATGGGTGGAGCACGACGTAGTAAAGTCTCCAAGAGCCAGAGTTGTAATAATAGAAGAAATAAAGAAAAGACCAGACTTCTTTGTATATCACCACTATATAGGACATTCCACTATAGATTGTTATAGTTTGAGGAGAATCTACCATGAAAGCTAACAGTAGGAGAAATTGAGTTAACGCAAAGGAACAGTGTATATGATAAGTCATTGTCCGACGACAAAGGTAAAGAAACATACAATACCATTTTTCATAGTGGAACATCAAAAGGAAGGGAGGTCGAAATGGTAGAGGGCAGGGAAATGCTAGAAGAAGCTGAATATACCCCTAAGTCAGGATTGCAGGCGATGGCTCTAATGAATGGAGTGAGGTTCAAAAATTTCTTTGATCAAATTGGGTTTTCTAAAGAGGCAAGGATAGAGGTAACCAAAGAAATCATTAAGGCTACTGAGACACAAGAGATGTGCATGACAGCAAACAAAAGTTTTGTCAAAATGATGGAGCACGAGGAGAGAAAAATCTCTTTTTCTAAAGCTAATAGAGAAGTGTAGTATCCGCATAACAGGCCGTTGTATGTAATAGCAATTATCAATGGTATGGAGGTAAGAAGGGCGTTCATTGATAATGGCGCACCTATGAATGCCATGCCTTACAGTGTATTCAAACAGCTAGGGTTGTCAGAAAAAAAAGCTCGTTAAGGAGAAGACAAGTATCACAGGGTTTGCCAATCAGTACACAAGAACCCTCGGTCATGTGAAGGTAGACATGCAAGTAAGAAAGATAAGGGGACATGTGACATTCCATGTGGCAGAGACAGACGTAACGTATGATATGTTGTTAAGGCGAGCATAGCAGAATGATTATGGGGTGGTACCATCGGTATTTCATCAAAGTATAAAAGCTATTTAAAAAAGGGAAATAAGTCCGGGTATCAGCACCAAATAATCCTTTTGCACCTAAAGAGGCATACATCATTAAAGCAGCTTTATTTGATGATGTCGCTGAGGAATAATAGAACAACATTGCTAAGCTCGTTTCACTGAAGCTAGCAATTTGGGAGGAAGTACAGGCAAAAAAGTTCGTTCCTGGGAAGAAGGAAAATAAAGAACCAACTATGGGATATGGTGGAAGATCCAAGAGAAAACAACCAATGGTGGTAGACTTGGGAATGGAAGAAAAAGAACAATGGAAACAAGAATTAAGCTAAAAAAATGCCAGGAACTTAATCAACACCAAGCGAGCCTAGACTAGTAGGGGGATTAAAATAAAAAGAAGAGTAAGAAATAAGGTGAAAAAGGGTTATTAAACCCGATGGCAAGGTGGTGTTTCAGTTATGATGGTGTGAGGGGGTAGAGTCTGAGGGTACACTCAAACCCGAAGACTCAAGAGGTGTCCCCAACTCCAGCAGTAATGAAAAGGAATTTATGCAATAGAAGGTAGAGTCAGCTCTGGAATGCTTTGAGGATTAGCCTAGACCTTAACAGAATGAATTTGAAGAAGTTAACCTAGCAACAGATGAGGGAACATTAAGGCCGATTTACATTAATTTAGCTAAATGCCAGTCAAAAAGAGGAACTAATCAAGCTGTTATGAGAATATGGGGATGTGTTTGCATGGACTTATAATGAAATGTTTGGGATTGACAAAGAATTGGTGGAACACATGTTGAACATAAGTCCGAGAGCTAAACCAATAAAGCAAGCACCTCACATCTATGCACCAAAAGTTGAATTACAGATTAAGGAGGAAATCAAGAAGTTACTAAAAGTAGGGTTCATTAAGCCAATTTAGCACCCAGTTTGACTATCCAGCATTATACTAGCGAAGAAGTCCAAATAGCAACTACAAATATATGTAGATTTTAGAGACCTAAATAAGGCGTTCCCTAAGGACATGTACCCGTTACCTAATATAGATATTTTGGTGGATGAGACGACGAATCACAAGATAATGTCATTTATGGATGGGTTTGTAGGGTACAATTAAATAAAAATGTTTGCAAATGATGCAAAAAATGACAGCCTTTCGTACACTGTTCGAGAACTTTTATTATGTTGTAATGTCATTTGGGTTGAATAATGCAGAAATAACTTACCAGTGAGTAATGCATGCTATTTTCCATGATATGATTCATGACATAGTGGAAGATTACGTAGATGATATAGTGGTGAAGTTAAAGAAGGAAGCAACCTATGTATAGGATCTAAGAAAGGTGTTTAAACGGTGCCAACGATACAAGCTGAAGATAAACCCGAAAAAATGTACTTTCGAGATGACGACTGGAAAGCTTTTGGGCTTTTTGGTACATAATAGAGGATTAAAAGTAAATCCTAGAAAACCTAAAGCAATCGTAGAGATGCCCCCACCAAAGATGCATAAACAATTAAAGAGCTCTCTAGGAATTTTTACTTAAGGAGATTCATGACAGCATTAGCAAAAGTTACGAAACCCTTCGAAAAACTAAAAGCAAAGGAAAATTGGGATTGGGGGAAAGAACAACGAAAGGCCTTCAAAAGGGTAAAAGAGATATTGGCTTCAGCAAAAAAGTTGGTAATACCATAGGGAGGAATACCACTATAATTGTACATCACGTCTAACACAAAATATGTAGGTGGAGTGATCATACAAATGGTAGATGCGGATAAGAAATATGTATACTACATTAGCAGAATTATTAGAGGATCGAAGTCCAGGTATTCACAATTAGAAAGACATTTCCTGGCGTTGATGTTTATTGCGCAGAAAATGCGACTTTATTTCCTAGTGCATTAAGTGAGACTTGTAATGAAGATTGATCAAATCAGGTGCTTGTTAACTTGGCCTACATTTATGGGAAAGCCCATAAGATGGATGATGATCCTTTCGAAGTACGACATCAAGTGTGTAACACTGAAAATAATCAAATATCAAGCTTTGGTGGACTTGCTCGCTCAATTTCCAAAAGGAGAATATAAACCTCCATTTAAAGATCTTTTAGGAGAAGAAGTAAAGGTGCTTAATGTGGAAAAAGAAGACTAAAAAGGTAGAATTTAGCCTCTCCCAATGCACTCTTAGTTGTGCCTTCCATGTCAGACACCTTCTCGATAGAATCCTTCTAGGGAGGAGAGAAGTCAGAACTCGAGGTGGTTCCTAGCATTCAAGGGCCAGTGCTTTTATATTGTGAAAACACGAGAGCTGTTGCATAAGCCAAGGAACCCAGGTCTTATCAGAAATCCAAACATGTGTTGCGACAATTTCATTTGATTAGAGAAATCATTGAAAGATGAGATGTCACCATGGAACGAGTGGACTCTCAAAATAACATTGCAGGTCCATTAACTAAAGCATTATCTCAGTAGCAGTTCAATCGTCACTTAGAGAAGATGAGTATTAGATACCAATGCAATTGGCTTTAATGCAAGTGGGAGATTAAAAGTAGTATGCCCTCAAGCTAATCATATATTGATATGATAAGCATTTACTTTGTAATCTTATTCAATTATTAATAAAAAAAAAATTACTTATTTAAAACATTTCTTTATTCATGATTGATTGGTTGAATTAATTAAATGAATAAACCTATAATTTTTTAGCAATACTTTTATAATCATAATGTTGATTATGCTAATAAGATTGAAATTCTAGATAGCTAAAAACTAAAATGTTCTTAATCATTAGATCACTAAAACAAGGATTAGTGGATCCGAATATATTAGTACATACTATGCTTGCTCTTATAGAGAGGATAATTGATCTCATAATCATTTGTGTGGAGACACTAAAGCAAGTATGTAGGTGCTTATTGGAGAATAAGTTCATTGAACGTGACTCGCTTATGGAACGCCTAATGGAGTTTTACTTACATGTCAATATGAGTTCAAATGTAATAGTAGTACAAATGATCCTTGGACTTGAGATCATCATAGTATCTTGTATATGATGAATTATACTTTGTCATATTCCTTAAGATTCTTTGGGTATAACTAATGATATATCCGGGTATAATAAATTTTGCATAGAGATAAGTGAATGATCAACAAATGATCTACCACTTTTAGTACAGAAAGAGAATGTCTTGTGTGATTGGATAAATAACAACTTAGTAATCCTTGGCAAAGGTAGAATGAAATTAGAAAAGAGTTTCTAATTTGCATTATTTAGAGTTATGCATTTTGGAATCAAAATACATACGATCAAATAAAATAAGACTTGATAGTAATTTCATATATTTATTTAATTGGAACATTGTGTGGTAGAATGATTGAATTGTATGGTAACTATTTGTAAAATAGGTTCTTTATGATCAAATGTTGATATTTATATTATCCGAAAAGTCATTTGTTGCTAAAGTGATTTTTCTTTATTGTGAAATAAATAAGTATTTATTTATAAAATAGATTAAAGGAGATTAATATTAGAATAATTCTAATTTATTTATTCTACAATCAGATTAATATTGAACCTAAAAGGTCGCACCGCAAAAGAGAAATATTTATTTTAGAAGTAATAACATAATGACAATAATAAATTAAGTGTATTTAATTTATACTATGGTGATAGAATAAATTAAATAGCTTACTATTTATAACTATGTATTTTAAAAATACTAATTATAAATTAAGAAGATGAGTCTTATGTAGGAATTAATTAGAAGGAGTACTCTTAGAATAAATAATTAAGTTCCTAAAGAGTTTAAGAATTGTACTTATTATATTAATTTAGTTCCTAATTAGATTAGGAGTTTAATTAAAAATTATACTTTTAAAGAGTTTAGGAGAGTTGACTATATTTATAAATAAAAGTAGTTTTATTGTGGATTAGAGTTACATACACTTCCACAAGAATTGAGAGAGTACTTCATAATTATCTAAATCTAAGAGTTAGGGAGAGAAAGAGAGAGAGAGAGAAAGAGAGAAAGAGAATTAAGGCTAGCTACCTAAGATTTAGAGAAACCTAAATTGCCTTTTAAAAGTCATATTACTTTTGGTGGATCACCTTTAGAGGTTGTACACTTATGTAGCTAATGTTGATCTAGGGATTCTAATTGACAGAATGGAAGAGGAATGCGAAAGAATTGGAGGTGAACTTGTACATGTTGAAGATTAGATTCTACAAAGGAATAACTCTTACGACTTCCTCCATTAATAGTAACACAAGAAAGATCATGATTTTGGTTTGAAGAATTTTTTTAAAATCATAACTACTAAGGAGACGTTAGGACCATGAATTGTTTCCATTATAGTTCACAATCAAACAGACTAAAAACTTACATAACATCATGTTACACGCTAAAAGCGATTTACTCGATAAAAGCATTAAGTTTACACTATATGGCGTGACATCTTTACATAATATTCCTCTATATTATGTTGTTCATCCTCGATTTTAATCTTAGAATCCTTAGCAAAATAATTTAGATTGGACACAATAAACTTAACTCAAATAAAGAATTATAACAATTCAATATTTTAACAAATAAATATTCTGAAATGAATAGCTCAACAATCGAATTAAACCGAATCAAATGGCAATAACTCCTATCAGTAAAATATTTCACGAATAATAATAAACTTCATAATTTAAAGAAACTCGAACAGTTAAAAGCATGTTGTTGCATAGTGTGCAAAAGAGAAGAAAAATTGTAACAAGTAAGAGGACTTACCTATTTCACTTTTTACTGTTTACACTAACTTTTTAATCATCTTACAACCTACACATTTAATGAGGTAGAAAAACTAATTAGTCACAGTAAGACTCCTTACTAGTTTTAAATCGCGACCTTAACTTCGATTATTTAGCTTTTATGATGCTCGATTGTAAAAACCCTAATTTTCCTCAAAATTGCCTGGATCGACGCCCCTAACGCCCTATACCAGTGCCCTGGCGCTCCTAAGTCAACTCACATTCTACATACTAAGTGCCCCGGTGCTCCCTTTGGGCACCCCAGTGCTCAGCCTAACTGTAATATCCCAGATATTTTCAAGATTTTATATAAGATCTTAATTGATTTAATTAAAGGTTAATGTTTAAAACCTAGAATTTGAGAAGTAAGATGTGTAGAAAATGGGTGAACATTTTTTTTTTTAACATAATTGATTTGTTAGAAATTAAATGTAAGAATATTTTTAATGATGCATGTAGAGAATTTATTAAGGAGATAAATTCAATTGAGAAGTGAAGGTGATTATATGAATATATATATATATATATATATATATATATATATATATATATACCTAAAGTGTGCTTGTTAGCCAAATAAAAAGATGAGTAATTAATACTCAACAAAACTAATAAAGTAATTAGTTTTAATATAAAGTAAGAAGGAATGTTGTAAAATATAATTAATTAGGTTAATTATATTAGTTATGAGTCCAAGTAATTTAATTACTACTAGTGGACTAGCCCAAAAGGATTATATGTGTTAGGCCAATATGGGAATACTTGCATGAATGTGGGTAATTAAATAAGAGAGCCCAATGAAAGGTAAGCTATGTGGCCCAAACTTTTAAAAGTCCAATGTTGGTCAAAGTGTGGGGAAATACTATTGAGTGTAGAGAATTAACTAATGCAGGGTTAATTGAATAACCCTAGTTGGTAGACAAGAGAGAGAATTAACCAAACATTGGTTAATTGATAGAGAAAGGAAGGTAGAGTTGAGAATTAACCATGTATTAGTTAATTGTGTAACCCAATGTAAGAATAACTATATGGGTATGGGTAATTATATTATAAACCCAAGTTAATGATAAAAGGTAGTTAGTGAATTTAATTTAATCAAGTCAAAGTACTTGTATTAATGTGTTTTAAAGTTTTGAAAATTAGCACTACCGCCGCAGTGGTAGGTTTCACCGCCGCAGCGGTGAAACTCTCTAGAAAGTAAAATTTGAACTACCGCCGCAGCGGTAGTAATCACCGCCGCAACGGTGGCTCAGAATGTTGAAAATTAATAAGAGTGCTTGTATGTATGAGCATTATTAGGGTTTTAATAAATTAAACCTAAACTATGTTAAGTGTTAGTGTTTTGTAAACTAACTCAATTAGAGGTCCAATGGACTTATAGATAGCAAATCTAATTGGATTATGTAATTAGATTAATGTGTTTATTTAATGAGGTAATTGGATTATATTATAAGTCCAAATGAGGTTTTGAACTAGGTGTAATAAATTAACCTAGTAATTCTTGTAATTAATTTAACATTGATTCAAGTTATAATTAATCAAGTCCAATGCTTGTTTTAATTAAATGTAACAAAGGGTATGTAATGTTAGCCCAATGTAATAATTAAATTGAGCCCAAACCAATTAATTGGATGAGCCCAATATATTAAATCATAGAGTCCAATGTGGAGCCCAAATGGTAGTCAAAATTGGTCAACAATTGATCATATGTGTATATATATATATATAGATGTATAAATGTATATTTAAGCTATAAAAATAAAGCAAAAATGGGAGATTAAATCCCATTTTGCTGAGATTTATTGGTCCCCACAAGGGGGTGCTTGATTTGCTTGGTTGCTTCACTTGTACACAATGTCAAAGTGGTTCACCAAACCTAGTCAATCACCTAGTCATTCAAGTGGTCAATCAATCCAATAGTAAGCATAATTAACTCCTAATTTGACTATGTTAGTTGATTAGTAGGAGTTGATGGTGATTAAGGGAGTGCTATATATAGAGAAGAGGGAAAGAGCTAGCAAATGTTAGTAATTTGCTAGCTAGTTCAAGTGTTGTAGAGAGAGAAGCTCTAGAGAAAAATAAGAGCTACTTTGTGAGATTGATGATCCACCATGGAAAAATGTTGGAGGATGATCAAGGTAGAGTCACAAGCCAAGATCATGTCAATAAAAAGAAGAGCATCCATGTATAAAAGGTTAAAAGGTGTTCTAAACCCTCTTTAGTTTATTTTTATAGTTTAGATGTGATTTGAACAGTTAAAAGGTATTTTTAACCGATCAAAAGTTATTTTGATGCTCTAGAAGTCTAAATCTATGATATATAGGTAGATTCATGGTTTAGTATGTTTAAAACAAGTATTGGTATGTGTGGTATGCAAACAGATGGAAGAAAATTTCATATTACAATTTACCGGTAAAACCCTAAGGGGTTCGATCTTTAAATTTCGTGTCAAACGTTTTTAAAAATGTGATCAAACCAAGAACTATTGTAAAACAAGAAGTTAGAAAGACAACAACACTAAGTTGGTGTCATTTGGATGTGTAGAGTTTATTTTATTTAAGATTGAACAATTAAAACCAAGGATTTGTGATTTTCGTTTTCACTTTGTCCTTGTGAGCAGTTTTTAGTCCAGTGCCGTTCGGAATTTGGATTTGTGATCTAAAGAGAAATTGTAGAGGGGGAAATTATGATGAGAATGGACTCACGAATCACCCCAAAATGTTTTGAAATGAAGAAGTTATGTCTATTGGAGCGTCGAAGGGTCTGGCAATCCCCAAATTAGGTTTTCGGAAATTTGTACTACCGCCGCAGCGGTGGAAACCACAGCCGCTGCGGTCAAACATTCTGCCAGTAACATGTTTTAGCCGTCCGGGTCGGTCCGGGTCGGGTCGGTCCGGGTTGAGTTTTTAGTGGAAATTTAAGTTGAAATACATGTAAAATGAATGTATTTGAATACCAAACCTATTTATGTAGAGTTTATTAGTAACATAATGGTATCCAAATGTATAAAATAAAGACTAAAGTTAACACAATTAAAAAGTTAACTATTGGTAATATTTGAAGAATATTAAAATATTATTAAATGATGAATAATATTAGTATAAGATTAAAAGGTTATTAAATGTGTAATAACATTTGTATATGATGAAAATGTTCTTAAATAATTAATGACATTATTAAATAAGTAAAATATTATTAAATGATTAATAATATTAATGAGTGATTAAAATATTATTAAATGATTAATAATATTAATGAGTGATTAAAATATTATTAAATGGTTAATAATATTAATAAGTGATTAAAATATTATTAAATGGTTAATAATATTAATAAGTGATTAAAATATCATTAAATGGTTAATAATATTAATAAGTGATTAAAATATTATTAAATGGTTAATAATATTAACAAGTGATTAAAATATTATTAAATTGTTAATAATATTAAGAAGTGATTTAATTATTATTAAATGGACAATAATATTTATAAGTGATTAACATATTATTAAATGGACAATAATATTTATAAGTGATTGAAATATTATTAAATGGTTAATAATATTAGTAAGTGATTAAAATATTATTAAATGGTTAATAGTATTAATAAATAATTAAAATATTATTAAATGATTAATAATATTAATAAGAGATTAAAATATTATTAAATGGTTAATAATATTTGAACTTAGTGGTATATTATCAAAGATGGATAATATGTTGGGGTATTTGGTACATTGTTAAATGTCTGAATCATTAAGTTATGTTAAAGAAGAAAGTTTAATTGAATAAAACAAATGTAAGTAGTCCATTTGTGACTAATTTAGACAACTTATTAAAAGTGGGTCGTACAAAGATTGTATAATGAAAGCGTAAGCTGGTTAAGCATGCTTGATATGTCCAAACTTTATTTGGACTAGGGTTTTGTCCGGAACTTAAGGGTTCGTTTGTCGGACATCTTAAGAGTTAATAATTTAAAGTTAAGGTCTTAAATTAAGACTAATTAAAAGTCCTGGTAGCTAATGATTATGTCAATTTGTTATATAAATTGTAGGTTGAGCAAATTACGCAAATAAGCGTAAATGGTAGAAGCGACCAGGCAAGTTTTTCAGAACTTGCTCCTATGTGCCTTAATATGCTATGATGTGATATTAAATTGTTAATAGAAAGATATTGATGATAATTGTGATATGCATGAGGTATGATTACATGTAGATTATGTATAAATATGAAGCATGAATTGCTAGATGTTATATGAGCAGTATGACATAAACTGAAATGCATGAAAAGCATGATGTAAGTATAAATTGCAGAGTATATGTGAAGCATGTAATGTGTTATATGAAACTGTTAAACTTGCTGAGCCGTCGTGCTCACTCTTGCTTAAACCAACATTTTCAGATAGTACAAGTATTTGAAGTCTTGATAAGGATCAAGAAACAGGAATGCATATTACATTCACTGAAGGTCTAGCACGACCATTGTAGATATCAGTCCGAATTGGACAGGTAAAATGATTGTATAGTATAAGAATTGGTTGGTATGTATTATGAGTCTTAGATACTCAAATTGATTGTAATAGAATGTCGTATCATGTATGATATTGAGACATACTAGGAATGTATAAAGATTTCGATTCTGGAATATAAAGAGATGTTGTAAAATTGTAAATAAATGATTATTTAGCAATTATAATATTGTTGTAATTCATGAACAATAAGGAAAAGGTAGTACTCATGTTGAACCGAGTTCGAGGTTCAAGGGACCCGGATTCGGGGTCGTCACACTAACCCTAGGTCAAAATCTAGTTTTTGACATTTTGGGCTGCATAACCTTATGTGCTTCAAACGTACATTCCAAACACTGTACAAGGTATTTTTTGAGTGATTATTTTTCTTGTGGCTTCGTAGCTTCAATATCTACAACTTTTATTTTTGTTCCATGACCAAATTCCGAACATATGAGGCTACACACCTCTCACAAAAACTAGTGAAATCAAGGTTTCGCTAGTTCATGTTTTCGATTTCTCTAACTAGTTAACACTTGGGTTAATTAGCTAGTTTTCATGGCTTATGACTTACTAATACTAACATACATAATCATAAGCCTAAACATATATAAATTCATAAGTTCTAACATAAGAATCTATGGAACGAAAATAACAAACGAAATAAATGATTCTAGTTTTACCTCTTGAAGTGCTAGCTTTCGTACTTTGATTATGGAAGCTCTAACCTTTCCTTTCCTTCTCATCACTAACAATCACTCTCTTATGACTCTCTAGCTTCTCTTGCTTTCTCTTCTTTAGCTCACTTGTGAATTGGTAAGGAACTGATAAAGAGGGCTTGCTTTATTTATAAGTATATAAGACTTAACCCTTAAGCTTTGTTAACCAACCTCAATCAACCACCTACCCCCCCCCCCCCACCATCGTGGCTAGTCATCATGGTGAGTCATAAGCTTCATTATCACACTTTAATGAGTCACTAAAGCTTCTCCAACACACTTTAATGAGTCACCAAAGCTTCTCCAACACATTTCAATGAGTCACCAAAGCTTAATCCTAATTAACTTTTCTTAGCTTATTGTTAATCTTTCTTACATGTTTATTAACTTAATTAGTTGTAAGTAACCCTAAACTTATTGGTTAATTGCTTATTAATAGCCTCACTTAGCAATCCTTGGCTTACAAGAATTTATATTTCTCCATACAAACTTTTCCAACACAATTGAAAAAGCAAAATGCAACTTGGCCACTTAAGTCCAAGACTTGCAAGTGGCCAAGTGGCCCTCATTTGCTTCCCCCACAACTGGATTCTATACGATTTCCCTAGCCAACTTGGTTTTTTCTCCCACTAATTTGCTGAGTAATTTAGTTAGTTACCAATGTTGACTTTTTCTAACTTTTGACTTTTCGTATTTGTGAATAGTGATTTAGTATTTATACGTCATATAAATACATAGTTATAATACGTTATACCGTATGTATAAATAGTGATATCCTCGTATTGTATGTAGTATAAATACTTAGGTATAATAAGTCCAACTGTATAGATGAATATCGGTTTCTTAGTTTTGTATGTATAATTTCTATACTTCTACAATACACACATTAAACTCCATAACACATAGTTTATGTTATAAAGTTAACCTTTAATCATATATGATTGTTTTTATAAACCTTATAAATATTGCAATATATCCGTTCAGTAGATCGATCCTTTCATCAGTCTTCTATAGATCGGCCTTTTTCTCCTTATTTTCCTTTTGTGTGTAGACTGATCCTTTTTTCTATTTGACCGACTCTCTCTCCTTCTCAGCTTTTTCCTATTCATCATCATCATCATCATCATCATCATCATATTTTTCATTTGAATCTGAAATCTATTTATAGATTTTCTTTGTAGAATCTGCCAGTTGAGAAGTTATCGTTTGTTCATTTAATGCTCCAGTCCTAGAAGATCTCTAAAGTTGACATTTAGGGAGTATGTCAGCTTGCTTTCAGCAAGATGTCACATCAGTGTGCTGAAAAGGTAATCACGTGGCTGATGTCACTTGGTCAAACTAGATGTTATACAAAACTTAATCTGGCTTTCATTTCAAACTTGGGATGACTGACAAACACCTTGGAGTTTTCACCCTTAAGATCTTCCCATTTTCAGTCCTCTTGTTATAGCTGTCATACTCTATGATTTTCCTAATCGTAGAGTTCCTTGGTGATCAGGCTCTACTATTTCCAGCTCTACAATCTTCAGGTTGAAAGTGTGTTGAGGAAGCTTTAAGTTTAACGATAATATTTATATAATCTATGATTTCTCCAGTCTTCAAATCGTAGAATGTATCCTTCAGTCTAGCTTGCTCAACGATTCTCCTAATGACTCTATCCTTTGTCTATAGTCTTTCTACAATCTTACATTATGCTCTACGATTTTATAGACAAGCTTAGTTCTGTGACCCCCCCCCCCCCCCCCCCCTCAATTCACCTACTCACCACAATGGGTCTGACACTCACTTGTATACATCTTCCTACACTAGATCCTTCTAAGTATAGTATACAACAACCTTAACATCTTTATTCTTAAATCCTTCTCCATTTATCTATCTGAGACTTGTAATTTTAGCAACCAGAAAGTTCCCAAGAAAGAGGGGGCTTTTTGTTAAAAACGACGCTAAATTAGACAACCTCTTTCCTCGACAGAACTTTCTAGACATTGCTAATACTGTTAATCTAGCATAGTTTAAATGACTTCAAAAGTTAACTTAATACATAAAATAAAACAAAATAATGTTATATTACTAACAAATAATATTACAATTCCTAGTATCTTAATCCTGCTTACAAAAGTCATTACAACTTTAAAATAAAGAAGACAATTAATATATGTCTCTTAACCTAATTACTTTTTTTTTCCTTTTCCTTTATTTCAAGAACCTTTTGGTATTTCTTCCTTACCTGCAAATAAAATAATATTCACAAGAATGAGCGTAAGATTGCTCATCAAGTCTAAAGCTATGAATATAAAAGAAATCACACTTTTATGATTTTAAAGAATAAAAACTCGACAAAATATTTCAACAATTATTAACATAGTAAATTGAGTGGTTATTAAACCAAGAACTAGTAATGCTCATCAGTCATAATTTAGACTTAGAAGCTCCATAGATATTTATAGGAATCAACCTACAGATACCCTATATTATGCTTAACATTTACTATATTGACTACAATCATATCAACAGTGTTTTCTATGTTATGCATAACATCTATTACACTGACTACAATCGTATCAATAGTGTAGAAGTCGGTTAGCTAACACATCATAAATTATTTCATGAATAAGGATTATTGAACTCAGTTACTAACATACAGATTCAGCCCCGAAATCAATTGGTTTGGCACAAAAAACAATCTCAAATAAGGAATTATAATAATTCAATATCTCAACAAAAATTATTTCAAAATGAATAGATTAATACTCGAGTGAAGCCAAATTAAATGAAAAATAACTCCTTTTAATAAAATATTTCACATAAAACAATGAACTTCATAAATCAAATGAAATCCAAATAGTTTAAAAGCACGTAATTGAACAGAGTGCAAATAATTTAAAATTTTCTCAAAGTGAGAAAACTTGCTTGTTTCGTCTCTACCATTTACGCTTATTTCTGTTCCTCGTTCAACCTATAAAGGTAATAAGGTCGACATATTAATTAGTCATAATATGACCCTATATATCGACTCACTATAACTACTTTTAACCACGCCCCTAACTTCGTATTTTTAACCTTTACGATAACCGATTTTAAAACTTTTTAAATTCATAACTAATTCAAACTAACTAAGAATTGGCTCATCTTTGGACAGTGACCTATGTATAAAATGGTCTAACTACCCCTATAAGTGGCACAAATCCCAAAACTTGCATGCACAAACAGTCTGAAACAGCCCTAGTTTACTGTTCATAGACAGTGTGCAATTTAGTCTGACCTTGACTCGCTATTTAATTCATAACTAATTCATATTAATGAATTTTAATGTCGTTCTTTTTACTATTCATAGTTAACTTCCATCCCTACAACTTTTTTTTTTATATAGAAACCCAAATTCTGCCCACACGAGACTACACACCTCTCCCAAAAGCTAGGTTAAAAACTATTCCCACAGGATTCTGGCAGTTTAACCCAAACTGCTTCAAACATGCACTACAAACACTTTACAATGTATTTTTGAGTGCTCTTTTTTATCTGTGATTTCGTAACTTCCCCCTCTACAACTTTAATTTTTATTATATTGCCAAATTTCAAACATATGAGGCTACACACTTCTCACAAAAAATAGTAAAAGTAGGGTTTCACTAGTTCATCCATTCAATTTCTTTAACTAGTTACCACTTAGGTCAATTAACAAGGTTTTTTGACTTACTAAAACTAACATACATAATAATAAACCTAAACATGCATAAATTCACAAGTTATAACATAAGACTATATAAACAAAAATAAAATACATAAAGATGATCCTCATCACCTCTTAAAGTGCTAGCTTTCTAACTTTGATCTTTCAGGCTTTTCCTTTCCTCCTCTCTATAATAATAGATCTCTCTCTCTCTCTCTCTCTCTCTCTCTCTCTCTCTCTCTTGTGATTTTCACTCTTAAACTTCTTGTGAATTTGTGAGGATTTATGAAGGAATGGGGAATTCTATTTATAAGCAACCAAACTTTGAAAAATATCTACAATAGTTAGCCTCCAAGTTTAGCTCAACCAATAATAATCAACCATGTGTCCTAAGGCTAAGTGGCACCACAAATGGCGATAACCCCCCCCCCCCCCCCCCCCCCCCATGGTGAGTCACTAGCTTTATCATCACACTTAGTAAGCCAAAAACTTAGTCCCCAACACACTTGAAAATTATAACCTTGCATAACCCTAATTAGCTTTACTTAGCTTAAAGTTAATCATAATTATATGTTTATGGAGTTTATTTATTTGTAAGTAATCCTCACTTTATTGGTTAATTGATGATTAGTAGCCTCACTTAGCAAATATTGAGCTCACATGAGGCGACATCTCACAATTGCAATCTTGACAACTCATAATAGAAAGCTAACTCCAATTTGACAACTAACTAACCAAAGGAAATAATTATATATACATAAGTTGTAAGTATACTTGTCTCCAAAACAAATGATAAAGTGGCCAAAAGGCCCTTCTTCTATTCTTGTATTTGTGTGTGTGTGTGTGTGTGTGTGTGTATATATATATATATATATATATACTTTTGTGGGTGTATGTGTGTGTGTGTGTGTGTGTATGTATGTATACAAATACCTATGTGTGTGTAGCTGTTATGGACTTTGCATAAGGTTAATATTGCCTCTTCGATCAATTGATTACCCCAAGTTCATGTTTTGGATGTCCCAAAACTTGTTGTTGGAGTTGAACTTAAATTAGGAATACCATTTTACCCTTGATTATGTTTTGGATGTCCCAAAACTTGACTATCCTTTTTAGTAGAATTTTTTTAATTTATCATACAAGCTAAGAAACTATGAAATGTTATTTTCAAGAAGCCAAAGTGTTCAAGGATTTAGTGCTAACAGACACTTCAAAAGGTTTGGTTCATGTTTCAAGTGGTATAGTCTTATTATTGTAACGGTCCCAAATTCGGTCTCCTTGAAACCCCAGATCTGGTCCAATAAAAATAACATCGATCCTGAGTTTAAACTAATTATATTTGACTTATAAACCACAAGTAAATATAATTATTACTATACACCAGGTATTAAACCTTAAATGGGTAAAATTTTCAATATCATTCTATTCAAGAATCGAAATCTTTAAACATTTTTATTACACTTTCTAATCATACGAATAATGATTCAGCATACCAACCTATCACCCTTATACATAGAGGACAACATCTAAAAATGATTTAAAATAATCTATATATGTTCCCTTAACATTTCGGTTTGCTAATCTATAGCACATTTAAGACATAAAAATCTTCACAAGTAATACCCACAGAGATAATTTATCCTATAGCAGGGTTTTACTATAAAAGCACATACGCTTCGATCTTGATGACTCGTTAGTCAATCTTCATCTTCGCCTCTACCAGAGTAATCAGCTTCCCCAAGCTTTTCTGTAATGTTTTATTTTAAGCAAGGGTGAGCACGATGACTCAATAAGTCTAACAGTTTCACATAACACATAAACATATTTCATCATGCTTCATGCGTCTCATGCTTTGTAATGACTACATATCTCATGTATATCATGATTTGTATTTACTCTATGATTTACGCTATTCATGCATGTCATTTACAATTTCATACAGTTCAATATATATAGAACAATCAACTTAATCATCTACTGTATATCTACAGTTTATTTCAACTTATATCACAAAAGCATATTACCACATTATTGCACATAATAACATATGCACACGAAATAATTTTATAGCATTCTAATTCAGGCCCATAATGCAACACGTTTTGAAAAACTTGCTTGGACTTGTATAACCAGCTTACGCTAATCTTTCACGTTCCTTGCATCACCTATACAGTATGTGAGATCAACGGTGCACAATATCAGTCACAATTTGACTCAATACTAAATCTTTAAATATATTTATTTCTTCTTATCGTCCCCTTTTTAATTAATAGGATTAATTTCATATTTTAGTCTCTCGTTGACTTGACTCAGTGTTTCAAATTTAACACCGTAAATCTTTTGTACAAACTATGCAGTTCTGACATTTATTAATGTCACTGTATTAATGTCTGGACCTTATTTCTGTTTACATCGAATAACTAATTAGTCACTAATGAACTATACACTTGGTTTAACTTAATCACATCATTTAACTCGATGATTTATCATAATATTACATTCCTTGGATAATATTTTAAACTCTTACTATTAATTAGTAATAACTTATAATGTTATTTAAATGTTAAATAACACTATAAGTAATCATTACTATTATTAATTCATTTTTAATAATAGTTTACCTTAATCATTATTATTAATTTTTTAATAATAATTTAATTGTTTGCTAGTATTATTACTCTTTAATAATATTTTAATTGACTTTTCATTATTATTAATAATTTAATTGTTCATCAATATTATTAACCATTTAATAATATTTGAAATCCTCACGTGTCATTAGTAATTATTTAATAATGATTCAACCATTAACTATTATTATTCAATAGTTAATTACTTGTTAAAAAATATTATTAATTCTTTAAATCTTTATTTATCATTATTATTTATTTAATAATAGTTTAACTCTTAACTATTATTATTTAATAGTTAATTAAATACTAAACAATATTATTAATCCTTTAATAATATTTTAAATTAATTTCATATCATTATTAATTATTGAATAATGATTTAATTCTTAACTATTGTCATTTAATAGTTAATCATTGATATTAGCAATATATTTTAATTACTTAATAATCTTCTTCCGATTAAGTAATAATTTATTCCACTTAATTACCATTTAATTATTATTTAATATGAACTAAATATTAAATAACTAATTAATTATCCGTACTCATTATTTAATCTTAATTAAATAATAAACAATTATACTATTAACTCTAATATCCTTTGATTACTAGTTAATATATTAAATAGTAAGCAATTAATCATCTTTAACTATTATTTAATGTTAATTAAATAATAATTAGTTAATTATCTTTATTCTTTATTTACTCTTAACTAAATAATAAATAATTAGTTTAAACACTTTATCATAATTTAATTACTATTTAATATCAATTAAATAATAATTACTTAGTTACTTCATTTATTTACTATTTAATTATCAATTAAATAATAAATAATTATTTTCCTTCATTAAATAATATGATATAGTTTAAATATCAATTTTATTATTTAATAACAATTTTATTCAATTATTAGTCAATTAACATCCAACTAGTGTACATTATCACCTCAAAAAATATATAAAAATACTTTTTTCTTTATTTAACCATACTTAATATGTAATACAACTTGAATAATAAGTAAGTAGGGTGATTAATATTTTTCTAGCATTTAAAAATACTTTTAACAATTTTTCATGTAATTAGTTAGTTTTAATCATTTAATAATTATAGAAATTACCAAATTACATACTAAAAATACAAACTAAATCTTATAAAATAGTATACGAAATTTCAAGTAACTTTTCAGTTCGGGACTTCGCCAGAACCGACCAGCAAAGTGGTGAACCAGTCTCCGAAATGTTCAGGCCGGTTCACCAAAGAAAAACCAACAGTAGGTTTTTAATGTTTCCAGATTATGTGTGAGGATCTGAATTTTCAGGATTTCTTTAAAAATATCAAATGAGAATTTAATTGATAAAATTATCAAAGTTGTGTAAGTAAATTATTATTTTATGTGATTTTAAAGTATGTGATGGGATTTAATTAGTAAATTAAATTGGTACAAAGATGGTGATGATTTGTGTGAATTTAAAATAATTGAAAAAGCAAATAAATTGTTTAAAAATAATTTATTAAGAATAAGAGAAATTTCATGTAAATGTACAGTAAATTGTACAATTATTATAGAAGTGCAGAAATTATGTTTTAAATGAGGATATATGGAAATGAAAGAATATGAATTATATATGTATATATATGTGTGTGTGTTTATGCTTAATTGTTATAATTATAAATGTTATGAAAATTAAGGAATTAATAATGAAATTAATCCGAAAATTTATGAAAAGTTAACGAGGAAGTAGTAAAAATTTTAATTATTAATTTTAAATTAATTATGAATTATGGAGGAAGTTTAGAAATTAATTGAGAAGAAATGTAATTATATAAATTATATAATCATAATATATAATTTATATAAGAAAATTAAAATGTTGTATGAAGGAAATAATAATTATATAAATTATATAAGAATAATTATATAATTTATATAAGAGAATGAAATTAATTAAGGGTAGAAGAAAATTTTATAAGTTGTATTTTGTGTAAAATGGAAATTATTTAAAAAGGAATAATGTAATTATAAAAATTATATAATATTAAATTATATAATTTATATAAGAAAAGTTAATGTGAATATTAAAGAAATTGAATAATAAATAAGAAAAAAGAATGTTTTAAGTTATTAAAAATTATGTTTATGTATAATTAAATTATTATGACTTTTATGAAGAATAATATTTTAGAAACGTGAACATGTTAGTGTAACATGATGTCCAAGTAACGAAGTGAAAAATTATGAAAAATAATTTTTATAGGCTATACGAATTATTTTATGATTTTTGGAGGTATTAATTACCTCAAATAATTACATGCATGTCGTTATGAGTGTACAAAATTTGTCAAGAAAAGTACCCAAAAAGGGTGTTAATATTATTTATAAATCGTTTTATGAATGTTGGTGAATTAAAATAAATATTTTATATTTATTATATAAAATATTTATTATATGTAATAATTAAGTAATGTATTAGAATAATTAAAAATTTACATGCTATCTTGTTTGGAACAATCCGGAAGTGAGAAGCCAAAGGCGGTGGAAATTTTTTATTTGCCAAAGTGGTGGATTGTTTTTTTTGCTATAAAAAGGAAAGAAAGAAAGCATGCAAAAGTGGAAAAAACAAAAACAAAAAAACACATCCAAATATTTTTTTCTCTCTTCTCCACCGTAGATTCCATCACTGACCACCACTTCCACCGTAAGACTCCGTAGCCACCATCAAGAAGGGGTTTTTTTGGGACATCAAAGGAAGGTGGTTAAGCTTCAAGAAAGGTATAAATTATTTATTTTAGTAATTATGATGTTAAAAAATTTTGATGGAAAAAATTTGTAAATAATTAGAATATTATTCTAAATAATTTATGGATATATATCTATGAATTATATAATTTTTGGAGTGGTTATGTTGTGAAAATTGTGAAGAAAGTTTGGTAGTTTTGGAAAAAGTTGGTACACTGTCGCGGGAGAGGAAGAAGAATGGAAAAAGGGACGACCGCGCATTGCGCGCGGTCATTTTTCCGTAAGCCGCAAACAAAACGGCGTCGTTTTGGGGGCAAAATGGGGGGCCGCGCCTTGCGCGGCGAAAGTTTATGGAATAGGCCATCAAACAACGTCGTTTTGGAACGACCAAGGATGGTCCGTGCTATGCGCGGCCACGTTTTGGGGCGAAAAGTACGAAAATGCCCTTGGTCTTTTCCGTTAATACCAAGCGTGTCCTGGACGCGCTAAAATTACGGATATGCCTCTGCCTTTCCGAGAAATTTCAAACGTGTCCCTAACGTTGCCGAAGTTACGGAAATGCCCCTAGGCTTTTCGAGAAATACCGAATATGTCCCTAAAGCCGCGGAAATTACTAAATTGCCCCCAGAAATTAGTTTTAATTGAAATAAATGTTTAAAAATCATAAAAAATTATAGAAAAATACTAAAAATATAGAAATGATGTTTGGGCATTAAATTTAATATTTTTGATTAAATATTAAATATTAGGGATTAATATTTAAATATTAATCTAATGAGTTTAAATGTTAGAAAATGAATAAATGAAAATCCGGATAATCGAATATGTTAAAAGTTATCCGATGCCCTGGGTTGACCGCAGTGAAGGTATTTTATATTAAGTTAAATGAATATATTAAGGGACGATGTTAATACAATTAATCGTATAAATTGAAAATTAATCTGGAGATGATATTAATTAAATAAATTAATATCATAAAGAGATAAATATTTATTATTTGATTATTTTATGATCATAGGTTGATCGAGTTAAGGGTTTGAGCTATCAATTTAAATAATTGGACGCCAGGCAAGTTCTTCAATCCTTTAAATGTTAAATGTTGTCTGTGTTATGATATGTTAATATTTGTTCAAATGCATACAAATTATGTGTTATGTGCTACGTGATTAATATGACAACAATGTGTATATCGTGCAACGATATGAATATATATATGTTGCTCAAGTATAGGCACAACACATGATATATGACACACACCGAGTATATTAAAGTATATGCTACATGACACATAAACTATTGAACTTGTTGAGCCGTTGTGCTCATTACTTGCTTAATAAACATTTTTGCAGGAAAGAAATGAAATTCAAGAATATCAGACTTTATAGAGACGGATTTTCCTAAAAGGTTGTGAACGTTATTATCAAATGTTGATATTATGATTCAATGTGGATAATTTGTCAAGGTTACATTAATATTTTGTATGTACATATATGTTAGATACGAATAGAACGAATAAAGTTAAATTGTGAACTGCGATAGTGCAAGATAGTTGTTACAGTAAAATGTATTATATGTCTCATGACGAATTATGGATTAAAGAGTAATTGTATGGATATAAACAATACTAAATTATGAATGCTGAGCTTTATGACACGGGTAAAAGAAAGAAAAAGTTAAGGTTGTGATCCAGAAACTAGGATTCAGATGTAAAGATTTTAAATATCCAAATATTTTAATACAACGATTGAATCGAGAAAAAGAAAAATTTATATGAGAATTTTGATAATTGATGATTTTAAAATCAATTATTGGATCAAAGAAGGAGATTAAAGATTTATTAACGAACCGAAATTTGGACGAAAGGAAGATAATGTATAATAAATACAAAAATTAAGGTAATAAAGTGGGTCGAATTTCGGAGTCGTTACATTATGCCAGTTTTGGGGTCCTTCACTAAAACTTTAATAACTTGAGTTCTATAACTCCGATTAAGCTCTACTTTATATTGTTGGAATTGTGACTTCCCGAACTATAATTTTCTATTATCGGATTAATTTTTCGGACAAGATTTGACCACTGAGAACAGCCTAGAACCGGACTGTTCAAGCAAAACTTCTGACAGTGGAGTGTTTGAGTAGAAAAATCATATCTCACTTGTTTTAAATTGGATTTTAGTCATTCAAGTTTGAGAATTTACATAACTTCAAGATCTAGCATATAAAATTGACGGATTATGATTCTGACTTATGGATCAATAACAATAATTTCAAGAATGAGGTTACTCGATTTTTAGTTTTCCAATAAACATCATTTTACAACTTTTGCTATGTTTTTCTACATAAATGCTTATGTATCCATACCAAAAATCCATGAAACACTTATTTAACATATCTAGCATGGATCTAGACTTAAAGAACATAAAGATGGTATTTTTACCATTTATTTCTTATTTAAATAACATAATAAGCATAACTAGGATTTTTAGGGTTTTCTAACCTTTTTGTTATGTGTGCTTGCTTTCTCTTCCTTCCAAAACAGGAGATGAACCTCCAAGTTCTTCTCTTGGTTAAGAGTGGGTTGAGTTGGCTTGACTCGTCTCGACTCGGTTGAGTTAACTCATTAGTTTATTCACTATTTCACTCAACTCACTTGGAACTCACTCCAACTCACTCTAACTCACTAACCACTCAATATATAAGAGCTCTTGGAAGATCCATGGAACCCCCAACAAGGTTGCCAAGCATTGGTATTTATAGAGCTTCAAAATCTATAGATACACAATTTATATCTAAGCATTTTGGCTAGCAATTATCTTGAGTGTTCCACACTTAATGTCAACCATCAATTTGATAGATTTTGCAAGTCAAGTACTCCATTCCATCAACACTTCACCGGCCATGCTCCTATTTGACTAATTTGGATTTTATTTTTCCTTTATTTTGAAAATGAAGCAACCAAAAAGTCATCCAAGTCATCCCTCCAAGGACAACTGGCCATGCTCCTCTTTTCCCTCCAATTTCCATTTATTTTTATTGCCAAATTTACCAATTAAAATCTTCTAGAAGGTGAGCTAGGGTTTTGGGCTTGGAATTAATTTGTATTGAGCCAAACATGATCAATTTATCCAACATTTGGTTAGGCTATCCAATAACCTTAATTAGGTTCCAATTAAATCAATTAATTTAGCCTAATCATGATAAATTATAAAAAAATGTGAAATTCGATTATTATTAAAGAAATTAGGCTTAAACAAATAAATGACCAAATCATCATACAAGTCCATTAATAATTATTAAATGGTCTTGTTTAATTCAATTAATCAACTAGCCCATTGAAAAATAATTCCCTATTTTGACTATTTTCATTATTTAACTAACACAAAAATAATCAATAATCAATTTAATTGATTTATTAGTTCTAATTATATTTTCATATATTCAAATTCATTTGAATATTTAATAAGGGTTTAAACTATATCAATTTCTTGATTTAAAAAAATAATTCTATGTTAGTCTCCTAATTAGTTTAATTTATTAGTGGGTCACCTTTAATTAAATTTCTACCGCGTGTTGCGTATTTACTTGAATTTAATAATCGCGTGTCGGTTTAGTTAATTATTGAATTGATTCACTAAACGATTTTAATTTAATCATCTAATCCAATTAGACTTGCCCTAATTAAGCCTCATTGAATCCTAATTAGGGTTTCTCAACATACCGCTCGCTCAGTATTAATTTCCTAGGTTTGTTAGTTAGTTTAATAACCCCTTTGATCGAACAACTTTAAAATAAATCCTCGAATATTTAAATATTCATAATACCCTTTCCTAGGGTTTGCAATAATCACCCTTCATTATTCACTAATTTTAAATTTTAAATTTTATTTATAGCATTATTAAATTTTTGGGTTCATTTCAACTAGGCTGGCTTAAATCGAATTACTGCAACAATACCTAGCTTATCTTATCCATCAAATAATTCATCGGATTTTAAAGGTATCATACTACCTTGTTTTATCCTAGCGAATTATCTTTATTATAATTCCCTTATCTATCGAGTCACTAATCGCATCCTGAGTTAATGACTGATTTGCTCGCCCCTCTAAGGCATCTCTACTTCAAGAGAAAATTTTCAGGGTTCTACAACACTTGAACCTCCTAGGTTCTTACTAACACATAGATAAAAAAAAATTATCCATCTATTTTCATCCTTCTCACAGAACTAGGTTTTTAAATTTTACACCCTTTATTAATCTCCTCAATATTTTCATTAAAAGAAATATTGTTAAATATTCGGGTTATTACAATTATCATGTATATTTAATGTTCCACATGCTATTTATTTTTGGATTTTTCGATACCTAACATATTAGACTGGGTTTATATTCAGGTCATTAAAGAGGAGAAGCTGCTCGGGCTCTTTTTTAGATGTGCACAAGTGACTTGTTAACTGTATTAAGCTTCTTCTATGATAGGCGCCTTTGCATGGTAATCACAAATTCAATGAGATATTTGATGATGCACGCTGATTGAAATTCATATTATATGTGTCATTATAAGATGTATTTGAAGCTTTTAATAATTTGTCCATGGTCTTTGATGCATATTGTTCTTTACAGCATTGCATAGTCCTCTTGGGTACTTCTCTTTTTCACTTAACTAGTTTTTCCTAATTTAGAACTTGTTCACTTTGAGCTAGTTTTTTCCTTAAACTTTACTTGTTTATTCTTCTTTAGAATTGCTTACTGTTTCTATGTGATTTGAGTAATTCATTAACTCATGAATTGTTCTCACTATTAGTGTCTAGCTATTGAAAGTAGTACTGAATGGAGTTTACAACTGGAGAAGCTACGTCAGAAAACTCCTTCCTCAATTGACATGTTAAATGCTAGTCATTGTGAAGAGTTGGAGGTTAAAGGAGTTAGTTTTATTATGTTTGTTTTGTATATAATTTTGTAGTTACATCTTCTTTGGTGAGTATACTTTTAAATCTTCAAATCTAACAAATAAAATGAATGAACAAATAAATCGTTGTTGTTAGATGTATTGTTGACCAGCCCAAGGACAATGGACTAAGCTAATGTATATCCGTTTGATTTTCAGAAAAGCTATAAAAATCCTTATTTATGTCTAATAGTTTTGATTTTGCACAAGAAGAGTTCAAGAGGATTCATGTGGGACTGTAGGGCTGGCTGCTATTAAGATGGAGATTAGTGTGTGTTTGTCTTGCAGTTTGGTATGTGGTAAATACGGCATGTAGTCCCAGTTTGTTTCACTATGCCGTATATAGTTGTAGTTTGACATGTGGTAAAATATGTTGAGGCCCTTTTGTTTCAGATTTGGCTATGTAACCAGAATAATGACAACAATTATTTTCTGCATGTCTATGCTAGTCCCATTTTGTTTCATTATGCTATATAAAGTTGCAGTGTGGCATATGTTAAATATGTTGAGGCATGTGTTAAATATGTCTAATTTATTACTAATTTTGAGTAGAATATGTGGGTTTCGATTGGGATTAAAAGATTTTGATATAATTTCTTTAAATGATAGAGGATTAGTGTGATATCTTTTGATAAAATAAAATAAAATAAAAAATAAAAAAGTGTTTTTAGGCAGTGTAAGCCAATAGACAGTAATAGTCCTTTCCAAGGGAGTAATATTAGGTAACTTTTATGGAGCCTGAGCTCTTTACAGATGCTTTACTATTTTTTGATTATTATTTTGTATTGAAATTTAATTTTGTTTCAAGTATGAATTTTTTTAGCCAAATTTCTACAATTTGTGAATTAGTTGTTTAACGAAATGATTCAGTTTATATCAACTGTATGAACCATCTTGTATGAATTACTATTAGAATTCTGCGAGGAGTCAACCGTAGAATATGGTAAAAGAGGTAACATCTTTAGCTTATGATGTTACACTTGGTTTCTAAGCTTCATAAAGTATCGATAGTCAGCGGGGAAAACAATAATGAAAATGCTTAAATGTTGTTTCTGAGTTCATTTATTTTTTTGATAGGTAATTTTTCCCCCATTGTTCCTAGTTCATATATTATCATTATTTATTATTTCTTAACAATGTAACAGGGGTGGATGCTAGTGCTGGTGTGCCACGTACTCGTTTGGGGAAAGTTGCACCCATGGTAGTACTTGGGACCTTCAATATTGGGGAACAAGGTGAAAGCGTTGTTCTTGATTTAAGTCAGGTGTGTATGTACAGTCTTTGGGTTGTTCATTTATTCAGTTTCTTAAGGTTGGGATTATGTGCACTATTACGGCCAGAAAATATTATGTTATGTTGCTTCGACCTTGGTCATTGGGTGGGTTTTAAATTCTTTTGGATTGAGAACCATACTTCAGTTAATGGTTCTGAAGCCGCACAACCCACTATGAAGGTGGTCTCGTCTCTTCTCGTTTCTTTTGATCCTTATATTTTCTTTCTCAATCATCCTTATATTTTTTTCTGTCTTTCTTATTTAATAATACAGTTTGCTGATATATCTTTTCTTAATATATTTTTTACATGTAATTCAGATGTCAAGTTTTTATGTAGTGTAAAGTTGAATATTTCTATGTAACAATAAACTACAGGTGACCAGTTGGGCTACTTCAATCTCTTATCATGGCCTTATTCTATATTAGGCCTGATTCATATCAACCATCTCACTTACTTTGTTTTGCAAGTTTTGAAAATTAGCTTTGTGACTACTCAACTCTTAACTGTAAGTCAGTAGATGGTACAGGCTGTGGTCCAAGATCCAATCAGGGGGCTGACAATTATGAAGGTGCAGCAACAACTATTACTCTTGGATTAGGGATGGGAGGCTTGTATCCTAAGGTGTGTTAATAATATTGCATCTCAAAGATTCATTTTATATCTTGTTTATAATCTTTTGCAATCATGATTATGATTCTTTTGTGGTTAGGTAATGTTCTGATATATTTATAACAAAGAAGCATACTTGAAATCTTATTTAGAACTCGAGCAGTTTATTGAACTTTTAAAAAAAAATTAACAAAAGTTAATCGAATATCTATTGGGAATGAAATTGTGTACATTTGAACCAGTATCTCTACTTGATTCAAGGGAATGAGGTAATTATTGATGAATGTTTGTTCATATGTGGTGGTAGTATTGAACTTGAGAATGTTTGAGATGAAAAGAATTACAGTTTGTTCTTTCAAAGTTTTGTCCAAGTATCATAATTGATGACAGACCAGTAGGTATATATAATATCACAAGTCAAAACCATAAATGTCACATATTCATGGTTACGAAACTTATGCTACTTTTTGTGTGTTAAACTATACAGCATCTTTAGGCTTAGCTTGACTCTATGCAGCCGTAAATCAATTTTTCTATGGATTATTATCTATAAATTCTCTCTTTGAATTGAAGTACTATTTACAGAATTACTGATATTTTTTGTGACTTTTCTCTTGTGGTTTATAGACAAGTGTAACAAAGATAAGTGCGGCGCCAAAACTGGCCAAGCTGCTTTATTAGCTGGTGGTGGTAGGATACAGCACAACATTGAAGTTCTCCTTGACATGGAACGTGTACTTGGAACTCTACCAAAGCTTGCAGAGTTGCCTCCTGGTGAGAATATTTATGTCATTTAGGTCTGATAAAATGTTATTTCTTTTTGATCTAGATTTGATAAGAGGAATCTTAATTGATTGCATGCCTACTTCTCTATCATATATTTCTTGCTATTCTACTTTGAGCATTGTTTTATGAGCAATTGCATAGGTTATGGTCTACTGCGTACTTCAATTTTTCAACAACAGGTTAGACCTCATGCATGCTAAGGTTCAGTTCTTAACACTAAAAGATAAATAGCAAGTTACTCTACTGTTCTTAACACTATTTTTTTTTTTTTTTAATTTCTAATGCATTTTTCTTCTGTTTCCTTCCTTTTTCCATCAAAACAGCTTGTGATCTACGATTCCTGAAGCCAGCCCATTATCCCTTTGATGATGCCTCCAGCCTATACCAGAAATAGGATTGTTCGAATGTTGTTAGTTGCATTTTGATGGTCTGGGATATCAAAGGCCAAAAAAATTGATTGTAATTTTGGACTACTAATTTGTAACATTTCGTAGAATATTAACATTGTCATATATATAATTGACTTGTACTGATTGTTGCAATAATTAATATTATTGTGTGTTGATCATGTTTTATTTTATTAAGTTTAAGTATTAAAATTGTTTGAGTGTGAAAATATTTAAAAATAAAAATTTGTGAAAAAATATATTTTAAATTATGGGATGGATTTAGAGACTGAATTTGAAACTATTTTTTTTCATTATTAACGTTTGAAACGGATTAGAGATAGAAATAAAGTGTCTCAAATATAAAAAAAATTCATACCAAAACTATTTAGAAACGGACTAGAGACAGTATTTTCCATCCCAAATTATATGCGCCAAAAAAATGGCGCCAATGCAAGATGGATATAGGCGGTTTCAAAATATAGCTCCTGATTAGTCAAGTAGAGATAGACTTAAAGCCATTTGAGACAGAAATAATTCATCTCTAAATATTTTTGAGACGGACAAAATTTGTTTCAATTTTTTTTTTTTTAGACAGATAAAATCCGTCTCAAAATCAATTTTGAGATGAATTCTGCTCTATTTGAGACCAATTTTTTTTTTGTCTCAAATGCCTAGCTTTTTGTAGTGTAAAATCCAGCCCCCACCTTATAGTTCAAATGCTAAGTAATTAGTTAGCCACAGTTGTTGACTTTTATTTTTTAACTTTGATTTTTTGTATTTGTGAATAGTAATTTTGTATTTATATGTCGTCTAAATACTTAAGACTTAATTATACAACCCAATGTATACCTTATTAATGATTTCTACACATTCTATTCACCAAAAACCTAGGTTTTAAACTTAACATTTATTTAATCTTTTAAAATCATAATTACAAGCCTTATAAAGTTTTTGGGGATATTATGTCGTATAAATACTTAAGTATAATACGTCTTATCATATAAAGGAACAATGTTTTCCTAGTTAGGTTTTATGTATAAATATATACTATATTTATACAAAATAACAAATATACACATTTAATCCATAACACATAGTTTAGGTCGTAACGTTAACCTTTATTTAATCACATAAGATTACTGTTAGTTCCCAATGACACAAAAGATATCTAGAAGGGGAGGGAAGTTGAATAGATTCTTTAAAACTTTTTCCTTATTTTGATTTTTAAGAAAGAATGAATTATTAATCAGATAGTTTAGCACAGCGGAATATGATTTAGTTACCCTTTACTTAAAATGTTAATATAATAATTCAACAAGCAGTTATAGCAGTTAATAAACACAAGATGAAAGACACCAAATTTTAAGTGGTTTAGAGTTTACAAGACTCCTACTCCACTGTTCTGCTCCTTAAGTAGCAAATCCACTAAGAATACTATTACAATTTTCGAATCACTAACATTCTTTCAAGACCAGCAGTCTTGGAACTCTAGTTCACTAAGAATTATTTAAGTCCAGCAGACTTGGATACTCTAGTTCACTAAGAGCTCTTATCGTGAGTAGTGATGGTTTTGGTGTGCCACTAAGTTGTGTTTAGCACAAGTTTTTGAAGAACTTAGTAGCGAGGCAAGATTTCTTTCAGTTTGATCTTTTTGAACTCTTGCGAATTTCTTTCTTTCTTGTGTATTGCCCTTTTGAATATTGAATCTGGGTTTCTCTTATAGAAGCTTTTGATTTCTTCCCATTTAAAATCTGCTCTCTTTTTTAATTTTTGTCAGTTACCTCACAATGTAGAGTTGTTGAATATTATATTCATTTGGCTTATTAATGCTCTGACGAGAAATTAATTGACCTGCAAATATTGTCCAAAAAAAAAGTGTTTCCTTTTTCCTTGGGATAAGACATGACAATCGTAGGTTTCTACCAACTTTCATAGAGTCGTTTGGTCCTCCATAGAAATATGGTTGATAGGACACCATCTTCTGATTTTACTGCCTTGAAAGTCTTCTCTCTATTGCATAGCACGCTTTGGTCAGTCCTCTAATATTTTCTGACTTTAGGCTCTTGGCAGAGGTTTGTCTGACACATTTGAAGCACATTGTTCTTCTTGACAAAGTTGTTTCTGTCTTATAGGACAAGAGAAGATTCATCAGAACTTTTAGGTTTTTGATCGCAGTGTTGCTTACATGTCTTTTGTTAGCTTAATTCTACGATAGAGTTTTACTCTACGGCTACTCAGTTAGTCGTAGAGTCCATTCTATGCTTGGGCTTCTTCCTTGATCATGGAGTCCACTCTACGAACAGACTTAGTTGCTGAGTCTTCTTTGTGCGAAGTCGTAGAGTCCACTCTATGAACAGACTAAATCGTGGAGTCTTCTTTGTGCGAAGTCATAGAGTCCACTCTACGATCAGACTAACTAAACAGATATAGCACAAGATCAAACTAACAGATTTGATCCTATCTAACTAAGTTCTTATACATTATAAACAATCAAAGGACTTTACAACTCAATACGTTCATATCCAAAAAATCAACCTAACAGTTTTGATCTTATCTAACTAAATCCTTGTACATCATACACAACCAAGGGACTTTATAACTCTACTATTAAATGCATTTATCACCTTAGATCTTATCATCAAATCAAACATACAATGCTCAACAATCTCCCCCTATTTGATGATGACAACATAAATAACATAACGTAATTTAAATAATTTAATTAGGCAAATGCATATGAGTAAATGAATGCCTAACATACAGTGAGCAGCTGTATTCTCTAATGAAAAAATATGAATTTTATTGGTGCATAGTTAGTTGAACAATGAGTGTAAATAAATTACATAAAATAAAATAAAGAAAATCTTATCTCCTCCTACTGGTAGGTCTCATTCTTTCATCTTCATGCCTTTGCCTAGGAGACCTTCTTCTCTCATCTTCCTGCATTTGCCTGAAGAGTGCTCTCCTTTCCTCTTCTGCTATTTTCAATTCCATTTTTTCCCTTTGCATAACTTCTTCTTCTTTCACTTAGAACCATGCTTGAGAGCTGGATGGTCCCACAGAAGATTGTCCTTGACCACTAGGTACAAGTGGTCTCACAGTTAAGTCTTGTCTCTGATGAATTGGTACTGCTCCAAACCTAGGAGGTTGAATGGACTTTGAACCAATCTTATCCCTTGAAGTGCTCTTCCTCTTCTGCTGCTTTGTTCTATGTTCTTCCTCTTCTCCCCCTTGTTGGCATCATTAATGTTGGCCACCTCAGCCAATAGCTCCTGCACACCCTGAACTAGTTCTTGAAGTTGAGTCTGGGTGACAACTACATCATTGCGATGATCTTGAAGTCATTCTTCAACTAGGATTTGTTTCTGCTTGACCACTGAGAGAGTTGTATCTGATCGGTGAGCTTATTCTCTGAAGGATTGCTTCATTTCGAAGATCTGATCAATGAGAAGAGCTATAGATTGAGCATTGGTTTGTTGAAAAACGTTGATGGACTTCTGATGATTGGCCATTGCTTCCATAAACTTTTTGTCCCTTTCCTCGAGATGTTCAGAAATAGTTGTCGTTAACTGCTTCAATCTTGTGGAGAATTGTTTTCCCAAATTTTGAGAAAGATCGTTAGCAGTAGTAACAACATTGTCTACTCGTCGTTGAATGTTGTGGAACGAGGATGCCATATCCTTTTGTATCTCTGCTTGCATATAGCTCGTAAGGTCCGTTAAGCGCTCAGTAGTAGGAAGCAGAGATATCTTTTGCAGAATATCTTGGAGGAGTTGAGTTGTTTGCCCCTGGTCAACCATGGAGCTTAGAATGTGGAAGTATTCATGACTAGAGGTTGAGGGAATGTCTTATTATGTGAGGAGAAGTCTTGGAGGTCAGAAAGGTTAAGCATAAGACATTGTGTGTGTAGAAGGCGGGGTTTGAGGAGAGTCTTGAGGGCACTCTACGTCTTGATCATTTAAGCTTCCTTGACCATTAGCCGTAGAGTGTAGGGACTCTACGACTGTAGTAGAGTTGGACGTAGAGCTTGTTCCAGTACTTACGTTAGACAGTTCCTCAAATTTATTGAAGGTCTAGGCAGGTATATGATTTTGTATGAATGTGAGAGGGATGAAGTGCACCTTTTGCCCTACTGAAGATGAAAAAGAGCTGTTTGAGATCAGCTTTTGGGCAAAGTGTAGGTTTTGAGGGTAGCCTTAAGCCAGAATCACCATGTTGGGATATACTTTGAACGTCCAGAACAGTTGATCCCATGTATTGTGTACCAAGACTCGGTGGAATGACATCAGTGGCAAGAACTTCAGCAGGCAGTTGTAGTTGAGGTGTCTCTGTTCATTTCTTCCAACTGTCACTATTTTGATGTCATCCTCTTCATCAGTATTTATTGTGGCTGAAGGGATTGAAATGTCTTCTTGAAGCTCCCCCTCAGCCTGAGCATCTGCTAGCTTAGGAACTATTGATGGCTCCCCCTCAGTTTGAGTAACCATAGGTTCAACTGCTTCAAATGACTCCCTCTCAACTGAAGCATTGTCAGATTTTTGATGTAGCTCTCCCTCAGCTACTGAGCCTTTTTCAGCTAATTTCACTAGCCTTCTTCTATTTGGTCTTGGCTCTTTTGAAGTGACCTCCTCAACCTTATATTTGCTGCGAGTTTCCCTATACTGATCTAATTCTTCATCTTCCGTGTCAACCTACTCCTTAGGAGCAACGTCAGAGGCTTCATTTGATGATCCTTGAGGTCTTTGGATCTCGAGGGCTTTCTTTCCTTTCCTCTTTCTGATCAGACCAGGAGATAGCTTGCTGACCTCATAAGACCCTGCTTCTATAGACAGGATCTTCATTTGTGAGGGCCCAGTTCCACTTTGTGTTCATTCACTATCCCCAGATCGGGATAGTTTTCTATTCTCAACTGGGTTCCTTTTCCAGTTTTTGAATAGTCTCTGGGTCATCCTCTTATTATCATTGAGGACTTCTCCTTCTGCGTGCTCAATTTTATCCCCTAAAATAGATTGAAGGAGAATGTTTATGAATCTCCCATAGGGCATTTTTCTGACACCCTTCACCTTTTCTACATTTTGGATCCTGTTCCCGATCTATTCAACTAGTAAGGAGCCAAAGTTGACATCCATCTTTTTTACTATGGCTGTCATTATCTTTAGTTGGATCTCACTGACAGAGTCGTGAGCAGAATCCATGCAGAGGAGGCTCTTTCTAACGATGTCAGCCAAAAACTCATACTTCTAAGGAAATTCTTTTTTCTTCAATCCTCTCAACTCCAGATTCTTTTTGTGGTGCGTCCTTCTCAGGCCCTCTTCTGTGCTCACCATATTGAGAGATATGAGACCCCCATGCTTGAAACCTAGGGCTAGGTTTATTTCTTCAGAGGTGAGGTCCCTCTAACTGTGGCGGTTAGGGTTCCATTTACATAGGTTCCATTCGTATAGAATTCTCGAACTAGCTTTGATGGGACTCTTGTGTTTGTTCCCAGGGCTTCTCGAAGGCCAGCCCTTTCTAGCAAATTGATTATCCTCCAGTACTGTTTATCTGTTGTTGTGAAGGCTTCGAATTCGTTTCCAGAAATGACTTAAGCAGGCGTCATTTGATCGTTTTCTGAAACTGAAAGAATGATTTAACTGAGTATTGACACTTTAGGGTTATGGATTTTTGAGAGAGAAAGATAGAAAGGTTTAGATTTTTGATTTTTGAAGAATAATGAACGACGCGCAGTTTTTCAAAGTATTTAAAACTTCCTTCTATGTTTGTTGAGACGCGTGTCAAGTTTTGATAGGAGCACTTTTAGTTGGTTGATGATCATTTTTCCCTTTGTCTCCCCCTGAGCTTTACGATCCTTTTTGACACAGCGATCCTTTGTTTTGACACGGGATGTACTCTTCGATCCTTGGCTTGACAACTGTTGAGTGAGCTCTACGATTTGTAGTGTACTCTACGATCCTTTTTTTTAATATCGTTGAGTGGGCTCTACGAACTTAAGCGCACTCTACGATCCTCGGCTTGATGATCGTTGAATGTGCTCTACGAACTTGTCCTTTACTTTATTCCTCAAAGACTTTTCTTCCTACAGAGTTAGTAGCTTCCAAAACATGAAATATATATTAAGAGTCTAGATTTAGCATTCCTAACTCACTTATTAGTTTATTAAATTTTGATTCATCTAAAGGTTTTGTAAATACATCTGCTAGTTGTTCTTCAGTTGGGATATAGTGTAGTGATATATTACCATTTTTGTATATAATCCCTAATGAAATGATATCTTATATCTATGTGTTTAGTTCTTGAATGCATGACAAGGTTATAAGTTATGCCAATTGCACTAGTATTATCACAGTATATAGGGATTGAATTAAGCTCAAACCCATAGTCAGCAAGCCGAGTCTTCATCCATAGAATTTGTGCACAGCAACTGCCTGGGCTATATATTCAGCTTCTGTAGTTGATGAGGATACTGAGTTTTGCTTCTTACTAAACCAAGATACAAGTCTGTTGCCAAGCATCTAGCAAGTTCCACTTGTACTCTTTCTGTCTATTTTGCATCCTGTATAGTCAGCATCTGAATATCCTATTAAATTAAAAGAAGACTCTTTGGGATACCATAATCCCAAGTTTGGAGTTCCTTTAAGATATTTGAAAATTCTTTTTACAGTTATTAGATGAGACTCTTTAGGGTTAGCCTGAACTCTAGCACATATACATGTAGCAAACATTATATCTGGCCGACTAGCAGTTAGTGTAATGACCCAAAAATTCATAAGACTGATTTGTATGGTCTTAGGTGATTATTGTGATTTAAGGCTACGCTAACCCTTGGATAAGGAAGTAGTGAATAGTCGATCTGTGAAAATTTTAAGCTTTTCAGGATTCGAGCGAGAGATTTGAGGTTAAGATAATCGATGAGATTGATCGGAGGGGCAAATGTTGTAAGGATGAAGTGGTAATTCCGAGGATGAAATTATTTTTGGATAAGGAAAAAAAAAAAAATTAATCTGAGGAAGAGATGAGGAAGAATTACCCTCATATTTTGATTTTACCTTATATTGAAATTTCGGGGACGAAATTATTATAAGGGGAGAAGAATGTAATGTCCACAAAATTTTAAATTTCATTATAAATAAATTATGAATTTATTTATTAATGTAATGAATATTTTATGAATTAATTTAAATCTTGATGCGATTAAATTAGTAAATTAATAAAAGGTTGGGATTAATCAAAGGGAGTCCAACTAATGGATAATTAAATTTATGGACTAACCTTAGAATAGTAATATCAATAAATTGATAAGATTTTGGTTAATTAAATATTCAATTAAATTGAATATAGCAAATATAATTGAATTATGTACATTAAATAATAAAATTATTAATTAATAGTAATGGGTAGTTTAAATTTGCCCAAAAGAATTAACCTTGCTACAATCCCAAGTCTAGTTGCCATTTAATTAACCAATTGGGCCATTAATTGGTTTACAAGCTAAGCAAGAAACAACCCAGCCCAAGCTCTTTTTTCTCAACCCGGTGGAGTTAAATGTGCCAACCATTTTGGGACAAAGCTTCAGGAAAAACAGAGCATGCGCAGCTATGCAAGGCTCAAGAAATTCAGTTGTTGGAAAAAGAAGGAGCAAGGCAGGCGGTAGGGGGGTTGTAGAGTGCAATTTAGTGCAGAAATTGTCCAAGTCTAAGGGAGTAGTTTTATAACATCAGACATCCCATTTCTCCTCTCCTTCCCGTCCATTTACAGAGACAGATAGAGGGTTGGAGTTGCAGCCATGAGAAAATCAATAAGAGAGAGAGAGAGAAAGATGTGAGGCTGCCATTGAAACTCAAGAGGAGAAGAAGAATGAAACCATGGCCAAGAAAGAATAAGGAAGCTAAGAAGGTATTCACTAACACTTGTGTAATACTTCAATTTTATGTTTAAGATTTATGTGGGTAAGAGATTATGCAGGCTCATGATTAAAATTATATGTATTGGTATAACCATGGATTATCAAGAATCAAACCAAGGAATTAAGACAAAGAAATGAAAATGTAAAGAAATTATTTAGTTTCTAGTTATTATTGTTATGTTTGGTTGTGAAGTGGGATGGGTAATGGATGTATATGAGTTATAAAATAATAAGAAAAGATTTTTATGAAAATCTTTGGCTAAGAGTATTTTCAAATGTTTGTGAATTCCGAGTTTCTAAAAGTTGCATTCAAAGTATTTGATAAAATACCTCAAAGAGGTTTTATGCTTAAATTTGATAATTAAGCAAGGCGTGAAGTTAAGAGATGGGTAATTATGAGTTATAAAACAACTCAAGTCAATTAGATGCATCAAATCAAGTCCAAAGTGAGTTTGGTAAGTTGTCCATCAAAATGGTTAGGTGTAAAATCTGTTCTAAACAGAGATTTTCAAGCCTCTGTTTCAGACCCTTAAATAATCTATTTTAGTCAAACAAAAATTTTAATAAATACCTTGTAGAATGATCTTAGTTGTGTCCTAAAATGGGAGCAATCGGATCATTATTGACCGAGTTAAAAATCCTCAAAGTAGGTATGAAAATCGAAAATTCTGTAGAAAATGAATTCTGCAGAAACCAAAAAATTTGTTATGAACAGACTTTTTATGGTTTGATTTGAGAGCCTTGATAAACTGATTTTGACCAAATAAATTTTTTGGAAAATACTATGATGTATGTACTACATTGAGGTTCAATGATTATAGAAATCAGAGTTATAACGAACAAGTTAAAAATCATCAAAGTAGGCTCGAAAATAAGAATTTACATAATCTAATTTTCAGAAATTTATCATTTTTGAAAATTTGGAAATGTAAGGTAATTTTTCATATTACAAACTTGGCATATAATCCCATTGATGTACTAAATGATCGTCAAAGCCTTAATTCATCAAACTTGGCAAAGAATCCAAAATTGGTATGAAAGAGCTAACTTGGAAAATGTTTTAAAACATTACTAACTTAGTTGAGTTTGAATAAATTGATTTGAATAACCTAGTTGGAAGAAATACTACTAAAATGATAATTTTGGTTATATGCACACTAGGTGTTTGTTAAAATGCCTAAGAGAATGTTTTTTTTCTAAACTTTGTTATCCAAAGTGTCTAACTAATGGTAAAATCCATGAGTGGTATGATTAAGAAGCTATGTAAGTCATATTGATGACTTAAGTGAAGGAATGAAATCAAAATGATTTAAAACCTTGAATGAAAGATTTCACCAAGCGTAAAAGTCAACTTGTGCGTTGTTGTAAAGTCTAAAAGCTATGATTTGGCTATGATGAGTTTTGAACTAACCTAATATGGTTGAGTTAAGGAATGTTACGAGTCTTAAGATAATGAAATGAATGGACCATGAGTCTTAATGATTTTGGTAAAGTGCACTATGAGGTGTGTATAGAAGTTATACGAATTTGAAAAGTTGCTAAATGTATGTGTTAGGGTATATGTGCATAAAGTGCAGAGATTCAAAGAGGGTTCGAGGGTTGGAATTTGTAAAGTAGACAAAATTCCACCAAAAATGTGATTTTGGCTATTTTGAAGAATTAAAAGTGAAATGAAATCAAATGTCATAGTTTTATGTTATTACACGTGTCTACGTTGATTTGGAAATCAACGGATGAGAATTTAAATGAAAATGAGTTTCAAACGATCGAAATCGATCGTTTCGACCCTAAACGGATTTTTATGGACAAAACTCGCCTCGTGCGAAGTTAAGTTGATTCGAAGGCCTAGGCTTGTTATATATGACTTATGTGAACTATGTCAAGTGTTAGAATGAAGTTTTAAAGCAAATGGCCAAAAATCACAAAGTTGGATTTCTAAGTTCTGGAAATTTTCTAAGTGTTAAACAGCCCTCCTACGGGCTAGTTTTGCAATGGTTTGGTTTAACCAAATGTGCCAAGTAAAATTTTTGTAAAATACTATGTAGTAAGGGCTACATTTAGGTCCAAGAATTATATCAATCGGAGTTATAACGAATGAGTTAAAATTACTCAACGTGGGTATGGAAAATCAGAAAATTTGAAATTCTGCAGAAGCAGATTTTTTTTCCAAGTCTGAAATCTGTTATGATTATGCTGTTTGGGGCTGCTGTTTTCATGTCTTACCAAGCTGTTTTTTTGTACATGTTATATTTTTAAAAATAATACGTAGTATGAGGTAGAACATATCCGAAAATGGATTCAATCCGATATACAACGAGTGAGATAAAAATTCGCAAAACTAGCTCGAAAATCATGAAAATGAAAATTTTCCAGAAAATTTTCCTGCAGAATTTGGCCATTTCAGACTGCCTGGGGCAGTTTTGTGCTGTTTTTGGGCACGTCGAGCCATTTTGGTTCGTCGAGACAATTTTTGAGCGTTACGTAATTTTTTGATATGTTGTTCAGTTTTTCGTGTAGAGTCCAAATATGTAATCGATGCGTAGCACTTTTTGGACAACCCAAAAGTGAAATTGAACTTGGAAGAAAATTCTGGGAGACCAGTACATGGTTTGATTCAAACAAAAATAGTTTAGAGTTATAAGTAACTCATTGGGGTACCGATGTTATTTAACAGGAAGACAATAAAATAAAATTAGGATCTTAAAGATAAGATTAACACTGAGGTTAAGTTTTGACTGATATTGTATATTGTTGATCTCGCATACCGTGTAGGTCATACGAAGGACGTGAAAGGTTAGCGTATGGTAAAACGTCGATACAGGCAAGTCTTTCAGAACTTGCCCCTATGTGTTAAATGTTTTTATGTGGAAACATGTGATTATATACCTTTGTGCAATAACATACGATATATTGTTAATGTGCATAGATGCTTGTTTTATATTGAGTTGATATGATATTATGAATGCGGTGCATGAGATGCATGAAGCATAGTATTAAATGCAGAGCATGATATGCATAATACATGTATGAATTGCAAAGCATGAGATGCATGAAGCATGATAAAAGGTGAAATACGTGTTATGTGATAACTGTTGGACTTGCTGAGCCGTCGTTCTCATTCCACTTTAAAACAAACAGTTTCAGGAAAATGCGAGAAGGCAGGAATTTTCGATAAAGCCAAAGGTTAAAGAAGGCTAATTGCGTAGTTTCGCGCAAAGATTTAAATTGTTTGTTATACTTAATCAAATGTGATTAATCATTTGGGACGAAGGAGGTTCATTAAAGGTATAAATTGTCTAACGTGTGTTTTTAGTATTAAATCTTATCATTAGCAATTTGTGTGTATAATTTTATAGAATATTGTAATAAGATACCATCAGAGTATCATGGTCCAATTAGAGGTATATGTAAGTAAATCTCAAATTATCGATTAGAGATGTGTAAATACAGAAAGATTTGTATGGCTAGGTGAATGATAATTATATTCACAGGTTTTTATATTGGTTTAAAAATCGTAGTGTTTATGATTTCAATGGTATTAGATCTGATCATGAGGTTATGATCGGAGGTCTAAAGACGGAATGTAAAGATTTCGATTCTGAGACAGGATCATGATATAGTTTTGAATAAACTCTGGTTTAAATAACTACAATATAGTTGTAGATTATGAATGAGATTGTAATAGTTTTAAAATAAACTAGTTTCATCAATGATATTATTGAGGTATATTGTGGATTTAAGTACAAGGTTGTACGGTTAATGAGCGGAGGTCCGTCGTGGCTAGCACGCGGATTTTCGGGTCGTTACAGTTAGGTATAAGAGTGAGCCTATCATACCTCTATACTGAGTGATATAAGTGTTTTTACCATTCTCATCTTTGTCAAGCTTAGTGGCAGGTGGCATAGGAGTTGTCATGACAGTTGCAGATTCCATGTCATACTTCTTTAATAAGTCCTTGATGTATTTGGCTTGGTTTATGAAGATGTCATCATCAGTCTGCTATACTTGAAGTCTGAGGAAGAGTTCTCCCATCATGCTCATCTCAAACTTGCTCTACATAAGCTTGGCAAACCTTTCACACAGTTTTTCATCCGAAGAACCAAAAATAATACCATCCACATAAATCTGAACTAGCAGTGTTTTATCCTTATGTTTTCTTAAAAATAGAGTAGTATCTACTCTTCCTCTAATGAATCATTTTTTAATAAGAAATTTAGTTAAGGTTTCATACCATGCTCTAGGAGCTTGCTTTAGACCATATAAGATTTTATCTAATTTATAAACATAATTTGAAAAGGTTGGATTGATAAAACCTGTGACAGCCCCAAAATCCGTCTCCAATAACCCCGGATCTGGTCCGTCAAAAGTAACCTCAATCCTGAGTTTGTAGTCGTTACACGAACAACCTTCTCCTTATTATACACAACATTACATAAAAGATAAAATCTAATGCTGTTAAAACTCAATATATTAATTGAGAAACTTAATTACTTTCAAAAATCTTTCATTCCCAAGATCGTAATCTTTACATTGCTCTTTTGCAATTCTAGATCATATACATTATAATTTAATATATAATGTTTACCTTTATAAGTTATTCTTTATAATCCAGTAAGCTAAATATATGATTCATCAAACTAGATTATCAAAACAGCAAGTTCTAGGATATGCTGACATCGCTTGTGAAGTCACTCTACGATCGTCTGGCTTGGCAGTCTACGCTCGCAAAGAAAAACTTGGACAGTGGAATTTCACTCTACGATCCCACAGTTAAGTTACTCAACGATTTGTTACTTTACGACCAAGCACTCTACGATCGGCTGAGACACTCTACGATCGGCTGAGGCTCACTCTACGATCGATGAGGCTCACTCTACGATCGATGAGGCTCACTCTACGATCGCTGAGGCTCACTCTACGATCGTTGAGGCTCACTCTACGATCATGACCACAGATCAATAAAGCCAATGCAACAAACTGTTTCCCATTACAGCAACCTGAGTTTCCTATTCACCATACCGTATATACAACGCCTTCAAGAATTTCTTCATTTACTTCGCTGAAAATGTTAATTTAAAGCAAGAATGAGCACGACGGCTCAGCAAGTCCAACAGCTAACACATAACACGTAGGTTACATTTAATTATGCTTTATGCTCTATGCTTGGCATTCACATAGGCATCATGCTTATCATGTGTTGCATTTATAAAATCTACCCATGCTTACTATGCATGTCAATGTTATCATGTTATATAACTCATATAACACATTCGATTCATAGCATTAATTATACATCAGCTATTAACAGCATATGACTGTACACAGACATATTTACAATCAGTTAGCACATAACATGAGTGCACATTTAATAGTTTATGCATATAACACATAACGCTGAAAAACTTGCAGGGATAACAAATATCACTGAAAGACTTGCAGGGATAACACAGATCACTGAAAGACTTGCCTGGATTGCAACACCAGTTTACGCTAACCTTTCGCGTTCCTTGCACCACCTATACAACATGAGAGATCAACGGTGCATTATATTAGTCAAAGTTTGACTCAATATTAAATCTTATTCTTGGGATGTCTACTTCCTTTTATCGTCCCATTTATTCACTAGGGTTGATTCATTAGTTTAGTCCATTGTGGATTCATCACGGTGTTTCACATAAACACCGTAAACCTTCTATACTTAACTTTGTATATTCGACATTCCTTAATACCATAACATTATCATTTGGTCCTCATAATTATTTAGATCAATCTACCAATTAGTCACTACTGGACTTTACTAGGTTTAATTCTACAATTACCTCATCAAGTTGTCATAATATTACCCGCCTCAGACAATATTTAAAACTCTTACTAATCCCAATTAGTATTACTTCAATTAATCTCTAAGGTTATTAAATTTCTAAATAACACTTTACACAGCGTTTCGACGTTTATACGCCACACGTCTATCCCGCCTCATATGCACACGTTTAGCATGCTCATACACTTATCTAATTAATCGCTGATTAATGATAGACATCATTATAAATCATAATATTCATGCTTTACACAAAGAACAGTATAACTTAGTGTCGAAAACATTGCACGCTGCACACGTGCATGCCCGACGCCCTCCGATTGCCTCCATTTACCCATCATACCTCAAGATGGTCAATTTAGACTCTGTTACAGACCTCAAATCGAAATTCGTAAAGAATGAAAGTTGTAGGTCTATCTATTAGCTTTCCAAAACATCTAGTATCACCTCAATCCGAGTTCGTATGAGAAAGTTATGCTCATATTACTAACTGACGCTGAAGTCGTCCCGACTCTACGATTTTCACTTTCACTCTACATTTTTCACTTTTCACTCTACGATTTTCACTCTACGTTTTGGACTTTTCACCCTACGATTTTCACTCTACGTTTTGGACTTTTCACTCTACGTTTTGCACTTTACTACCAGAGCACTCTACTACCAGTCCACTCTACTACCAGCAGCACTCTACTACCAGTCCACTCTACTACCAGCAGCACTCTACTACCAGTTCACTCTACTACCAGCAACACTCTACTACCAGAGCACTCTACTACCAGCAGCACTCTACTACTAGTTCACTCTACTATCAGCAGCACTCTACTACCAGCAGCACTGTACTACCAGTCCACTCTACTATCAGCAGCACTCTACTACAGCAGCACTCTACTACCAGAGCACTCTACTACCAGCAGCACTCTACTACCAGAGCACTCTACTACCAGTTCACTCTAAAGTTTTATGAACATGAAAATTGAGTACAGACCAACTGTGGTTCAGACTCACAATGTTGACTGTGTAAAATAACCGAAACCACTATTCTAGTTCTAGTTCAACCATTAACTAGTTTCAACAACATTCAACTACCGAGTTCACATTACTCTCATTTAAACACCTCATATGCAACTCTAGCATATTCTGTTTCCTTAATCCAAAATAAGATAAAACTAGTTAAATCAAAATAACCGGATAATACATTCAATCTTTAACAGATGATTTACATTCAGATTCTGCCTTCTCCGAATAGCATAAACTCCTCTGAAGTTTGCATTTACTTCTCAAGCTCAATATCTCTCTTATCCTAAATGAACGCAAAGGGAAAATGAGGGAATGACTGAGGTTATACAACACTCTCTCAGCCTTAGACAACTCTGAGGAGTTGGACTCTATAGCCTCCCCTATGCCTGACCTGTTCCTCCTTTTCTCAGCACTGAGTCCTTGAGCTTTGCACAAACTGCGCGTGCTCTGCTTTTTCTGAGGTTTTGTCCCTAAATGAGTGACACTCTTACTTTTCCACTGGGTTATGTTATTACTTTTGGGCTGTGCTACTATTTGTTTTGTTAATTAAACAATTGGTGGCCCAATTGTTACTTATATTGCAACTAAGCTTTGGGTTGCCCAAATTAAATTCCTAGTGGAAATATAAAATATTAATACCGCACTATCAATAACTTTCCAAATGAAAATAAATATAACATTATTAATGTTTACGAAATCTCATTAATTAATAACCATATTAATTAATTTAAACATCCAGCTTAACGTGCTAGCTATTTAATTAAATATCACATAGCTCATTTACCCTATCAAACTTTGATACTATACAACCTAGGTTGGTCCATTAATTTAATTAACCCATTAATTGAACCTTCCTTAAATTCCTTTAATTACTTCAACACATAATTAAATAAACCAAGGCATCATATAATGAGTTAATTTAATCCTTTAGAAATTTACAATTACAACCAATAATTTCCATTTCTCTATATTAAAATATTTCGGGTGGCTACATGATACCAACTGTGACAGCCCCAAAATCCGTCTCCAATAACCCCGGATCTGGTCCATCAAAAGTAACTTCAATCCTGAGTTTGTAGTCGTTACACGAACAACATTCTCCTTATTATACACAACATTACATAAAAGATAAAATCTAATGCTGTTAAAACTCAATATATTAATTGAGAAACTTAATTACTTTCAAAAATCTTTCATTCCCAAGATCGTAATCTTTACATTGCTCTTTTGCAATTCTAGATCATATACATTATAATTTAATATATAATGTTTACCTCTATAAGTTATTCTTTATAATCCAGTAAGCTAAATATATGATTCATCAAACTAGATTATCAAAACAGCAAGTTCTAGGATATGCTGACATCGCTTGTGAAGTCACTCTACGATCGTCTGGCTTGGCAGTCTACGCTCGCAAAGAAAAACTTGGACAGTGGAATTTCACTCTACGATCCCACAGTTAAGTTACTCAACGATTTGTTACTTTACGACCAAGCACTCTACGATCGGCTGAGACTCACTCTACGATCGGCTGAGACTCACTTTACGATTGCTGAGTCTCACTCTACGATCGATGAGGCTCACTCTACGATCGATGAGGCTCACTTTACGATTGTTGAGGCTCACTCTACGATCGCTGAGGCTCACTTTACGATTGTTGAGGCTCACTCTACGATCATGACCATAGATCAATAAAGCCAATGCAACAAACTGTTTCTACGATTGCTGAGTCTCACTCTACGATCGATGAGGCTCACTTTACGATTGTTGAGGCTCACTCTACGATCGCTGAGGCTCACTTTACGATTGTTGAGGCTCACTCTACGATCATGACCACAGATCAATAAAGCCAATGCAACAAACTGTTTCCCATTACAGCAACCTGAGTTTCCTATTCACCATACCGTATATCCAACGCCTTCAAGAATTTCTTCATTTACTTCACTGAAAATGTTAATTTAAAGCAAGAATGAGCACGACAGCTCAGCAAGTCCAACAATTAACACATAATACGTAGGTTACATTTAATTATGCTTTATGCTCCATGCTTGGCATTTACATAGGCATCATGCTTATCATGCATTGCATTTATAAAATCTACCCATGCTTACTATGCATGTCAATGTTATCATGTTATATAACTTATATAACACATTCGATTCATAGCATTAATTATACATCAGCTATTAACAGCATATGACTGTACACAGACATATTTACAATCAGTTAGCACATAACATGAGTGCACATTTAATAGTTTATGCATATAACACATAACGCTGAAAAACTTGCAGGGATAACAAATATCACTAAAAGACTTGCAGGGATAACACAGATCACTGAAAGACTTGCCTGGATTGCAACACCAGTTTACGCTAACCTTTCGCGTTCCTTGCACCACCTATACAACATGAGAGATCAACGGTGCATTATATTAGTCAAAGTTTGACTCAATATTAAATCTTATTCTTGGGATGTCTACTTCCTTTTATCGTCCCATTTATTCACTAGAGTTGATTCATTAGTTTAGTCCATTGTGGATTCATCACGGTGTTTCACATAAACACCGTAAACCTTCTATACTTAACTTTGTATATTCGACATTCTTTAATACCATAACATTATCATTTGGTCCTCATAATTATTTAGGTCAATCTACCAATTAGTCACTACTGGACTTTACTAGGTTTAATTCTACAATTACCTCATCAAGTTGTCATAATATTATCCGCCTCAGACAATATTTAAAACTCTTACTAATCCCAATTAGTATTACTTCAATTAATCTCTAAGGTTATTAAATTGCTAAATAACACTTTACACAGCGTTTCGACGTTTATACGCCACACGTCTATCCCGCCTCATATGCACACGTTTAGCATGCTCATACACTTATCTAATTAATCGCTGATTAATGATAGACATCATTATAAATCATAATATTCATGCTTTATACAAAGAACAGTATAACTTAGTGTCGAAAACATTGCACGTTGCACACGTGCATGCCCGACGCCCTCCGATTGCCTCCAATTACCCATCATACCTCAAGATGGTCAATTTAGACTCTGTTACAGACCTCAAATCGAAATTCGTAAAGAATGAAAGTTGTAGGTCTATCTATTAGCTTTCCAAAACATCTTGAATCACCTCAATCCGAAATCGTATGAGAAAGTTATGCTCATATTACTAACTGAGGCTGAAGCTGTCCCGACTCTACGATTTTCACTTTCACTCTACGTTTTTCACTTTTCACTCTACAATTTTCACTCTACGTTTTGGACTTTTTACTCTACGATTTTCACTCTACGTTTTGGACTTTTCACTCTACGTTTTGCAGTTTACTACCAGAGCACTCTACTACCAGTCCACTCTACTACCAGCAGCACTCTACTACCAGTCCACTCTACTACCGGTTCACTCTACTACCAGCAGCAGCACTCTACTACCAGAGCACTCTACTACCAGTTCACTCTACTACCAGCAGCACTCTACTACAAGAGCACTCTACTACCAGTAGCACTCTACTACCAGTCCACTCTACTATCAGCAGCACTCTACTACCAGTTCACTCTACTACCAGTTCACTTTGCTACCAGCAGCACTCTACTACCAGTTTGATCTACTACCAGCAACACTCTACTACCCGAGCACTCTACTACCAGTTCACTCTAAAGTTTTATGAACATGAACATTGAGTACAGACCAACTGTGGTTCAGACTCACAATGTTGACTGTGTAAAATAACCGAAACCACTATTCTAGTTCTAATTCAATCATTAACTAGTTTCAACAACATTCAACTACCGAGTTCACATTACTCTCATTTAAACACCTCATATGCAACTCTAGCATATTCTGTTTCCTTAATCCAAAATAAGATAAAACTAGTTAAATCAAAATAACCGGATAATACCTTCAATCTTTGACAGATGATTTACATTCAGATTCTGCCTTCTCCGAATAGCATGAACTCCTCTGAAGTTTGCATTTACTTCTCAAGCTCAATATCTCTCTTATCCTAAATGAACGCGAAGGGGAAATGAGGGAATGACTGAGGTTATACAACACTCTCTCAGCCTTAGACAACTCTGAGGAGTTGGACCCTATAGCCTCCCCTATGCCTGACCTGTTCCTTCTTTTCTCAGCACTGAGTCATTGAGCTTTGCACAAACTGCGCGTGCTCTGCTTTTTCTGAGGTTTTGTCCCTAAATGAGTGGCACTCTTACTTTTCCACTGGGTTATGTTATTACTTTTGGGCTGGGCTGCTATTTGTTTTGTTAATTAAACAATTGGTGGCCCAATTGTTACTTATATTGCAACTAAGCTTTGGGTTGCCCAAATTAAATTCCTAGTGGAAATATAAAATATTAATACCCCACTATCAATAACTTTCCAAATGAAAATAAATATAACATTATTAATGTTTACGAAATCTCATTAATTAATAACCATATTAATTAATTTACACATCCAGCTTAACGTGCTAGCTATTTAATTAAATATCACATAGCTCATTTACCCTATCAAACTTTGATACTATACAACCTAGGTTGGTCCATTAATTTAATTAACTCATTAATTGAACCTTCCTTAAATTCCTTTAATTACTTCAACACATAATTAAATAAACCAAGCCATCATATAATGATTTAATTTAATCCTCTAGAAATTGACAATTACAGCCAATAATTTCCATTTCTTTATATTAAAATATTTCGGGTCGCTACATTCTTCCCCCCTTATAATAATTTCGTCCCCGAAATTTCAATATAAGGTAAATCCAAAATATGAGGGTAATTCTTCCTCATCATATTTTCTGCACCTATATACTATATAGATATTTAACTTAATGTATACCTTATCATATACCCCTTCAACCAATTCTAGGTTTTAAACTCCCAACAATTATTTTCCTCAGATTAAATTTTTAACTTAATCTTTACAAATGATTCCATCCTTTGAATTAGCACTACATCCTTACAACATTTGCCCCGCCGATCAATCTCATCGATTATCTTATCATAGGCATTGTTTTACTTATTGTTTTATAATTACTGTCCTAGTCCCTCCGTGACTGGACTCTAATTCCTTTCTAGCGATCTTTACCACTTTACTAGGGTTAGTTTTATATCTAACCTCAAATTTTGCTCGAATCCTCAAAAGCTTAAGATTTCCTCAAATCTACTATCCACTACTTCCTCTTCCAAGGATTAGCGTAGCCTTAAATCACATCAATCTCATAAGACCATACTAATTAGTCTTGTGAATTTCTGGGTTATTACAAAACCTGGAGGTTGTTTCACGTAGACTTCTTCTTGAAGTTTTCCATTCAAAAATGCACTCTTGACATCCATTTGGAAGAATTTGACCTTCATGTGTGCAACATGGGCAAGGAAGATCCTTATGGCTTCCAATCTGGCTACTGGAGTATAGGTTTCAACATAGTCAATTCCTTCCTCTTGAGAATAGCCTTTGGCCACCAGTCTTGCTTGGTTCCTTGTAATCACACCATTTTCATCCATTTTTGTTCCTTAAGACCCATTTGGTGCCAATGACTAGTTTATGCTGAGGTCTGGCAACTAATCTCTAACTTTGCTTCTTTCAAATTGATTTAGCTCCTCTTGCATGGCCTCTATCCAACTTGAGTCTCCTAAGGCTTCTTCGATCTTCTTGGGTTCCACTTGAGAGAGAAAGCTTAGGTAGAAGCATTCATTTGAAGTTGCAGCTCTTGTCTTGATTTCGGCATTTAGATTTCCAATTATTAGATCTTGAGTGTGATCCTTGGTCCACTTTATTCTGCTAGGAACATCTGTTCTGGTGCCTTCTTGCCTAAGTTCTTCCAAATCAACTTCTTGTCCTGGTTGTAGAGTTACAATGTCTTTCGGGGTGAACTCTACGATTTCTTCTTCTGGCTCAACGATTTCTGTTGTTGGTTCTATGATAGTAGAGTCTGACTCTACAATTTTGAGTTCTCCAATCGTTGAGTTAATTTCTGATGAACTGTTGAGATGCTTTTCTTTTCTGGATCTGATTCATCAAATGTGACATGGATGGAGAATTCGACAGTTAAATATTCCTTGTTGAACACTCTGTATGCACTGTTTTCCATAGCATATCCAAAAAAGATTCCTTCATCTGACTTTGACTGGAATTTGGTTAGATGCTTCTTGCAATTGTTAAGTACGTAGCACAGACAACCAAACCCATGAAATTAGCTTATGTTTGGCTTTCTTCCTTTCCATAATTCGTATGGAGTCTTATTTAATGTTGAGTGTATGAGTGACCTGTTCTGGGTGTAGCATGCCGTGCTGATGGCTTCAGCCCAGAAATATTCAGGAAGATAGGTTGCTACAAGAAGAGTTCTTTCATATTCTTTCTTTCTGCTACTCCATTCTGTTGAGGAGTCCTTGGGGCTGAGAAGTTGTGAATGATTCCATTTTCTTCACAGAACTGGTCCATATCTGAAAAGTCAAACTCTTTTCCATGGTCACTTCTGATGGCCTTGATCTTATCACCCTTTTCATTTATGAACAGTTTGAAGAGCTTGATAAGATGTGAAATAGTTTCATCTTTAGAGCTTAGAAAGGATACCCATATGTATCTAGTGTAGTCATCTACTACAACTAAAGAATATCTCTTTCCTCCAAGGCTTACTGTTGGGATAGGCCCAAATAAATCCATGTGTAGTCATTGAAGGGCTCTATCATTTGAGTTGAATGTCTTCCTCTGAAAAGAGATCTTTGTTTGCTTTCCAAGCTGAAATGCTTTGCAGGGTCTTTCTTTGATGAAGTTAAGCTTTGACAATCCTCTTACTAGGTCTTTGGAGGCAAGTTTTGACATGCTCTGAAGTTAAGATGGGATAATCTCATGTGCCAAAGCCAGCACATATTTTCAGAGGCTTTAGCAAGGAAACAGACTTACCCCGTCTTTACTTAATTTGGCAAGATTGACCACATAGACATTTTCATCTCGAACTCCTACTAGCTTAAGAGAGTTAGCCTTCAAATCTCTAACTTGGCATTGGTTATTGAGAAAAGTAACTTAATGCCCTTTGTCACATAGTTGACTGATGTTTAACAGGTTATGCTTTAGTCCTTCAACATAAGCAACTTTGCTGAAAGATATTGCACCATTTCCAGTTGAGCCATAACCTCTGATTTTTCCCGAATTGTTGTCCCCAAAAATGACTACAGAACCATCCTTTTGCTTGTAATCTATCAGAAGAGCCTTATCACCTGTCATGTGCCTTGAGCATCCACTATCAAGATACTAGATGGATCTCTTTACCTGCATAACAAATCAATCTTCATTTTGGTACCCACAATTGCTTGGGTCCTGTCTTGTTAGTACCTTTTGGGACCCAGATCTGTTTGATTTTAGGTCTTTGCAGTTTATGATATTGATGACCTGATAAATATTTATCATTTTTATGATGGTAACTATAATTGATATGACGATGATGTATGTATATATGTGAATTCCTATTTGTCCAGAACTCGTGAGAATTATAATTACTCAAAATCCTTTGGTTGGGCTGATCTACATTCTGTTTCCATGCTACTCTACGATTCTCATGTTTCGTAGAATGATAGTAGACTCTACGATTTCTGTATGGATGGTTCGTAGAGTAAGTTTTGCTCGACTTTATGATCCTTTGAGGTTCAGTTATAAATGTTGACTTGTTTTTTAAATTTCTAAACCCCAGACCAGTGCGAGTTTTATTGTCTAATATGATTGCAGGATTAGCAGAGTGTGGACATCTAGGAGAGATTGATTAAGAGGATTTGATAAACACAATTCCTTTATCAAGATTAAAGGATTTGTCTTCATTTATTTCCATTGATTTCTCTATAATAGGTCCTGAGAAGGAATTCTCATAACCTAATCCTGATCTATCAGCCACATCTCTTTGACTAGAGATCAGGGTGTCCATAGACAAACTAGATTTGTTCCACATGAAAATTGTCTTTTCTAGTTTCTGAATCTTGGAGACTAGTGAAGACTCTTTATGAGTGCTCAATTCAGTTATCTTTTTCAATCTTTCATTCTCAGTCTCAAGATTAGAATAAAATTTAGCAGTTTGAAGTGTGGCTTCTAATTTTATGCTTATTTTCTCTTTATCTTCTTTTAGATGAGGGTAATCTTTAGATAGCCTTCTAAACATTTTCATATATTTGTGTAGTTCTGCCATTAAATCATGCATGCCTTGTCTAAGATCATCAATATTTAATTCAGGAGAGTAAAAGTCAAATACCTCATCTATGTTGAATTCCTCTTTGCTGCTTCCTTCCTTGTTTGCCATTAAGCACAGGTTGGCCTTATGTGGCTCTTCATCGTCACTTGACTCAGAGTTTAGTTCTCCTTCTGAGTCACTCCAGGAGCCTTCAGCTATGAAGCTTTTGTCTTTCTTCTTTTGCTTGTGGAAGCTCTTGAATTCTCTTTTTAGATTTGCTTTTGTTCTATCCCTCCTCAGATCTTCTCTTAAGGGTTTAGGACACTTAGCAATGAAATGACCTGGCTTTTTGCAATTGTAGCAAAGGTAATTTGTTAGTTCTTTGTTGCTATTGCTTTTGAACTTCTGAGGTTTGTTCCTGTTAATAAATCTTTTAAATTGTCTGACTAGCATGGTAGCACCTTCATCATCATTTGATTCATCTTTATCAGAGTCAGAATTATCCTTGAGATTGCTTCTGTGAGCTAAAGTTGAGGCTTTAAGAGCAATGTTTTTCCCCTTCTTTCTTCCCTCAGATAGGGTTTCCGCTCTTTGATTTAACTCCAGCTCGTAGGTAAGAAGATTTACATAGAGCTGTTGTACAGTCATCTCATGCAAGTTCTTTGACTCCCTGATGGCTGTGGTTTTGGCATCCCATTTGCTCAGCAACGATCTCATGAATTTGATGATGAGATCTCTGTTTGGATAGACTTTTTCAAATGATCTGAGAGAGTTTAACAACAAGTTGAATCTCTCTTAGGTGTTCGTAATGTTTTCCCCTAAAATGTGAGTGAACATTTCATACTACTGAATAAGCAGTGATTGTTTATTTTCTCTGACTTCTTCTATTCCTTCGTGCATGATCAACAGAGTTTGCCAGACTTCTTGAGCTGTTTTGCAGTTAACAACGTTTTCAAACAGCTCATCATCTAGAGATTGAAATAGGATATTTTTGGCCTTTTTGTCTCTTTGAACATCCTTCTTTTCGTTGTCGGTCCATTATTCTCTTTTCTTTGCTACTATCTTGTTTGGATCTTCAGTTGTTAACGCAAGCTTTATTGGTATGACTGGCCCATTAAGTACTATCTCGAACAGCTCATCGTCTATTGCATCCATGTAAGCCTGCATACGAACTTTCCAGTTAGCAAATTTTTCTTTATTGCAAATTAATGGTCTGTTACCTCCACCGAGTTCTAGTCCATTCTTGTTGTGTGCCATTAGATCTACTCAAGCTTGTAAGGCTTCAAATGTGAGAACCTGCTCTGATATCAATTGTTAGTTCTCAATAACACGAAAGATATTTAGAAGGGGGGTGAATAGATTCTTTAAAACTTTTTCCTTATTTTAGTTTTTAAGAAATAATGAATTATTAATTAGATAGTTTAGCATAGCGAAATATGATTTAGTTACCCCTTCTTTAAAATGTTAATGTAATAATTCAACAAGCAGATATAGCAGTTATAGCTGTTACTAAACACAAGATGAAAAACACCAGATTTTAAGTGGTTCAAAGTTCACAAGACTCCTATTCCACTGTTCTGCTCCTTGAGCAGCAAATCCACTAAGGATATTATTACAATTTTTGAATCACTAAGATTCCTTCAAGACCAGCAGTCTTGGAACTCTAGTTCACTAAGAAATCTTCAAGTCTAGTAGACTTGGATACTCTAGTTCACTAAGAACTCTTATCGTGAGTAGTGATGGTTTTGGTGTGCTATTAAGTTATGTTTAGCATAAGTTTCTGAAGAATTTAGTAGCGAGGCAAGATTCCTTTCAGTTTGATCTTTTTGAACTCTTGTGAATTTCTTTCTTTCTTGTGTATTACCCTTTTGAATATTGAATCTGGGCTTCTCTTATAGAAGCTTTTGATTTCTTCCCATTTAAAATCTGCTCCTTTTTTCAATTTTTGCCAGTTACCTAATAATGTAAAGCTGTTGAATACTATATTCATTTGGCTCATTAATGCTCTGGCGAGAAATTAATTGACCTGCAAATATTGTCCAAAAAAAAGTGTTTCCTTTTTCCTTGGGACAAGACATGACAATCGTAGGTTTCTACCAACTTTCATAGAGTCGTTTGGTCCTCCATGAAAATATGGCTGATAGGACACCATCTTTCGACTTTACTGCCTTGAAAGTCTTCTCTCTATTACATAGCACGCTTTGGTCAGTCCTCTGATATTTTCTGACTTTAGGCTCTTGGCAGAGGTTTGTCTGACACATTTGAAGCACATTATTCTTCTTGACGAAGTTGCTTCTGTCTTATAGGACAAGAGAAGAGTCATCAGAACTTTTAGGTTTTTGATCGTAGTATTGCTTATATGTCTTTTGTTAGCTTAATTCTACGATAGAGTTTTACTCTACGGTTACTCATTTGGTCGTAGAGTCCATTCTATGCTTGGGCTTCTTCCTTGATCGTGGAGTCCACTCTACGAACAGACTAAATCGTGGAGTCTTCTTTGTGCGAAGTCGTAAAGTCCACTCTACGATCAGACTAACTAAACAGATATAGCACAAGATCAACCTAACATATTTGATCCTATCTAACTAAGTCCTTGTACATCATAAACAATCAAAGGACTTTACAACTCAATACGTTCATATCCAAAAGATCAACCTAACAGTTTTAATCTTATCTAACTAAATCCTTATACATCATACACAACCAAAGGACTTTACAACTCTACTATTGAATGAATTTAGCACCTTATATCTTATCGTCAAATCAAACATACAATGTTCAACAATTACAATAAATGTCTTTTAAGAATTCAAGATATTACAAGTTTACTTCCTGAGAACTAAGACTTCATTTTCTTAATTAGCTCCCCATCTAGACATTTGATGATTTCAATGTTGTGGACTTCACTATGACTTTGTTTACTGCACTCTTTCTGCTGTAGTGGATTCCACATGTCCTATTCTTTTGATAAACTAGTCATTGCTGGATAATACTCTGCTTTTTTTCTTCTTCGACTAGTTTACCTCAGACTTCTTCTTATTGAAGAATTCTTGATAAAGACATCTCATTCATCTGCGTAGTGAATATGTCTCTTAGTGCTATCGACATTGTGAACTCTGATAGTTATCACTGATGCAACTCAATAATGATGTAACTTTGCGTTTTGAAGTAGCTCAACGATATTAAGTGACTCAACAATCTAATGATATTCAATTCATCTCCATTCTACGATCTTGAGTACTTTGACTTGTTTAGCACCTATGAGCTTTTTATCTTTATATATTCTACTAGAGCGTTTTGTCTTTACTTTGTGGTGTTGAGTCTACTTGACAGAACTCTACGAACTTTTTATCTTTGTACTGATCTTGTGGGATGACCCTTGCTTTTTCTGGTTTTTTCTCCTAATATGAAGTAGGCCTGATTTTTCCAATTATGTGCTTAAGAATTCTTCTCTGATAGTTTAATGCTTAGCACATGGTATTTTCTGATCTTTTGCTCTTTTCCCTTTGTAGTTCTGTCTTCCTCGTCAATCTTTTCTCCACTCGACGATTCTGCTCCATTCTATACTCGAAATAAATGTTGAGCCTAAGGCATCTTCCTTAATGATCTTAGTTCACTCTACAATTTTGACTATTTTACATTGCACTTTGTGGACTCTCAGTTCTTCTTCTATGCTCTAACTTTGCTCTGATCTGTTGAACTTTCAGTCTAATCTATTATATTGTCACAACTCTCTATATTTGAATCAACCTAACAAATTTGATCCCTAACTAGTCCATCTTTTTAGTTTAGATCAACCTAACAATTTTGATCCTTAAGTCTTTTTACAATTATTGCCCTTTTAAAGACTATACAAAAGAGTTATTTCTTTCTTCTACATATTATTCAGTGTTCTATAAATATAAAACAACCTCTTCTTATTTTAACTCAATTCATACTAATCATGTTTACAAAATAGTCTCCCCCTATTTAACTCAATTCATACTTAAGTCATCTTCAAATTATGTAATAACATAAATAATTACCAAATAAACCTGAGTATTTAAAAAGTAATGAAACATTTTCAATAATGGCACATGCTTATTGTTAGGCTATGTATTTTACTAGAGTAAATGGACTGTCCACATTGGATTTTAACCTTGCAGCCCATTAAGCCTATTGCACCCATAAGAGGACTTTTTAGGTTCAATAGGCTTGGTTTGCCACCTCTTAACTTCTACTGATAAATGATATGGCAGCTACCATAGCAGTTACAACTCAACATTTATTTCGGACGTATGACAGTTACTCTGGGTAATAATGGGGACGTGAGTTACCTTCTCCTAATTAGCCGTTGCACTACCCAATGAAAAAGCGAAAGAATCGGCCAATATAAAAGACATGTAGACAATAGAGGTACAAAATAATGCCATTCTAGCCTACTGAATACTAAGCACCTCCATTTTTAACATATTGTGAAACATGTACTTACTCTCACACCAGAGGTATCCTCTGGTGGCCTATGCCCTCAAGTATTTTCGGTTGTCTTATTTTTCAAGTCCGATGTCTTAGACGACAGTTGAATGTCCAGACAGATTCAAGTGTTAATATTGACACCAGAATGAGGGTCATCTAATGTTTAGTAGTGATTTTCTCAATCATCCCAATAAACAAAAAGCTAACATGGTAGCATTACCACTAACTCAAAGTCACTGCAATGTTTCCCACAGAGAATGACACTCACATCGACCTTCTGATGTTGACAAGCAGCGTCTCCTACAGGAAGTATAAGACAAAAAGAAAGCACTTTAACTCCAACGTGAGGAGCTTGAAAAACAGTTTGCAGATTTGAAAAAAATGAAGAAAATTTATTGATTGAACTGGGGCACCATCCTGATCAGCTCATTATGTCCCTCGCCGCGACCGAAGAACAATCAGTGTTCAATTGTTAAACTTTGGAGACCAAAGGAATAGATCAAGGTATCCTTTATAGCATGAATGTGGCAAAGCAAATTAAAAAACAGAGTCGGGATAGTCATGTTGGAAAAACATGTCCCGAGGACCTTTGAGAGGCTTTCTAGAGCCGTTAGTAAGAAATCATACTTATCTCCTTTCACTAAGGAGCTTGAGGAGGCCAAAATTGACAGATCTCTAAAGGTTCAGATATTGGAGGCATGATGGCACGACTAATCCCTATTATCAAACCTACTCGTACGTGCGGGTGATGTGCTTTAATGGATATGATGTTGCAGGAATGTGTCACCTCTTTATCTTCACTCTGAAGAAAATCGCAAGAGAGTGGATAATATTGCTCCCTCCTGGTTCAATTAATTCATAGGATGAGTTACAAAAGCGGTTCCACACGCATTTTGGCGGCAATAAAAAGCACTCAAAAATGATAATCTCGCTTCTCCAAATAAAACATAAGCCTAATGAGTCTTCTCAACAATACATGAAGAGATTCCAAGAAGAGCATCTGAAATCCCCACCCTGAACTCAGTTCAAACGGTGCAATTTCTTACAATGGGCTTGAATATGGACAAGTCCAACCGCCTAATTGAGGAGAACATCTTTAAAACTCCTAAAACTCTTATTGAAGCCTAAAAATCTATAGACAAGTTCATAGAGATAGAAGATACCCTCCCCAATATTTGGGTCTTCGAGATTTCATGATGATTATCATTAGATAAAATACTATAGAGGCGATAGAGTTAATATAAGAGATAACAATATGAGAGAAGATGGCCGAAGAGACAAATACAAACATGAAGAAAGTAAGTTTATATATACAATTTAAAATCTATATAATCTAAACATCATAAAATAAACTGAGTATCCACAATGATTATAATAGCACAAAATTTAAATCCATATTTCATAGTGCATTACCTTCTACAGTAAACTTGTTGAATTCTTCTATCTGTAAATAATGAAAGTAGGCAACATGGCATTATCTATAACATATTGAAAGGGAATACACAAGCTGCCAAGGGTTCAAGAAGAAAGACAAGGTTGGGCAAGTGTAATAACTACTTTAAAAGTATTATTGATCAAATTTGAACTGATAAGAAGTCCATTGAGAACCACTAAGGAATAACAAGAATATAATGACATATTTTTGAATCTCTTAAAGTATCTTTGGCTCTATAGAACTGCGTAGTAATATAAGGTGTGGCATCTACTCCCTCAAACATTTTCACAATCCTACAAATATAATTATCTTTTCCTTCACTAGCCTATTATTAAGTTAGCACATACAAACAAATGTATCATCTCCAAAAATATCACAAACTCTCAAATTGAGTTTCAAATTAATTGCCAAATAAAAAACAAGCTAGTTGGAAGCAACAAACTAGTAGGAGCAATAAAGATCAGTCAACACTCAATAGGAACAAAAGGTTCTCAATTTTGTAATAGATATAACTGGCTCAACTTAAGATCAGTCCTTTCGTACTTGAACCAAATAATTATTCCATGCCTATAGGACATTCTAATTTAGCCTTTTATTTAGTTTAATAAAAAACAATTTTGTAATGTGGACAATTACTAAGAATCAGAATGTACTCTGCCATAAAATTTTAACAGAAATAAATCACCAAGTTCAACTGTTATAGTTATCAGTTTGACACCTCATGATTGTAAAAACACTTTGGAACAAATATCTAAGTTAATAGCCCATCAGCTACCAAAATAAAAATATTACCACATTGAAAAACTAAGAAAGAAAAAAAAATCATGCTAGATTAAAATAATCAAAGTCACTAATAACATAATGGGAATACAATCACATTGACAACTCAACATTCAGGCTAAATTAACATTTAGAAGGAACCAACAGAAGAAATAATACAATCTGCAAAAATGAAACAAATTAACATTTAAAGATAAACTAATTAACAAAACATAGCATTTTAAAGTTAATGATATCCAAGGATAACATACCGATGCAATAATAATTAACTTTCCTACTATAGCAAAACCATTGGTGAGTGTAACAACTAGACTAGGGACAATGGCAAAACATCGAGTTAAGAAGTTCCTGACCCATGGCTTCAATTGTAAATACAAGTAATCAACATGTTAAATGTGCTACAGATACATAATCACACACAAAGAAGGGGAAAAAGTGTTGAATCTATATAAAATATTCAAAAAATCCAATCATGATGGGATGAAATATTAATATTTGTATATACATTATGAGCATTGCTAGTCACTTTATGAAAAAAAATTAAAGAAAAATTAATAATTGATAAGAACAAAAAAGGTCCCTCTTGAAGCATCAATTTGAGGATAAAGTTACCAAATAAGAAAGTAATCTTAGGTTTATATTTAGTAAAAAAAAGGTTTACTATGTTTTTACTTGGTATTTAGCTAGTATAACAGTTAGAAGTGGAAGCATCTACATAGCTTCTCTATTTTCCTATAGCTTTGTGATCAATAATTTTCATAGTAGAGTTACAATAACAATGCCATTAATTTAATTCCAAATTAGTTTTAACACAAAAAGTAAATTAAGTTTACTGAGTTATTTTCCAAGAATAAAAAGATTATAGTGAAATCTTCAACCTAAAAAATAACTATGGAAAACAAATTACCTACATAACATAATGCCCGGCATAGGTTCCAGTTATTGTTGAACTTTGACTAGAGGCCAGCAAAGTAATTGCAAAAAGCTTGGAACTCCAATTGCCTAAAACATTATACAGAAAATAAATTAGATAATTACTCTCAAAACATTTAAATATAAATATTTACTCTCTTAATCAGATATACTACAGGTCACATACTTTAAGCAAAAAGGATGCTTTGTTCAAGTCCAAGTCTTGACAACTTTTCTAATCATTCGGATTTAAATTTGAGGAGCTACAAACTGGAACACTTATTGTAATAACTAATAGATTAATTAGAAATGTCATCACTAGGGCAAAGCCACTTCCTATCCTATAGAATCTGCAAGCCTCCTGTACCCAAGAGAAATCTTCAATGCATTACAATAGCCTCCACTAAACCATTTAAAGTAATTACAAGCCTCAAATAGTACAGTTCTCATCAATCAAAAACAAAGTCACAAAATTATATCTTTTTTTTTAATATATATTTTTCAATTGTATATAATCCATTTTTATAGTAACATACATTAAATCAATTTTCTACCATGTTCTCTCCAATTAATTCAGTTTCCAAATAATTCACTATGACCAAGGGGAGGTAAAACTTTCTTATAACTATAATTACGTTTTTAATTTTCTATAAACTTTCTTGGTTCCCCATTTAGTCAATTTCAATTCCTGACATCTCCAATAGTCGAAATGCTCACTTTTTCCATTAAACCGCTTTCTCGAAAAGCGAACCCTGATTTGATTACCAAAATCTATTTTCTTTTATCCTTTTACGCTCATATTAACGTTTTATGACTTTTATGTCATTTCATTCGTTTACTTAATACACATGCCAATTTTCATCATACATGCAATCTACATTCCTTCTACTCATATTTGAGAGTATTAACTTCTGTATTTACACGTCGTATAAATACATAATTCATTTAAATCAACTAACATTAATTCCTTAATAAATTTCACATATTCAAAAATCAGAATCCTTATCATTTCGTTCATTCCTAATACACCGATTAGGTTAAACTGCTCATTCTTTTCTACATATACTGACTTACCTTACTTTGTCATTCTTGTAACCTAGTCTTTCAAGGCCTATTCATCAAGCTGATTATTAATTTTCATAACGTAAGCTCAATTAACACTTTTTTCAATCGATCTCTATTATTTTTAATTTCTAAATTTTTCTTTCATTATTAGATCAAATCCATATATAAATACATTCAATATACCACATCCTGACACAACACAATGTCTTACAATAATTCCTTTTTAATTACCTAATCATAGGTATTACACCATGTCCTTTGCCTTTAATTCATTCTATTTTCATTAAATCATAGCAAATTATATTATATAATTTTAATAAATATCAAGCCACTAATGTATCTTTTTTATTAATGACTGAATTTTTTTATAAGCTCTATAGACCTTTATTTACACCAAGAGTCCTTCTTTACTAAATCAACCACATAGGTTATTCTTAAAACATTGATTAAATAACAAATTATATTTAATCACTTACTAATACTTTCTGTCATTCCAAACTAGGTTTTAACATCTAACCTTTACTTAATTAGTCAAGATTCTTATTTAGAAATCTTGTTAAAATCTGGGATGTCACAGTTAGGTCCAATAGGCTTGGTACATTGCCTCTTAACTCCGGTTGATCAATGATATGGCAGTTACCATAGCGGTTACAACTCAATATTTATTCTAAACTTTATGGCAGTTACTCTAGACAATAATGGGGACGTGAGTTATCTTTTTTGAAATAGTTATTGCACTACCCAACGAAAAGAAAGGAAGAATCAGCGAATATAAAAGACAAATGGACAATAGAGGTACAAAATGATGTCATTATAGCCTATTGAATACTAAACACTCCATTGTTAACATATCTTGAAACCTGTACCTACTCTCACACCGTAATGTATTTTTCGACAGCTCAAACCGTCAAGTATTTTCAATTGTCTTATTGTGCAGGTCTAACGTCATAAACGACGGTTAAGCGTCCAGACATATTCAAGAGTTAACACTTCTTTTTCATTGTCGGAGTTGACAAAACATTTAGTTACCACCATTTACAATTTTTCCAATTTTTTTGATACTTTAAGCTCTAAACATTATATTTGTGAGTTAAAAAACTGTATTCAAGGTAAGTTGTTTCTAAGTAAATAAAATTTTAAAATGTATTAAAACTTCCAAGCAGGTACTATAATTTTTAGAAGACAGTGACCTTTCCTCATGAAAAACATATATGAATCGTAAATAAAAAGGAGGATGAAAATTTGTCTATAATTCTTGTTACAATGAATGTAAACTAGAGGTGAGTGATAACTGGTTTCTATATTTTTTTATTTAATACCTTTGGACTTGATAATTTGTAAATTCTTTAGTATTTTAGCTAGTTTTTAGGGTTTTTAGTGTTATGTTTGTTAATTATGTTTTGTATTAAATTAAGTGTTTTGTGTTAGTTTATATGTTATTATTATTATTATTATTATTATTATTATTATTATTATTATTATTATTATTATTATTATTATTATTGTGGAAAATATTGTTAATAGTAATTTTATGCATTTTAATTGTATTTTAGTTAATTTATATTAATTATATATTTTTTAATTATTGATTTTACAGAAATATCTCAGCTGGATGGTATTTTGGTAATTATGATGCGACAGAAAAACGCTTAGGCGTCCAAATTATAAAGGAGAATGGAGCCTAGGCGCTCAAGCCCCTAAGCGCCTAAGCACCCAGATACAAAGGAATTAAAGGGCCTAAACGCCTGCACTTGATTTTAGCCACCGATGTCGGTAGAAAAAATAGAAAAGGAAGGGAAAATGTAAAAAAAATAATAACGATCTCATTTCCTTTTCCTTTGGACTGAGAGACAGGCGATTTTGGCGAGAGAGAGGAAGAAGGACGGTGGTTTCCCACTATGGGAAACCACCATTCCTTTGATTCTTGATCCCAAATCATCCTATTTTTGGAATCTAATAATGAAGAAGATGAATAGCAAGCTTGAAACCATTGATGGAAGTCATAGATGCTTGGGTCTAGGAGGTTTATGCTTGGATGACAACAAGTTGTATCTTCTTAACTCTTAGTTGTCTTTGTATTACATTATTTGGGATTTCTTAATGGATTTGTAATGAATATTTGCTAAACTTCTTACATTGGAATCTAGGTATGCTTTTGAACATAATTTGTTATTGGAATTGATTTTCTTTCTCTTGATTGGCACTATATGGATTGGTTTGTCATATTTGTGCTTAATATGTCAATTAATTGCAAGTGATTGATTTGAGAAAACCTATATGAAATTGGAAGACGGATTATAGGGTTGGACCTAAATATGATAGCATGTGTTGTGTAATTGTTCTTAGGAGCATATGCATGATTTGCTTGTGGGATAGACATATACATGCATGCCGCGTGTAGCCAATATGAGAATCTGTGCTTAAAACTCTGCTTGTGTTAATTCTCATAGAAATATAGTGAATTATCTTGCTTGGGTTGTTCTTGTCTGAATTATGTCGAATGGGATATGTTTGAATGAGATATTCTTTGGTTATCGAAAGATGCCTATAAGTACTACCATATTCTTGGTTGATAATTCGTCTTGACCATAAGATTGAGAGAAGAGTTAGGAGATGAAAATGACATGTTGGGAGAAATTGCATTATTAGATTCACCTATCTTAAATTGCTTTCTAATTTAAATGTTAATTTACTTTATTTCAGTTTCTCTTCCATTCAATCAATCGTTTAACTAAGATTGGTTTGTTTTGAGTTAGTATTTGAGAAATTATTAGAACTAATTTCTCGTGGGATCGACTTTTGCTTTCACTTTATTACTTGTTAACCGTGTATGCTTGAACGTTATTCATTCAAATGAATTCAAGATTGGAATTTAACTAATAAATAAGATATAAATAATCAGTTCCGATTTCAACTAACAAGTTTTTGGTGCCATTGCCGGAGAATTAGTTTCTGATTGCTTTTCATTATTGATTTCATTCGAGTTGATTCTTATTTAAACTTGTATTTCTGTTTCAAATAATAGAGTTAGGCTGAAGACTATAAAACAAGCGCTAATTGGGAGACAACCCAAGTTTCTCTAATGCTTTATTTAGTTTTGTCTTTCTTGATCAAGTTATAACGTAGAAAATTATGGGAGCGGACGTTGATAATTAAACCAAGCTTCAAGGAATTCCTTTGCTTTAATTCTTTCAGTGCTTATACAAAGGATACTGTAAATTTTAAGTTTGGGGGTCATTTATGTGTTGCTTTATTTTGTTTTGGTTTTATTTTGAGTTTTGAATTTTGTGGATATATTCTCTGCAAACCCTCACGACACAAAACTCGTCCTTTTGGGTAACATTGGGATTTAACGGCTTGTTGCACATGCTAAGTGCAATCATGTTTTCTACAAAAATAGATTTGTTATTGTTGTTTTTGTTTTGTTTTCGTGTGTTTTGTCTAAGAGTCGTTGTAGTATTGTTTGTGTTCTTGAGCATTGTTTTGATGTGATTAAAACTTTAATAGAGTATCGGTTAATAATTGTTCTTATTATAATTCTTAGAAAATGGATCAATGTAGCTTAGTATGTGTGCTTGACTTGTTATTAGTTAATGCATTTGCTTGTGATCCTTTCCACTTTTGAGCACGTATCCATTTGTATTGAGCTAGTTATGTACTTAGAGAATGTTTATATGACTACATGCTTATGGAGGTGAGCTTTTACTTTAGAACTTGTTGTATCACTCAAAGCGAATTTCACGTTTTTGCTTTGTTTATTATGTGGTAGCGTGAGATGGTACTCACAACCGCACTGTGCTTTGATACAATTTTTTTTCATTATGTGCGGTTGTGAAAAAAGAAAAACCATACATGAAAGTGCTTTGATACAGTTGCTTAAATTAGAAAACACAACATAAAAGATTACTTGGATTGGTACAAAACAATATTTAATACGGTATTGTTTTAAATGTTGTGGTTTCGGCTCGAAAACAAATTGAAAAAAATAAAAAATCAAACTTTTCATACTTTTCAAATTCTAAATAAATCTAAAGAATTGTTGGCTTATGCTATGAATAGTACCCAACTACAAAAAATTAAAATTTTGAAAATCAATCACAAATTAAGTCTAAACTTCTAATTTCTCAAATTAAAAAGTTAAAATTTAGTACAATACAAATTCTTAAGATGCGAACACTACTACAAACTCGAAAATAAATTCTTTTAAACTTAAAATCTTAAACTATGAAAATTTACATATTTCAAAACTAAGATTACAATTATACTTAAATAGAACTCAGAACTCTAAAACACAAACACACACACACACAAAAACATGAAAAATATTTTAAAAACTTAGAAATTTAAAATATACACAAAAACATGAGAATTATTAAAAACTTAAAACTCTAAACCAAGTGCAATTCCTAAGGGTTCTTGTACCAAAACTGCACTCGTAATTAACTATAAGAGGTGTGCTTCCTCGTAAAAAATCATAATATGGGCTCCACTGACGGTCCAGATTTAAATCAATGCCCCAATCGTTTGTACAATAACGAAATCTATTGGCCCAATGATTTTGCTAAGAACACTGTATTTCAAGTGAGTCATAGCTTATCTATTTTAGTGCATAGATTCAAGGCTTCAAAGCCTTAGGTACAAATAGATGAAGCATTTGAATATATAAAACTAGGCCAAAATCAATTTTAGTAATTTTGAAAATTCTTTTCTTTTCTTTTGTATATGAAATTTCCTTGCCTTTGGAAATGTTAATATATGAATTAGTCATTCTACCATTTTGTCACTAAATTGTCAAGGTTAAATTGAAGTATTTTGTGAATAATTTTTAAAATACTGTTGAGAAATAATAATATTAACAATAAATGTTGTAAGATAAATGGGAATATATGTAAATAGAGAATTATAACTTAAAGTTTCTATTAATAAGAGATTGAGGAATAATTGCCCCTAAAGTAATATTGATTGAAAATTAAATTAACAACCAATTTGTTATCATCAGAATCAGACTTCTTTTTTATGATGATATATGTTTTTAAAAGTATTAGTCTAATCAATATATCTATACACTACCCTAAATATATGCATATATTTTGGGGAAATATATACATACTTCTATATGTAGCATAGTATTAAAGTCATTCCATAGCATATATTCACCATGTTAGATAAAATCATATTTTTCTCTCCTTTTGACTTTATCAAAATAGTGTTCAGGGGAGAATTTCTAGTACACGCAAGACAAGTATCAAGCGTAGTGATGTAAAAAGTGTTTAATTTTTTATAAATATATTATTAGATATAGTAATTAATTTTTAATTTTAATTTATAATTAAACAAAATTATATATATATATATACTTATATTAGTTTCAATTTGTTACTAGGTAAGATAATTCTCATAAGAAAAATTCTTTTAAAATTATATTATCTAAGTAGTAATAAAATATTACTTCAACTCGTATTATTATTATTAGTATTATTGTTGTTGTTATTGTTGTTGTTGTTGTTATTATTAATTAGGTGACACTAATTATCATTATTATTATAATTGTTACCATTACTAATAATTATATATATTGGTAATGGTAACAATTATTATTTGCTAAGATTATCTTATACTTATTTACTTAAAAAACTATACTATTAATTGAACCAAACGAAGTAAAAATTGTACTATTATTTATAGTTAGTATATATAGATTGACATCATAGAACAAAGTTTGCCCATTGGTATGATCCATCCTTTAATTGTGCTAGTTCACATGTTTATGTTGATTTTTTCAATAAAATTAAAATCAACCGGCGATATATATTCATATTAATCTTATATTTAAAATGGAGAGATTATAAAATTATATAGCTTGAGGCTATAATAATTTGTTTATATTTAACTATAATATCAATATGATAAGATTAACTAAAAGAATAAGGAAAGACCATAACGTTATTTTTGAATTGTAAGAGTAAATTATTTCACTTTTTATTCTACTCCATTCTTTATTTTATTATTTTATTAATTCTATTTTTTCAATTCAAATCGTACCATAAAGAAAATCTTACAGCCATCTTAGACGACCCTTTCTTCGCCTTCCTCATGGAACATGAATACCTTCTCAGGGACACTATTTGTCAGCAACATGAATATATATACACACATATTTAATAATATACAACAATATATACACACGCACACACAATACTCAAGCAGTTCACCTGAATTTGTATAATTTTACCTTCCAATAATAATAAAGAAGAAATATATATAGCTGAATGGGGCATCATTTGTTGAAGGTCAAATAGCTATACATATTGAAGAATATTTAAATAAGTTTCTCATTTTATATTTGTTTTATGTATTAAATATTCTTCAGCATGTATAGCTATTTGACCTTCAACAAATGATGCCCCATTCAGCCATTCTTCTTCTTTATTATATATATACATGTATAATTACTTAATACTCAAGTAGTTCATCTGTTTAAATACACCTCATATCTAGGAAGTGTCTTGAGGGAATGAATTTGTATAATTTTAACTTCCAATTATTATAAAGAAGAAGAATGAGCTGAATGCGACATCATTTGTTGAATGTCAAATAGCTACACTATACATATTGAAGAATATTTAATTAAGTTTATCATTTTATATTTGTTGTTGATAAATATTCACATGCCTTCACATCAGTATTAGAAGACTCTAATCAGAAATCAGTTCAATAGATTCTTGAATTGGTTTTTTTTTTCCTTTCATTAGGCTTTTGGCATATGTTTGGCCAACATTAAAAACTCGAGACAAATTTTTTCTCCAAAAAAATGATGAAAAAGAGAAAAAGAAAAAGGAAAAAATTCAAACATTTTATAGTTTTCTTAACTATAGATTATACTATAATTAACACTGTTATTCGTATAAGATTTTAGTTTGCATTTGTTTTTATATTCTTACCCCTTTTTATTTTCCTCCACAGTTTTCAAATTTCACATTATCAATCTTAGTCAACAGTGCTTCCTATTATGGCACTCAAAACTTATCACCACATTTATCTTGTCCTTCTATATTACAAGCTCATCGTGAAATTCACGGACGGTATAGATAATAATTTATTATATTAATAAATAGTTAAATATTAATTAATATTTTTAGAAGATGATTATAGTTATTAGATTATTAAATATTTATTTAAATAATTAATGCTTAATTATATATTATAGGCTACGTCGACTAATTATTAACTTAAACATTTGAGTGGAATACATATTTATTTAGTTATAATTATAAAAAAAATATTATTATTCTTATTTAAGTTTGTAATGAAATTCTATATTAGTATTTATATTGATAAAATTTACTTAAAATTTTAATCCGAATAAAAGTATGAAACTCAATGTCTAATAAGTTTTAATATTTAGTTATGATAATTAGTTAGTAACAAATTCACTATAATTTTTCAACTAATTTTATAGTTATTATGTTTTACATTTTTTTACATATATTATTAATACAATTAATCGTGTGATTGGATATAATTTTAATTTTTAATAAATTTAGGTAATATTGTAATATCCCAGATATTTACAAGAATTATAAATAAAATTTAAAATAATTAATTAAAGGTTATGGTTTAAAACCTAGAGTTGTAGAAGTGAGATGTGTAGAAAATGGGTAAACATTTTTTTTTAACATAAGTTATTTGTTAGAAATTAAATGTGGGAATATTTTAAAGATGCATATAGAGAATTTATTAAGAGAATAAATTCAATTGAGAAGTGAATGTGGATATATATACCTAAAGCGTGCTTGTTAGCCAAATAAGAATGTGAGTAAATTAATACTCAATTAAACTAATAAATTAATTAGTTTAAATATGAAGTAAAAAGGAAAGTCATGAAATATAATTAATTAACTTAATTATATTAGTTATGAGTTAAAGTTATTGTAAATCTAGAAGGATTGTCTTGAATGACAATAATGAGAAGTGATTAATTAAGTAATTAACTTAATTATTAAGTGCATATATAGGATGCAAAAGTGAATTTAAAACAAGTCCAATGTGTTAATTGTTGTAAGTCTTGTTAGCAATTATAAAGAGATCCAAATAAATTTAAAGATTTAATCTCATAAAGAGTCTAAGTAATTTAATTACTACTAGTGGACTAGCCCAAAATAATTATAAATGTTAACCCAATATGGGAATAATTGCATGAAATGGGTAATTAAATAAGAGAGCCCAATAAAAAGTAAACTATGTATCCCAAACCATTAAAATCAAATGATGGTCAAAGTGTTGGAAAATTTCAAGTATTGATTGAGTGTAGAGAATTAACTAGTATATGGTTAATTGAATAAACCTAGTTGATAAACATGATAGAGCATTAACCAAACATTGGTTAATAGCTAGAGAAAGGAAAATGGTGATGAGAATTATGTAAACCAAGGTGGTAGAATAATTTAAATGCAAGTCTAATTTGATTATATTATAAGTCCAAATGAGGTATTAAGCTAAGTTAAATAAATTAACATAGTAGTCCATATAATTAATTAAACCTTGATCCAATTAATAATTAAACTAACCCAATGCTTGTTTTAATTAAATGTAACATAGGATATTTAATATTAGCCCAATGTAATAATTAATTTGAGCCCAAACCAATTAATTGGATGAGTTCAATATATTAAATCATATAGTCCAATGCGGAGCCCAAATGGTAATCAAAGTTGTGGTCAATGTATATATATATTGGTGTATATATATATATATATGGATACTTATATAATAATATATGATATAAAAATAAAGCTAAATTGGAGTGATAAAATGGAGATAATATTTTGAAGTATTTGGTACATTATTAAATGTCTGAATCATTAAATTATGTAAAAGAAGAATGTTTAATTAAATTAAACTGATGTAAATAGTCTATTTGTGACTAATTTAGACAACTTATTAAAAGTAGGTCGTACAATGAATGTGTAGTGAATGTGTAAGTTGGTTAAGTTTACCCGATATGTCTAACTAGATTTGTGTTAGGATTTTTGTTTGGAACATAAAAGTTCATTTGTCAGATAACTAAAGAGTTAATAATTTAAAGTTAAGGTCTTAAGTTAAGACTAATTAATAGTCGTTGTAACTAATGATTATGTCGATTTTATATATAAATTGTCGGTTGAACGAAAGACGCAAATAAGCGTAAATGGTAGAAGCGAACCAGACAAGTTTTTTAGAACTTGCTCTTATGTGCATTAATTTGCTACAATTTGATATTATATTATTGATATGAAGATATATTGATGATATTTGTGTTATGTGAAAAGCATGAGGTATGATTACATGTGAAAATATAAAGCATGAATTGCTAGATGCTAGTTGATTATTATAAGAAGTATGAAGCATTCATAAAATGAAAAGCATGAAATGCATGATGTAAGAATAAAATGCAGAGCATGTATAATATGTGAAGCATGTAATGTGTTATGTGTAACTGTTAAACTTGTTGAACCGTCGTGCTCACTCTTGCTTAAAATCAATATTTTCAGATAGTGCAAGTTATTTGAAGTTTTGTTAAAGATCAAGAAACAGGAATGCATATTACATTCACTGAAGGTCTAGCACGACCATTGTAAATATCAGTCCGAATTGGACAGGTAAAATAATTTTGTAGCATAAGTGTGACGCCCCCAAATCTGGGCCCACACAGCCCAAACTTGAGTCGTCAAAAGACTACAACAAAATTATTACAACAAAGCACAACGTACAACAATACAGTGTATAATAATACACAACTAAGTCTTCACTATTATTGCCACACTATTTTACAAAACGTGAAGACTATGATAACTATTCCTCGGACCCTCACTCCATTCCCCGGCTAGACCCTGTTATGTTTTTATCTCCTGTTGAAAAACAATGGAACAAAAGAAAGGGTGAGCTCAAATAGCCCAGTAAGAAATATCATGACTAAGATAATGACGAATAAATTATCATTAGCCTTCAACAGTTGAGTTCTTGATAGAATACAATAGACTACAAGGTTTATATCAAAAACTGTAGTTAAATTCTTAAACAATGTTCAGATCAATAATAGCAGCGGAATGAGCAATCTATTAGAAGAATAATGCAGACTATAATGTCCACTCGCTTCTCTTTTTCGTAAAAACATCATCAACTTTTATCATCTGAAATATCATTAGTCATGATAATATAAATTCACAGTTCCTGATCATAATCATGCACATCAACAGTTCATCTTTGCACTACGGGCCAAAGATATTCAATATAGCACCAACGATCATGATTATACCAGATTCAGCCTTTGGTCATAATCATACCAAACAACAGTTCATCTTTGCACTACGGGCCAAAGAGAACATTCACCACGTGCCATAAAAGACACCGAACAGATGTATCGCCTTTAACCTATTATATCGCCTTTAACCTATCATCTGTTCAACAAATATATCACATCTGTGCCCCCGGCCACAGATATTCACAACAGCTTGATTTTTGGATGATTAGAATGATATAAATGATGAACAGAAGAAATAGGATAACAATAAGTATCGGAAGTTTACTTTGTACAGATTCAAATAATGTCCAAATTGTCAACATGATGTGGAGTGAAATTTAAAAATGATATTCAAGATCCACAGTTCAGAACAACGGTTACAATTCAATAGAAAGGTTCACGTAAATAGGAAGGTTCAGTTGAAATAATGAAGTTCAACTATTATGGAACATATAATATTTTCAGGAATTATAGAAGCAATAGTTCCATAATAAATTTCGATTTAGGAGTATGAAAGAAAATAATATCCCTTACCGTAGCAGGTTTGATTAACAAAAGGTGAAGGAAATTAATACAAAGGGTTATTCACCAACAGGCGGCAATCCGCTCCGTAAGGTTATTCCCACAATTTAATAGAATTTGAGTACAAAGAGTTATTCACCAAACAGGCGGCAATTCGCTCCGTAAGGTTATTCTCAGAGATTAATAATGAATGAATACGAAAGGTTATTCACCAACAGGCGGCAATCCGCTCCGTAAGGTTATTCCCACAATTTAATACATGGAAATAAAAGGCACGTCTTATGAGTAAGGAAGAAACAATATTATTATCGAGAATCAAATAATGATAATCCCTTACCATAGTACGTTTGAATAATGGAAGATGAAAAAGATGGTATCCCTTACCTCAACACGTGACTGAATATTGATTTAAATGAGGTTGATTAACTTGAACAGTACGCGTATACTTATAGATCTTCACAAATACTCAAGATGACTTAAGCACACTTAGAGAGAACTTTCACAAGAAGTATTTAGAGAGAGAAAGAAAGAACAAGTAAGGAAGTTTATGAAAAATCCTTAAGTTAAGGCTTCTATTTATAGCCAAAAATCTTATCATTCATTTAATCTAAACCATTCATTTAAAGATCATCTTTTAATCTACACCATCCATTTCAAATATTATATTATCTTTAATCTACACCATTCATTTCATATCACCTAATAATCACCTAACTTTATATTATAAACAAATCAATTTAATTATTCAACAATAATTCACACTTTAATCTACACCATTCATTTCATATCACCTAATAATCACCTAACTTTATATTATAAACAAATCAATTCAATTATTCAACAATAATTCACACTTTAATCTACATCATTCATTTCATATCACCTAATAATCACCTAACTTTATATTATAAACAAATAACTTTATCAATTCAATTATTATGACTAATTGTTACAAATACAGTATAGTTAGTTCTTAGATATCAAGTCAATAATTTAATGAAATACAACTGTTTAAATAACATCATAATAGAGATAACAATAATGTAAAATAAAGCATACGTTACTGTGTAATGACAATTATTGATTCAATAATGTGAATTACTGTGCATATGTTACTGTGACAATTATTAGGTTCAATAATTTTAAAAACAGTGCAACAACAATTATTGACTCAATGATATAAAATACAGTGTAATGACAATTATTAAATCAATAATGCAAAATACTGTGTAACAACAATTATTGAATTGATAATATAAAATATTATGCAGTGACAATTATCGATGAAATGATGCGTAACAGTTACGGTGTCAATTATCAGACCAATAATATGAGACACTATGCAATACCGCGTGTTACTGTAGAGTACCGAGTGCTACAGAAAATACCAATAACTAGCGTATGCTACTATTCTTTTATCACCGGTATTTTAACAGTTCCGTTGACTATTTTTATTTAAAAAGGTTATTTCTGTCGTTTTCTATATCCGACAAATATTCCGTTGTGGGGTCCACCAATAATTTGTTATTTCGGCGCCGTCGGACCAAACGAATATTCCCCGACAAAGCGAATTTTGTCCGACAAAATAAAATTTGCACATAACATCCTTAACTTTTAACTTTATCGATTTAACCACTTACTGTTTCAAAAAAATATATATATGAAGAAAAATTAAATTTTGTATTTCATAAAATTCGGGGTCTTACAACCTCCCCTCCTTATGAAATTTCGTCCCCGAAATTGACGTACCTGACATATCGAAGAGGTAAGGATACTTAGATTTCATCTCAGATTCTAGCTCCCAGGTCATTTCCTCAGTATCTTGGTTCCTCCATAAAACCTTAACTTGAGGTATAACCTTTGAGCGTAGGATCTGCTCCTTCTTATCCAGGATCTTAACAGGTACTTCCTCGTATGTTAAATCCTCTGCTATAACGTCTGGTTCTAACTCAATGACGTGGTTTGGGTCTTTCACATATTTACGTAACATAGATATGTGAAAAACGTTATGGATGCGAGACATACTTGGTGGTAGGGCTAGTCTGTAGGCTACGGTTCCTATTCGATCGAGGATTTCAAATGGGCCAATAAATCGAGGGTTGAGCTTTCCTCTCTTTCCGAATCTCGTAACCCCTTTCCATGGAGAAACACGTAAGAATACATGATCTCCGACGTTGAAACTTTCGTCTCTCCGATGAAGATCAGCATAACTCTTTTGTCGTTCTTGTGCGGTCTGTATTCGTTGTCGGATCATTTGGATCTTTTCGGTCGTCAAGCGTACCAACTCGGGTCCCAACAATTTTGCTTCTCCTACCTCATTCCAACATATTGGAGAGCGACACTTCCTTCCATACAATGCCTCGAATGGAGCCATGCCTATGCTTGCTTGGTAACTGTTGTTGTAAGAAAATTCCACCAACGGCAAGTACTTATCCCAACTTCCTTTGAAGTCTAATACACAAAGTCTCAAAAGATCTTCGAGGGTCTGGATCGTCCTTTCCGATTGTCCGTCCGTTTGAGGATGGTATGCAGAACTAAAACGTAGTTCAGTGCCCATAGCTTTTTGTAGACTGATCCAAAAGCGTGAAGTGAATCTAGGATCTCGATCAGAAACTATGGAAACTGGCATGCCATGCAATCTCACGATCTCATTTATGTACATACCGGCAAGACGTTCAAGTGAAAAGTTTTCTCGTATAGGCAAGAAATGAGCAGATTTGGTCAATCTATCTACGATCACCCAAATTGCATCTAAGCCTTGAGAAACTTTTGGAAGACCCGTCACGAAGTCCATATTGATGTGTTCCCACTTCCATTCGGGAACTTCAAGTGATTGTAATGGACCTTTAGGAACTTGATGTTCTGCCTTGACACGTTGACAAGTTAGGCACCTTGAGATAAACTCCGCAATCTCTCTTTTCATATTGTTCCACCAAAATGTATGTCGAAGATCTCGATACATCTTGGTACCTCCTGGGTGGATTGCAAACGGCGTGTTGTGTGCCTCCATCATGATTTTATGCTTTAATTCAGGATCGTTAGGAACACAGGGTCGAGAGTTGACTCGAAGTATTCCTTTCTCGTCGATTCTTGCTTCGGGAATGGCACCTTCTTGTACTTTCTTTATCATGTTTATCAGTTCCGGATTGGTAGCTTGAGCAGCTTTAATTTTATCGATTAAAGTTGGTTCTACTCGCACGTGAGCAATCTTCGAGTGGGTCCTTGGTGTCTTTAGCTCTATCTCCATCTTTTGCAAGTCGTACAAAATACACTTTTGTGTTGTCAGCAGTGCACTTGTACTTGCATAAGATTTTCTGCTCAAAGCGTCAGCTACAACGTTCGCCTTTCCCGGGTGATACTGGATTGTGTGGTCATAATCCTTTAACAGCTCAAGCCAACGTCGTTGTCGCATGTTGAGTTCCTTCTAGGTGAAGAAATACTTGAGACTTTTATGATCCGTATAGATATCCACTTTTTCTCCGTACAAGTAGTGTCTCCAGATCTTCAACGCGAAAACGACTGCTGCCAACTCTAGATCATGAGTAGGATAATTTTTCTCATAATCTTTGAGTTGTCGAGAGGCGTAGGCTATAACCTTTCCATGTTGCATAAGGACACAGCCTAGACCTTTGCCAGAAGCATCGCTGTAGATAACAAATTCTCCTGATCCTGATGGTATGGTCAGAACAGGAGCTGAAACCAGTCTCTTCTTGAGTTCTTGGAAACTTTTCTCGCATTCCTCGCTCCATATGAATTTTGTGCTTTTCCGAGTAAGTTGCGTTAATGGAGTCGCGATTCGAGAAAATCCTTCTACGAATCTCCGATAATAACCAGCTAGACCCAGAAAACTTCGGACTTCGGTTACTGTTTTGGGTTGTTCCCAATTTAGTACCGTTTCAATCTTCGCAGGATCGACTGATATTCCTTGACTAGAAATCACATGCCCAAGAAACGCGACCTCCTCAAGCCAGAACTCACATTTCTTCAACTTGGCATATAATTTGTTTTCACGGAGCTTTTGTAGTATCAATCTCAGGTGTTGTTCATGATCCTCGCGACTCTTGGAGTATATGAGGATGTCATCAATAAAGACAACCACAAAATGTTCCAAATGTTCCTTGAATATCCGGTTCATCATGTCCATGAAAGCTGCAGGAGCATTAGTTAGTCTAAAAGGCATGACTAAGAACTCATAATGCCCATAACGAGTTCTGAAAGCAGTCTTTGGAATGTCCTCAGCTTTAACCTTTAACTGATGATATCCAGAACGGAGATCAATCTTTGAGAAATGTTGAGCGCCTTGCAATTGATCAAACATGTCATCAATCCGAGGTAACGGGTACCTGTTCTTGATGGTGACATGGTTCAATTCTCGGTAGTCAATGCACAATCTCATACTCCCGTCTTTCTTCTTCACAAATAGAACAGGAGCACCCCAAGGTGATGCACTCGGACGAATGAAACTGGTATCCAACAATTCCTGTAGTTGGACTTTTAACTCTTGAAGTTCAATGAGAGCCATTCGGTAGGGAGCTTTGGAAATGGGCTTGGTACCGGGTTCAAGATCAATATAAAAATCAATTTCACGGTTTGGGGGTAAGCCAGGAAGTTCTTCAGGAAAAACGTCAGGAAACTCATTAACAATGGGAATATCATTCAAGTTTGACGTATTTTTGTTCAAATCAGTGACATGAGCTAAAAAGGCTTGACATCCGTTTTTCAATAAACGAATGGCTTTATGGCTAGAAATAACAGTTATAGATTTCAATGGTTTAGTTGCTTGAATTTGCATGACAGGTTGATTAGGAATATGAAAACTAATAATCTTATGAAAACAATCAATTTTAGCATGATGGGTAGTCAACCAATCAATTCCTAAAATCACATCAAATTCATGCATCTCCAAAGAAATAAGGTCAACAGGTAATGTGAGGTTGTTGATTTGAACTAGGCAAGATTTATAGACAGTAGATGTAATGGTCATTTCTCCTAATGGAGTTTCAACTGATAAGTCAAAGTCCAAATTTTCAGGAGTTAAGTTTAAACGCTGAGCACATGCAGGTGAGATAAAAGAATGGGTAGAGCCAGTATCTAACAAAGCGTAGACTTCACGAGAATTTATGAATAGCTTACCGGTTATCACCTCGTTCGAGTTTCGTGCCATTTGGGATGTCACAACAAAAGCTCTCCCTTGAACTACAGATTTGCCTTTATCCGCGCTAGCTTTTGGTATCATCATTGCAGCTGGACTTGATTTTGTGGCAGGACAAAACCGCGCAAGATGACCCTCTTTCCCACAACTGTAGCACTTTTTGGACTGCAGTGTACAGTTTGGGCTGATGTGACCTTCCTGACCACACCTATAGCATCTCACTGGTGGTCGATCTTCTCCCCTTGAAACTGGGGTCGGTGCTGGTGTTGGTACTGGTACTGGTGCCCTTCCATAATTATTATGGAATCTCTTTCTTTTGAAATTGTTCCCACTAGATTCTCCTCTTCTGTTATTTGGTGTGGAATTACCACCGAAGTGTTGGTTACCTCCTCGATGGTTCTCGTTCCTGTGGTTGTTGTCACTCCGTTCTCTATGCTGATCATTAACTCTTGGCTGCAATGTTTCATCTGTTTGCTCCACCCTTTGAGCCCTATCTACAACATCTGAATACAAACTGAATTTATGAGAACTAAGTTGTTGACGAATTTTGAGTCTCAAACCTCTCAGGAACATTCGACTCATTCGTGCTTCGTCATCTACTAGATGAGTCGCAAAACGAGACAGTTCAGCAAACTTAGCTTCATATTGAGAAACTGTCATGTTTCCCTGCTCCAGCTTAATGAATTCCACTTCCTTCATATGGCGGATGCTTTCTGGGAAGTACTTCTCGTTAAACAATTCTTCGAATTCTGTCCAAGACATTTCGAGTGCTGAAGGTTGGATACGTTTTACCGCTTCCCACCAATGGTCCGCCTCAACTCGTAACATAAAAGTGGCAAATGGCACCTTCTGATCATCAGCGCATTGTAAGACATCAAGTATTTTTGTCGTCTGCTTCAGCCATGCCTCCGCTTTGAGTGGGTCAGGCTTCCCGTGGAATTCAGGTGGTCCTAATTCTTTAAATTGCTTAACAGTGACCGTCCTCAAATTGCCAGCGTTTCTACCGTTATTATTGACTGGATTTCCTCTTCCTTGATTATGTATGAACTGCATGAAATTCCTAAAGAATCCATCGTTCATCATGTTATCAGGAACATTATTTCCTGAGTTGGCAGGAGGATTGTTTGGGGCCTCTTGATTCTCGGCTACATTTGCTTCGGGTATTCCATAGTTAACCTCTTGATTTTCAGATGCCATACTTAACTGTGGTCACAAAATAAATGTTAGTTCAAATAAACTGACTCATCACTTCATGTTCCTACATTCAAATCGACTCATTAGATAATAAAATCTATTTTAGGTAGGACACACTAGTGACTGATTTTATTCTTCTCTCCCCTCCTAGTTCTACCCCAGATCTCCATTAAAGACCATATCCCTAAGCTCTGATACCAACTGTGACGCCCCCAAATCTGGGCCCACACAGCCCAAACTTGAGTCGTCAAAAGACTACAACAAAATTATTACAACAAAGCACAACGTACAACAATACAATGTATAATAATACACAACTAAGTCTTCACTATTATTGCCACACTATTTTACAAAACGTGAAGACTATGATAACTATTCCTCGGACCCTCACTCCATTCCCCGGCTAGACCCTGTTATGTTTTCATCTCCTGTTGAAAAACAATGGAACAAAAGAAAGGGTGAGCTCAAATAGCCCAGTAAGAAATATCATGACTAAGATAATGACGAATAAATTATCATTAGCCTTCAACAGTTGAGTTCTTGATAGAATACAATAGACTACAAGGTTTATATCAAAAACTGTAGTTAAATTCTTAAACAATGTTCAGATCAATAATAGCAGCGGAATGAGCAATCTATTAGAAGAATAATGCAGACTATAATGTCCACTCGCTTCTCTTTTTCGTAAAAACATCATCAACTTTTATCATCTGAAATATCATTAGTCATGATAATATAAATTCACAGTTCCTGATCATAATCATGCACATCAACAGTTCATCTTTGCACTACGGGCCAAAGATATTCAATATAGCACCAACGGTCATGATTATACCAGATTCAGCCTTTGGTCATAATCATACCAAACAACAGTTCATCTTTGCACTACGGGCCAAAGAGAACATTCACCACGTGCCATAAAAGACACCGAACAGATGTATCGCCTTTAACCTATCATCTGTTCAACAAATATATCACATCTGTGCCCCCGGCCACAGATATTCACAACAGCTTGATTTTTGGATGATTAGAATGATATAAATGATGAACAGAAGAAATAGGATAACAATAAGTATCGGAAGTTTACTTTGTACAGATTCAAATAATGTCCAAATTGTCAACATGATGTGGAGTGAAATTTAAAAATGATATTCAAGATCCACAGTTCAGAACAACGGTTACAATTCAATAGAAAGGTTCACGTAAATAGGAAGGTTCAGTTGAAATAATGAAGTTCAACTATTATGGAACATATAATATTTTCAGGAATTATAGAAGCAATAGTTCCATAATAAATTTCGATTTAGGAGTATGAAAGAAAATAATATCCCTTACCGTAGCAGGTTTGATTAACAAAAGGTGAAGGAAATTAATACAAAGGGTTATTCACCAACAGGCGGCAATCCGCTCCGTAAGGTTATTCCCACAATTTAATAGAATTTGAGTACAAAGAGTTATTCACCAAACAGGCGGCAATCCGCTCCGTAAGGTTATTCTCAGAGATTAATAATGAATGAATACGAAAGGTTATTCACCAACAGGCGGCAATCCGCTCCGTAAGGTTATTCCCACAATTTAATACATGGAAATAAAAGGCACGTCTTATGAGTAAGGAAGAAACAATATTATTATCGAGAATCAAATAATGATAATCCCTTACCATAGTACGTTTGAATAATGGAAGATGAAAAAGATGGTATCCCTTACCTCAACACGTGACTGAATATTGATTTAAATGAGGTTGATTAACTTGAACAGTACGCGTATACTTATAGATCTTCACAAATACTCAAGATGACTTAAGCACACTTAGAGAGAACTTTCACAAGAAGTATTTAGAGAGAGAAAGAAAGAACAAGTAAGGAAGTTTATGAAAAATCCTTAAGTTAAGGCTTCTATTTATAGCCAAAAATCTTATCATTCATTTAATCTAAACCATTCATTTAAAGATCATCTTTTAATCTACACCATCCATTTCAAATATTATATTATCTTTAATCTACACCATTCATTTCATATCACCTAATAATCACCTAACTTTATATTATAAACAAATCAATTTAATTATTCAACAATAATTCACACTTTAATCTACACCATTCATTTCATATCACCTAATAATCACCTAACTTTATATTATAAACAAATCAATTCAATTATTCAACAATAATTCACACTTTAATCTACACCATTCATTTCATATCACCTAATAATCACCTAACTTTATATTATAAACAAATAACTTTATCAATTCAATTATTATGACTAATTGTTACAAATACAGTATAGTTAGTTCTTAGATATCAAGTCAATAATTTAATGAAATACAACTGTTTAAAATAACATCATAATAGAGATAACAATAATGTAAAATAAAGCATACGTTACTGTGTAATGACAATTATTGATTCAATAATGTGAATTACTGTGCATATGTTACTGTGACAATTATTAGGTTCAATAATTTTAAAAACAGTGCAACAACAATTATTGACTCAATGATATAAAATACAGTGTAATGACAATTATTAAATCAATAATGCAAAATACTGTGTAACAACAATTGTGACGACCCCAAATCCGGGTTCTTTAACCTCGGGTTTGGTTCTCACTGTACAATACTAAACAATAATGAAATACATAAATTGTATTCAAACTTCGCGGAATAATACAAAAGGTTCCTTAATCAAAAGGCTACACTTCCCAAGGTCTATTACCTTAATCTTAAACATTACATATCTTAAGGGAAATACAAAAGATTTACAACAGTAATTACATAACAGTAAACTAAACTAGCATGCAACTACTAAAATTAAACATTCGCTTTCCCCTTGCCTTTATCCGATCTAGAGCTTTTGGGATTGGCTGAAATAAAGTCATGATATAGCAAGAATGAGCAACTAAATAGCTCAGCAAGTTTATAAACAACAATCATACGATATATCATGATGAAGGGAAATAACTTCAAGGTTTCAACAATAGCAATTGTGAAATATAACAAGAATCAATGTTCAATAAAAGAAGGAATTGACTCTTTACTGCTGAGTGGTCTTTAATGACCCTGAACTGCTACTAAGGTAGAACAGACATAAAATGTCTGACTCCTTGTTAAAATAACGGGACACTTGAGGGGATCAGTCCTCTCATGTCCTATGTATATGCATCACATTTAGTTTTCTTGCGCGCTGTCGGGTCTCCGACAAATAAAAATCCCCTTTAACTAGGGTTGTTCTATCTCAGTCTTACTGTAAGAATCCGCACCAGCCAATGGTTTGGATAAGCTTTTATAATATTCAACTAAATGAATTTAACATGCATTTGTCTAGCCGAAACAATTAGCTTAGACGTTCTTAAACAGTTTGCAAAAGCACTATGTGAGAATACAATAATCAATAACGATGTGAAGTAATTTTCGATAATTAATTCACTCAAAGGTCTGTTAAATATCTACGAGTGTAGATACTTGCTCAACAATAATTGAATTGCTCAAAGTAATTAAAGTTGAATAATAATTGCAACAATAAGTACAAGTTAAGGGTAGAAGACTTGCCTCGTGCGTCGTTTACTGCTAACCAACTTAATTTAACAATCCTTGAACGGACCTAACAATTAAATCAGTTTGATCTTAAATTAGTATCATATACTTGTAAGTATAATGACCTTTATAAACCTTACGAACCACATAATTGATTAATTATGGGTAACTAAACACTTAGGAAATATTATCACTACTTGATAATATTTCAAACACAAGGAGCTTATTTTAATTATATAATATAGTTCAAATAAATATCTAATATTATTAATCATTTAATAATATTTTATTAAGTATCTAATATTATTAATCATTTAATAATATTTTATTAATTATCTAATATTATTAATCATTTAATAATATTTTATTAAGTAACTAATATTATTAATCATTTAATAATATTTTATTAAGTATTTAATATTATTAATCATTTAATAATATTTTATTAATTATCTAATATTATTAATCATTTAATAATATTTTATTAAGTATCTAATATTATTAATCATTTAATAATATTTTATTCATTATTTAATATTATTAATCATTTAATAATATTTTATTCCCTTATTAATATTATTAATTATTTTAATAATATTTTAATCATCATCTAATATTATTACTCATTTGATAATATTTTACACAATTACAATGTTATTCATCATTTAATATCTTTTTAATCATATACTTAATATTATTCATCATTTAATAATATTTTAATATTGTTCAAACAATACCACTAGTTAACCTTTTAATTGTGTTAACTTAAGTCTTTATTTTATACATTTAGATACCATTAAGTCACTAATAAACTTTACATATATGGTTTAGTATTGAAATACACTCATTTTACATGTATTTCAACTTAAATTTTCATTAAAAACTCAACCCGGACCGACCCGACCCGACCTGACCCGGACGGCTAAAACAGGTTTTTAACAGAATGTTTGACCGCTGCGGCGGTGGTTTCCACCGCTGCGGCGGTGGTACAAATTTTCTGAAACCCGAATTTGAGGACTGCCCGACCCTCCGACGCTCCGACAGCCATAACTTCTTCATTTTAAAACATTTTGAGGTGATTCTTGAGTCCATTCTCATCAGAATTTCCCCTTCTACAATTTCTCTTTAGAACACAAATCCAAATTCCAAACGTAACTAGACTAAAAACTGCTCACAAGGATAAGGTGAAAACTAACTTCACAAATCCTTGGTTTTATTGGTTCAAACTTGAATAAAATGTGATCTATATGTCCAAATGACACAAACTCAGTTTTGTTAACCTTGTAACTTCTTGTTTTACAATATTCCATGGTTCAATCACATTTTTAAAACGTTTTACACGAAATTTACGGATCGAACCACTTAGGGTTTAAAAATGACATCTTTTGTGGTTAAAGCTATAACTTCTTTGTTATTCAATATTTGTGAAAGGTTCAAAAAGGGTTTTTCTTTAAAACTCATAGATCTAGCTTTCTAGCCATATAAATCAAATTTCCGATTTGTACATTTCAAAATACAACCATAAACCTAGCATGCATAGTTAGGGTTTACCGGTAAAATTGTGTTGTGAACTTTTCTACCATTTTTATGTATTTCTAACATACCAAAACATGTTATAAACACATAGATCTATGAATATACATATATTACATAGTTAGATACTTCTAGATCATCAAAACGAGTTTTGATCAGTTAAAAATAGATTTTAACCGATCAAAAGCTTTCTAAACTACAAAAATGAAATAAGATGAAGTTGAGAGCACTTTTAAACCTTTGTGATTTGAAGGCTCTTCTTCTTCTCCTACCAAAGTATGTGGTGAAGCTTTGTGTCATCCACCAAGCTCAACCTCTAGCTATATCACTCAACACTTAAGTGTTTCTTCTATTTTTCTCCCAAATGCTCTCTATTTTTCTCTCTAGAATTCTTGCAAATGAACTAACCAACATCACCAAAGTTGTAGGATGTCTTATTTATAGCCAACAACTAACCCTTCATTAACTTGCTAATTCACCCATGTTGGTGAAATTAAAGCCTAATCAAGCTTACTATTCCATTGAATGACCAAGTGATAGACATATGGAATGACTAGGGTGGTTGAACAACTTATGACATGGATGGATTTTCAAGCAATCTAGGAAATCAAGTTATCCATGTGGGGCCCTCAAAAATTCAGCAAATTGAATTATCCAAGCCATTTTTCCTTTATTTTTAATGCAAAAATGTGCATATATACATCTATATATATATATATATATACACACACACACATATATATATATATATATATATATATATATATATATTGACCAAAGTTTGACCCTTATTGGACTTCACATTGGGCTTGGTAATAACTTCTATTGGGCTCATTCAATTAAATTGTTTGGGCTCAATTTAAATACCACATTGGACTTCTTTTAAATAGTCTAGGTTACATTTAATTAAATCAAGCATTGGGCTTGTTTAATTAATTACATGGGCTAGTAATTAAATTAATTACATGGGCTACTAGGTTAATATCTTTAACCTAGTTTATCAACTCATTTGGATATAAAATATAATCCAATTAGGTTTGCTTTAATTAATTATACACTTTGCTTTAATCCTTTAAATAAATATACAAGCACATAAGTACATTTATTTAATTATCTAATGCACAATTAATTAATGAGAAAAATTTAAATTCATTGCTAAATATTTATTAAGTATATTTACAATGACTAATGAAATTCGTGGTCATTACAACAATTATTGAATTGATAATATAAAATATTATGCAGTGACAATTATCGATGAAATGATGCGTAACAGTTACGGTGTCAATTATCAGACCAATAATATGAGACACTATGCAATACCGCGTGTTACTGTAGAGTACCGAGTGCTACAGAAAATACCAATAACTACCGTATGCTACTATTCTTTTATCACCGGTATTTTAACAGTTCCGTTGACTATTTTTATTTAAAAAGGTTATTTCTGTCGTTTTCTATATCCGACAAATATTCCGTTGTGGGGTCCACCAATAATTTGTTATTTCGGCGCCGTCGGACCAAACGAATATTCCCCGACAAAGCGAATATTGTCCGACAAAATAAAATTTGCACATAACATCCTTAACTTTTAACTTTATCGATTTAACCACTTACTGTTTCAAAAAAATATATATATGAAGAAAAATTAAATTTTGTATTTCATAAAATTCGGGGTCTTACAATAAGGTGTTAAATACTCAAATTAATTGCAATAGAATGTCGTATCATATATAATATTGAGACATACTAGGAATGTAAAAAGATTGCGATTCTGGAATAGAAAGAGATGTTGTAAAATTATAAATAAATGATTATTTATCAATTATAATATTGTTGTAATTCATGAACAATAAAAAAAATGTAGTACTAGTGTTGAACCGGATTCGAGGTTCGAAGGACCCGGATTCGGGGTCGTCACAAATATATAGTATAATGTGTTGTATTGTCTTAATTCATTACCTAAAATTGTGAAGAAAAAATTTGTAATTAAATTGGTAAAACCAATAATAAAAATTCTTTTAAAAGTTACTTTTTATATTAGAGATTTGTTGGATTTATTCGAAATACTTTACAAATTTGAATAGCATATGTTTAATTATTATAAATTTGCATATATATTACTGATTCGAATAGGAAAGAAAAAGATCTTCCCCTTTTTTTTTTATTAGAGGTAAAAATATTTTTAAATTTAGATAATATCTAATTAATACAAATTTAAATAGTACTTACTTTATACTAATCTATAACTATATATAACAAGCCAATTGAACATCTTATTCAAATTAATTTGGTTGATCATTTCAAGGGTAATTTGATCTTCAACTTAAAAATTTTAAATATAAATTAATTACATAATAAAAATACATTTTCAAATACATAATAATAATAAATAATAATAATATCTATATATACATGTATGCATGAATTTCACAATAAAATAAAAGGAAAGTCATAAAAGATATTAATGTCGTATCAATTTCTTTTTGAATATCCTCAAAACTATTTCAGAATAAGAAATTTTTATTAACCGTTAGAACCATAGACTGTCAATTCTTAAAGTGTAGCGGGTACACATGCATAATTAATTATATGACTCTCCAATCTAACACTATATATATATATATATATATATATATATATATATCTTTTGAACATGATTTTAGGATAAAAAATATTTTATATAAAAATCAATCATCAAATACCCTCAAACTTAAATATTTTCTTATTCTCCAGCAAAACAAATATAAACTAAAGAAAAAAACTTTCTACTAATCAAAACCACATAAAACATTTGAAGATTCACCAAGTATCAAGGCCAAAAGTACTTGATTCACAAGTAATAAAATCACTTATCAAATATCTCCAAACTTGAATATTTACTTGTCCTCAAATAAAACAACACAAACTATAAAATGAAAACTAATAATACCAACTCGAGTAATGAGTCAACATGAAAAAAAAAACAAATAGCTTCACAAATTACTTCAAATGATAACTACAAGAAATTTTCAATTTATTTTTTAAGTCATACATTACTAATGCCCAACATGTGTGTGTGTGCACCATTTGCAACAAACTAATTATAACTCGGATGAGCATATGCAACCATATTACCTTATGAAAAAAATTTAAAAACTCCCAAAATTTTATTTTCACATCACTCACCATATTCCAAAAAAAAATGTGGGTGGGTGCATTTTATACTCTATCTCCCCTAATCACGCGTTTAGGAATGAGTGCGTTCTACGCTTTATCTCAAACCACCACATGAGTTGCTATTTAAATTTTATTTAAATTAATATTTTTTTATTTTAAAGGTGAGTGCGTTTTACGTTCCGTCTCACCTAAGCATGTGTTTATGAGTGAATGCGTTTTATGCTTCATCTTAACTTACCACATGGTTTGCTATTCAAATGAGGGTGTTTCACTTCAAGTGATGTTTAAACGTGTTCTAGAGTTTAGTGATATCTCCCACAAACATTCGGTCATATAAGCATTCTCTAAGCATGCAACTAACCCATTACAAATGGATATGTGCTCAAAAGTGAAAGGGATTACAAGAAATGCAATAACCAACAATAAGTCAAGTACACAGACTAAGTAACATTAATCAATTTTTCACGAATTATAATTCAAACAATCATTTGCCCGATCATTGATTATAGTTTCTAATCAAATCAAAACAATGCTCAAGAGACTTAACCTATACCACAATTGACACTTAAACAAAACACAATACAAAACAAAACCAAATCTAACTCCTCTATTTTTGTAGAAAACACAATTGCAGTTAGCATATGTAACAAGCCTTTAAACCCCAATGTAAGCCCAAGAAAACGAGTTGTGTCTCGTGAGGGTTTACAGTGAATATACCCACAAAATTCAAAATTTAAAATAAAACACAATAAAACCAAGCAAAGAACATCAAAACAAAATGTAAAAACTTGAAACTGACAAAATCCTTACTAAATGTAATGAAAGAATTAAAAGCAAAGAACTTCCCTAATTATTGGTCAGTTGTCGTCTTGGGCAAAATCCACGTTCTAGAATGATGCTCTTTTTAGCTATAACCTCATTGTAGCGATCCGCCCCCTCCTTGCTTACAAAATGCTTTTTATCATATGCATGAGTTGCTCTAGAACTCTCTCATTGCTGTCTTTTTGGTGCCATTATGATCAAACAAGGCCGCAAGATGAATGCCTAAGCCAAAATCAGACACTAGCTCAAGGATGACCAAAATTTCTCCTTTAGAAAATTACACAAACACTTGGCGTGAACTACCCCAAATCAGCTCTAAATGAGTTCCCCCCAAACTTGGATTTAACCACCCTAAAAGGGTTTCTTCTACAATGCAATGAGCTCCAAAAATCCTAGACAAATCAAATCCCAAAAATCCAAGCGATCCAACACAAAATCACCTTTCAATAATAATAGTATTAAACCTCTAATTTTTGCTTTGAGGAGATGAACCCGTGAAGCAAAAGAAAATGGAAGGCAAGCCTTTGAATCTTTGATGGAATTCCGCTTAGGATGGTTAATGAGGAGTATTTAAATGGGGTTGGGATGGTTGGGAGAGAATATGTCGAGGTAAGGAGTGATTTGGAGAGTTATGTTATAATGGAATGAGTTTTGGCCAAATAGAATCCCGCTCAGTCAATTTAAAATTTCCAAATCTAGGCCTAGCGCAGCAGCGGTGACCAACAGTGCAGCTGCGCTGCATAAAAATTTCTGGACAAAATGTTTTAGCGCAGCGGCACAGCCCAACAGCGCAACGGCACTGATGTCTACTGCCTATTGCTCCTTTTGCTGTAATTTTCTTCCTTTTTGTTGCGTGTTTAACCTTGTACCTGAAAGTAATGAACATTCCTTAACATAATGCATTAATTAAACACAAATTATACCAAAAACTATAATAATTACATTATAAATTATAAAATTATTTAAGCTTAAAAATTAAAAGTCTAAAATAATTAATATAACATTAAAGCTAAAATTTTGGGTTGCTTCCCAATCAACGCTTGATTTATATTTATAGTCTTCAGTCTAATTTTGTTATTTCTTATTCTAAACCTTGAGAATGTCGCGAACACAATCAAAAGTCCAAACAAAATTTAAAATAGAAATATAAGTTTAAAATAGGACCAACTTGAATGAAATTAATATTGAAAAACATCAAAAAATAATTCTCCGATAACGGCGCCAAAAACTTGTTGGTCGAAATCCAAACTGAAAATGTTCCAATTTCGAATTTGTTTGATTGAAGAAAACGTACAAGCTTACACGGTTAACAAGTAATAAAGTGCAACTAAAGTATCGATCCCACGAGAAATTACTTCTAACATTTTTCAAGTACCAATTCTATCAACTCGATCTTATTTAAACGATTGATTGAATGAAAGGAAGTGAAATGAAAATAACACAAATTAACATTTAAACTAAATAAGCATTAAAGATAAATGAACCTAATAATGCAATTTCCCCCAACACTTCATTATCATCTCCTAACTCTCCCTTTTTATTATACGGTCACGATGAATTGATAACCGATAATTCATTAGTACTCTTTATATGGCCAAGCAAGCAAAGAATCAAGCAAAAATTCACATTTGGGGGTATTTTATATGGCCTTCGAATTAAGAAGCTAATTGTTTACCACAAAAAATGAATAAAGTTATACATTGAAGTAATTAATAACAACTCTAAACTAAAATTATGAAATTTATTGGTTAATAAAACAATACATACTATGCATTAAAATAAGAATTCAAAAATTTGACATAATTTATTTAAATTTTATATATAAAAAAAAGTCTGTGATTTTCTTGTGTTACCAATCTAGTATGAATAAGAAAGCTGAATTAAAATTTTGTACAATAAAAAATTGGTGAAATTAAACGAAATTTGTACTTTTAATTATATATAATAGTTGATTAGTATTTAGCAAAAAATAAAATAAAATAAAAATAATAGTAATAGTAGATAAGTCTTTTATTCTTTCAAAAATACTCGGTACTTTTTGTAATATTGCAAAAGTCAAAACGTTAATAATAATCTTAAATCGACTACAAAATGTTAGATAATGCCTGAGGTGAGTGTTTAAACCTTGTTTTAGAACACTATACTTTACTATTGTGTTATAGTCGCCACTTTGATCATTATTTCTTCCCTAAATAAGATTTATATAAGAAGCTGCTAAGATGTAATAATATTTCTAATATTAATTAATCTAATAAATTTTAATTTCACCATAATAAACTAACAAACTACTATATAAATATAAAAGAAACCTACATTAGCAATATTTACAAGACCAAACGATCCTCTACTTAAAAACAAATTGATCTTCTAATCTAAAACCGCATACATGGCACAATATATATGGTTGAAAGCCGCGATTAACTATATCAAGATCATCTTACAACTCAGAACTACGTAAACAATGTACCTCCGGAGATATGGCGATGAAGAAGTACCACAAATCATAAAGATGTTTGCACACATATTCTTGATCAGATTATAACCATTACCTGTTGGCTTTAAATTTGTACCTGAATATTTAAGCAAGGAAAATAATTTATATGATAACTAATTTATTATCAAATGTAAATTACGACTAATATGAAACTATAAATAATAAAATATAATAGTAATGTGTGTGTTCCTCATTTACACCATCATTCCATTAGTATTTATTATCGACACACGTTTGTTGTCATATATAACACCAATCTCGGAATCAAACCAAAGTCCGAGAATATGCCAAGTATAACAAGGTTACAAATATAATACTTCTTTCATTTCATATTATTTGATTATTATTGACTTTTAAAATTAATTTAAAAGATTTTTAAACTCAAAATTAACATAGATTTTTTTAATTTTAATTATAAGTTTTCTAAAAAATATTACTCATTATAAATTTAATTATTTTATAAGATTTAATAAATTATCTCACTTTTAAGACGAACGTAGTATAATGGAGTTGACAATGCATTAAACTAAGTTTAATGATTGCTTTGGTATTGAAAATCCTCTTCCCTAACCCTCAAAATATGCCTACAAATCAGTGTATTACTTTAATAATCTGATCCCTTGTAATGTGTTATAAAGTCACAAGCTACAATTTAATTCAGCGAGTCAACACGATGAACGATAGTCGACAGATGTTTAATCCCTAGGTAAAATAAAAACGATTTTGTTTTAGAAAAATTAAGAGAGCAAATAGGGACCAAAATAAGGAAGACGCATTTAGGATTTTAAAAAATAATTAAGAATAAAAATCATAAAACTAAAATTAAAATAGCATACACTGACACGAAATATAGTTGACATTAAGAACAGATATATAACAATAACCTGTAAAACTATTATTTTATACCATTCAATAACAATATGTCATGTCTGTAATTTTTTGAAAAAATCAAGTAATTTGAATTGTATTAACAGATCAAGAACAGTGTGTCGATACAATTCAAATCTCTTAAAAAAAAAATTGTATTACATACGCTGAATATATTCTCTTTGGCCTATTATGATATTTGAGAAATTAAAATGTGTCATTCCAAAATGAAAAGGAAGAGAAGATTAATAAAGTATGATCAGTCGACCAATATAATTATGGTAATGGAATGCATCAGCTAAGGTCAATGCTTGTGTTGTGGGCTAGCATTAGCAAGAACTTCACAAAACATTGACCTAAATTGTCAAGCTAATAATTAATTATGTCACCGCCCCGCACCTTACCCTAATAGCTACTTACTATTAAAATTAATAAAGGGATTAAAATATAAAGGTTGACACCAATGTAGCAGGAACAAAGAGGCTATAAATAGGCCAACTCAACTTCATCTTCAACACCACAACTTTGGCATTATAAAGCAGTACAAACTCTCCATCTACCTAAAAAATCACTTTTGTGTAGCTTCATTATTCAGTTCAATGGCAATCCCAGTTATAGATTTCTCGAAGATCAATGGGGAGGAGAGAGCCAAGACAATGGCACAGCTTGCTAATGGATGCGAAGAATGGGGATTTTTTCAGGTACTTCTTTTCAAACTTACACAATTCTAATGTTGCTTTTGGTTTGCAAGAATCAAATGTGGAATGTAGCTTATTCTCATGGAATGAAAAAAATGTGTTTAGTTGTTCAATCATTTCTGTCCAATTGATAATTTTTATTCTATCTATTCTTTATTTCATTCATTCAATTCAAATGTAGTCAAATGTAGTCGTAAGTACTTTATCTCATACAAATGCACAACGGCATGACATCGGAACACGGATAAATATTATTCTAGTCTGTGCATATCTCTCCTTAAACACATCTTATTTCTGCTCTAAGTATATTTAACTGTTACTGTTACAGTTGATAAACCACGGGATTCCAGAGGAGCTCCTCGAGAGGGTGAAAAAGGTGACCTCCGAGTGCTACAAACTGGAAAGAGAAGAAAACTTCAAGACCTCAACGCCGGTCAAGTTGTTGAATGAGTTGGTGCAAAAGAAAAGAGGCAACAAGGTGGAGAATGTAGACTGGGAGGATATTTTCCTTCTTACAGATGATAACTTGTGGCCATTAAAGACCCCTGGATTCAAGTAAGCATATACCAGCACTAGTTCTTGATATATCTATAACTTGAGTTCAATGGGGATATTGACAACCCCTATGTGCGTGAGCGTGCGCGTGGAGGTGAAGGACTTGGTACATACTAAGTTTTTTAAAAACTTATCCATACCCATTAAGTGTATTAATGTCCTTTTATCATCACAGTAGAGTAGTTTTAAGGATTTAATATGTACCAAGTCCCTCACCACCGTACCCTTTTTCTCTCTATAAATACAATTCAGGTCCTCCATCCCATTATAAAAAAGACTCGATGAAGACTTACACTCGTTCATCCATTTAGGATTCCCTTCGCTCAATTGCTACTCCTAAGAAATTACTGCAACAGTAGTCTCAATTGCCGACAGTGTATATATATAGTACTTAATATATATCTGACATATAAATATGATGAACAAACAGGGAAACAATGAAAGAATACCGAGCTGAGCTGAAGAAATTGGCAGAGAAGGTTATGGAGGTGATGGACGAAAACTTAGGTTTACCTAAAGGATATATTAAGAAGACCTTCAATGGGGAAGAAGGAGATAATGCCTTTTTTGGCACCAAAGTGAGCCATTACCCACCCTGCCCACATCCCGAGATGGTTAATGGCCTCCGAGCACACACTGACGCCGGAGGAGTTATCCTACTCTTTCAAGATGATGAGGTAAACGGACTTCAAATCCTCAAAGACGGGGAATGGATTGATGTTCAGCCCATACACAATTCTATTGTCATCAACACCGGTGACCAGATTGAGGTCTTGAGCAATGGGAAATACAAGAGTGTTTGGCACCGCATTTTGGCATTGCCAGACGGAAATAGGAGATCTATCGCTTCTTTCTACAATCCCTGGTTTAAAGCCACCATAGCTCCAGCTCCAGAACTTGTACGAAAAGCAAGCAAAGAAGTGGATCAAGATTATCCAGAGTTTATGTTTGGTGATTATATGTCTGTTTATACTGAACAGAAGTTCCTCCCTAAAGAACCAAGGTTCCAAGCTGTGAGGACCATGCAGTGTTAAAAATAAACTTTTCCAAAATGGAAAAAATCCTATATAGGCTTGTCCATCTCCGACTTTATAAGTTGAAGACGACAGAAAGCTTAAGTGGGTATTAGTTTGATAATTGTATCATTGTTTTCGTTTGCGTTTGCGTTTTAAGCTAATATTGGTTGCTTAATGTACTTTTTTGAGGTGACCGTAAAAGTAATAGTCCTAGAACTTATAGATTTCGATCTTTTGAAGGATCTGTACTTGGGTGATTTCGTATAATGTTGAGAGCTATATGGTATGCTACTCTAAACTTCTAATATAAAATGTGAGATGCTTTAATTTAATGTTAATGTATCAACAACCTTAAACTATTTCTTCTACGGCTTTTTCTTCAGTTAGTTTATAAAAGAGACATACTTGGTTTCTTTCTTGCTAGACGTATTCTATTACACAAATCTAGAGTTTAATGGTATCCTACCATTAACTACCTAACTCATTTTAGGCCAACTAAACTTCAATTGTTAAGAATATTATATATCAGAAACACCCTGGCTCTCGGGTAGAAATTCAGTTCTTTATATTCCATTACAACCGGATTATATAGGTAGGTGATCCACAACAAGTGTTTGCTATAAACACTATTCCATTAAGTGCATCTAAGTACCTGCAGAAATATAGCTTTGGAGAAAATTTGCTGAGTTTTGAAGAAATTAGTTGTTCGTGCAATCAACTAAGGTGAGTGTTCAACAATGGCTTTCATGCCTACTGCAAATATATTTTTATCTAATTCTTATGAATATGCTGCTACTTTAAAGTGTACAAATCTATCTGAGTTTGTTGATGATGTTGAAAGTAGTAAACCTGAGATGGTCCTTTATGTTGGTCAGTTGTTCTCTAAGTCAGAAGAAGTTGAATTTTTTTATAGATCTTATGCACCCAAAAATGGATTTGAGAGTTTGAATTGCTACTAGTCATAAATGTAATGCCCTCAAAATCCTCGTATTTCCTTCAGCGGACTTTGTGCATTAAACTTCCATACATTTTTTCAATAACTTAACCAATGATCACATAATCATATTGGTTGTACTAGTACATTTCAGACAATTCTTAAAAAAAATCTTTTACTTAATCCTTGGATCTTAACTTGGCCCCGATCTCATTCTTTCTACAAGTATCAACTTGTAGTTCATCCGTATATATGGATAACACCATATATACCGACCAATTTTTAATCTTAAGATTTAGACATTCTATACTTCTATATATCAATGAGGTTCACAACATTAATAATACGATTGTTCTTGGAACAGAAGAACCTTGCGATAAATGTTTGCATCTTTATCTATGGTAAGATTCATTTTCTTATAGAACACCTCGTATCATTCAATCAATACCTTCACTTAGATATATATTATTATAAAGCTATCTCTTCATACTAACATTCCTTATCTATCTGAAGTTCACAATATTATTAACACACTTGTACTTGGAACAAAGGAACCTTGTGATGAATTTGGTTTCTTCATTGGTGCTAAATCTCTGGTCATACAACACTCACAATGTTAATCAGTAGCCTCATTCAGATATATAGTTCTTTATTAATATTATTTTAATGTTTTAACAATTCTAAGTTATATCAAATTTAAAGACATAATACTCGTTGATGATAATATAATAATATCATTGAATAATATTCGGTTACATGATTTACGTGTTCGTATTACAACAGTCTTCATGACTACAAATAAAAGACAAGTAAATAATCTAGTCCACACATTCTTTCTTTACTTCCATGATCATATCATTATTCTTTAACTTGATGCATTTAATAATTTAAACTCTAAGCTTATTTTTGCTTCGTAAACCCTCTTGTAGTTGCAAGCTTTAACAATTTCTTTGCAACTTGAGATCACTTTAACTCACATGAACTCTCTCTTATAAAACTTTGATTATAACTTTATATACTTGAAATTTGCTTTGTAAATGATTTAATGAATGCAAAGGCTTGTATTTATAGGCTTTTCAAACCTAAGGTACTTTGGTCATTAAGACATAAGTTAGCTTTCTTAGTAAACTTAACAAATCTTCTTCAACACACCTTACATATAAATACCCCGTATAATACTTAGGTATAATATAAAATACCGTATTTGTATTCCGTATAAATACATATATAATTTTCGTATAATTCTCGTATTATTTTCGTATAATTTTCATATTATACAGTCTAACTAAGTTAGTTTTCTAGTCCATTTTCAACTAATTAGTTAGACATCTAGTTTGAATCCAACTAATTAGTTAACTTCTTAGTTTCTTTTCAACTAAATTAGTTCTTTCTTAACTAATCCAATTCATCATTAAGTAATCTAGTTCATTTTTAAGTCTTCCGATTTAATTGACTTTTACTCATTAAAAGTATAACATTACTGAGTTTTGTTTCGTATAAACACTATTCTGTGAAGTGAAAAGGCTAAAAGACTTGGCATGTTTTTCAATAGTGTTTTTTAGGCCATTTCTCAAAAAATGGATAATGCATGTTTTCACATCCTATTACCAGTAGATCTTGAAACAGAATGTTATTACGACATACATGTTTCTCTAGGTAGCCTATGTTATATCCTCAGGTTTTAACCCTATATTAGGCTTTAACCTAGTTTAGGGTTTAGGTTATAACTATTTTTTTTTAATTTAGGTTTTAACCTCAAAATAACTTCTTGATTTTAATAAGTATTAAGGTTAACTACTATAAAAAAAACACAAAATCTTACACATAGATAAATCGCATAACACATTTGAAACTCAATTCAAGCGTTACTAATCACATAACACATAGTTTAGTTTAAAAGTTTAACTTCTAATCGTATTCGAATTGTAGTTTGGAGTCGTATTTAGTATTTCAGATAGCTTAACGTATACTCGAGAAATCGGTCTAAGGAATTTGTTTTAGTCATAACTAGGTTTTTAATTAACAACATTTATATAATCGTTTAAGATTAAATTATCTAGTTTTGAAATGTTTGGGATATTATATTCAACCCAACTTATAAGAATTTTGTCTTCGAAATTATAGTATAATTATTTCTTATCAATTAATATCACATTTATAAGTTCAATAAATATTTAGGATATTACATTCATTTCTCCTTATAAGAATTTCGTCCTTGAAATTATAATTATCTCCAACTTAGTCTTCAATATGAATTTTCTTAATTCATCTTTATTCACATCAAATTCCTAATACTTATATTAGGTCTAAAATGTTCAATCTAAACATTTCCTTACACTAGGTTTCAAACCTTAAATCAAACTCTATATTTTCCTCTTTAGAGCATCACTCTAATTGGTATTGATGGTCCATAATACCTTGAACCTTTTTAACTGCTATGGATGCTATATGAGCCACAAGTTTAACAATCAGCAGGATTGAAAAATACCTTATGTGTAACAATCAAATAAGATTGAGAACATGCTCCATGTTTAATAATCACGAAGACTGAAAACACTAATAATAGTACTTCAGGTGATCAGCCTTTAATACCATATGTCTTGAATGACATTTAGAATATTCATATTTGTTAAATTACTAACATGAACTTCATAATAGGGTTGTCTTGCTGAAAGAATTGGCATTAACTCATCTTTAAATCTTTCAAAACTTTTAAAAATCAATTTTATATATGACTGTATACTGCACTTTGCAAAGTGCGTTGATGACTCATCATTTTTATCATATCCACGCCAGGTTCTATGGTGTGTTGATGAAAATTTTATTTTTGCTTTTCAATTTAATTTTGTCTAGCTTAAACAATTAGCATAGACATAAGAATAACATAGCTCAAAATTTTCTCTTGAAAATTAATTTTAGGTTATATCATACCACAACAATTAACGATGTGTTAATGATAACAAATTCAATTGTCTTTTCAAATTAACTTTGTATAGCTCAAAAAATTAGCATAGACATAGCTCAAAATTTTTCCAGTTCAACGTTTGAACAATTCTTTTCAAAGGCACCCAAGTACGAATATATGCATGAAGCTCTAGCATAACTAGAAGATTTTTGGAGTACCCTTAATCCTCTGTCATTTTCACTTTTCTCTAACCATAACACAAGTTTTGCAAATATATAGTAGTATAATAAACTGGTTGGTTATTTTAAACCACAAGAAAAAGTATATCAGTTCCCCTTCTTATCAACATGGGGATGAAAATGTCTCAGTTCGTATAGATATGTTTCAACACCTCTTCGAATATGACAATTTCATAGCCACATCTCATAATATGTGTTTTCACATCGTATTGCCGGTAGATCTTGAAACAGAATATTATTATGACGTATACCTTTCTCTAGGGAGCATAGGTTATATCCATAGGGTTTAACCCTAAATTAGGTTTTAAGCCTAGTTTAGGGTTTAGGTTATAACCTTTTTTTCAATTTAGGTTTTAACCTCAAAATAACTTTTTAATTTTAATAAGTGTTAAGGTTAACTACTTAAACCAAAACACAAAATCCTACACATAGATAAATCATATAAGACATTTAAAGCTCAATTCAAGCTTTACTAATCACATGACACATAGTTTAGTTTAAAAGTTTAACCTCTAATTGTATACAAATCGTAGTTTTGAGTTCTGTTTAATCTTTCAGATAGCTTAACGTATCCTCGAGAAATCACTCTAAGGAATTGATTTTAGTCATAACTAAGTTTTTAATTAACAACCTTTATATAATCGTTTAAGATTATATTATTTAGTTTTGAAATGTTTGAGATATTACATTCAACCATACTTACAAGAATTTCGTCCTCGAAGTTATAGTATAATTATTGTGACGCCCCCAAATCCGGGTCCCTTGAACCTCGGGTTCGGTGTTCACTATTCAACACTTGTCAAACATTCATAAAATATAACTTCAATAACTCGCGGAAATCATACATCATTTCATTACAAAACGTACATTCAATCCCAGGTTCCACTAACCTTAATACATCATCATTACCTTATAATACAAAAGGTTTACACAAAAAGTACGGACTAACTACGTCTATTCGTTCATCTGTCCTTTGTCGTGATACTCCTTAGATAACTCGGCTTAACTGAAAATAGTTCATGATATAGCAAGGGTGAGCAACTACTTTGCTCAGCAAGTTTAAATACACAATAAAAGGTATATCATGAATGAAAAAGATTTAGTTCTGAAAAACTTCAACAATATACAATAATTGTGAAGACATGCAACTTTGAATAATATAATTCAATTGATATAACATACTGCTTCATCATGCTGAAAGGGTCACAAGACCATGAACACACGTTTTGAGTATTTACAATACCCTCGTTTTGAATATTAACAATCATTTCGATTGACATATCCGGTGATGGGTACTCTAGGTGATCAGCCTATCGTACGTTTATAGAGTGCACAATATAACCATCTAGTTCGTTTTGATCGGGAATGTTCCATCCGACCGTAAGCTTATCTGCTTACTTTGCTCTGTTCATTTCAGCTTATCCCATCAGATTCCGCACCACAACAATATGGTTTGGACTAACTTTAATAATATTCAGATTAATGAATTTAAAACGTACATGGTCTAGCCGAAACAATTGGCATAGAACCCTCACTTAGAACAGTTCATAACAAGAACAGTCATAATATCACATGCAATATCTAGCTGAAACAAATAGCATAGATATTTCTCTTTAAACAGTTCATAACGTGAACAGTCATGCAAATGCACCTAAGTGCGATTGTCAATAACAATATAGATATGAAATAATTCTTAATAATTATTTCATCATGCATTAGAAATAAATTCCAATTTCTACATAAATAACTTGCCAAATAAATACAAGTTAAGGTTCAGAGAAACTTGTCTGTTCCGCTGACTACTGCTATTCAACTTAAAAATACTTCCTTTGGGTGACCTAATATTCAACAACATTGATCCTCCAATTAGCATAACACATATAAGTTTATTTAACATTAATAACCTTACCATATATGTCTTAATCATCTATCACTTAATCATAACCTTAAATCTCTTAATAATATTATCAATTCCTTGATAATATTTTAAATCACATAACTATCACTTCATTGCTTTATAATATTATCACCTTTGATAATATATAATACCACAAATAATATTATTAATCGTGTAATAATATTTTAACCATTTATTATTTCAATAATAAATCATCTAGTTCCTTAATATTATTAATCATCTAATAATCATCTTAATCTCTTCATTATCTCAACACTTATTAACATTATTAATAACTAAATAATGTTTTACACTACTCCCAAGGATGTTATTTATCAAATAATATCTTAATCATTTATAAATATTATTAACCATTTAATAATATTTTATCATCTTACTAATATTATTATTCCTTTAATAATATCTTCTTCTCTCATTAATATTATTAACCATTTAATAATATTTTATCCTCATACTAATATTATTAACCATTTAATAATATTTTAATCATCTTACTAATATTATTATTCCTTTAATAATATCTTCTTCTCTCATTAATATTATTAACCATTTAATAATATTTTATCCTCATACTAATATTATTAACCATTTAATAATATTTTAATCATTTATTAATATTATTAATCATTTAATAATATTCTACTAACTTACTAATATTATTAACCATTTAATAATATTTTATTAACTCACTAATATTATTAATCATTTAATAATATTCTACTCATTATCTAATATTATTAATCATTTAATAATATTTTATTCCCTTTATAATATCATTAATCATTTAATAATATTCTTCTCATAATCTAATATTATTAACTATTCAATAATATTTTATTCATATTGTAATATTATTAACCATTTAATAATATTTTAATCATTTATTAATATTATTAATCATTTAATAATATTTTATTAACATACTAATATTATTAACCATTTAATAATATTTTATTCATTATCTAATATTATTAACTATTTAATAATATTTTATTAAGTATCTAATATTATTAATCATTTAATAATATTTTATTTATTAACTAATATTATTAATCCTTTAAATAATATTTTATTTATTTAATATTATTAACTCTTTAATAATATTTTACTCACTTTATAATATTATTATACATTTAATAATATTTCAATGATTTTCTAATATTATTATATTAATAATAATATTTTATTAACTTAATTATATTATTAAACCTTTAATAATATTTAACTCTTTTTATCTATTAAATCACTTATATTTAATTTTAAAAAATATATTTGTTGAGTCAAAAAATAATAAAATATTTTTTGGGACATTTTCCATTTTCGGATCCGTACGGACCCGACCCGACCCGATTCGGTTTTTTTTTTTTTTTTCAGGAACTGTGGACTGCGCCCCGGCGCAGTGTGTTACACTACACACTGCGCCCCGGCGCAGTGTGGCAGAATGTTTTGCCATTTTTCATTTTTGAGACAGTTTTGCTACCCTTTGATCAAACCTTGATTAAATGAAATCTACACATCCAAATGACACCAAATCAATGTTGATGTGTTCCTAACTTCTTGTTTTACAATATTTCATGGTTCGATCGTCTTTTTGAAAACGTTTTACACGAAAATTACGGATCGAACCATCTAGGGTCTAAAAACGACATCATTTTTGGTAAAAGTTATAACTTCTTCGTTATTCAATATTTTTGAAAGGTTCCAAAAGGGTTTGTCTTTAAAACTCATAGATCTAGATTTCTAGACTATTAGATCACAAAAATAACTTGTACATCTTAAATCATAAATCAACAACCTAGACATTTAACTAGGGCTTTAAAACCAAACATGTTCATACTACCATTTCTTCCATCATCTTTCATACCAAACATGTTAGAACACCCATCTAACATATTTAACCATATATCTTAATATGTAATCAAGATCTAACATCGCATGGCTTTTTATTTCTTACATAACAAACTAACTAACAAGTTAAGGTTCAAAGAAACTTTTAAACCTTTAATGAAGATCTTCTTCTTGAAAATGGTTCTAGCTCTTCTTTGATCTTCTTGTATGGACCAAAAATCACCCACACTTGATAACACTCAAGGTGTTTGCTCTCTAGAACCCTCACAATTGCTCTAGCTTCTCTCTGCAACCTTCTCTCTCTAAATTTTGGTGAATGGAGCAAATGAACCAACATTTGCACAAGTGTTGGTCATTTCTATTTATAGAACTCTAGGATTTTACCATTAGTTCTACTAATCAACTAACATTGGTTGATTAAGACTCTAATCTTGCTTACTATGCATGGAATGACCACTTGATGGACATTTTGATTGACCCATTGATTGACTAGGGTGGTTGGGGAGTTGTTGGACCAAAATACACTCAAAATTCATCCAACAAGTTAGCTTCACCTCCATGTGGGCCCCAAAATTCGGGATTTAGCATTTTACTTCACCAATTTGGCTTTATTTTTAAGTCCTATATAATTATATAAGTATCCATATATATATACACCAATATATGTATACATATTCACCTATACGAACTTGTTGGGCTCCACTTTGAATCCTAGAATTAAATTCTATTGGGCTCATTCAATTAAATTGTTTGGGCTCATTTTACATCACACATTGGGCTAGCATTTACATAACCATGCTACATTTAATTAAAATAAGCATTGGGCTTATTTAATAAATTACATGGACTAGTAATTAAATTAATTACATAGGCTACTAGGTATACTTAATTGACCTAGTTTAACAACTCATTTGGATTTAAAATATAATCCAATTAGATTTGCTAATTATAAGTCCATTGGACTCCTTAATTAAATTAGCTTACATAACACTATCAATTGTCAATTCTTGGGTTTGTTTTAATAAAACCCTAATACATATTAATACAAGTACATTGGACTTGATTAATTTAATTCATTCACTAACCTCTATCATCAAATTGGGTTTATAAAATAGTTAACCGCACACAAACAATTATTCCCACATTGGATTATCTCAAATAATTCACTTGCTTCTTCTTTCGCATTATTCATACGAGTAATTAACTTGCTTAATAAAAATCTTCTTAATTGTCATACAAGGCCAACATTCAAGCTTTGTGATTTTATCACATAAGCTTCTCTTGCAATCTTTTTCCTTCTTTAGTTAATTAATTTAATTAACTAATTTAATACATCTCATCATACCACTTATCACATATACACATACTTCATACCTCATATTTTCTTATGGATATAATTAAATAAAAAAAAAAAATTGGGTTCGTAATTTTCTCAGTCATTAAAATTATCTCTTATCAATTAATATCATATTTATAAGTTTCATAAATATTCAGGATATTACAATAAACATGCTGGCACTAATGATTTGTCGTCCATGTTATATGTATGTAAAAAAACTGGTAGACCAACTGTTGTAAAGAGCTCAGTAAATGATGAATGTGATAACGATAAAATAAGACGAAGAGACTCGATAGGAAGAACATTATGCAAAGTTAGAATGTTCGTTGTCCATAGTAAAAGAGAAGGAAATTGGCTTATTTATGTGAGGACCCGAATTTTTGGGATTACTCTAATAATATTAAATAAGAATTTAATTAACAAAAAATATCAAGGTTGTTTAAATTATTTATGATGGATATATTTTGTGTGATTTAAAGTGTGTGATGGAATTTAATTGATAATTAAATCTGTACAGAGATAATGATAAATGGTGTAAAGTAAATATAATTGGAAAGTAAATAAGTTGTTTAAGAATAATTTATGAGGAATAAGAGAATTATATGTAATGGTACAATAAAATTGTATAATTAAATTGTTGTTATTTAAAATAGTTGTGAAGGTGAATAAATTATTATTTAAATGGTGTTACGTGGTAATGTGAGATATATAAATTAGATATGTATATGTATATGTGTGTGTGTGTGTGTGTATATATATATATGCATGTTCAATTGTTATATTTATCAATTTTATTGATTATGGAGATAAAGGGATTAATAATTGAATTAATCAAAATTTAAATGAAAAGTTAATCAGGGGAGGAAATACATGGGGGGTTTATGTAATGTATCTGTACTAAAGTCGAAACATGAAAATTTTAATTTTATTAAGTCATGTGTGTTATTTTATTAATTTTGGAGGTATAAAGTACCTCATATAATTACATACATTTCATTATGCGTGTACAAAATTTATCAAGTAAAGTACTTTAAAAAGGTATAAATATTATTTATAAATCATTTTATGAAATTTAGCAAATTAAAATAAATATTTATATACATTATATAAAATATTTATTACACGAAATAACTACGTAATGTATTAAATATTCATTTATGCTTGATTTGTTGCAAATCCGAAAATGGGGAAAGGCGGTGGACTTGAAATTTTGTATCAATTCTAGCAAGTTGCTCTCAATAAAAAATAAAGAAAAACAAAACAAAACAAATGGAGATAAATGGATAAAAAGAAAAAAAAAAAAACCTACACCAACAAAACACAAACTCTCTCTCTTTCTTTTCCACCATCACCACCATCCGAAAACTACCAAGAAAGAGAAAGAATTTTTTTTCATATACCCTATTTTATGCCACTAAGGAGGATATTGTAGACACCCAAATTTTGCACTTCTCTACTAACCCTGGCATGAGGGCAAAATCGTCACTTGACCTGACATGTGAAAAGGAAGGTGGACCCCAACTTAAAGTCACCCCAACGACTTACGATCAAAGCCGCAAACAGCTGATCCAGAAAGAACCTAATATGATCACCAAAGACGACAAATGACCACTACCCCTGGAAGCCAAGCACAAAGAGCAAATTCTATATCAAGTCGCAGCCCTCCAAACGAGCCTCCCATAACAATATGGCACGTTTCCCAGGAATTCCCGGATTGCAAAATACGAGCCTTCCAGCGAAAAACGAAAGACCGACATCAGTACACGAGAATCGAGGCAGCACCGAACCCGGCCGCAGATGGAACTGCGGCTGGCCGCAGCTGCACCTGCGGCCAAGATCTGAGTTCTACATCGCCATTTCCAGTAGCATTTTCCAGGAGACGGAGAGAAGAGAAAGAAAAAGAAAAGGACGCGAAGAGGAAAAGGAAAAGGATTTCAGCCGAGAGCAAAGAGAGGGAGGAAAAAGGAAAAAAAATAAGAAAAAGAGAGAGAGAAAGGCGACAAGAGAGAGAAAAAAAAGAGAGAAGAAGTGAGATTTCTCCATATTTTATACAATCTTTATACTAGGTATTGTATCCTAGTTAATCTACAAGTGTTAAAGAGTTTATTTCATCATTTGGAATGTGAAAAGATCTGAGTTTCATAGCTTCGTTGTGTTTTATCTAGTAAATCTTTTAGATCTAGTTTTATTTTGTTATTATGGCATTTTGTTGGGTGGATCTACTGTAGATCCGAAAATATTTGGTGCATTGCTATTTAAATAGTTTGATTTTGTGTACTTTGAAGTTAGATCCAATGTAGTCAATATATGTTGTAGATCTGTGGATTAGGGACGGTTAGGGAGGATTTATTGCGGATGGAATCTCCTCCTAACCTTCCGATGATATCCTTTTAGTTTATTTCATAGTTTTTGCGTATGTAGCGATCGCGAGGCACCTGTATGTAAATATATAAATTTTTTGGCCTTAAAACGACATTGAGTTGAAAATCGGGTTTAAGACCCCGTGATAATGAAATGTGCGATTGTGGGCGTTTGAGGTTATTTGGATGGCTCACATGCCCATGAATAGCCTCAACGCTATTTTAATGCTTGATTTTCCTTTTCGACATGAAAAATGGATTTTGGAATGAAAAGATGAAGATTTTCATAAAATCAATCAAAGTAGGATATTAGATCACGTGTAGGCTAAAATAAAATCGAAAGTATCGGATGAGCTTCATTCTTATTTGACGAAGGATTCGAAAATCTTATTTTATAAATGTCATCATTAAAGATTTTGTTATCAAAACGAAAGCTTAAAAATGAACTTTTCAAAACGAATCGAATCCTTCGTGCATAGGGTCAACGAGATTTCTGAAGTATTTTCGAAAATAAAGCATTCCAACGATTTTTATAGGCACACACACGTACACACACACGCGCGTGCGCATACACATATTTTAGGATTTAAAGGACAGAAAAGCATTAAGATAGCGGTAACTGTGTTTTCACGGAAGTCGGGGGGTGCTTAACATCTTCCCCTCGCTTAAGCAAGCCCCCGAACTTTATGAATCTCGGTTTGCGGACCAATTAATTCGGAGTCACATATGAGCCATTACGATTATGAAAACAAAATTCGGATGAGTTGGTACATCCATTTCAAATATACCAACTGGGGGCTCTGGTCAATTGGCTCATCATAAAATCAATCTTTTAAACCCCGTCGACACTCAGCCGACCCTTTTTCAAAACCACATCTCAATCCAAAGGCTAAAATTGGAAAGTTATAAAAAAAGGAAACGACTTTCCCGGCGTCGACAGATATCAAGTGCAAGAAAATGATGTTTCCAAGTAATATAAAGGTATAAAATTTATTTTATTGTTCATTTTATGCATTATGAAATTAATTTATTATTGTATGAAAAATTAGTTAATAATTAGAATAATTAATGTTAATGATTCTTAGAGGTATATACTTGGATTATATGATGTTTAGAGTAATTATTGTGGAAAAATTAGATTAAAAATATTAAATTATAGAATTTAGAGTGAACAGTCCGAACAGGGGAGATTCTGTCCATTTTGGTGCATAATTGGAAAATTTTTCCTTCTACAAAATTGTAGAGAATTAAATTTCGTATGGAATGAACTTAAAAATCGTAATTTTCTGATAAACGAGCTAATTTATATGAATTTCGGAAGATTTAGCATAGTGAAACATGATCTGTCCAAATCATGTCCATTTTAGTGAAGAATTTGAAAATATTTTCTTCTACAAAGTTGTACAGAATTAAATTTCGTGTGGAATGGACTTAAGATTCGTAATTTTCAGATGAACGTGCTAATTACTGTGAATTTCGAAAGTTTCATTGCATTAAAAATTAAAATTTAATTATTAAAAATATTTTGTGCTGAAATCATTTCAGGAAAAAAATATTGTAATATTATGTCTGATTTTTCTAAAATTTTTGGTGAATTATTGTGGAGCATGGGTATTTATTGTATTTTATGGCTATTTAAAGTTAATATAAAAATAAGTGGAAATTCATGAAAAAATCTATGAATGTTGAAAAATTATGAAACTTGGTGGAAATTTTTATAATAATATAAGATAAATATTGATGGTGTTTGGGGGATACAAAAGTATGTTGAGTGATTATTTATATTTTAAAGGCTATTAAATAATAGTTTATATATATATATAAATAATTACATAAATTTGTCAGATAATCCAGAAATTATGAAATGTGATAACGATAAAATAAGACGAAGAGACTCGATAGGAAGAACATTATGCAAAGTTAGAATGTTCGTTGTCCATAGTAAAAGAGAAGGAAATTGGCTTATTTATGTGAGGACCCGAATTTTCGGGATTACTCTAATAATATTAAATAAGAATTTAATTAACAAAAATTATCAAGGTTGTTTAAATTATTTATGATAGATATATTTTATGTGATTTAAAGTGTGTGATGGGATTTAATTAGTAAATTAAATATGTACAGAGATAATGATAAATGGTGTTAAGTAAATATAATTGGAAAGTAAATAAGTTGTTTAAGAATAATTTATGAGGAATAAGAGAATTATATGTAATGGTACAATAAAATTGTATAATTAAATTGTTGTTATTTAAAATAGTTGTGAAGGTGCATAAATTATTATTTAAATGGTGTTACGTGGTAATATGAGGTATATAAATTAGATATGTATATATATATAATTGTAATATATATGTGCAGGTTCAATTGTTATATTTATAATTTTTATTGATTATGGAGATAAAGGGATTAATAATTAAATTAATCCAAATTTAAATGAAAAGTTAATGAGGGAGTTAGTACAGTTGTAAATATTGATTATATAATTAATCGATAATTATGGTGAAAGTTTAGAAATTATTTAAGAGAAGAAAGTAATTATATAAATTATATAATAATAAATTATATAATTTATATAAGAAAATTTAAGTAAGATATTAATGAAAGAATAATTATATAATTTATATAAGAATAATTATATAATTTGTATAAGAGGATTAAATTAATTGTGGATGGAAGGATAATTATATAAATTGTGAAATGTTTTATTTTATAGTTTATATAAAGTGTAATGAGTAATGAAGAAAATAGAAAATAAACGAGAGAAATGTTTATTTTAAATTATTAAATTTTTAATTACGTAAAATAGAATTATTTTCAATTTTATGGAAAATAATATTTTAGAAAATTAAATGGGTTGGTTAAGTAATTTTAATACATAATATGTATATATAATAATTGATATATGTACATATTATGTAGTGGGAGGAAATACATGGGGGGTTTATGTAATGTATCCGTAATAAAGTCAAAACATGAAAATTTTAATTTTATTAAGTCATGTTTTGGAGGTATAAAGTAACTCATATAATTACATGCATGTCATTATGCGTGTACAAAATTTATCAAGTAAAATACTTTAAAAAGGTATAAATATTATTTATAAATCATTTTATAAAATTTGGCAAATTAAAATAAATATTTTATATATATTATATAAAATATTTATTACACGAAATAACTACGTAATGTATTAAATATTCATTTATGCTTGATTTGTTGCAAATCCGGAAATGGGGAGAGGCGGTGGACTTGAAATTTTGTATCAATTCTAGCAAGTTGCTCTCAATAAAAAAACAAAACAAAACAAATGGACATAAATGGATAAAAAGAAAAGAAAAGAAAAAACCTACACCAACAAAACACAAACTCTCTCTCTCTTTCTTCTCCACCATCACCACCATCCGAAAACTACCAAGAAGGAAAAAGAATTTTTTTTTCATATATCCTATTTTATGCCACCAAGGAGGATATCAAGTGCAAGAAAATGATGTTTCCAAGTAATATAAAGGTATAAAATTTATTTTATTGTTCATTTTATGCATTATGAAATTAATTTATTATTGTATGAAAAATTAGTTAATAATTAGAATAATTACTGTTAATGATTCTTAGAGGTATATACTTGGATTATATGATGTTTAGAGTAATTATTGTGGAAAAATCAGATCAAAAATATTAAATTATAGAATTTAGAGTGAACAGTCCGAACAGGGGAGATTCTGTCCATTTTGGTGCAGAATTGAAAATTTTTTCCTTCTACAAAGTTGTAGAGAATTAAATTTCGTGTGGAATGAACTTAAAAATCAAAATTTTCTGATAAACGAGAAAATTTCTATGAATTTCGGAAGATTTAGCATAGTCAAACGTGATTTGTCCAAATCCTGTCCATTTCAATGCAGAATTTGAAAATTTTCCTTCTACAAAGTTGTACATAATTAAATTTCGTGTGAAATGGACTTAAGATTCGTAATTTTTGGATGAACGTGCTAATTACTGTGAATTTTGAATGTTTCATTCCATTAAAAATTAAAATTTAATTATTAAACATATTTAGTGCTGAAATCATTTATGGGCAGAAATATTGTAATATTATTTATGATTTTTCTAAAATTTTTGGTGAATTATTGTGGAGCATGGGTATTTATTGTATTTTATGGCTATTTAAAGTTAATGTAAAAATAAGTGGAAATTCATGAAAAAATCTATGAATGTTGAAAAATTATGAAACTTGGTGGAAATTTTTATAATAATATAAGATAAATATTGATGGTATTTGGGGATACAAAAGTATGTTGAGTGATTATTTATATTTTAAAGGCTATTAAATAATAGTTTATATATATATAAATAATTACATAAATTTGTCAGATAATCCAGAAATTATGAAAAATTGGTTGAAAAATCTAGAATAATATTCTAGAGACTTTAGAAGGTATAGTAGACTCATGAGATGTCGGAATATTATAGGTCGCATATTGACTAGCTAATAAATAAGCATAACAGTTTTTACGCGAGGGTCGAGAATTGATCGAGAAAATTTGTTTATATTTTTATAGTATGATATTGGTAATTAGTGTTTAGATATCACTGAAATGTGAATTATGAATTTTGAATAAAGGTTTTAGATACGAACAAGCTGGAGTGACTTAACTTAGTAATTACAAGTTAAGTCGAGACATTGTGATACTCGAGGCAAATTCTTCAGTACTTGATGTTAATTGTTTATCTGTTAGTATAGATTAACTTTTGTTCAAATGCATATAAAATTATGTGTTATTTGATTCAATGTTAATATGACTGCTATGTGTCTTCGGTGCAAATATGTGACTATATGTGAAGTTGTTCAATGTTTTATTTAGGTAATTGTTAATTGGAAATAGGTATGATGCACGTGAGTTATATTGCTTTAGTAGAAGCACAACACATGATGTATGACACACATAGAGCATGTTATGTTATGTGTTATGTGCACACTGTTGAACTTGTTGAGCCCTAATGCTCATTCTTGCATAACATAATTTTTGCAGGTAAAAATGAAACTTCAGATGTATTAAATCATGATTAGAGATTATGTGCGACATCAAGGAAAGTTGCAAATGTAATTGTTGTTTATATTTTATTTGTATATAGAAACTAGATATGGTTAAATTAGTGGAATGAGTGGTTAAAATTCATGAGTTATATATATGTCGAATTCTGATCGGATAAATAAGGTTTAGTCATGTATTTTGATTATTCAAGAGTAATTATCATGAAAGAAAGGAAAATTAAAGGTTGCAATCCAGGGACTAGGATCAATATACTAAGTTTGTAAATGCCAAAATATTTTAATACAATGAAAAAAAAAATTATACTGAAAATTTTGGTAATTGATTATGTAAAGTCAATGAATGGAGTAGTTAAGATAATTAAAGATTTATTAACGGACCGAAATTTGGACGTTAGGAAGATAATGTATTATAAATATGAAATTTAAGGTAATAAGGTTTGTCGAATTACGGGGTCGTTACAATTTCGACCTTTGAGTTGGATCACAATCACCAGTTAGTAACACCTGCCAAATTAGAATTGATTGAGACATATAGGAATATTACGCCGGTTGCAAAATAATTAATTGACACTTTAACTAAGGCTGGTAGTGGGCCTGACAAGATGATGAACGTTTTGAGTATAATGGGTCGAGGGATGCAAAATGTAGGTTTTAGAAACAAGGATATTCGTAATGTAGTTAGGGATTTAAGACGTGACTCAGGTGATGAAAATGATGCATATGCTGCAGTCTTATCGTGTCAAAACAGGCAAAGATAATTGTATAGCTTGTATTTTGTGCGTACGTAGACGTCTGATCATGGTTAATGTATTAATGTTTTGGAGACATTGATACATTTGACCATACGTATAGGACAAATAGGTATAATACGCCATTTATTCCATTCACCGGGGTCAACCACCATTATCAGTCTGTTTTATTTAGCTTTGCACTGTTAAGGGATGAGACAAATGAGATTTTCATTTGAGTATTAGAGACGTGGCTCAAAGCCATGGACTACAAGACTCCTATTACCATCATCTCTGACCAAGATAAAGCCATGAATAACATTATTGGTAGGGTACTCCTATCCACTCATCATGTACAGTGTTCCTAACATATTAGCAATAAATTTCCAGAGAAGTTGCACCATGTTTATTTTGAACATCCATCATTTGAAGACAATTTTAACCGTTGTGTGTATAATTCTTTGTCCATCGCCGAGTTTGAAGAGCATTACGAAATCCTGATGAGGGATTATAAATTGTATCCAAATGAATGGCTCATAAGTTTGTATGATGTGAAGGAGAAATGGATAGGAGCATATACAAACAGATATTTTGCCGCATGAATGACAATCACCTGAAGAAGTGATTCCATGAATCATTTTTTTGATGAATATGCTAGTACTTTAATGAGCATGAAAGAATTTGTCGTCAAGACTTATAAGGCTATTGAGTGACAATTCATTAGAGAGAGAAAGGCCAACTTTGTAACAAAGCATCGAAAACATAGTTTGGTATGTGGGTCATCTTTGGAAGTGCATACTACAGAATGTTATACAAAAGAGATGCTTAGATGTTTTTAAAAATAGCTTGTGGATTTTCTAAAATACAACATCAACAAAATAAATGAGTTGTGAGTTCATGATTCAAAGGTCTATATAGTGTATAGTGCAAATACAATTAAAGATATTGACAGAAATCGACAAGTACTCAACAATTAGCAGCTAGGGTCAGTCATATGTACATGCCAAATGTTTTCACTTTTTGGTCAGATTTGTAGGCACATTCTCAGATATTTCAGCTTCAAGAGTATTTCAAAAATTCCTGATGACATGGTCCTTCCTCGGTGGAAAAATGATGCTAACAAAAGTAATGTTGAAGAACTAATGGTTCTCCATAGTTTGTTGACTTTAAAAAAAATCAAGCAATGCAGTACAATTATTTGATGAGTGATTATCAAGAGTTGGCTAGTAAAGCCGCTTGCTTGGTTTGAGATTACAAGACTGTACTAAAACTAAATCTACGAGAAAAAGCTCTTATTGATCAAATTTACCAGTATGAGAATATTATCGACGTAGTAGACGATGATATGGACATCGTAGGTGTGAAGCCCCCCAAATTCGGGTACTCTTGTCCTCAGATCCAGTGCTGATGTTACTACCTCTTTCTTAACAACTGATTGTGTTGTCGCAGGCACCCAAAAATAAAATTTTACTTTTGAAAAATATTAATGTAGTAGTGCAAATAAGAATCGATCCCACAGAGAAAGATTAATTTAATTTTATGTTTTGTAAACTAAAATTAAGGGGTTTTTAATCAAAGAAATAATTTAAATAAAATTAACTAAAATAAATGAGTAATTTAATGAAATAAATGAGAAGAAAAAGCCTTAATTTAAGTTAACATCCACCATTAAGAATTTACAATTGATCATTGACGTAATAATAACTCAATTCATATTTTAAATATTCAAAATTGAATAATTACTCTCATTCGAATAATTTTCCTATCTCTCCTTAATTTTAGTTAAGTAGAAACAAACGATCTAAATAACACTTACTACTAAATAACATCAGACAAGCGCTAAAGATTTAACCTAGTAGTAGCTTTAAGAAATAGAGATATCGTTGAACTAAACAATACAAGTCAAGCGTTTGCATTTAATTTAGATGAATATTCTTCCTAAGATATAATAATTTTTTGATCTGCAAAACAATTATTAATCTTAGTTGCTTTATAAATTAAAATGACCAAACAATTACGGATTTGATATTTAATTTACCAGTAGATTAATGCGAATAATAAACTAGTAGCGCTCTTAGCAATTAAACGAATCAATCATAAAATTTAACACAGAAAAATATCCAATACTCAAAATATAAATTGAATAATTAAAATAAATTAGATCTCACAGTGTATTAATCTTGATGGCTTCAATCACTTAAACTAAGAAAAATAATTTAGCTACACATAACTATGAAAAACATTAAAAAATAAAAGAGAATTTTTTTTAGCAAAAAGTTGTATCTCAATTGTGTATTACATCATCTATTTATAGGTTACATAATCCTCATAACCCTAATAGGAATTATAATTTCCAAACCCAAATAGAAATTATAATTTAAATAAATTACAAAATAAAATTCCTTTTCCAAATCATTATTGGAGTCTTTAATTATCATTCTTTTATCTACTAGATGGACCCACATGGAAACTATACAACCAAATTAAATCCACGCCTATTGAATCCTTATTGTGCTTGGGACCCACGCATGGAAAACAAAAGAAACAAACTTTGCAGCTCCCGTGCCATAAAAAAACAAAAACACAAGCTCCTAGCTGCTGCCACGCGTCAACTGGTTGCCATCATCATTTGCCCATGTCCCCGCCTTGCGCCTTTTGCTTTCTGATTCTTATTACTGCGCATGGCGCGTTTAACTTCATCATGCTGAGCAGCTCGCCAAACAGCACTGTTCCATCACGTGATGCTGTGTGAACTGGTTCCTTATCGTGCAATGTGCTGACATGCCATTCCTCCCATAATTACAATTCAGCCATCAAGCTCCAATTTTCCTACAAAATAAAATTAAAAATTAATAAAAATAACATAAATTTACTAAAAATTATAAAAGGCATAAAATTAAATAAATTACCTAAAATATTAAAAATACTTAAAAACTCACAAATAATTAAGTATAAAATACCTAATAAATAGATATAAAATCTACTTATCAACAACCTCAACATTTATTAACAATATAAATACAAAAATTTAAGTAATTTAAAACTCTATAATGTTCTTTTTATTCTAGAATCGCAATCTCTACAATTTTCTATTTCATCTCAATATCATATACGATATGAGTTAATCTGTTACAAATTATATTAGTTTGTACATTCACAATCCAATACTAGGACTTTCTTACTATACAATCTTTATCTCATATATATTTGAGTTCGCGAATATGAGCACTTTTCTAACAAGAGTTCATATTATACCACTGTTACAAGTTTTCTAACTTATAACATTACAAAATACATCTAAAACTACCAATTTACAACAAGAAGGTAAATTGCATCCAACCACATAGTTTTGTTATCAAAGCTAACTTCAAATATTTTCTTATTCATCTACCTTTACAGGGACCTCCGAATTTCTCGTTATTTACTAAAAATATTTATTTTAAAGCAAGGGTGAGCACGATGGCTCAACATGTTTAACAGTTTAACATATAGCACATAGTTCATACATAATGCATATTTAGCAATATATCCATGTATGATATTTTATACATGCTTCTTAATTCTCATACGTCGCATTAAAATCATGCTTCATAATATATATTAAATCATGCTTTATATTTTGTATATACTTCACATGTAATCATACTTCATACTTTTCACATACTTCACACATAATCATACTCAATGATTTCACATAACATAAATAACATTGATATAGCTTCATATCAACCGTTTAATATTTCATTGTAGCATAACAATACACATAGCAATAAATTCCGAAAAACATGCCTGATTAGTTTTCTGGCATAAGCTAACATTACATTTTCTCGAACAACCTTCAATCATAATGTAGTTAAAACATTCACATTAGTCATAATTTATTAGGACCCGAATTTTCGGAATTTCTTTAATAATATTAAATAAGAATTTAATTAACAAAATTATCAAAGTTGTTTAAATTATTTATGATTGATATATTTTATGTAATTTTAAGTGTGTGATGGGATTTAATTGGTAAATTAAATCTGTACAGAGATGGTAATAAATTGTGTTGAATTAATGTAATTGAAAAGTAAATAAATTGTTTAAAAACAATTTATGAAGAATAAGAGAAATTTCATGTAATTATACAATTAAATTATTAATATTTAAAATAGTTATAGATGTGCATAAATTGTTATTTAAATGGTGTTACGTGGTAATGTGAGGTATATGAAGTAGATATGTATGTGTGTGTGTGTGTGTGTGTGTGTGTGTGTGTGTGTGTGTGTGTGTGTGTGTGTGTGTGTGTGTGTGTGCATGTTTAATTGTTATATTGATAAAAAAAAAATATTGATTACAGAGATAAAGGGATTAATAATTAAATTAATCCAAATTTTAGGGAAAAGCTAAAGAGGGAATTAGTAAGAATTGAAATTTATAGATTATATGATTAATCAATAATTATGATGAAAGTTTAGGAATTTTAAGAGGAGAAAGTAATTATATAATGATAAATTATGTAATTTATATAAGGAAATTTAAGTAAAATATTAATGAAATAAAAATTATATAAGAATAATTATATAATTTATATAAGAGGATTCAATTAATTGAGGATGGAAGAAAACAATTTATATAAAATGTACAATATGTTATTGTATAGTTTACATAAAGTGTAATGAGTAATGAAGAAAATAATGAGAGAGTTAATAAAGGTAGAATTATTGATTATATAATTAATCAATAATTACGGAAAAATCTTGGAAATTATTTAAAAAGGAAAATGTAATTATATAAAATATATAATAATAAATTATATAATTTATAAAAGAAAGTTAAAGTAAATAGTAAGGAAATAGTAATTATATAAAAATGATTATATAATTTATATAAGAAAAACACATTAATTAAGAAAGAAAATATTATTGTACAAATGGTGCAATATTTAATTATATGGTTTATATATAAGGTGTGTCAAATAGTAAAGAAATGAAAAATAAATGACGATAATGAATGCTCTAATTTATTAAATTATGTTTATTGTATGATGAAATTGTTTTAATTTTTATGGGAAATAATATTTTAGAAATTTAAACATGTTAATTAAACATGTTGTCCATGTAACGAAGTGAAAAAGTATGAAAAATAATTTTTATAAGTTGTATGTGTTATTTTATTAATTTTGGAGGTATAAAATACTTCATATAATTACATGCATGTCATTATGTGTGTACAAAAATTATCAAGTAAAATACCTTAAAAATGTATAAATACTATTTATAAATCATTTTATGAATTTTAGTGAATTAAAATAAATATTTTAAGGACATTATGTAAATTATTTATTATACGAAATAACTACGTAATTTATTAAATTGGAACGGTGCATGAAATTTTTACCACTTCAACTCCAAGTCGGTGGACTTGGAGTAATACTTCAATTTTATTCATACACTTAAAGATTATATATATAGAAGGGTAAAAATAAAAAAATAAAAAACATAAACATTTCTTTTCTCTTTCTTCTTCCACCTCCGCCACGCCACCGAGCACCACCACCACCAAGAAAGAGAAAATATTGGTGCCATCCAAGTGTGTAAAAAGTTTCAAAGGAAGGTTTCCAAAGCTTAAGGGAGGTATAAAATTCCTTTATTTGAATTAATTGAGTATTTTTTTGTGATAAAATAATTTTGTGAAAATTTAGTAAATAATTAGAATAATTATTCCAGATAATTTTTGAAAGTATATATGTGAATTATATGATGTTTAGAGTAATTATTATGGGAAAAGTTGGATCAAAAACATGAAATTTGGAATTTAGAATGAGCAATCCCGAATAGGAGCGATTCTGTCCATTTTGGTGCAGAATTTGAAAATTTTTCCTTCTACAAAGCTGTAGAGAATTAAATTTCGTGTGGAATGGACTTAAAATTCGTAATTTTCTGATAAACGAGCTAATTTCTATGAATTTCGGAAGATTTAGCACAGTGAAACGTGATCTGTCCAAATTCTGTCCATTTAGGTGCAGAATTTGAAAATTTTTCCTTCTACAAAGTCGTATAGAATTAAATTTTATGTGGAATGGACTTAAGATTCGTAATTTTTGGATAAACGTGCTAATTACTGTAAATTTCGGAAGCTTTATTGCATTAAAAATTAAAATTTAACTATTAAAAATATTTTGTGCTGAAATCATTTCTGGGCAGAAATATTTTAATATTATGTTTGATTTTTTAAAAAAAATTTGTGAATTATTGTGGAGCATGGATATTTATTGTATTTTATGGCTATTTAAAGTTAATGTAAAAATAAGTGAAAATTCATGAAAAAATCTATGAATGTTGAAAAATTACGAAACTTGGTGAAATTTTTTATAATAATATAAGATAAATATTGATGGTGTTTGGGGGATATAAAAGTATGTTGAGTGATTATTTATATTTTTAAAGCTATTAAATAATAGTTCTTATATATATAAATAATTATAGAAAATTGTCGGATAATCCAGAATTCCACCTCTTTCATATGGCGAACACTTTCTGGAAAATATTTTTCATTAAACAAATCCTGAAACTCCGTCCAGGACATCTCAAGTGCCCAATGATGGGTACATTTTATCGATTCCCACCAATGGTTTGCTTTTCCTCTGAGCATGAAGGTAGCAAATGAGACCTTTTGATCATCAGTGCAGCGTAGAACTTCAAATATCTTTGTCATTTGCTTTAACCATGCTTCAGCCTTAAGTGGGTTCGGCTTCCCAAAAAATTCAAGTGGCCCCAACTCTTTAAACTACTTCGCAGTGACCATCCTCGAATTATCAGCATTTCCACCGATGGGAGTTCCCCTCGCTTGATTTTGCATGAATTGCATAAAGTTTCTAAAGAAACCATCACAATTCATATGGCCACCTGCGCTATTTTCAGAAGCTGCAGGAGGATTATTTGTAGCCTCCTAATTTTCTGCAGCGTAATTCATCCCTTGGTTTTCAGATGCCATTCTGAAATATGATCACAAAATAAAGGTTAGTTTAAACAAACTGACTTGTCACTTTTGTCGCTTCATTCAAGTCAACTAGCAAAATTTAACTTAGGTAAGACACACTAGCAAAGGATTCTAATCATCTCTCCCCTCCTAGTTCTAATCCCAGATCTTCATGCAAGATCATATCCCTAAGCTCTGATACCAACTATGACGCCTCCAAATCTGGTCCACACCACCCAATTTAAGTAGTCAAAAGACTACAACAAAATTATTACAATACACTGTTTAATAATACACAGCTAAGTCTTCACAATTATTACTATTCTACAATATAGTGAAGACTACTATAGCAACTATCACGGACCACTACTCCATTCTCATTTCCTCCCCGCTAGTCCCGACTATGCTCTCATTTCTTGAACAATTGAACAAAAAGGAAAGGGTGAGCTCAAATAGCCTAGTAAGGAATATCATGATTAAGATAATAAAAAATAAATTATTCTTAGCCTTCAAAAGTTGAGTTCTTAATTGAATATAATAGACAACAAGTTTTAAATCAACAACTGCAGTTGAGTTATAAACAGTAAGATTAACAACAACAGTTAAGTTCTTAAACAAAGTTTCACTGCAGTGAAATAACCACCACTAAGAGAATCAAGTATATCATAATGTCTACTATCGTCTCTTTTTAAGAAAATCACCATCAACTTTTATCATCTAAAACACTGCTGGTCTTGATCATGCCAAACAACAGTTCTTCTTTGCCCCCGACCAAAGAGAACATTCATCGCGTGTCCTTTTCATCCGACCAAAGACACCCAACAATTATATCGTCTTTATCCTATATCGCCTTTAACCTATATCGCCTTTAACACATCATCTATGTCCCAGGCCACAGATATTCAAAACAACCTGATACTTGATGATTAAAATAACAAAAGGGATATAAATAATGAATAGAAGAAACAAGATAAACAATAACATGAGGAGTTAACAATTAACTTTGTCCAGATTCAAATAATGTCCAAATTACCAACATGATGTATAGAAAAATGTGTTCGAGTCCAAGAGTAATGTCCAAGATCCATACGAAGAAGTTCAACGGTAAGGTTTACGGTACAAGGAATTAGTCCAAACTGTTCACAGTTCAAATAAATGTCCACGGTTCAAAAGTTCAAGGTCCATAAGTTCACAATCCAAATAAATGTCCACATTTCAAAAGTTTAAAGTCCATAAGTTCACAGTTCAAATATGATGTTGGAAATTTAATAGGAATGTTCATGTCAAAGAGTATTAGATGAAGTACAAACTATTAAAGGAATATTAATAAATTATTAATTCAAGAATTCCACCGTTTAATAATATTAGAAATACAAATGAGATACTTTCTTACAGTAGTAAGTTTAAGTAGAAGATGAAAAAAATGGTATCCCTTACAAATAATAAAGAAAATGATATCCTTTTATGATGACGAAAAGAATGATACCCCTTACCGCAATAAGTTTAAGAGTTTGAAAGAAAAGTGATATCACTTACCTTATCTCGTGACTAAATACAGCTTTTATGAGGTTGATCAACTTGAACAATACTCGTACCCTTACATGTTGACTAGCTAATAAATAAGCATAACAGTTTTCACGCGAGCGTCGAGAATTAACCGAGAAAATTTGTTTATACTTTTATAGTATGATATTGGTAATTAGTATTTAGATATCACTGAAATGTGAATTATGAATTTTGAATAAAGGTTTTAGATACGAACAAGCTGGAGTGACTTAACTCAGTAATTACAAGTTAAGTCGGGATATTGTGATACTCGAGGCAAGTTCCTCAGTACTCGATGTTAATTGTTTATCTGTTACTTTATATTAACTTTTGTTCGAATGCATATAAAATTATTTGTTATGTGATTTATTATTAATATGACCGCGATGTGCATTCGGTGCAATTAAGTGACTATCACGTACTTGCTGGGCTATTTTATGCTCACTCTTGTTTTAAACATAATATTTTAACTAAACCCGAGCAGGCCGAAGGATCGGGTACAGACAAGGGAAAAGGAAAAGTCAGCAAATAATAAATGTATTGTAATAGAGTCATGAAAATATTATATTATCTTTTGTAATATGTCAGGTACAAATGTGTATGTATAAATGTATGTAGAACCTGAGATAGTTATGTATGAATGTAAATTAAGTTTTATTATTTTATTCAAAATGGATGAATGTGATGACAGAGTATAATAGTAACGTGAGCACCAAACCTGTGGTTCAAGGAATCCGGATTTGGGGGCATAACAATTGATTTATTTCAACTTCCTTTATGCTTCTATGATCAGTAATACAATTTTTGACCATGCAAATTTTTCATTTTCATTCTCAAACTTTGTATAAGACTCTATTATTGATCTTTGATCTTTCTACACGATTTATTTGAAGTCCCCTTATGCTTGACAATACGATCTTTGATCACAACTCTTTATACTCTACGATCTCCTTCTTGACTATGTTTTACCTTATAATTTTTTAGCAATGCAATTCTGATTTGGCTCCACAATCTGGTATTCCTTCAAAACGATCTATTGTGTTATACGATCTTCTTAAGGTCTATACAATAATTTTTCTCAAAAGATCAACCTAACAAATTTGATCTTTTCTAAACTAAATCATTATACATTGATTTCTTTATTAAAGACTTTAAAAAAGTTACACTTTACAAATATACATTATTATTTATATCAATTCTAAGTCCTTGTAAGGACTGTCCATTTTTCTAACATAATCATTTTGCAATTATTGAACTATATCAGTTAACTAAACAATCAAATCATTATACGATCAACATTATCATATATCTAACTATACGACAGATCATTTGCTATACATTAACTATACGATCAACATTAAATGTACACACATTGACATTGTTAACTATACGAATATCATCAAATCATTGTCATACATCTAACATCCTCCTCCTATTTGATGATGACAAAACCCTAAATCATGCAATACGAAAGTTAAATGAACAGTTTCATAATTAAACATTTAATCAGTAAAAAATTTGAAAGTAAATAATATATAGTGAGACTCTGTATAACAAAAATAAGCTTTTTATTTCTTTTACTCAGCGATTAATTACAAATAGATGTAACTAGACATTACATAAATTTTATTCTAATTTTTTTTTCTCGCCCTTAGTCTCAGCCCTTGTCCTTGTTCTTCATATTTCTTCTCCCCCCTTTTTATCAGCTTCATCTGGATTGATGTCTTCAACTGGGTTTGATGAAGACCCGAATTCTGATAGCTTAGAAGGTTAGATTTAGGAGAGGTGAGGCTTCAACATGCACCTCTCTTTCTCCTCCTTCTAGCTCTCGGCCTTCCCTCTCAATGACTGGACTTGTCATGATTGTTGAAGCCCTTTCAGTCCCGCTAAATGCATCATCATAAGGCGCATTAGCATGGGGGAATACTCTTACATGGTGATCAAACTTAATTCCAGGAGTATGAACTTTATAGCACAGTTCAAAAATGACAATGAAACGACATTCGAATTTTACTTGAGTGAAATCGGATTTGTCACGTTCGGATCGATGCCATTATCCTTTTTTCAGAGTATGTCTTGATTCACAATGGGTGATCAGTACTTTGATGCTCCTAACCTTTCTTCTAGGGGTTCGATTTTTTTTTCTCTTCATATAGAAGTAGTATAAAGCCCGATCGTAAGGCAGTGTTCTAGAAGGTTTGGGGAGTAGACATGGGCTCCTATTTCGTTTGGAAAAACTAAGAAGGGTTTTAAATGCGTTTGAATGCAGATACATATTGTTATATAGAGGGAATGCAAGATAAGGGGTCAATTGAAACTTAATGATTTCTACGAAAGATAAAAAGACAAGATTTAATAAATCTTATGAGTGTTTTCATTTCTATGTAATCGTATGTAATCAATATAGAAGTTGGGGAGACTCTTTCATTGAAAGAAAAAGTTTAAAAATAATATTCATCAATTTTTTGTTTAAGGTGGACAAGTATCATGCTTTTATTTGAGATTCAGCCAACCATTGACTATAGGATTAAACAACCTTGCATTTTCCACGCCGGCATAGCTATAGCTTTTCAGATGACCTTTACATATTTTTAATCTTATTTCATACCTTGGCAGATTTATATTTAATTCTTTTTATTATTTTGGACTATTTTATTATCGTAAAATGTCCATTCAACAAACATTATATATACGAAGGAAAAAAATTACATTACGATTAGTGTAACTCTACGTTTCTTAATTTTAACTCAGCGAATTTTTAAGACTTTACTATCAGTTTTATTCAACAAAGTTGACATTCTACGATTAGCGTGATTTGACATTTTAGGAAACAAAAAGACTTATTTTACTAATCTTGAGGTTATAACATAGATTCAGTTATATGTATGGACATCACTAGTATAAACAAATTATCATTTAGCATACAAGAATGCATATCATTAGAATTCATAGAGATGATCATATTGAGATAGAGATAAGAAAAACATATGAACAGCTGGCTGATTTTTAAGACCATTGAGCAGCTTTCATCATTAGTGTAACCAGTATTTTAAGTTAACCTTGACATTTTTTTTGTTTCTTACTTGTTCATTTTGCATTCTACAATGTTAATATCTATATATACAAACTCCAAAGTAGTTGATTCTGGATGTGTTTGGAGTGTTCTTTGTTAGAAAATGAGAAGTAAGATCATTTGTAGCATAAATACAGAAGAAATTGTACTAACTGATCTACTTTTAGTTAGACACAAGATGCAACCAATTTTACCTTTTCCTTACGTGTATCTTTTTAGATGCAGAATATGATGATGTTTTCATACAGGAAGTTGATTCAAAGCACTTATTTCAGTGAACTTCATGAAATTCTTGATTTGATTAATGTGCTCCATTTGCCTTTAAAGAAGCTTATCTTGCTCATTATTGTCTTTTATTTTATAAAACTTGGCTACCATCTTACAACTTATCATCAGTAGAATCAATCATTATAATTTATATTTGTATAAACATTTGTGTGCACTTCTTAAGAAGTAGGATAATATTTATTTTGCCTATAGATTTATTCCATATTTTATAAGAAAAAGTTGAATTAACAGAACCTAAAGGTAGTTTGTCCTGAGATTGAACTTTGTCTTGTTGAGGATCATCTTTGAGGATCATTCTATGATTTTCTGATGAGCGTCATGAGCAAGCAACATTCAACTTAATTGATCTAATTTCCTGTGATCGCACTTCTTCTTTGTATTCCTCAAGTTTGAATTCTGACATTGTTGATTTATTCGTTGTTCATATCGATCGTAGAGTTTATTTGCTCTTCTTTTTTGATAGAGGTTGTCGTAGACCATCAAGATTTATCTTCCTTTCCTCCCAAGATAATGTTTCGATAGTAAGCATAATTGTTATTGGTCTCAGCTTCAGATGATAAGAGCGTGTTTTGTTCCTCTTGTGAAGCTCAAAGCTCAGTAAGTCTTTGAAATATTTACTTCACGGAGTTCATAGATTTAACACTTTTCTTTGATCGTTCTTTGATCTTTTTATTGTCAACTTACAAAATTTGATTGTCATTGAGCTTCGATAAAGATTAACTTGGAAGTCCAAGGATTTGACTTTGAATGCACTATCATCTGTGTAAGTTAGGAAGACTTCTTGATGTTCTAATACATAAAAGATTCTGCTAGATTCCTCTTTTCCTTAAAGCACAGTCGAAGAGCTTGGTAACATGTGAGCATTCATTTTTCAAAATTTGTTCAGAGGAACTTATTTCCCGCATTTCAGTTTTAGTTTTGGTACTCATACTTGATTGAGTCCAAATATAAGTCAACTTTAAATATCCATGTATTTTTCAATCTTGGATTTTCCAAACTCTGAATATGTATACAAAATTACACACAACAGTGATGTCACAAAGAATATGACAAATATGGCACTGAACATTTAGTTCTTTATTTGTTTGGAAACTTTGTTATTCCTAGATAGTTTTGAACTTAATGGTTTTTTTTGGTAGCATAAAGGTTCTGCATTAAGATTTCGTAGAATGAAGAATAACTTCTACAATTGTTACATAATATATAGATTCATAGAGTGTCTTTTTACACAACCGTAGTGTTATTATTAAACGATTAATATAGAAAATTGCCCTTTAAGCCTATGAGTTTGAAACCATTGTTGATCTAGTCATGTATGAACAATTTAATTTTCTAGACTCGTTCAATTTCTATTGTCATACAAACCAATTACTTTTCAGCTCTTTTGGAAAGAGAGTTTGTCATACGATCGTTATCTAGTTGAGTTAGCTTTACATTTCTATTTGACTTGATCATAATGTTGTGTTATCACAATTGAAAATTTACACACATGGCAGATATGACTCGTATATATGCGTGTATTAGAGTTTTAATTTTACCTCTGTGAAGCAACTTAAGGAGCATTAAATTCCTTGCCTTGTTGCATAGCTTTTTCTTTCTTCAGTATTTGATAATTCTTCATGAGATCTTATGATATTGCATTTATTGAGCTTGTCTAATAATAGAAAGAATTGTTGATTCTGTTGTCAAATATTTAGGTTTGCATTTGAGAACTCAACAATGTATGAGCTAAATTGTTCTAAGATCATAAAGTATTGGACATTTGATTGGATTGAAGGACTTTAGAATTCAACGATCGTAAGGTGTCGGAGATGTCCATATTATTATAAGAGTAATGCAGGTAGCTTGTTGAATCTGTTCTGCAGTTGTTGATTTCTCCTTGCAGTTCTCTCTTGATCATTATGCATTCTGGATCTTTTTGTTCCCTTCTGATCTGAGGTCTTTCCTTAGTTATGTCACCTTCGAATTGATTCTGACAAAATTCTTTTTCAAATAGAGTCCTTAAGTGATATTTCTACAACTTTGAAGACAGCATCTTCAGTATTTCTTCTAGCAACTTCAGTCTGATTAGGCCTTGTCAAGGACTTTTGGAAGACTGAGAAGAGTGTTGAATCTCTCTCTTATGACCTTGTTTTCTTTGATGAGCTAGGAGAGGTTTCTTGCTTTGTCTAGCACCTTCATTTATTCCTGAGTGGGCTTCTGAGACTTCTTAGTGATTACCCTTGATTAGTCAATTCTTAAGGCCCGTGAGTGGAGCTTTCCTTACTAGTCCAGAGTGACTGAAGGAGTTCTCTAACATCTTTTAATACACACATACATAACTGCATGCACTGAACCATTTTAGTAAGTAATTTTACAATATTGCAAAAAAAAAATCATTAACTAATCTTTAGAACTAATTTTTGATGTGTGCCATAAGATGTACTCAAGCTGTTAAACTTTAACAAGAGAAGCTACTCTAATACCAATTTTTGGTTCATTGATGGCACAAAGGTGATCTAAAAGGGGGGTTTGAATAGTCACATTAATTATCATTTATTTAATACTTAGTTATCGAATCATTTTCTATGTAATTATAGTGGAATAGTTAATTTAAAAAACACCCCTTCATGATCTGAGAGAGTAAAATGTCAATTCTGTTTGAGTTATGTTATTGAAATGATATTGCAGATTATAAAATAGTTAAGACAATTAATGTAGTTAGTGTATTTGGTAGTTGACGCAGTTATAAAGTAAAGCAGTAAAAGACATAAGAGATGACATAGTTATTTAAAGTGGTTCAGAGCATAAAGATCTTCTACTCTACCCTTATGCACTTCTGGCAAGGAATCCACTAAGGATATTCTCACTCAATACAATCAGATCACTGAGATCTGTTTAAACCTGAACCACTGAGATTCCTTTGAGTCCCTAAGTCTAGGCATTTCGATCACTAAGACCTGGTTCACTCAAAACCACCACAATCAGACACTAAGTCCATCCACACAAGGTCTAATTCACTTAGAATCAAGCAAGTAACTAAGTCCCATCTTTCTGCTACTGTTGTTGATAAAGGTGATTGAGGTGCTGCTAAGTTGGCATTAAGTTGTTCTTCGCTGATAGAACTTAGTAGCGGAGCAATTTCTTCTTAACATTGACTCTGGAGCCTTTTGATGTGTCTTTTTTTCTTCTGCTCTAATTTATGGAATCACTCTTAATTGATCCTCCAAAGTTTGCCTTAACTTTGGGTTAATGATATGTATATAATCAGCAGATCAATTTTCTTGTCTACTCTTTTCTCTTCTCTTCCCATTTTGAACTCTACGATTTAGAAGCTCAGTTCATTCTCCCTTTTTTTATTTTTTGGCTTACTCTACCCTCTATCTCTCTTAATTTCAAATAAGAGTTTATATTTATAGAAAGGATGTCTGCAGAAATACCCGTTGGAAAGTAGTCATTGCTTTAATCTCTATGTCAATCTTTGAAGATTTCTGATAGTGACACTTGATATTAAATGTCAGTTCGCATTCAGCTCTGTCTTCATTTATAGTATGCTATGTAATATCCCAGATATTTCACGAGATTTTTAAATAAGGTCTTGATGATGAAATAAAGGTTAGGTATCAAAACCTATTTTTGTAAAGGAAGCGTGTAAAAAGTGGATTAAATTTTTATTTAAGTGATGTGTTGTAAGAACTTCTATGGTTGTAAATAGGGACTTTTAAGATAAAAGGCTTTAACTAGAAATGATATGAGATTTTATGAACTAAGAAATTATTAATAATAATGCGAGGGAATTACCCAATTGTATGTGTACTTGTAATTAAACTATGAAAGGAATGGCCATGTCATTTAATTACAAGTGCAGTGAGTAGAGGTAAATTATTGATTAATTAATCTAATGGGCCTTTACAGGTTAGGTTGAAGTTGAATTAATTGAGTAAGTATTTAATTGATAGGTCATGGAATATGATTCAACATTATATTCGAGGATGGCTTGAGTTAATAATCAATAAAGATTTGAATATGAATTTAATTGATTTAAGTAAATTATGTGCAGTATGACTTGAATTCGAGTCATTTATTTAAATAACTTAAATAATGGCCATAAGGGCTAAGTGAAATGTTTTAATTAATTAAGCATGGGACTTAATTATTTTATTATGGAATAATGTTTAGAATTATTTTCTAAGGTTACATGATTTATAATTTTATGTAACAAAAGTGGTGCAAGTTATTTGATAAATTTAATTGGAGCTCTTGTGTAGCTCAAATTAATAGACCCAAGTGCATTATGTAAATTAAAATAGAATCCAAGCCATATATCCCTTGCCATTTCCGGATGGAGGCCTGCTTGATGACTCAATGTGTGTATATTATAATTTTGAAATATATTTTGGAATAATGCCCAATAATTAAATAAGTACCCAAATTATTAATTAGTAAGTTGGTTACGAATTATGGAACAATTAAATTAGTTAATTAATAATGGGGGAATTGCTAATTTTAAAGTGGGCCCAATCATTGACCTAATGTCATGGTTTTTCCATTTTAATTTCAGTCACTTTGTTGCAATACTAGTGGACCAATTTTGGACAGCTTTGTTTCATTATTGAAGCCCAACCCAAGCAACATTAGTCTTTTCCGATTCATGATCGGCAACCCAAATTGGGAGTTTAATTAATCAATTTTCAGCAACCTTTGGTCCATCAATACTCTAAATTAATTAGCACACACTTAACAAAATTTTGTTAGTAAAATGGGCAGCCAACTTTGGCTTCTAGCAGCTAATTTTCGGCAGCCCAAATGGTGGGTGAATGTTGTTTTAGTTCAATTCATAGCAGCCCATTGTTCCTTTTCAGCCCAAATTCGGTAGTCTTGTGGGTTGAATGGAAGCTATTTTTACCCAACATTTAACAACCCATTGTGTTATGCAAATTAAATTAACATGACACCCAATTGGGACCTCAATTTCGGTAAAGACAGGAGCCAAGGGGGAATGATTTGCTAACTTTTTAGGGGTTGAGTAAGGGCTTCCATAGAGTTCATGGTGGCAGAAATTGTCAACTGAGATAAGGATGTTTGCAGACTATGTAGTGGTCATTTAGGGGTTAATGTAAGGGGGCAAGATAGGCTGGTATAGCTGATGAAAGGAATGAAGATACTTTCATAGATACGCAACCGTGTATGTTATTCAAACTCTTGTTCTCATTTCATTTATTTTTCATGGATAAGCAAGCGCTAGCTATAGAGAAGTTCATAAGAAATAAAGAGTGAGTTCGGATGGCAAAGGAGAAGAAGAAGGTTGCAGTTTCAGATTTTTCCTTTTTCAACCAAGAGTAAAAATCAAGTCTAAAGCTAAACTTCGAAAGGTAAAAGACTATTACACTTAAACTTGGTACAAACCTATGTTTTGATAATGTATGTTGGTACAATTGTTTTGATGTGGGAGTTGTAATTGTTGTGGTGTTTTCGCATTATGGAGGATCCAGGAGTTACCAAGTTGGGATGTGCTAGGAGTTTGTGCTTTATGTGATTAAATGTTGACTAAAATAATAATCTGTTAAGAGATGCTCACCAAATGTTTGATCAAATGCCTAAGAGAACAGATTCTTGCTAAATAATTATTCTAGATGATGTTCTCAGATTTAATAGCCTTGCTATGCCTTGCGAATTAGTAATACATGTATAAAGTGTGGATGAATCCAAGAGAAAATGGACAAAATGAATTTATACATGTATTAAGTGCATTTGTTTTTATCATACAGGCAAGCTATGAACCCAATGAAACAAAAGCAAAGAACTGCCTGCCAAATGTATGAATAAAATCCTAAGAGAACTAAGAATGACAAAATTTGTTTTCTAAAAGTTATTTTTAGATGAAATAGCTTGGTTATAATATTGAAAGTGTAAATACAAGAAACTTGTATGTGTGAAATCTGTGGATTTAAAGCCTTATATGATTATGTGGTTGGTATTTGTGCTTATGTGCTTTAAGAACATGATAATGATGGGTTCCATTATAAATTTTAATCATACGTATGACACCGTGAGATATAAGAGAGCAGATCTGGGCAAGAAAATCCCGAAAAACTCGCCGGAAAACCTGCCATTCCGCCGGAGAAGATGATCGAAAAATATTTCCCGGCCAACTTTTCGATAAGCCCGTTTCTCTATGTTAGAGGTAGAATCTGGAAATAAATCCTTCTACAAAGTTGTATATAATTAAATTTCATGTGGAATGGATATAAGATTTGTAATTTTCGGATAAACATGCTAATTATTATGATTTTCGAAAGTTTCAGCACATTTAAAATTATAATTTAATTGCAGAAAAATTATTTGTTTTATGACAATTATTTTACAGTAGTGTTATGATATTATTTCTGAATTACTGAAAAATTTTGGTGAATTATTGGAGAGCTTAGATATTTATTGTATTTTTATGGTTATTTAAAAATAGTGGAAATTCATAGAAAATTCTATGAATGTTTGAAAATTGGTGAAAAATCTTATATTAATATAAGATAAATGTTGATAGTGTTTGGAGAATATAATAAATATTTAGGATTAATATTTAAATATTTTAAGTATTAATCTAGTTAGTTTAATATTATATTTTTCAAATTTATGATTAATTAATTAATTATTATTTAATTAATATTAAATAATAAACAAGGATGATAAATTAATTCATTATTATTTAATTACTATTAAATAATAATTAAAGACAACTAAGATTGATTATTTAATTATTTATTATTTGATTAACTTTAAATAATAAATAAATCCAGTTAGTTATTATTTATTATTAAATAATAACTAATGATATTTGATTATTTACTATATAATTTGATTATTTATTATTTAATTAACTTTAAATAATAAATGAATCTAGTTAGTTATTATTAAATAATAACTAAGGATATTTGATTATTTATAATATAATATAATTATTTATTATTTGATTAACTTTAAATAATAAATAAATCTAGTAAGTTATTATTTATTATTAAATAATAACTAAAGGTAGTTAATTACTTACTATTTAATTAATGTTAAATAGTAATTAAATGAAATTAGATTTAATGAAATAAAGAAAATGTCTTTTAACTCGTTTGTTTAAACAATTATAATAAATTATTTAATAGTTTAATAAGTGTTTAACACTTGAGAAGATTGATATAAATTAATTAAATTATAAACCTAAGATTGATTAATTGTTTTATAGGTTAATGATAGTATATTAAATTATTTGTTATGTAACTTTTATTTGCTAGATAAATAGCATAATTGAGCGCATAATTGTACAATTTTACGTAGTGCTAATTGATAGACCAATGTTGTTAATATTAGGTCATTCAAAAAGAGTTATTTAAAGCTAGTTAGTTGTAGATCGACTATCAGGCAAGTTCTCTAAACCCTACTCAATTTATATTCGAGCATGATATATTATTTTATTGAGCAAGTTTCCTTCACTTGTGCACACTTTATTATTTTGTGCAAGTATTTTGACTGCAAGTTTTTTAACCTTAAACTCATTATTTGAGTAAGTTCCTAACTTTGGCTTAAATTATCATTTTCAAGCATGCCTGTGGTTTAATTATTGTCTATTATTCCACTTCAATAATATTTATTGTTAATCGCACTTGGTGCAAATTGCATATGTTCATCGGGTATGAAAGGCTGATCACCTTGATTACCAAAGTAGTTGTTCATGGTCATTGTTGGCCCCTCAGCATTATTGATTCAGTTATTCAATTATTTATCATTCTTTCTCAATTATTATATATTATTGAAAATTCGAAAGCCTATTCCTTTTCAATCATGATATATCTTTTTTGTATTTAAACTTGCTGAGCAAAATAGTTGCTCACTCTTGCTATATCATGATAATATTTCAATTAAGCTCGAATGCTTCAAGAAGGACAAAGACAAGATGAGAAATTCAAGAGTAGATTATCAGACGATATTATCTGTTATGTTATCTAATGTGGTTTGACTATGTAAACATTTTTAGTTATTAAAGGTATGTATTAAGTTAAGGTTGATAAACCCTTGGGGAAATTGTTGTGGAATCATTTGGAATAAACAATGTATGTTTATATTTTCCGCGTTAATTGTATAGAGTGTAAGAAGATGACATATCGTGACGTACCAAGTCCAAGGTTCAAGGTACCCGAATTTGGGGGGGTTACATGCTAAAAATGGCAACTATGTCAATAACATCACACTGTGCATCTTTCTCTGATCTCTATTAAGAGAATCCAAAGGTCTGCTGATATTTTAAACTCAAACTAGCCAATAAACACAATCATGTTTTGATTCCACATTTGAACTTTAACTTGGAGAGATTGCATTGCGCTCTTCAATCTATGATTAGTCTACTTTCAGCAGTCTGATAGCTTTTCAATCTTGAAGTTAAATCAATCGTATAGTGGAGATAATATGATTAGAGCTTTAATATGATTGCATTATTATGCATACTTTATAACACGATCATGTCTTCGTCATAAGAGCTGAATCCTTCTATACGATCTTGTATGTTCTTATTTTCATAATACGATCTGACCTCTTCTATACAATTTTGTGTGCTCTTGTCTTCACAATACGATATGACATCTTCTATACGATTCTATGTGCTCCTGTCTTCACATTATGATCTAACCTTTTCTATGCAATTTTGTGTGCTCCTTTCTTTACAATACGATCTGAGCTATTTCATACGATCATGTGTGCTGCTCCTTTCTTCATAATACAATCTAAGCTCTTCTATACCATCTTGATTTAGCACTACGATTCTGAACATACAAAATGAATCAACTGGTCTCATGTGATTCAGATTCTTATTTTTGTTAACAAGTCTTCATTGTGATCTTCAGTTCTTTATGCCCTTCTTCTTCTTGATGTCCCTTGTGCTCATCTAAAGACTTTTACTCCTATAAGTTGATCCTTTTCAAGTTCATTTTTTCTTTCTTGATCTGCTCTACATGATTCGCAACTTCGTATGACTTCTTGTTCAGTATCCTCCATCTGCTAATTTATACCTTGTTCCTAGTTTGCTTTAGACTTCTTTACTGGAGAGTTCTTTGATAACGGTACCTTAATCACATGTCATAGTTTTAATGTTGGGAATTTGCAGTCTGCATCATGATCATTTAACACTATAAAGGTAGCTTATTTTTGTGGAACTGACGACCCTCTTATGTTCTTTTTCCTTCTAAAATCTGTAGTTGTACTTCAATCTTCACTGTTGTAACAGCTCCCCCTCACTTGACCACTTGACCATCTCTATCTTTAAAATTATTGATTTCCTTTTCCTTTCTTCTCCTAAGAAGTGTGTTTGATCTTACTAACTTTGTGCTTAAGCATTCTTCTGTATCAGTTCACTACTTAGCACATGATCTCTTATAAGTTTCCTTTATATCCTTAGTGATTTTGTTGCTTAACCTTCGATATGCTTCTCACTCTACAATCTTGAGATCTGCTCTGAGCTTTACTGTAATGTTTTACTTTCCTTAGCAATTTACTTGATGAAACTGCCATTATAAAAGCTTAGCCTTCTTTCTAGACAATCTAATTATTTTAACTTAATCTTCAGAGTGAGTTGTTATTTGAGTTGAATCCATTTACTCAATAATCAGATCCTTTAGCTCTACTCTACGATCTTCGTTGTTGCTATACTTCTTGACTTAACCAATTCAAAATGAACCGTACAATCCAAAGTGAGTTTTGTAATCTGCTCTTATGAATTATTCCAACTAATTCTACTATGTGATCTAGATTCTCATCTCGATGATCTGCCCTTTGCTTTTTAATACGATTTGACTGCTATGTACGATTTTGAGTTCACTTTGCGATCAGTCCTTCATTATATGATCTTGAACTTCTTTTACAATTGGAGCTCCTATACGATCATCCTTTCTTATACAATTCTTGAGCTACTCTACGAATTGATCTTCTCCATGTGATTTAGATTAAGCTCTACGAACTCACCTTATGCTTTATAATTGATTTATTTCAACCGCCCTTAAGCTTCTATGATTAGTAATACAATTTTTGACTATGCGGATTTTTCATTCTCAATCTCGAACTTTGTATACGACTCTATTGTTGATCTTTGATCTTTCTGTGCGATTTATTCGAAATCCCCTTATGCTTGACAATACGATCTTTGAATCACAACTCTTCGTACTCTGGGATCTCTTTCTTGACTATGTTTTTGTTAGAGTTCATGCCCTAGAGTCCAATTATTTGATGTAATTGCTTAACATTTTTGATATTATATTTGATTGAATAAATGAATTATTTTATTATGGTTTTATTTACTACGTTATATAAATGTTAGCATAATAAAAGTCCTTAGAATAGTGATACGAATTATATAGCTTCAAGTATGTGACTTGAACATGAGATTATATAATTACAATTAGTATCATTGCTCTTAAATGTCCCTATTAAATGTCCCTAGTCGAGTATCATTGTTAATGGACAACAATGATGCATTGAGACTAGTATGTGGATTGACTGATGGCCAAATCTCATTGGTCATAAATATATGAGATATTGAGTCAATGCATAGGTACATGTTAGAGAACAATGTACTGGACTGACCCATCATGAGAATTCTACGTGGAGCATTATGCAAAGTGTCATAAGAAATTATCATAGTGACAATGATGTAATGATCCTTCGACCTGAAATCACTATATTATTACACGAAAATTTATGTACTTTGATATCATCAAAAGTCACCTTTAACAGGGTGAACAATAAAGGTGATTATTGGGTACATCATGAATCGTATGAGGAATATGAGTGATCTAGATGAAATTTAACCCTCCTATATATTATGGGTGATATCCATAGGCCATTTGATTGAGTAGGACTATGAAATGCATGGTCATGCTCAAATAGTAATTTGTTTCATATAGTCTACTCATTGATCAAGAAAACTCAAATTAAATTATGAAGAGTATGACACATTCCATGCCTTGAGTTTAATCTAGGATGTCAAGGTTAAAAGGTTGCATTGGTCATTGATCTTATTATTATTTTGGTAACAGTGATGTATTACTAGATGCCGCTCACTGTTTATAATTTTATAATATGATTTTAAAATTATTGCCAATATAATAATAACTTATAGGGTCACACACTTAGAACGTATTTAAAAGAAAATTAATTTAAATTGTAAGTATTTAAATATATCAATATGATTGATAGTATTTAAATTACGAATTTAAATTAATAAGATAATTTGTATATATATATATATATATATATATATATATATATATATATATATATATATATATATATATATACTAGAGATAACCCGTGCCTAAAGGCACGGTACAACTAATATAATAATTGATTACTATATTTAATATTTCAAAATTCAAAAATTTCAAACTGTATTATTATTATTATTATTATTATTATTATTATTATTATTATTATTATTATTATTATTATTATTATTATTATTATTATTATTATTATTATTATTATTATTATTACTATGATAATACTTATTATTATTATTATTAACACTATTATTATTATTATTAAAATAATAATTATTACTATTTTTAAATTAATTATTAATTATTATTATTATTATTATTATTATTATTATTATTATTATTATTATTATTATTATGATTATTACTATTATTATATTAATTATTATTATTATTATTATTATTATTACTTAACTATTATTATTATTATTATTATTATTATTATTATTATTATTATTATTATTATTATTATAGTGTAGTGGTGAATTTGAATTGGGAGGAAAATGTGAGTGGATTGATTTTTGAAAAAAAGTGTTGAATTGGGGGGAAAATGATAGATAGATTGGTGACCGTTGGATGTTGAAGCCTCAAATGATTTGAGACCGTAGGATGTTGAAGCCTTAATTGAGTTGAGACCGTCGGATGTTGAATTATTGGGATTTGCGCCGCTCTGTTTTGTAGTATAGATATAAATTCGGATTTTTATTATTCTATTTATTTAAGTTTTTGGTTAATTCCTATTAACTGCTATATATACATGATATATCAGTAGTTTTTAGCACGTAAGAAAAAACTAAAAAAAAAAACTAGATGCTTTCAGAAAGAGGATAGAGAGAAAAATAGTTCAGAAATTCTGATCTTGGTAGCTAGTACCGCGGTTCCTTTTTGCTGCAAATCCTGTGACGATTCGCGGAGCATTCGTGTGGATACCGTAGAGATGCAGTCATTGGATTGCGTTGAAGATTCGAAGCGTTCCAGAATTCTCAATTGTCTCTATCGACTCCATTCAAGCACGATTAATCGGTAAAACAAATCTAAACTTCTGATTAATATATTTTCACAAGGATCCTGTTTTAGGGTTTCGAAAATTTTTAAAAATTCCGCTGCGTTTATGTGTCGAAATCCCTACAGTTTTGCCTTACGATTTCTGAACAATGCGATTCTGACTTGGTTCCACAATCTAGTCTTCTTTCAAAACGATATGTTGTGTTATACAATCTTCTAAAGTTTTATACAATAATTTTTCTCAGAAGATCAACCTAACAAGTTTGATCTTTTTCTAAACTAAGTCATTGTATATTGATTTCATTATTAAGGATTTTACAAATATACATTATTATTTATATCAATTCTAAGTCTTTGTACAATACAATCTTTTATAAGGACTATATAATTTTCTAACATAATCATTTTGCAATTATTGAACTATATCAGTTAACTAAACAATCAAATCATTATACGGTCGACATTATTATATGTCTAACTATACAACAGATCATTTGTTATACATTAACTATACGATCAATATTAACTATACACACATTGACATTGTTAACTATACGATCATCATCAAATCATTATCAGACATCTAACATTACCCATACTTGGAGGCCACACATAGGGGCATTTAAGTAATCAAGCAGTTCTTGGTGACTAAGTTTAATTAGCTTATAAATAAGAACTCTAAGCCTTCATTATTTCTTTACAAAATTCACCAACAAACCTTAAGCAAAGAAGCTAGCATAGTATTTGAGAGAAAAAGTATTGGTTGATAGCAAGGAAGCTTGGAAATCAAAGGCTATGTTTGTTTGCAAGAAAATATATTTGGGATCGGACTATTTATATTAATTTAACACTATTTTGGACTATTTTATCCCATGATGGGGGATTAATAGTCCTTTAAATAGTCCCTCTCATTTTAAGCTATTAAATGGCTTTATGTGACTAATAGTCCAACATTAAGGGATTAATAATCATTCATCAAATGATTAAATAGTGTAAAGTAGTATTAAATTAAAGTAAATAGTTCAATCCCAAGTATATTTTTTGCAAACAAACATAGCCAAAGTGATATTGTGACGACCCCAAATCCGGGTTCTTTAACCTCGGGTTTGGTTCTCACTGTACAATACTAAACAATAATGAAATACATAAATTGTATTCAACTTCGCGGAATAATACAAAAGGTTCCTTAATCAAAAGGCTACACTTCCCAAGGTCTATTACATTAATCTTAAACATTACATATCTTAAGGGAAATACAAAAGATTTACAACAGTAATTACATAACAGTAATATAAACTAGCATGCAATTACTAAAACTAAGCATTCGCTTTCCCCTTGCCTTTGTCCGATTTAGAGCTTTCGGGAATGGCTGAAATATAGTCATGATATAGCAAGAATGAGCAACTAAATGGCTCAGCAAGTTTATAAACAACAATCATACGATATATCATGATGAAGGGAAATAACTTCAAGGTTTCAACAATAGCAATTGTGAAAGATAACAAGAATCAATGTTCAATAAAAGAAGGGATTGACTCTTTACTGCTGAGTGGTCTTTAAGGACCATGAACTGCTACTAAGGTAAAACAGACATACAATGTCTGACTCCTTGTTTAAAATAACGGGACACTTGAGGGGATCAGTCCTCTCATGTCCTATGTATATGCATCACATTTAGTTTTCTTGCGCGCTGTCGGGTATCCGACAAATAAAATCCCCTTTAACTAGGGTTGTTCTATCTCAGTCTTACTGTAAGAATCCGCACCAGCCAATGGTTTGGATAAGCTTTTATAATATTCAACTAAATGAATTTAACATGCATTTGTCTAGCCGAAACAATTAGCTTAGACGTTCTTAAATAGTTTGCAAAGCACTATGTGCGAATACAATAATCAATAGCGATGTGAAGTAATTTTTGATAATTAATTCACTTAAAGGCCTGTCAAGTAACTACGAGTGTAGAATACTTGCTCAACAATAATTGAAATGTAAATACGGTTGAATAATAATTGCAACGATAAATACAAGTTAAAGTTAGGAAACTTACAATAAAAATTACAAGTTAAGGATAGAAAACTTGCCTCGTGCGTCGTCTACTGCTAATCAAATTAATCTAACAATCCTTGAACGGACCTAACAATTAAATTAATTTGATCTTAAATTAGTATCATATACTTGTAAGTATAATGACCTTTATAAACCTTACGAACCACATCATTGATTAATTATGGGTACTTAAACACTTAGGAAATATTATCATTATTTGATAATATTTCAAACACAAAGAACTTATATTAAATGTTTAATATAGTTCAAAATAAATATCTAATATTATTAATCATTTAATAATATTTTATTAAGTTTCTAATATTATTAATCATTTAATAATATTTTATTAATTATCTAATATCATTAATCATTTAATAATATTTTATTAATTATCTAATATCATTAATCATTTAATAAAATTTTATTAAGTATATAATATTATTAATCATTTAATAATATTTTATTAATTATCTAATATCATTAATCATTTAATAATATTTTATTAAGTATCTAATATTATTAATCATTTAATAATATTTTATTAAGTATCTAATATTATTAATCATTTAATAATATTTTATTACGTTTCTAATATTATTAATCATTTAATAATATTTTATTAATTATCTAATATTATTAATCATTTAATAATATTTTATTCATTACCTAATATTATTAATCATTTAATAATATTTTATTAAGTAGCTAATATTATTAATCATTTAATAATATTTTATTAAGTATCTAATATTATTAATCCTTTAATAATATTTTATTAATTATCTGATATTATTAATCATTTAATAATACATTATTGATTATCTAATATTATTAATCCTTTAATAATATTTTATTAATTATCTAATATTATTAATCATTTAATAATACATTATTGATTATCTAATATTATTAATCATTTAATAATATTTTATTGACTTTATAATATTATTACACACATAATAATATTTTAATAATTTTCTAATATTATTATTTATTTAATAATATTTTATTACCTTTATTATATTATTATATCAATAATAATATATATACACCTTTAAATCAATAAATCAATCATATATATAATTAAAAATATATTTATTAAGTCCAAAAATACTAAAATGATTTTTGGAACATTTTTCATTTTCTGACCCGAACCAGACCCGACCCGACCCGGCTGACCCGGCCCGACCCGACCCGGTTCGGGTTTTTATTTTTTTCCAAAACAGTGGACTGCGCCCCGGCGCAGTGTTTTGTTCTACACACTGCGCCCCGGCGCTGACTCACAGAAACATTTTTCAACTTTTGATTTTTTTCCAATTTTGATACCTTTTGATCAAACCTTGATAAAATGAAATCTACACATCCAAATAACACCAAATCAGTGGTGATGTGTTCCTAACTTAATGTTTTACAATATTCCATGGTTCGATCGTCTTTTGGAAAACGTTTTACACGAAATTTACGGATCGAACCACATAGGGTTGAAAAACGACATCCTTTTTGGTAAAAGCTATAACTTCCTTGTTATTCATTATTTTTGAAAACTTCCAAAAGGTTTTATCTTTAAAACTCATAGATCTAGCTTTCTAGCCATAAAAATCCATTTTTGGATTTGTACATTTCAAAATACAACATCAAACATAGCATGGATGGTTAGGGTTTACCGGTAAAATTGTGTTACACCTATTTCTTTAACTTCTATGCATTTCTAACCTACCAAATCATGTTATAAGCACATAGAGCTATGAATATACATATATTACATAGCTAAATACTTCTAGACCATCAAAACAAGTTTTGATCGGTTAAAAATAGATTTTAACCGTTCAAAAGCTTTCTAGGCTACAAAAATGAAATGAGAAGGTGTTTAGAGAACTTTTAAACCTTTGTGATTTGTTGGCTCTCCTTCTCCTTATACCAAAGTAGGTTATGAAGCTTGAGGACATCCACCAAGACCTTCCTTAGCTTTTTCCACACAAACTCTAGTGTATTTTACTTTCTAGCTACAAATGCTCTCTCTTTTCTCTTTGATATGCTCTAGCAAATGAACTAACAACCTTGCAACAAATGTAGAGCCTCTTATTTATAGCACACCACTAATACACCATTAACTCACTAATTCACCCATGTTGGTCAATTAATTGCTAATCATGCTTACTATTCCTTTGATTGACTAGTTGATGGACTTTTGGAATGACTAGGGTTGTTCAACCACTATATGACATGGATGGATTTTCAAGCAATCTAAGAAGTCAAGTTATCCATGTGGGGCCCTCAAAAATTCAGCAAATTGAATTATCCAAGCCATTTTTTCCTTTATTTTTAATGCAAAAATGTGCATATATACATCTATATATATATATACATATATATATATATATATATATATATATATATATTGACCAAAGTTTGACCCTTATTGGACTTCACATTGGGCTTGGTAATAACTTCTATTGGGCTCATTCAATTAAATTGTTTGGGCTCAATTTAAATACCGCATTGGGCTTCTTTTAAATAGTCTAGGTTACATTTAATTAAATCAAGCATTGGGCTTGTTTAATTAATTACATGGGCTAGTAATTAAATTAATTACATGGGCTACTAGGTTAATATCTTTAACCTTGTTTATCAACTCATTTGGATTTAAAATATAATCCAATTAGATTTGCTTAAATTAATTATACACTTTGCTTTACTTCTTTAAATAAATATACAACCACATAAGTACATTTATTTAATTATCTAATGCACAATTAATTAATGAGAAAAATTTAAATTCATTGCTAAATATTTATTAAGTATCTTTACAATGACTAAAGAAATTCGTGGTCATTAGATTCTCCCCCCCTTATAAGAATTCCGTCCCCGGAATTACAAATTTAACTAATCAAAAAGATGCGGATAGTTAGCCCTCATCTTTTCTTCAAGCTCCCACGTAGCTTCCTCGGCGTTGTGGTTCCTCCAAAGGACTTTGACAGAATGTATAATCTTATTCCGTAATTTCTGCTTTTTCCTATCTAGTATCTGGACAGGAATTTCCTCGTATGATAAGTCTTTCTCGACTTGTATTGGCTCATAGGATATGACATGTTTGTGGTCTGGCTTGTATGGTCGTAACACTGACACATGAAACACATTGTGAATATGCTCCAGTTCAGGAGGTAAAGCTACCTCGTACGCCACTTCACCCACTCTCTTCAATATCTCGAACGGTCCTATGAACCTCGGACTCAGCTTCCCTTTCTTTCCAAATCGGATCTTCCCCTTCCAGGGAGATAACTTCATGAACACAAAACTCCCAACTTCAAAGTCTCGCTTCTGTCGATGTAAATCGGCGTATTTCTTCTGACGGTCCTGAGCTGCTACTAGCCGAGCTCTTATTACCTTGATAATCTCTACCGTTTGTTGAACCAATTCCGGCCCCAACAATCGGCGTTCTCCTACCTCATCCCAACATAGAGGTGTTCTGCACTTCCTTTCGTACAATGTTTCGTAAGGCGGCATGCCTATGCTTGCATGATAACTATTGTTGTATGCAAACTCAACTAATGGTAGATGGTTCTCCCAACTGCCCTTGAAATCCATCACACAGGCCCTGAGCATATCTTTCAATGTCTGTATTGTTCTTTCACTTTGCCCATCGGTCTGTGGATGATATGCTGTACTCATTCTCAACTGTGTCCCCAATCTCTCCTGAAGACTTCTCCAAAATTTTGACGTGAAGCGCGGATCTCTGTCTGACACAATCGATACCGGCACCCCATGTCTCGAGACTATCTCCTTGATGTACAGTTTAGCCAACTGATCCAAACTGAACTTAATCTTGATCGTCAAAAAGTGCGCTGACTTTGTTAGTCGATCTACAATCACCCATATTGCGTCAAATCCCTTCTGTGTTGCTGGAAGTCCTACCACAAAATCCATTGTGATATGCTCCCATTTCCACTCAGGAATCTCTAACGGCTGTAGTAATCCACTTGGTCTCTGATGTTCAGCCTTTACCCTTTGACAAGTTAGACATCGGCTGACACATTCTGCGACCTCCCTTTTTAAATTCGGCCACCAAAAATGCTGACGCAGATCTTGATACATCTTCGTACTTCCCGGATGTATCGAGTATCTCGTACTGTGGGCCTCTTGCAAAATCTCTTCTCGTAATTCGGGCACTAGTGGCACCCAAACACGATTTTCAAACCTTAGCAATCCCATGCTATCTTCCTTGAACTTGACCTCTTCCCCTTCGGTCATTCTCACCCTTATTCTGACACATTCTTCATCTTTGTCTTGAGCCTCTTTTATCCGATCTAACAGGATTGGGCTCGCTTCCACTTCCATTGACTCATTTGGGTTTCTTACCTCCAACTCCATTCGAGCCATCTCTTGAACCAATTGTTCCTGATCTGTCAAGATGAACAATTTCTCCCTGCTCTTTCTGCTTAGAGCATCTGCTACTACGTTGGCCTTGCCGGGATGATATAGAATTTCACAATCATAGTCTTTGATCAATTCTAACCATCTCCGTTGCCTCATATTTAACTCCTTATGTGTGAAGATATACTTCAGACTCGTGTGGTCCGTGAATATCTCACATTTCTCTCCATATAAATAATGTCTCCAAATCTTAAGGGCAAACACTACCGCTGCCAGCTCCAAGTCATGGGTAGGGTATCCCTTCTCGTAATCCTTCAACTGTCTGGACGCATACGCAACGACCTTGCCATTTTGCATAAGCACACAGCCAAGTCCCTTGTGCGATGCGTCACTGTAGACCGTAAAACCTCCCGTATCGTCCGGTAAAGTCAATACAGGTGCTTCACTAAGTCTTTTCTTTAGCTCCTGAAAACTTTCCTCACACTTCTCCGTCCATACGTATTTCACCGTCTTCCTCGTTAAATTTGTCAGCGGTGTTGCTATCTTTGAAAAATCTTGAATGAATCTCCGATAGTAACCCGCTAACCCCAAGAAACTTCTTACCTCCGTCGGCGTCCTTGGTTGTTCCCAATTCATCACCGCTTCCACCTTTGCTGGATCTACTGAAACTCCCTCTTTGTCAATGACATGACCTAAAAATTGAAATCTCTCCAACCAGAATTCACACTTCGAAAATTTAGCATACAACTTCTCCTTCCGTAAAATCTCCAACACCAATCTTAGGTGTTCAGCATGCTCCTCCTCCGTTTTAGAATACACCAGAATATCGTCAATGAACACAACAACAAATTTATCCAAGTACTGCTTGAATATTCTGTTCATCATGTCCATAAATGCGGCTGGCGCATTCGTCAGTCCAAACGACATCACCAGAAACTCATAATGCCCATATCGAGTTCTAAATGCCGTCTTGGGTACATCCTCATTCCTGACTTTCAACTGATGATAACCAGTTCTTAAGTCAATCTTGGAAAAGTACTTCGCCCCTTTCAATTGGTCGAAAAGATTGTCAATTCGTGGCAACGGGTACTTGTTCTTAATTGTCACCTTATTCAGCTCTCTATAATCCATACACAACCTCATTGATCCATCCTTCTTCTTTACAAACAACACAGGTGCTCCCCATGGAGAAACACTTGGTTGAATGTACTTATTATCCAACAACTCCTGTAGTTGGATCATTAACTCCTTCATTTCTACCGGTGCCATCCTATATGGTGCCTTTGATATTGGTGTTGTCCCCGGTACCAAATCAATTACAAACTCTATCTCCCTATCTGGCGGTAAACCTGGCAGTACATCTGGAAACACGTCCATGAACTCCCTCACTACTGGTATTTGCTCCATCCCGGGATTCACCATCTGTGTGTCCACTATGTGAGCTAAATACCCTTCACAACCTTTCTTCAACAGTTTCTTGGCCTGCATCATCGTCAGACATGTAGATTGTCTAGACGACTTGCTGCCATAAAATATGACCTTAGACCTATTCGGTGTCTTAAGGTGTATACACTTCTTTTGACAATCAATTATAGCTTCATGGTTAAACAACCAATCCATTCCAAGTATAACGTCAAACTCCCCCAAACGTATTGGAATTAAATCTACACTCAACTTCTGACCCCTGATTTCAGCACAACAGTTTCTATGTACATACTTTACAGGAATCACTTCTTTATTAGCAACTTCTATGTTCATTGGGTTCTCTAATTTTTCTCTAGGCAATTCTAACCGTCTAGCGAATTCATCAGACACAAATGAACAGGTAGCACCCGAATCAAATAATACATAAGCATTTATATCATTGATCGGAAAAATACCTGACACCACATCTTTTGATTCAAGGGCGTCCTGCACCGTCATGTTGAAGGTCCGTGCCGTTGGTTTGTTCTGTGGCACCGGCCCTCCAATGGTCAGTTTGTTGCTGTTGTTGTTGTTGTTGTTGTTGCTTCCCCTATAGCCCGAACTCCCTCCGGTGTTCTTCTTCTTCGGACAATCTTTAAATTGATGGTCCATGGCCCCGCAGGCGAAACAACCTCCTTTCCTTTTTGGTGTGGGACAATTAGGAGCGATGTGCCCCTCTTGCCCACAGTTATAGCAGACATTTCTTCCTTTCATGCACTCCCCGGTGTGGTTCTTTCCGCACTGACTGCATTTATTAGCTTTCTTCGATTCACTGCCCTGGGGTGTCCCCGAACTGCTGTTGTTATTCCATTTGCGTTTGTTCGAGTTGCTGCCCCCACTGCTGCCCTCTCGGTTTCCTCCATCACCTTTCTTCTTGTTCCGCTCCTGGTTGTGCTTATTCAAAGCTTCATTCCCACCCTCAGCTATGATAGCTTTCTCCAGTAACGTTGCAAAGTTTGTAATCTGGAGAACAGCTACCCGACTGTAAACCCACGGTTTCAGCCCCTGTTCGAATCTTCTGGCGCGCCTCGCCTCAGTATCCACCTGGTGTGTGGCAAATCTCGCCAATTCATTGAACTTGGCGGCGTATTCCGATACCGACATGTTACCTTGCTTCAGCTCTAGGAATTTAATTTCCATCCTAGCCTTTGTACTCTCTGGAAAGTAGTTTTCCAAGAATACCTCTTTGAATCGCGCCCACGCGATCGTTCCCTCCCCAGCTCTACTCTTATTAGCCTTCCACCAGTGGTTGGCCTCTCCTTTCATCATGAAGGTAGCAAATGAGGTCATTTGCTCCTCCCTAACTCGTGCGACCTCGAAGACTTTTTCCATCTCCTCTATCCAGGTCTGTGCTTCTATAGGATCCGTGGTTCCTTTGAACTCGGGTGGTCCTATCAATTTGAAATCCTTAAAGGTTGCTAGTGGAGCGGCAGGGTTTGTTGCTCCAGTAGCCTCTGCGTTGCGTCCGCGAAATGCTCCCATTAGCATTTCTACGAACTCTTGGACAGGGTTGGGTGGTACCCCTCCGGCATTTACTGACTCTTCGGGTGGTGGTGGGGGTAGTCGTTGATTCCTTCTCTGTGGCGGCATTTTCTGTATAAAGAAAATTTAATTAATTAAAGTTGTTTCAATCTTTTTACTTTCGTTTTGTAGCTTAGGTATTTTAAACTAAAGCACAAATAATCATCTTGACACATATAAACATAAACGAAAATGCATTTATATTCATATGCTAAATCACAGTGCGTAGCACTTTTACATCATAAGCATACTGCTATAAACGCTGCTAACCCCGTTAGTTAAAACAAAAGACGAGATCTAACATATCTCACAACTTCATAGAGTTGGGATTTACAACATACTAACCCTCTATCAAAACAAAAGTTGGGTTTCTACTGCATCTATGTACATACATCATAAATAAAGAAAAATACAACTAACGGCGCATCCCTCGACGAACCGCATCGTCGTACTCCTCATCTCCAATAGCCCTGACCACACCCCTACTGATGGTGTGCAAGGTCTGGCCCTCCTCGGCAGGGTAATAGTGCACCCTACGCTGGATCCTACCAACTGATGAGCGATAGACGTAACTGAGTCTATCTATCCTCACCTTCTTCTCCCTAACCTCCTCCTCCAGCTCCATCATCTGACCGTGAGCTGCATCACGCTGTACCTCCATATCTAGTCTATCCTCGACTGCCTGCTGCATCTGGCCCCTCATGGCCTCCCTCTCTGCCTCTGTCTGCTGAATCTTCAGCTCAGCGGCTATCAACCTGACCTCCATCTCGGCCATCCTCGCCTTCAGCTCTATGTTCTCGCCAGAGGACATATAAGCTGTATCTCGGTACTGCTCCTCTGTCTGCTGGTGGATCTGGTTCTGCTCCTCCAGGTGCTGAACCCTCTCCTCTAGCTCATCGTTAGCCGTAGTGAGAGTATCGATGATGTCACTGGCGACAATGCCCATGCCATCAACATACTCAGCTGGCCCCTCATCCTCATCATCATCAGTATCAGCCTCCTCCTCACTGTACTGCCCCATAACTCCGCCCCAGACAGCGTCCTCTCTATCTCCCTCCTCGGGATCTGACTCTGGCTCCTCGATCGGTGCAGCCACCCGTGGCTGTGCGGTATCCATAGGGATATCCGTATAAATCACCTCCTCTACAGCAGTGCTCGACTGGCCTATCTCCGTCATCCTACAGTAACATAAATAACACATGTTAGTACAGCAATAAAATATATTCATTGATGAAATGAAATGATATTTTATCATGTACATCTCGGCTCGATGGATTTTCTCAATCCACCTCCAAAAATACACAACCTGATGAATCTCCCCGATTCATTTCCTAACGCACTCGATATGAGTTTAGTACTAAGGTTATAACCTAGGTTTCGCAAATCCTAGCGTTTCTAACCTACAGCTCTGATACCAACCTGTGACGACCCCAAATCCGGGTTCTTTAACCTCGGGTTTGGTTCTCACTGTACAATACTAAACAATAATGAAATACATAAATTGTATTCAACTTCGCGGAATAATACAAAAGGTTCCTTAATCAAAAGGCTACACTTCCCAAGGTCTATTACCTTAATCTTAAACATTACATATCTTAAGGGAAATACAAAAGATTTACAACAGTAATTACATAACAGTAATATAAACTAGCATGCAATTACTAAAACTAAGCATTCGCTTTCCCCTTGCCTTTGTCCAATTTAGAGCTTTCGGGAATGGCTGAAATATAGTCATGATATAGCAAGAATGAGCAACTAAATGGCTCAGCAAGTTTATAAACAACAATCATACGATATATCATGATGAAGGGAAATAACTTCAAGGTTTCAACAATAGCAATTGTGAAAGATAACAAGAATCAATGTTCAATAAAAGAAGGGATTGACTCTTTACTGCTGAGTGGTCTTTAAGGACCATGAACTGCTACTAAGGTAAAACAGACATACAATGTCTGACTCCTTGTTTAAAATAACGGGACACTTGAGGGGATCAGTCCTCTCATGTCCTATGTATATGCATCACATTTAGTTTTCTTGCGCGCTGTCGGGTATCCGACAAATAAAATCCCCTTTAACTAGGGTTGTTCTATTTCAGTCTTACTGTAAGAATCCGCACCAGCCAATGGTTTGGATAAGCTTTTATAATATTCAACTAAATGAATTTAACATGCATTTGTCTAGCCGAAACAATTAGCTTAGACGTTCTTAAATAGTTTGCAAAGCACTATGTGCGAATACAATAATCAATAGCGATGTGAAGTAATTTTTGATAATTAATTCACTTAAAGGTCTGTCAAGTAACTACGAGTGTAGAATACTTGCTCAACAATAATTGAAATGTAAATACGGTTGAATAATAATTGCAACGATAAATACAAGTTAAAGTTAGGAAACTTACAATAAAAATTACAAGTTAAGGATAGAAAACTTGCCTCGTGCGTCGTCTACTGCTAATCAAATTAAACTAACAATCCTTGAACGGACCTAACAATTAAATTAATTTGATCTTAAATTAGTATCATATACTTGTAAGTATAATGACCTTTATAAACCTTACGAACCACATAATTGATTAATTATGGGTACTTAAACACTTAGGAAATATTATCATTATTTGATAATATTTCAAACACAAAGAACTTATATTAAATGTTTAATATAGTTCAAAATAAATATCTAATATTATTAATCATTTAATAATATTTTATTAAGTATATAATATTATTAATCATTTAATAATATTTTATTAATTATCTAATATCATTAATCATTTAATAATATTTTATTAAGTATCTAATATTATTAATCATTTAATAATATTTTATTACGTTTCTAATATTATTAATCATTTAATAATATTTTATTCATTACCTAATATTATTAATCATTTAATAATATTTTATTAAGTAGCTAATATTATTAATCATTTAATAATATTTTATTAAGTATCTAATATTATTAATCCTTTAATAATATTTTATTAATTATCTAATATTATTAATCATTTAATAATACATTATTGATTATCTAATATTATTAATCCTTTAATAATATTTTATTAATTATCTAATATTATTAATCATTTAATAATACATTATTGATTATCTAATATTATTAATCATTTAATAATATTTTATTGACTTTATAATATTATTACACACATAATAATATTTTAATAATTTTCTAATATTATTATTTATTTAATAATATTTTATTACCTTTATTATATTATTATATCAATAATAATATATATACACCTTTAAATCAATAAATCAATCATATATATAATTAAAAATATATTTATTAAGTCCAAAAATACTAAAATGATTTTTGGAACATTTTTCATTTTCTGACCCGAACCAGACCCGACCCGACCCGGCTGACCCGGCCCGACCCGACCCGGTTTGGGTTTTTATTTTTTTCCAAAACAGTGGACTGCGCCCCGGCGCAGTGTTTTGTTCTACACACTGCGCCCCGGCGCTGACTCACAGAAACATTTTTCAACTTTTGATTTTTTTCCAATTTTGATACCTTTTGATCAAACCTTGATAAAATGAAATCTACACATCCAAATAACACCAAATCAGTGGTGATGTGTTCCTAACTTAATGTTTTACAATATTCCATGGTTCGATCGTCTTTTGGAAAACGTTTTACACGAAATTTACGGATCGAACCACAGAGGGTTGAAAAACGACATCCTTTTTGGTAAAAGCTATAACTTCCTTGTTATTCATTATTTTTGAAAACTTCCAAAAGGTTTTATCTTTAAAACTCATAGATCTAGCTTTCTAGCCATAAAAATCCATTTTTGGATTTGTACATTTCAAAATACAACATCAAACATAGCATACATGGTTAGGGTTTACCGGTAAAATTGTGTTACACCTATTTCTTTAACTTCTATGCATTTCTAACCTACCAAATCATGTTATAAGCACATAGAGCTATGAATATACATATATTACATAGCTAAATACTTCTAGACCATCAAAACAAGTTTTGATCGGTTAAAAATAGATTTTAACCGTTCAAAAGCTTTCTAGGCTACAAAAATGAAATGAGAAGGTGTTTAGAGAACTTTTAAACCTTTGTGATTTGTTGGCTCTCCTTCTCCTTATACCAAAGTAGGTTATGAAGCTTGAGGACATCCACCAAGACCTTCCTTAGCTTTTCCCACACAAACTCTAGTGTATTTTACTTTCTAGCTACAAATGCTCTCTCTTTTCTCTTTGATATGCTCTAGCAAATGAACTAACAACCTTGCAACAAATGTAGAGCCTCTTATTTATAGCACACCACTAATACACCATTAACTCACTAATTCACCCATGTTGGTCAATTAATTGCTAATCATGCTTACTATTCCTTTGATTGACTAGTTGATGGACTTTTGGAATGACTAGGGTTGTTCAACCACTATATGACATGGATGGATTTTCAAGCAATCTAAGAAGTCAAGTTATCCATGTGGGGCCCTCAAAAATTCAGCAAATTGAATTATCCAAGCCATTTTTTCCTTTATTTTTAATGCAAAAATGTGCATATATACATCTATATATATATATACATATATATATATATTGACCAAAGTTTGACCCTTATTGGACTTCACATTGGGCTTGGTAATAACTTCTATTGGGCTCATTCAATTAAATTGTTTGGGCTCAATTTAAATACCGCATTTGGCTTCTTTTAAATAGTCTAGGTTACATTTAATTAAATCAAGCATTGGGCTTGTTTAATTAATTACATGGGCTAGTAATTAAATTAATTACATGGGCTACTAGGTTAATATCTTTAACCTTGTTTATCAACTCATTTGGATTTAAAATATAATCCAATTAGATTTGCTTAAATTAATTATACACTTTGCTTTACTTCTTTAAATAAATATACAACCACATAAGTACATTTATTTAATTATCTAATGCACAATTAATTAATGAGAAAATTTTAAATTCATTGCTAAATATTTATTAAGTATCTTTACAATGACTAAAGAAATTCGTGGTCATTACAGATATAAAGCAAGCACTCCAAGAGGTATAAATATGCATACTATCGTAATTTAATTTTCATTCATCAATTCATATCGTAGAAATCATGAAATAATACCTAATTAGGTTTATGATTATGTAATACTTATGTTAGTAGGTCTAAAAACATGTTAGCCTAGCAAGAAAATGCTTTAAATATTAAGTTTTAGCAATTGAACCAACGAACTATGAAACCTAAACTACAAAAGAAATGGACATTCGGCAACGATTTTTCAGGCAAAGACTTGTAAAATCGTTGTCAAAAATGCATGTTTAGCAACAAAATTTATCATTCGTTTCAGATTCTGAAAGGCTTTCATTTTTCGTAATGAAATTCATAAATCGTTACAAATTTTTGTTGCCAAGTCGTTGGCAGGAAAAAAAAATCCCTAACTATTTATTTTTATTGTTGCCAATGTGTTGACAATAAAAATTCATCTCCCGCCACTTAATTTCTCCTCATCGTGGGCAACAAAAAAAAAATTGTTGCTATATTTCATAGCCTAATATGGACGACATTCATTATCAACAATTTTCTTTCGTTACTTATTAAGGATGTAAATGAATATATCCAGGTCCAAATACTGTAATATCCGTATCAGAAAAATTACTACACTATTCATATTCGTATCCAGTATTTGACGAATTTTAAAAAGGATATCTGTATTCGATATTCAAAATTATATTTGAATACAAATAATATCCGTTTTATTTTTTTATTCAAATAAACAGATTATTCAAATATTCAGATATCTAAATTCGAACATCAGTGACCTAATAAACAATTTATTAAATTATTTACACAAAAAAAAAAACATTAAACAATTACTCACATGTCACAACCATTTAAAGTTTTAACAATACATACTAATAAAACAAACTAATCATAAAGGGAAGAAAATGTCAAATACATCATCATCTATGATAAAAAAAAAATTAAAAAATTAAAATTTAAGCATCCTATAAAAAAATATCAAATTAACACCATTTTCAATAATAAAAAAAATGATAATTTATCCTTCTCTCTTGTTCTCCTTTGCAATCATACTTTGTCAATTTGCATATTAACTCATTGCAACTGCAAGAAGAAAAAAAAATTATTAATATCACTAGTAGATAGATACATACACTCAAAACTACAGTCTTTTTATAAAATACAACTTTTATTCATTTTCTTCTTAATTATAAGCTATTTTTTTAAAATAAGTTTACAACACTTGATAGTTGATATTAACATAATACCACCCACAAATTTTTAGGGGTATTTCCTCCCTTTTTGTTTTCTTTGCTAATCAATACTTTCAATCGTTTTTTTGTCATACATACCATTACCACCACCACTATTCCCACTAATTTATCACTACCGGTAGAGAGACAAAATGTATTCTGTAGATGTGTGAGAGTGGTGTGAGTTAATTCATTAACTTACATAACTGAATTAGAAATCCAAAAAATGCATTAAAAATTAATTTCTAAATAAAAACTAAATTTAAAAATCTCTAATTCATCACATAAATTTGATCGTACAAAACATAAATTATATCATAATCGCATCACATTAATCTAGGCTATCTAGCAAACTACAAATAAACAAGAAAAAGCAATATCACTACTCCATTTAACCATAGTTTGAATAAGGCATAAGAATTGGTATTAAGAGGGAAAAAATGACATGGAACCAGGAAAGATCAATGAGCAGAACACAAGTACCATATCAAATGATTATAGCCTACAACTTCAAAAAAAGCACTTATAATAATAATTAGTTAATTATTTACCAAAACAATGATCTAATACAACTAGTACAAACAACTTTAGAGTTGCAAAGATTAAAATTTAAACATACTATGGAACAAACCAAAAAGGACAAATGAACCAAATAGAATCTGATAATGGCATTAATCATATTGAAAAATTTGTGGGTATGTTTAAATTATACCGGAATTTATTTTATTACGGATAATGATCTAAAAAATTCTAAAATAAGTTAGTCAAAAGGACTGTAAGAAGTAAAAATCAAAAAAAATATTTACTAGAATGAGATGATTTGAGACTGAAAAACAAATTTGCTCAAATTTAAAAAATGAATATCTGCAAGCATCATATGAGAACATAAGACTAATTACAGGAACTAAACAGCATGACTGTGTGATCAGAATCCAGAAGAAACAAAAATTAAGTACAAGTATCCCTTAAGAAATTTGTTTGAAGAAACTCCTTTTGGTGGCAAACCAAAGACTCTTCTATTTCCTACGATTCATTACACATGGGAAACAACAAACAGACTCTTAAACTAGAATAAATAAAAAGAAGAAAAAAGATTGGGAAAATCATGGATAACACAGAACTATATCAGAATGTTATATTCATGAAATCTAACACTAGAACATCGACTAATATGCAAAATTGAACTAAAAGATATAACATCACGTAAGCAAATCAGAATTCAAAAGTAACATAATCAATTCTTATGGCAGTAACACAATTAGTTTAAACTAAAAAAACCCAAGCTTGCCTCATGACATTCTGGTAATCTAAAAGAAATTTAATACAGCTGTAAACACATAAATCTGAGCTGAGAAATGAAAGTTTCTATTTACAAGCAATTATAAATCTACGAATATCCGTTCGTCTAGCTAAATAAATATTAGGAGAAAATAATACTAGAAAATAATAAATTTAGATTTTACATTATCTCAATTTTATAGGACCTGCAAATCTTTAATTACTAGACTTTTTTCATATTTGGGGCATATTTGATAATAACCGTCACATTTTGGTCTTTTTTTTAAAAAAAAACAACTTTTGACATTTCATATTCTTGTTTTGTCCTTTTTGTATAGCTCTGCACTGCCTGTCGTAGCAAATTCACACCTCAGGTGCTCTTTTCATCACTTTAAAAATGCTCACTAATTGCTTTAGAATTTACTTCGAGTTTCACCACGTAGGAGATATTTTCTGTATTTAGTGTTTCTTATCATTTCTGGAGATCCTCACAAGTGTGGTGTTTCTTGTGGATTGACGAACATGATTATGTTTTATAACTTACCTTCTTGAAAATGAGTTTATTTGAAATAATAGTTTTAATAGCTCTTATACAGTTAACTGGCTTCCCTCTCTATTTGTTGGCAGCTGCTTTTACTTGGCTAAATCTTACAGTTTGGCCAGAAAGAAAGCCGAAGCGTATTCTTTGTACTTTCGTGCTCGTTTTCTTGCTGATAATGCCATTAAAAGACGATAAAGTTTGAACACCGCTGATCAGGTTTATTTCATGTACAACTTGATATGTTTACTAAAGATATAATGCACTTTTTTTATACTCGGAACATATCTATTAATTTTAATTAACCAAGAGCAGAGATTAAGGTGTTGCCTACATTTTGAAATTGTGCTACATATTTTTGTTTGACAAGGCTACCCGTCACATTTAGTAACTACCCATAATTTCTCATAACCGCTCACTATAACCATGTTGAGAAATAAAACTATAAGTTTACTCATGGTCACGCATTGCATGTGCCACATTTACTAGTGCAGTAAAATATACTGCTGCACATTTTGAAGTTACCACATGAAAATTGTCATTCTCAATCTTTCTCATGTTTATATTAGAAAGGAGACTATGTTTTCTATTTTTCCCTTTTAGAGTACACTATGTAGGTATTGCAATTTACAATCTTGTAAGTGATTGTCAAGTTCACTATTTGATAAATGTGTTATGAAAACTCTAGGTACATAACATTCTTCGGTCTTTAGATACATAACATTAGATTAAAGTGTATCCTGCAACCTTCATTCATGTGCCTGAATCTTTAGTGTTTCAATAACACCTAAAAGAGGTTGTAATACTCTTTTAAGTTTTCTGTCTTTGAAATGATACTATAACTGGTATATTACTGCATTAAATTGTCTCATTTACCGAAAGCCAAAATGGTAGCATAATGAAATATAGTTGTCAGATTGGTTAGAAACATAGGCAGTAGTACTAGAGACAATATAAGGGTATCATGTAGTAAGATAGAAAAAACCTATATTTCCTGGAATATGGATTACAGAATGGATAATCCAACAGTGCATTATAATTTAATATAATATCTAGGACCTAAGCCTTTGAAAGAGTATAACATCAAAATTGATATTACTCTGTCACTCTGGATGTGTGATGTTATTGTTTTTAATGATAGTTATTATTTTTATTATTTTCAGCTATATGTAAATGTGTATTTAGATAAGAATTTATGTGCAACTGTAATAGATTAACTTCTTTCAATTATCTTTTGTACATTTTTTTTCCCAAACTCTCAGTTTCACTAACAAATTTTAATTGTTTTAGGGTGGAATTGACCACTTTATACAATGACTGATTCAATATTTTTTATTATTTTGCAAGAATTCGACGGAAGTCATAATTTTATGGTTTTAATTGCGAGAAGTCTCGTATTTTGTTCTGTTATATTGACATATTAGCTTCTATAAATGCAGCAATGTCAGTTTTTAATAGAGGCAGTAATAGTGCCTCAGTATTAGATATAGCTACTAGGGGTGATCATTCGGGTAAACCCGAAAATCGAAAACCGAACAGTAAAAACCGAAAACCGAATTATCCAATTTTTCACTATCCGAATAATAAACCGAAATTTGAAATTAACCGAATAACCGAATACTGAATAACCGAATTTATAATTCGGTTAATAACCGAATTTGACAACAGTTTTGCACAGATTGTTTGACAAGGGAATAACTGGAGCGGCGGAGCCTGATCAACTAGCATCTTCATGGTTTTCTTTCACTTCTTTCAAATGTTTACTAGTAAAAAATAAATTAATGCAATAATCATCTGCATTTTTTAATTCTAAAATCCTTACTGATACATTTTCTTGCAGCTCCAAAAGCCAGAGTAAAGCTTTTTTCACCAAAGCAAAACCTCAAAACAAGAAACTACTCCAATAATCAGTTAAAACCAGATGGTCCAGATTCACAACAACTATCACTACTATTACTTTAATAGAAGTACACACTTCTATTACTTTAATAACTTTATTACTCCATCTACTTCATATAACACCTAGAATTAGATAATGCCTGGCCTACTGGATGATGCAATTCAAAGTTCTATTTTATCTTTCAGTTGTATATGGGAAATGTTATCTTCGTACCATGGATCATCATCGTCAAACCCAGAAGCCTTCCTAATCAATGCGAGGTACAGAAACCCAGAAGCCTTCCTAATCAGAGATGACGGCATAGGCGAGGTAGCATCACAACGGGTGCTTGGAAGACGACAACAGCGACACTCTTCAATCGTCTTACTAATTAATTCTGGGACCTCTATCAATTTTATTTCTGCATCCAGGTCCTTAACCTTGCTACCCATTCACGGCTAAGAAACAAGTTATGGTGAAAATAAAATGGAGAGAGAGTTTGATGGGGATTCCATGGCAACGCAACAAGCTAACGGACGACGAGGCAGCGTGGCAAGGCAAGGCAACGATGATTTGATTGTGAGATTGAGAGGCAGAGAGAGGGGCAGAGAGTTAAAGATCGGGATTTGGGGGAAATGGGGAAATGGGAATGGCGAATGGGGGAGGGAGTATTTAGGTCACTCTACTGCTCAAGAGTCAAGGACTCAAGAGTCAAGGGGGCAACTGGGCAAGGGGCAAGGGGCAAGTGGGCAAGGGAGCCTCAGCGCTTCTTCTTTTTTTTTTTTCCTATTTCGGTTATTCGGATAACCGAAAAATTTAAAATTAATACCCGAAACCGAAAACCGTAATTTAAAACGGGTATAACCAAATTTGTAAAAATAACCGAAAAACCGAAATAATTCGGTTAAAAAAATTCGGTTTTGTTCGGTTTTGCGGTTTTATCCGTTTTTTGCTCATTCCTAATAGCTACAAGTGCAGCTCAGGTTGCAACTTCTTCTCTCCCCAGTATTTTATTTCTTTTGTTTGACAAAATGATTTCCACTAATCGATGAATGAAACTGTCATAGTCCATTTCCTTTTTAGATGTAATTTTTATTTTATGGGACTTAAACATAAAATAAATATAAAAGTTTTGTTAAGTTGTTACTGGATAATACCTGTAAATATATTATCTTTATGTCATTTTGCCATCATCCATATGCTTAATGTTGTTAAATATTTGCAAGAAGACTGCTTCTACCTTAGAATACTGGTGTAACCAAACGGCTGTATATGATGCGATATGTTATAAATTTTCGATTTATGCTTTTTTGCTTTATTTATAGTTTTCTGCTTCTTTTGCTTTATTGATAGAAATGAATCTTTCTTGCATTGTCAAAGCTACTCTATAGGACTCATTTTTTTTGGTATCTTGTTCCGTATATTGCTTTTGCCTTATCTTTACCATTTTTCTTCATGAGAAAAAGCTTCATAAGCATTAGTTCAGTATTTTCTAAAATCAACAGTGTCTTACCTACTCTTCTAGGAATCATATGATTGCCTCTGGTTCACCGTCTCAATCATTTCAAGAAAGCTTAAGCCACCAGACTTCTTTCTAATATTTGCTTCAGATGGCCTTTGGGAACATTTAAGTGATGAAGAAGCAGTAGAAATTGTGTTCAAAAACCCAAGAACTGTAAGTGCCCAATCCTTACTTCATTAAGCCTCTAACGACTATTTTTACTGTACCAATAATAGTTACATAAGTTTAGCAATCATATAATTAATTGCATAAGTTTTATTTTGTTACTTAACTCAGTTTAATTAATTACTTATATTTCTAGCTGTTCAAGAAGAAATTCAACTAACAGGTATAGCCATGGTTAACTTAAGACCTCATCCAAGACTTCAGGTCTACCACATTATTAGCTTATTATTTCATATGCAGTGTACTTCTTGTTCATATTCAGTTTTAGTCTGAATTCAATCGAATCGATATAGCTGTCACATATCAGGATCTTTCAGGATTAATGAGAACCAAATCAAAAACGCGGTGGGGTAACCAATTTGGTATGCTTCTTTTGCCTGTTTATTACCATAGATATGGCGGCTCTAATCCTTTGTTGTACGTGAAGAGAGCAAAGGCCACGGTGGACCGGAAAAAACTGTCGTTAGAGGCTTATTTTTCGTACAGTAGAAATTGTAAGGATTCAACAAATTGTGTTCAACTGTGACCTTAAGTGCCTTAGGAACTTCAAAGAGCAGGAGTCAATATGAGACATATAGATGTTTTATTAATAATCCATGGGTTCAACAAATTCATTTGTTTTCACTGTGACTTACTGACATGCATGGAAAAGATTGATAACTTGAAATACTTCTTACTGCTGTTTTGGTAATGTTATATAGTTGTCAAATAAAAGTTTCATTGTAAAGATAACTAAAATAAGGAACTAAGTAGTTGTTCCGTTTGTAAAATTAAAGATAAAACAAGCAGAGACCGATCTCCTCTTCATTTCTTTTGAGAATTGTCATCAGGGCCATCCATTAGAGCATTACTTTTTAATTTGATCTAATGGGAACTAACCTTTCATTGATGGATGATCTGGACCGTTGGTACAACGCTGCAATTCTATTGTCTTTATGTATTGATTTTGACACTACGTGCCTCTGCCGACTTATTTTCTTTATTTTCCTAAAGCTATGACTTACTATTATTTTTAAATATGTGTAGGAAGACTGCTCATCTCTGCCTTACAATATTGGGTACCAAATTTCCTGTATATGATGCACTATGTTTACGGAAGAAAATGGACGAAATAAGAAGTGTACTCTCTCTATAGATGTAAATATAATTTGATTGAAGAACTATGGCAGCCTTAGATGGTTGATTGTAATTAAAGATGATGAATGATTATGTACTGGATGATTTTATTAAGTTAATAATATTTTAATTTTTTTTATTTTTGTCATTATTTGCTATGGGATCATTAAGTCAGTCAGGTACACAATAAGATTGTCAATTTTTGATTTGGCAACGATACAGTTAATGGCTATTTCGTTACCAAAGTGTTGTATTATTAAGGATAGCAACAACTTTTTATACATTTAGCAACAAGTTTTCGTTGCTATTGGCATTAAAATATAATTTTTTGCAACGAAAAAGTCACCTAATAACAACGGGGAGAATATTGTTGCTATAGTCAAATAAAAAGGCAACATTTATATCGTTGCAAATCATATCAATTTTCGTTGCATCTATATAGAAACGGCAACGTATAATGTCGTTGCTAATCAACAACTTTTGTTGCTATTGAAAAATAACCCGCAACAAACAGTATCGTTGCTGATTAATCATAATGCCATTGCAAAATAGTATAATTAACAACGAACATCGTTGCTAAAAAGTATACAATCAGCAACGAAAACAGGTTTTGACAACAATATACATGCTTTTCCGCAACGATGCTGATTGTTGGTAAAAGTGAATCAACCACAACGAAATCACATGTTCGTTGCAAAAAAAAGAGTTCATTTCATTGCCAATTAGTAGGATTTTGCAACGAAAAATAATTTTTAGTAACGATTTTGTATTAATTCTGCAACAAAATATTTTTTTGCTACAGGTTCAAGGCTATGCACGAAAACCAACTTTCGTTGCAAAATGTATCACTTTCAACAACGGCTAAAATACGTTCGTTGCGGAACAATTAGCAACGCTCATTGCGCAACGACAAAAAAATCGTTGCTAAATGTCGTTTGCAACGAAATTTGGCACCTTTAGCAACGAAAAACGGTTGTTACTAAATCCCCATTTTTTGTAATGCTAGTTTTTATACGTTCTTGTGAGTGATGTGCAGTCCAATCCTTTTGGAATTTTGATCTAAAATCTAAAGATGAAAATGTAGTGGGGGAAGTTACAAAGGTGTGGGCGAAAGAATCACTCAAAAATATTTTAAAACGAGCAAGTTATGATTGTTCAAATGAGCTAAGGTCAAGCAACCTGCATGAAACCTAAATTTAGGGTTCTTGCTTGCAGGCAGCACTGCAGTGTTGGGCTGTCAAGAAATCATGGTGTCGTAACGCCTAGCATGCAGCATGGCTGGGTAGGTTGGGGCGCCTTGGCACGCTAGGCTGGTTCTGCTTGGGGCCATGGTCGACCACTGTCGAGGCCTTAGGGCCAAAGCTGGGCAATTTTGCGCTTGGGCTACCGAGGCTTGTCCGAGCGTCATGCAGTCTAAGTTTTTGACTTTTTAAATGAAACAAAAATTAAGTTTTCTAAATCTATGATAATCAGACAGTTTAAATATTATAGAAACGGATTAAGAAGCATTATTAAAGTTAGGATGAAATAAAATTATCCTATGTCATAATATGACTAATAATTGCATGTTGACCTCATAAATCATGTAAGTTATACGAGGATTAAATATTTGCGTTTAAAACTGTAAAAGAAAAAATAGGCAAGTTTATTAACTTTTGCGTTCTTTCTACACGTTTGTGCAACAATGTGTTATTTGATTAAAATTTTATTTATTCTTTCTTTGAATGATGAAATTCATCATTGATTATGAAATATGTTATTGAAAAGGGGTTATTGCCATTTGTTCGGCTTAACTCGAGAAATGAACTGTTATTCATAAAATATTGAATTGCTATAATTCTTTATTTGAGTTAAAGTTACTGATCAAACCAAAACTGTTTTGGGAAGATATCTGCATATTAGTAACTACGATGAACAACCCTTATTTATTGGGGAATATATGATGTGTTGGTTAACCGACTTAAACACTGGTTGATACGGTTGTAGTCAGTGTAATAGATATTATGCATAATATATGATATTATTAGGTTGATCTCCTATAGATATCTATGAAGAGTTGTAAGTCTTAAATGACTAATGAACATTATTAGTTCTTGATTTTAATAACCACTCAGTTTTACTATTATGAACAAATCTTTTGTTAAGCTATTCTTTATCCTGCAATCATTAAGTGTGAGTATTGCTATGTGTTAATTATTAGACTTGATGAGCTATTTTATGCTCATTTTTTGGGGAAAATCTTTATTTCAGCTAAGGTGGAAAAAGCCCGAAAGTTCTGGAAATAAAGGGAAAGGAAAGAAGGATTATTATAATAGAAAGCATGTCATATATGTTAGTTTTGTGTTAGAATTCAAATCTTTAATGACTTCTATTGTATGAGAACAAAGATACAGGGAAATGTAATAAATTCATTGTGATATTGTATTATTATCACAATTGTGTTATGCTTTTAAATTTCTAGCAGATGTTAAGATTGCTAGAGATAACTAATATTATGAATAAATCTATACATCTGAGTGAGGGTATTGATAAATATGAAAGTTCTGTCGAGGACCGAGGTTACTTAATTGAGCACCGCATTTACAGAAGGCCCCCTGTCCTGGGAATGCTCTTATTAATTGATACTGCGAATTTCAAATAAATTGAAGTTATGAAGGATGAAATATTTATACTTAGATGGATTTAGTATTGAATGAATGACCACCAAATTTGATGTAGCAAGTATATGAATTTGGAGGCATCACAAAACCGAAAGTTGAGAATATGCCAAGTGTAACACAACAAAGGTTACACGTATATAATATTCTTTTCGTTTCATATTATTTGATTATTGTTGAGATTTTTAAACTCAAAATTGATATAAATTCTTTTAATTTTAATCAATACAATGATAAATATTATAAACTATCTTAAAATTGAAATAGCGTACACAAGTATATCGACATATTTTGCATGACATTGACATGGAATATAGTTCACGTTAAGAATTAATATATAAGAACAACATGTAAAACTATTATTTTACACCATTCAATAACAATATGTTCACGTTTGTAATTTAAAAAGAAAATTAAAAAAAAAATGAATTGTATTAATAGATTAAGTATGATTATAAATAAATTTATCATAATAAATGATAATTACATGGTGTCAATACAATTTAAATCCCTTAAAAAAAATCTTGTTTTACATACGCAGCATTTATTCTCTTTGGCATATTATGATATTTGAGAAATTAAAATGTGTCATTCCAAAATGAAAAGGAAGAGGAGATTAATAAAGAATGATCAGTCTACCAATATAATTATGGTAATGGAATGCATCACCAAGGTCAATGCTTGTGTTGTGGGTTAGCATTAGCAAGAACTTCACAAAACATTGACCTAAATTCTCAAGCTAATAATTAATTATGTCACCGCCAAGCACCTTACCCTAATAGCTACTTAATATTAAACTTAATAAAGGGATTAAAATATAAAGGTTGACACCAATGTAACAGGAACAAAGAGGCTATAAATAGGCCAAACTCAACCTCATCTTCAACACCACAACTTTGGCATTATAAAGCAGTACAAACAGTCCATCTACCTATAAATCACTTTTGTGTAGCTTCATTATTCAGTTCAATGGCAATCCCAGTTATAGATTTCTCGAAGCTCAATGGGGAGGAGAGAGCCAAGACAATGGCACGGCTCACTAATGGGTACGAAGAATGGGGATTTTTTCAGGTACTTCTTCTCAAACTTACACAATTCGTTTCAATTGTAGGAATCAAATGGGGAATGGAATGACTTATTCTCATAAAATGAAAAATATATATATATAGTTGTTCCACTGGCATGAAATGAACTATTCTCATTCATGCCAAATTCATTATTTTCATTCTATCCATTCTTTATTTTATTCCTTCAATTTAAATGTAGCTTAACTCCTATATCTCTCATACAAATGCTCAAGAGCATGACATCGGAGCACAGATAAATATTATTCTAGTATAGGCACATCTCACCTTAAACACATCCTATTTCTGCTCTAAATACATTTAACTGTTATTTTTACAGTTGATGAACCACGGGATTCCAGAGGAGCTCCTCGAGAGGGTGAAAATGGTGACCTCCGAGTGCTACAAACTAGAAAGAGAAGAAAACTTTAAGACCTCAACGCCGCAGTCAAGTTGTTGAATGAGTTGGTGCAAAAGAAAAGCGACAACAAGGTGGAGAATGTGGACTGGGAGGATGTTTTCCTTCTTACAGATGATAACTTGTGGCCATCAAAGACCCCTGGATTCAAGTAAGCATACACCAGTACTAGTTCTTCATATATCTATAACTTGAGTTCAATGGGGATATTGACAACCCCTATGCATGTGCGCGCGCGTGTTGAGGTGAGGAACTTAGTACATGCTACGTATATTAAAAAATTATCCATATATCCATTAAGGGTATGTTTGTTTGTAAAAAACATACTTAGAATTAGACTATTTGTATTAATTTAACACTATTTCAAACTATTTTATCCCATGATGAGAGATTATTAATCCCTCAATATTAGACTATTAGTCCCATAAGATCATTTAATAGCTTAAAATAAGGAGGACTATTAATCTCAAATTCATCATAGGATTATATAATCTCTCATAAATAGTCTTAAGAATAATAAAAAATAGTTCATAGGACTATTTAAAGAACTATTAATCTCCTATCATGAGATAAAATAGTCAAAAATAATGTTAAATTATTACAAATAGTCCAATCTTAAGTATAATTTTTGTAAACAAACATAACCTAAGTGTATTAATGTCATTTTATCATCTCACTAGAGTATTTTTAAGGATTTAATATAAATGCAATTCAACTCCTCCTTCCCATTATAAAAAAGACTTGATGAAGACCTACACTCGTTAGTCCATTTAGGACTCCCTATGCTCAACTGCTACACGTAAAAAATTACTGCAACAGTAGTCTCAATTGCCGACAGTGTATATATATAGTACTTAATATATCTGACATATAAATATGATGAATAAACAGGGAAACAATGGAAGAATGCCAAGCTGAGCTGAAGAAATTGGCAGAGAAGGTTGTGGAGGTGATGGACGAAAACTTAGGTTTACCTAAAGGATATATTAAGAAGGCCTTCAATGGGGAAGAAGGAGATAATGCCTTTTTTGGCACCAAAGTGAGCCATTACCCACCCTGCCCACATCCCGAGATGGTTAATGGCCTTCGAGCACACACTGATGCCGAATGAGTTATCCTACTCTTTCAAGATGATGAGGTAAACGGACTTCAAATCCTCAAAGACGGGGAATGGGTTGATGTTCAGCCCATACACAATTCTATTGTCATCAACACCGGTGACCAGATTGAGGTCTTGAGCAATGGGAAATACAAGAGTGTTTGGCACTGCATTTTGGCATTGACAGACGGAAATAGGAGATCTATCACTTCTTTCTACAATCCCTCGTTTAAAGCCACCATAGCTCCTGCTCCAGAACTTGTACAAACAGCAAGCAAAGAAGTGGATCAAGATTATCTGGAGTTTATGTTTGGTGATTACGTGTCTGTTTATACTGAACAGAAGTTCCTCCCCAAAGAACCAAGGTTCCAAGCTATGAGGACCATGTAGCATTAAAAATAAACTTTTCCAAAATGGAAAAATCCTATATAGGCTTGTCCATCTCCGACTTTATAAGTTGAAGACGACAGAAAGCTTAAGTGGGTATTAGTTTGATAATTGTATCATTGTTTTCGTTTGCGTTTTAAGGTAATATTGGTTGCTTAATGTACTTGTTTAAGTTGACTGTAAAAGTTATAGTCCTAGAACTTATAGATTTCGATCTTTTGAAGGATCTGTGCTTGGGTGATTTCGTATAAAGTTGAGAGTTATGTGGTATGCCACTCTGAACTTCTAATATAAAATATGAGATGCTTTAGTTTAATGTTAATGTATCAACCCCCTTAAACTAATTATTCTAAGGCTGTTTTCAGTTACTTTATAAAAGAGAGATACGTGGTTTCTTTCTTGCTAGACATTCTATTACACAAATCTAGTTTATTGGTATCCTACCATTAACCTGACTCATTTTAGGCCAACTAAACTTCAATTATTAAGAATATTATATATCAGAAATGACACGATCCTGATTGCCGTGGCGTCTATCAAGAAACACCCTGGCTCTCTGGTAGAAATTCAGTTGTCTTTATATTCCATTACAACAGGAGTTACAAGTTCAAACTATTTAATTTTTATTACTTAATATTATTAACGTCTTTTTTATTTTTTCTTTAAAGTTTCATAGTAATATTGGGCATCATAGACACTACAGTTGGTGCAGAGGTTTAATTATTCCCCCTAAAGTTCCTTCTGTATAGCTTCAAATTGCTTTTTGTAAAGACTGCCATTTCTTATCAATACAAAAAATTCATAAACTTGGGAACTAATCAATTCATATCCATTTTCTAGCAGATATTAAAGTAGGAATCAATATCTAAATAACAGTCGGTTCATTTCATTGTAGACTTTTACGGCACATTTACTTAATCCCTTTCAACTGAACTCCTAATGTTGTCTATGTTTACTTCTACATAAACTTTGCAAGAGCAAGTAAAAGGTAAAGCAAGTAAAGTCTTAGAAATAAGGTAAAGCAAGTAGTAGAGGTTATGTCGCAGACCCTTGAGAAGTATTAAGGTTTAACCTTTTCTATAATAATATATAGTAAAATTACATTCTTGTACGCAAATTTAAATAAATGGGAAAAGCAAGTAAAAAAAAGGGCAGACCCCACCATCATATACAGGTATATTCTCTTTGTAAGCAGGATGATCTATGTTTCTTTTAATCTACAATATGTGCAGTAATTTACACCAACCTCAAACCATAATTATAACGGACTTCAACGTCTTCAAAGCGCCTTCTGATCTAGCCTTTCGTTCCAATTCAAGCAGCGAATCAAGCTGCGAAACCAGTCGCCTGTCTGGTCACACTTGTTGACTGTTGGAAGTGGATGCTGGCTCATATATATCCGAACAGAATCTCCTCTCGAGAGTTGTTGCCTTCTTTTTCCATCAAATGAGACCCAAGCATTACTTCGTGCATCCTTGGGGATCTGCTCAGAACAAAATTTTCAAAAGCTTTATTAGTAACCGTCTGATCGAAAGTCAGATTTGTAAGATGGAGTGCATATATTATACACAGCAACCCACTGGCAAAATATCTTTAAGAAAATTCATATTAAATGATGTCACAAATTAGTGTCTTCCAGGTGTGCACTTTTATATGTCATCTGGTCTCTACTAAAAACGTGTTACTCGCTACATAAATGCATCAGTACTGCAGAAACTTAAATTTTATTTTATTTTATTGGGGGTCACAATAGAACTTAGGAGGGAGTTCCAATGGAACCCAACGCTTGTTGAAATATACTATAGACAAAACATTGCAACTTTTTCAACAATCCACATTCCACATTATTTTGGACATTACCTATATTGTCCTTTCTTCATTTACAAGGTGACCAATAATAATACACTCGGCTATAACAATGAAACCAGTTACAGAATAAGGATAGTCTTTGAATGGAGAATAAAAGAGAACAATAGTACAATAAGACGATGTTAAGAAGACATCATGATAACATGCATTTAATTTATACTCCCCCAGATATCTGAGCTCATCAGATCCTTCAAATTACAATGGGACTGGAATTGCTCAAATTCCATGATACAAACTTACCAAGTAGTGGATTCTACAGACAACGCACCTGGCAGCCACATCAAACTCATGTAACAAAGTTAGTATCACGACACGACCTAAACTGCAGGGAGACAAGAAAGGTAAGGACACCTATATCTTTCAACTCCCACATGTCCTCGTGCAACTTATTCCAAAATATTTCTTAGTACTCTTAGCATGCTATATAGAGCAATGTAGTGAGAAATGATACAGGAGTCAAAACGTACTATAGCCTCCTAAAAGCAGCATTAAATTTACATCATCAGGGCATACAGAAATTTAAAGAGTTTGTTGCTTTTCAATCACTGATAAATTAGATGAAAAAATGCAAGTAGGGAAAAAGAAGAGAAACAGATACCTTTAATTCAAGTCGTGCAGAGTCTGGAAGTATAACAGGTCTGAACGAGAGGGAGTGTGGACAGATTGGTGTAAAGAGCATACAGGGAACATTAGGATGCACCTGCATACAAGATGGTCATTATCAGAAAATTCGGTTACTTGACAAACAAAACACAATTCAGCCACCACACCGACAGGATATAAAAGATTCCAACTTTTTATTTTAACTTTAAAATGTTCTAGAGCTAGAAACTGAAATTAAACCCAAAATCTTTAAGGTAATCCACTTCAAGTTCTTTCTTTCTATCCTGTTCTCAATGAACTAAAAACTGAAATTGAGTCAAAAAGTAGCCCACCTGAGTAAGAAACAAAAGGACCCCACACCTTTTCTAATGGGAACGACTACCCCCTCGCCCACCCAAGAAAAGACAAATTAGAAAGTAAAACGGATAATGAAATAAATTCCATTAACATTTAAATTCAATTACTTATAGAATCCCAAAACTTACGTCTTCTCAATCATAATATACACCGTCCAAAAAAGGAAAGTAGACTTTCTTAGAACTATCATAACTAGACAAATGAGGGGGAAAAAGCATAAAGCTTTGAGCAATTGCACAAGGTAGAGTACATCATGCCAAGGTCCAAACACCTATAAAAATCTTCTAAAGAGCCAAAAAATTAATAAATACGGCATTCTCTGGAGGGGTACCTGCCCATTCGAATAATTTATCCATTTCTAAGCGTGATAAATATTTCCTAAAATAGGTTATCCATAATTGATGCATTCTTTGTAACTATAAAAAAAGACCAGCTGTTCATAAGAACTTATCTCAAGGAGCATGGAACTTTAGGAGGGGGGGGGGGGGGGGGGGGGGGGGGGGGGGGGGGAGGGTTTTGTTACCGACCTCCATCTGAAATGAGGTTAAAAAATTGACTGTTTATGTAAAAGACGTTAAAAATCAATCAAGGGCATCGTACCATTGAGCCTCCTGCAGCTGTAGAGTAAGCTGTACTTCCAGTAGGTGTGGCTATAATAACTCCATCACCTTGCACCTATCAAATATATAATTGGGAACATTATATGAGATAATAAATTTTCAACTATTTAAAAATATTTGTGACATATATGGAGATAAGAGTTGAACGTTAATTTTGTTTTCACTTTTAGCAATGCTAGTTTAGGAGCTTGTATGAGTCCGCACATTCATCGAGTTAATTATCTCAAATAACTCGTGACTACATGATTTTTTCGCACCTTAGTTATCAGGTGGTCATGTTCATAACATTCAATTTTTGAGAGATATGGATTTGAACCGCGATCAACAACAATCTCATTGAGGACATCAAATACTTTCCCAGGCATTGATTTTCCATTTCGAAGAATCTCACAGCGGAGACGCATTCTTAGAGTTATATAAACACCATCAATTGTGTTGTTCCCATGAATGACTTGTTTTAAATCCCTCCTATAGTCTTCAAACTGTATTAAGAGAAAGATAAGGCAGGTGAACAGAAAGGGGGAAAAAAAAATCTCATTTATGAAATGATTAGAACATTTAGTCTTAAAGTTGAGTTGAGATGCGTACAGTATGGGAAGTGAGAAATCCAAGGGATCCAAGGTTAAATGAGACGAACGGGGGAACAGCACCTTTAAATAAATTTGACCCGTGAAGTATAACCCCATCTCCTCCCAAGCATGCCACGAAATCGACTCTTTCATGAAGATCACTACATTAAGAAAGTCAGCTAAGCTCAGAAAACCTCAAAATGAAGTATACAGACTATAGTAAAGAACAATACTTTTTCACTTTAAAACCATAAGGTCCAGTACCTGGTGTCTTGACTATAGAAGGTCTGAACAAACCCAAACCCAGGAATTCTTGCAAAAATGTCATGAACCTCAGGTTCAACTAGAACATTCATTTTCTCTTGGTGATAAAGGAAAGAGGCAACCTGCACTTCATGCAGAAAATGCTGTTGAAATGGCTAAACAGATAACAATCTGAATACTCACTAAAAAATACAAATTGAAGAAATTAAGTGAGACATTTCAGTCTTTCTGTTGATAAAGAACGTGATGAATGTAATTGAATTTCTCTTTCTTCTGAATACAAATTTTGTTCCTACTCTCCTCTAATTCTTTCTTCTTCCATCTACTTTCTATCTCTTCTTCATCCCTTTTTTCCTCTCCAATCTTTTGATTTCTCTAATCTCTTCCCCTTTTTCCTCTAACTTCCTCCTTAATTCTACCTAAATTCTAACTGAAACTATAACATTCCCTTTTAGTTTTTACCTGGTAAGGAGCCCATCCAGCTGCTCAAAATAAAGTATGACAATATCCAGTGCACAGACATATGGTTAGAAAATATCCCACCATCTACCTATCAACTAATTGCCTTTCCCTTGTGTTTGCCAATTCTTTCAGCCAACAACAAATTGGATAATCAAATTCGCCATCAAGGCCTTTAAGCCTCCCCCCCCCCCCCGGTGGTCTTCCCCTTTCCCATTACCAAAAAAAGAGTGGAGAGAGAAAGAGAGTGAGCAAACTCTAGGTAGATAAGGAAATAAAGTAAGATGAAAATTCAAAACTAGTATCAAACATAACAAAAACAATAAATTAGAGACCAAACAAAGTAAAGATTTTCTTTTGAGTTTATCATCAAGATTTTGGCACAATACCTCTTTAGCTTCTTCTAGAAGTTCTTGACCCAATTTCTTCAGCAATAATACAGTCTTTGGAGTAGATTTCCACATAAGCATCTGCTGCTGGGTGCTAGGATGAGTGAAGGCTAGGGAAGATTCTGTTACCTTCTCTCTGTTGCACGAGAATCCATCTGTACGAACTAAGAACATCTCAGCTTTCTTTCTTGACTGCACTCTCACAACACCGGTTGCAGAAGCACACATATTTCCTTCAATGAGCTCCAATCCGTCATCTTTGAAAGATATAGAAGCCTCACTCTTACTTCTCTGATCAGCAGACATGGTCAAGGTTCTTGAGGATATAATGCTTTTTTCTAATTCATTGGTTGCTCTTAAGTGATCATCTGTTTTACTCATGGTATAACTTTTGCCACCAGATGCATCTGAAGTGGGGCCAGAGGATATATAAGTATAACTACTATCTCCGCCATAAGTCCCATTAGTAGCAGGAATCCCATTACTACTCGATGACCCATTCAAACTTCCTACTTTCCTATTCCCTGATTCAGAATTGGGCCAACTGATTTCAGTTCTCAGAATTGTCCCATTATAGTTCCCTCTTGAACCACATAATACTTCCCATCTTCTCCTTTCATAATTGGAGTATGTGGCAGGTGAGATATTTTTATTCCTGAAAAACAAAGACATTTCCTTTCTGGAGAAAGCATTGGAAGGAGGTAGCTGCGACTCAAAAGGATTAACATCACTGCAGAAGTTGATCAAAGATCCATTTCCGTTATCACTAACCTTCTTTGTTGTTGACATGGTGTCAACTAAACTATATGCCCCATTACCAGAGTCGTTATTATTTTCTGAACTGTATGTTGTATCAGATTGCACTGCCACTGACCCATTTTTATCATCAGAAGCTTTATTTACTTTCAAATTTGATGAGATTTGCAATTCTTTCATTTTATTAGTTTCTCGCAACATAATGTCATTGGGTATGACTGCCTGATTATAGGAAAATTCGGATCTGTAGCGAGACACGTACTGCCTCCATCTTGAGACTATAGCGGAAGTTCTCCAAACTCCTTCCTTGCTGTGGACATATATGGGTTTTTTGCTTGAATCAGACACTAAAGATGCAAACTTTTCAACCTGACCCATTGTAGGAGCATTACCAACTTCAACCGGAAGTTTGACCAATTCAACTTTTCCAGACAAAACGGCTTCATCTAACACTGTTTGATAGAAATGATCCTTTATAACCTCTGCTCGGAGATCTACAATAGTTTTGAATCCTTTGTCTATGAGCCACTTCAGACTTTCTTCTGTAACCTGGCTACCTCTCCAAAAAGCAACATCAGAAACTGCAGATTCTATGTCTTCTTTTAAGGTGGACAAATAAACAGGATTCCAGTTCGCAAACAATGTATGGCAGGGGTAATCATCTTGACGGGGATAACCAGAATCATAGCAAACATTTTTTAGTCTTTGCAGTTTCCTCCATACATGCACTCTTTGAACATCGTCAGGTGTCAGATAGTCTTCAAGAGCTACATGTAAGCTCTCACAATACCTTTTCATCTCAGCCCTAAAACTGGCAAGCGGTGGAATCTTATCTTCTGCTATATTTACATCTGAAATGCAAAAAGAATTTATCATAGATGATCTTCCCGAAAGAAGATCCTCCCTTCCTTTGTTCAGGAGACATACCATACAACCAAGAACAGACACTATTTTATCTTCCAATAAAGGTTTATCTTCTGACGGAAAACCATATGAAACACTACATTCTCCAGTCAACGGATTGCACAAGGTGGTCATTAATGCATTATGAAATCGTTCAGCAGCTCTAAAGATTCTACAGTAAGCTTCAACTTCTGCAATATCTCCAGGAAGTGGACCAATCCAAGGCAACTGTGATATATCATTGGACTGGATGGTGTTCAAATTCAAATAAAGCAATCAGTCTACAAGTTAGAGTCATGAACATTTCAAGGCACTTTCAAAGTTAAACCCATGTCTATAGGCAATATCAGCATGATTTTGAAAGATAAAATGGAGTAAAGCCAAATAACAATGTGTTCAAATAGCAATTTAAGGAATTGATATTTAAAAGCTTAACACGTTAAAAGCGATGTAGACATGCTATGGAGAAGTGTCAGGAACTACCATACTTGCACCCAAAAAAAAAAGTAAACACCACCACATGCCAATTAATCCTTACAACAACTTGGTTTAAAATGATCAGTGCTCAGTCAAGGAAAGAAAAGATAGAAGGTTTACAGACAAAAACAAGAAACCAGAATTCCCTCAAAGAAGGATTACTTTGTGAAACAGACAATTCCTGAATTTGAGGTCATTGTAAACTTAGAAAACAATGTACAATCAGAACAATCAACGTTCCAACAAATTCAACTTAATTCTTCTTCCAATTTTTTAAAAATAGTACTACCCACTTATATGTTCTCCTGTAAAAGAGCTAATGCCCAAATATCAGAAATTCTAAACCAATATGAAGCGAATAACAGTGACCCTTGTTTCTTTTAAATAAAAAAGTTACAGCCATATTACAGTCAAGGTCGTCCAACTCGAAAAGAGACAGCAATCAGCTGAAACTGTAGCAAAAAGAAAACCAAATTTAGCTGCCCAGTGAATATTGGCGTAAGTCAGGGCATTCTTAATACAACTGCAGTCTTCACAAGCCAGCAATAAAAAAATAGTGCAGTCCAGAGACCAGAGGATACGAGGATGGAGGGTAAACAAAAGTTCTCACATATTGGCCCCTACAGAAAATAATCTAGAATTATCACATTGGACTATGAATTCACTAAAGTGGACTCCAACAGAAAAATAATCTATAATTATCTAACTGCAATCTGCATTTACGATATGAAATCATCAAGAAACAAGTGTACCACTAAGACCATAATAACTCAGTACACCCAATACTGGAGACCCCAATACAAATTAGCTCCCCTCATCCAGTCTAAAATTCAATTCTCAAAATCCACAATTGGGACAAAGTAATACCCAAAAAAAATTACATCCTTTTGCCATTGAGCTCTTCTATAGGGACATGATAATTGGATATGAAAATCAGACATGAGGACTTTACAATTTCACCTATTTGTATTTTTATCCCATTCACCTATTTGTATTTTTATCCCAATAAAAATACAAATAGGAATTGGGGATAAAAATACAAATAGGTGAAATTGTAAAGCACTCTAATTTTCATATCCAATTATCATGTCCGCATAGAATTTTTCTTTGTCATTAAGTCATTTCCATAGTACCCATACCTTCCAATTATACATACACAATATACACTATATATAAATGAAATTCGCCAAAAATTCACACCATTTTGCCATTTAGTCATTTCCATAGTAACCAATTCTTCCAATTACACATACTATATATAAATCACAAATGACTATTGTGCAAATAGAATAGCAAACTAAGCAGAGTCTGAACTGAGAGAAAACAAGTAAATAACCTTGGAGTCCAAACCAATATTCCCAGAAAAGGGATTGGATAGCTCAGCACTGAGAACAAACTTGACACGACGCCATTCAAACGATCGGTCCTTCCTCCTCAATTCGAGCCCAAAAAGCTTAGTACTGTTTTTGAATCGGTGAAGCTTGAAGGAAGAAAGAAGGGTTGCCGTTGTTCCACTAATAAGGGACCGATTCATGTCGATTATAACCAAGTGGCATGACCAAGAACAATATGCCATGAAACCATATCTAATTGAGAGTATAATTATCTGTATCTATGTATATATATATTATATATGTGTGTTAGTTTCTGTTAATTGGATTTTGGATGGAGAGCGAAAAGTTCGTGGATAATATCAGCCGAGGATTTAGTTGAAGTTATTATTGGTGGTGGGTTCGATTTAGTTTGTTGGGTTCTGATGTTTGAAGATGTTTTGAGCCTCTTTTCCATTTGATTTGGATTTTTTGTCGTGCTTCTTATGTAATGTTTGACATGGATATTGAATGAGTGGAATCGAGGAGGGTGAACTGTTTCATTTCATTTTTATTTTCTAGCGTTTTTGGGTTTTGGGGGAGGGGACTCCAAGTCATGTGCACCACACATTGAAGCTGATTATAACTTTTTCTTTAGCAGGAGACATGCACATTAGGTCAGATTCACCCGACCTGGCCTAGATTTGGTAGGCTTTAACTGTTGATCAGGCCGGTCAGACTTTGACTTTTGGACCTGTAGGTCAGGTTAGGCTGGACTTCTCAATAAAAGTTTAGCCTTTTTTAGGCCTGTAGGCCAGGCCGGACCAGACCTGTAGGTTAGGCCAGGTCAGGCCTTGGGCCGGGGCAGGGCTAAAAATATAATCAACAAATTTTTAATATGAAATATAAATATTAAATAAATTAACTACTATATTAATTAAATGTATTGATAAAAAAAATTAAAAAATGAGCAACTAATCAATAATAAATAATGAATCGGTTATAAATATTTTGCTTCAAAATATTTAAAAAATGTCTTCAAAATTCAAATTTTCAAAAAATGTGTCTTTCTATCTTCAAAAAATATATATTCATTATATCTTCGAAAAATATATTTTCAATTTTCAAAAATATATATATTTTCAATATTCATGGATGTGCAATTTCGCGTAGGCTGGGCCGGGTCTTTGCATAAGCCGGGTCAAGCCGGGTTTTTTCGTAGGCCGAGCCAAGCTGGGCTTTTACTTCAAAATAACAGCCTGTTCAAAGACTGTAGGTCGGACCGGCCCGGTCCGAACTTTGACCAGGTCGGGCTTTGATCAGGCCGGGTTCAAGCCAGACCAGACCGACCTGTAAATTGTAGGCTTTTTGTGCATCCCTATTTAGCACCCTACTTTGGTAACATTTTGGTGGAATTTAGTTCATGAAATAGAATTTCAGTGCAATATAATGAGTTGCTTAATGCTATATAATACAATAATAATATTTTATTATTATTATTTTGTTTGATTCAATTTTGTCATTTATACAAAATATATAATCCTGTTATATTAGATTAAGCAACTCGCCAATTGAAGTGGGACGACTTTTTTCTTTTACAATACGACGAACGATTTAGTTCATTGAAATTGAACATATAATACAATGAATATTAATATTTGAAAACTATATTACTCCTATTATGAAACAAATAAAAGAAATATAAGACAATTGTGATACTTTTATTATTATTTTTTGTGCCAAGAAAATATTTAATTAAACTAAGGAAGCGTTTGATAAAAACTGAATGAAATAGTTCTGAATGTTTAAGTAATTTGAATGAAGTAGATTTTTGAATACTGAATGAAAAAAGTTGTTTGATAAGTAACATGTCTGAAACATCTGAATAACATATTTTTACTATTTTATCTCTCTGAAAAAATTCAAAATTGTTGTAAATTTATTTAATATTACTTAATATAATATTAATATTTTTTCAAAAATTTTAAAAAAAATTTTACTTCATTCAGTCGAGACTTAATCATTCAGCCAAAAATAATTAGATTTATCAATTCAGTTCAAAAATCTGATCGATTCAGTCATTCAATCTTAAATAAATAAACTGAATGGCTGACCCATTTAACCATTCAGATACATTAAGTTTTAAACAAATACCTCCTAAATTAACAATTACAAATTTTTTATTTTTGCAATAAATTCAGTTGGCCATATACACATGGTTCCTTGGGATGGTTTCATATCGATAGAAACGAAGAGTAAAATAAACGTGTTCTTTTACCAGATAAAAGTTCAAACATTCTAAATCCCCCGTTATTTAAACGGCCCCAATCTTTAAGCTGATTTGGTATAGAAACAGATGCCGACTACCTCACTCAAGATGAGGATCAGAACTAAAAACTGAATAAGCTTGATGATGAACTCTGATGTCTTGACAATGAAGAATTGTGATAATTTTAATTGGTTGACTTTTGCTAGATTTGCAAGATAAGGGTACTTTTTGGGTGAAAGATGTCCAAAAAGAGTAATAATAATTGACTTGACATATTTTGTATTTTATAACTATTGAATTAGATAAATATAATGTAATGAATTAATATATCAAATGAACGATGCAATGAAAAAAATAAAAATGTAATAGCATTACTTACCTAATGAATTAATATACGTAATTGGTGAATCATCCACCTATAAAATGTCACATCAAATAATAATTTATTATATTACAAAATTATTATATTTATTTGACATAAATCAAACATTATCTTAAAATATAAGTGAAAGAAAAGGTTAAAAGGTCATAAATTTATTCTTTCAAATAAATTTCAAATTATATGCTATTAAATATTTGAATAATATTTTATGACATGATTAATTATGATAAATCTATAACAAATGTAACGATTTCACATCGATAAAGTTGAACCAATACAATATGTGTAATGCCTTAATAGATTGCTATCAAGTTAGGCTTACCATGCCATATAATAAAATTTTACAATTTGTTAATATATCAATAAGAAAAATAATAAAAAATTGTGATATTCTAAATGCAAATAAGCTATATCTAGTTGTATTATGCTTATCCACCCTATCAAAGGAAATTTATTTAAATTATGACTAAATAAGTTTCCCTCACTCTTACCATGTCAAAAATTAGTGCATGCTTGATATTGATTTACTACTAATATTGACGTTTTCAAATTCGGATACTTATACCTCAAATTTGGTGTTTCACCATCCAACTCATACAACATACTAATAATAACTAAATGCAAAATAGTAGAAATATTTATATTGAGTTAATACAAATATTTGCGTCCGAAGTCTCCTAACCGTTACTAATACATGATATCACTTAATATAACAAGTACTATAATACTAAATAAAATTAACTACTACATCTCAATATGGCTACTTTTTTGCCTTTGCATTTATCTTTCCCAAAGTCGGTGCCTTGTTCAGACTTAACTACAATGTTTAGGGGAAGCAAGGGTGAGCAATGAGTTTGCTCAACAAGTATAAAATCAATAATAGTAAGCATTTATGTGCAGGGATTCATATATCAATGTATGTAACAATAATTAAAAACTTAGGAATTGAGTAAATGAATTGTGAACAATATAAGTGTCAAAAGTTTCAATTCTGATCATTTCTACTACTGAAAAGTCACTATGAACTGAAGGATATGTATGAATTCAAGAATTTTGATATTTCCAGATAAATAAATAAATAAATTGTACTGAGTGGTCACTATGGACCGTGAACATATGCTTAAATTAAAAGTATTTTACTGAAAATTCCCAATAATAAACGAGTACAATATGTGATCAGCTTAAAATACCCTATGTTATACATAACACTCAGACATGCTGGTCGCTCGCGTGTTGATTCCCCGACGTAAAATAATTGTTGTTCTCAGCATAAGAGTCTGCACCAAGATAATTGGTTTGGATAGTTTTTTCAAAGAAATATGATTGATTAACAATCAGTCTTATCATTGGTCTAACCGATACAAATGGCATAGACGTAACCATTAAAAATAATTGATACGTTCAGTGTTCGCAACTAGGGTTCAAATAATCGTCCAAGGATATAATCATGATACTAAGTCAAGTTTCAAAGATAATAATTTAATCTTCACAATATAGATAAATAGAAATCGATTCATCAATTAATTCTACTTGTACGAATTGATAAAAGTACAAGTTAAAATATTTGCCTCGATCGTCGACTTTATCTAACTATAATTCCTTGTCTTTTGAACAACCTATGTTCAACATATTCATCTAACGGTTAATTTCTATTAACCTTCACGTAATATCTAGCAGATTTGACTTACATGTTCTATATATCTTGGACTCTCAAATCATTACACATAAAATTATTTGTTTATACATTATTGTCTCTCATTTCCTTATTTAATGTGACGACCCCAAATCCGGGTTACTTTAACCTCGGATCCAGTTCAACACGAGTACAACATTTTCCTTATTGTTCATGAATTACAACAATATTATAATTGTTAAATAATCAATTATTTACAATTTTACAACATCTCTTTCTATTCCAGAATCGAAATCTTTATACATTCCTAGTATGTCTCAATATCATACATGATACGACATTCTATTACAATCAATTTGAGTATTTAATACTCATATAACATACCAACTAAGTCTTATGCTACACAATCATTTACCTGTCCAATTCGGATTGATATCTACAATAGATATTTAGATCTTCAATGGAAGTAATATATTTTTCTGTTCCTTGTTCTTTATCGAGAACTTCAGGTAACTAGCCTTATCTGAAAATGTTGATTTAGGCAAGAGTGAGCATGACGGCTCAGCAAGTCTAACAGCTACACATAACACATTACATGCTTCACATAAAATCTGCAATTTATACTAACATCATGTTTTTCATGCATTTCAGTTTATGACCTACTGCTCATGCATATCATGCCTCGCATTTAATCTATGATTCATGTCTAACCTCTATCATGACATATAGTTCAATGCAGAACAATTGTCTTAAATCAACTACCGCATATCAACACTTCAAATCAACTTATTTCACAAAGGCACATTAAAACATCTTTGCACATAACCACGTATGAGCACATCTCAGTTTAATAACAAACTTATAATTCATGCACATAATACAACACGTTCTAAAAAACTTGTCTGGTTTGCTTCTACCAGTTACGCTTATTTGTGTCTCTCGTTCAACCTACAATTTATATAGAAAAATTGAAATAATCATTAGATATAATGACTATTACTTAGTCTTAACTTAAGATCTTAACTTCAAAGTATTAACTCTTTAGTTGTCCGACAAATGAACCTATACGTTCCGGACAAAAACCCTAGCCCAAATCTAGTTGGACATGTCGGGTACACTTAACCAACATGCTTCGTATGACCCACTTTTAATAAGCTGTCTAAATTAGTCACAAATGGACTATTTAGATTGGTTTAATTTAATTAAACTTTCTTCTTTTACATAACTAAATGATTTGGACATTTAATAATGTACCAAATATCTCAAAATATTATCTACCTTTGATAATATACAACTATCTTCAAATATTATTAACCATTTAATAATATTTTAATCACTTATTAATATTATTAACCATTTAATAATATTATAATCTCTCATTAATATTATTAACCATTTAATAATATTTTAATCATTTATTAACATTATTAACCATTTAATAATATTTTAATCTCTCATTAATATTATTAACCATTTAATAATATTTTAATCTCTCATTAATATTATTAACCATTTAATAATATTATAATCTCTTATTAATATTATTAATCATTTAATAATATTTTAATCACATATTAATATTATTAATCATTTAATAATATTTTAATCTCTTATTAATATTATTAACCATTTAATAATATTTTAATCACTTCTTAATATTATTAATCGTTTAATAATATTTTAATCACTTCTTAATATTATTAACCATTTAATAATATTTTAATCACTTATTAATATTACTAACCATTTAATAATATTTTAATCACTTCTTAATATTATTAACCATTTAATAATATTTTAATCATTTATTAATGTCATTAATTATTTAATAGCCTTTTTAATCTTATACTAATGTTATTAATCATTTCATAACATTTTAGTTACTTACATATTTAATCATTTAACCATATTTTAATACTCTTTAAACCATACAAATAGTTAACTTTTTAATAATGTTAACCTTAGTCTTTATTTTATACATTTAACTACCAATGAGTCACTAATAGACTTTATATATATTAGTTTAATATTCAAACACATTTATTTTAGATGTTTATCTTAGGTTTTAAGTCTCTAACGGCGTTTCGTTTAGACTTTTCATTAACCGACAAGTTAAACCGGAGTTCCGACTTGATAAAACTTTAAAATATCAAAATTTGGACTTTTTAAAACTGGGCCAGTGCTGGCGGCGCTGGACATAGGCATATCCTAGCGCCGGCGGCGCCCAAAACAGAAACAAAACCCTAAACTTGGATTGTCTGACCTTCCGACGCTCCGACAGCCATAACTTCTTCATTTTTTATCCGTTTTGAGTGATTCAAGCGCTCACGCGTCCGTAACTTATTCCTCTAAAACTTCTATTTAGATCACACATCCAAATTCCAACTGGAAATGGACTCAAAACTGCTCACAATGACAACCTAGGGTTTAAAAATTAATATGTTTTGCTATAAAAGCCATAACTTCTTTGTTTTTTCATCTTTTTGTGAGATTCAAGTTGTGTTGGCTTTATAACTCACACATAAAACTTTCTATCCATATAAATCAAGTATTTAACTTGTACATTTCTAAATGACACAAAATATAGCACATAGCTACTTAGGGTTTTACCGGTAAAGCTTTATATAGCGTTTTCTTGCATTTTTATGCATACCGCTCATACCAAAACATGATCTAACTATATCAAACCATGATTCTACCAATATAACATAGCTTAAGACTTCTAGAGCATCAAAATAACTTTTGATCGGTTAAAATTATATTTTAACCGTTTAAAACTTATATAGATTACAAAAATGAACTTAGGAAGGTTTAGAGTACTTTTTAACCTTAAGGACTTGTGTGCTCTTCTTCTTCTCCTTCCCAAGTATGTTATGAAGCTATGTGACATCCACCAAACTCCTTCTCTAGCACTTTCCTTCAACTCACAAGTGTTCTCTCTATTTCTCTCTTGGAATGCTCTCACTTTTTCTCTCTAGAAATGCTTACAAATGAACTAACCAACACAAACCATTGGTGCAACACTCTATATATAGCACTCCCTTAATCATCATCAACATCCACTAATCAACTAGCATTGGTCAAATTAGAGGTTAATTGGGATTACTATTTGATGGATTGATTGGTTGATTGACATGGTGAATGACTAGGGTGGTTGAACCACCAACACCAAGTGTGTGATTTAAGCAACATGAAAGAAACAAGCTACCCATGTGGGGCCCCTAAAAATCTCAGCAAAATGGTCTTTTATTCTCCATTTTTGCTTTATTTTTTCTTCATTTAATATACATATATACATCTATATATATATACACATATGATCAATTGTTGAGCAATTTTGACTACCATTTGGGCTCCACATTGGACTCTAGGATTTAATATATTGGGCTCATCAATTTAATTAGTTGGGCTCAATTTAATTATTACATTGGGCTAATATTAAATACCCTATGTTACATTTAATTAAAACAAGCATTGGGCTTGATTAATTATTACATGAATCAATGTTTAAATTAAATTACATGGACTACTAGGTTAATTTATTTAACTTAGTTTAATATCTCAATTGGACTTTTAATATAATCCAATTAGACTTGCCTTAAATTATTTTACCACATTGGGTTACTCAATTAACTTATCCATAGTTAATTCTCATCACCATATTTACCTACCTAGCAATTAACCAACGTTTGGTTAATGCTCTCTCTTATCTACCAACTAGGGTTATTCAATTAACACTACATTAGTTAATTCTCTACACTCAATCAATACTTGAAAAATATTCTCCCAACACATTGACCATCATTTGACTTTAATGTGTTTGTGCTACATGGATTACTTTGTATTGGGCTCTCTTATTTAATTACTTGGGCTACCCAACACAACTCACATATCATATATAACTTGGGCTTGGTAATTAATTTAATTGGACTTCCACACCATTATATACCATACTTTCCAATATTATTTAATTGGACTTATATTAATTACCTCTTGGACTATATCATAACTTAACATTTGGGCTTATTATTTAATTACCCACCTTCATGCAAGTATTCCCATATTGGGCTTGTATTAAATCCATTAATGGACTTTATATAACAACTAAATAATTAAGTTAATTACTTAATCAATTAACTTCTTAATATTGTCATTCTAGACAATCATCCTAAATTTTCCACAACTTTAACGCATAACTAATATAATTAATTTAATTAATTATATTTCATGACTTCATTTTTAAACTAATTAATTTATTAGTTTAATTGAGTATTAAATTTACTCCTCTTCGTATTTGGCTAACAAGCACAACTCTAGGAATATATAACTATGTATATATATCCTTATAACCGTCTTCACTTCTCAATTGAATTTATTTCTTTAATAAATTCTCTATATGCATCATTACAATATTCTCACATTTAATTTCTAACAAATAAATTATGTTAAAAAAAAAATGTTTACCCATTTTCTACACATCTTACTTATCATATTCTAGGTTTTAAACCTTAACCTTTAATAAAATCAATTAAGATATTATTTAAAATCTTGGAAATATCTGGGATATTACATTTAATTCATTCAGTAATTATTACGAATAAAATAACACTTAGTATTATTTTATTTATTTCATTATCCTTTATCATCTCTTATTGATTTACAACAAAATGCTCTCACTTTATTTGTTTATGACTTGTTATTATATTTTTTTTATCACACTTTATTAATCCACAAATAAAATAATTTAAGTTATCATTTTATTTTTTAAAATTCTCAATTAGAGTAACTTTTACTCTTATTTTAATTTAATTATGCTTCATTAGTACACAATTAAAATAATTCTTCATATTATTTTAATTATTCATCCTTTAATAATTCACAATTAAAATAATTGTTAACATTATTTAATTACTAATTCTTTTTTGATTTACAATTAAAATAATTCTTAATATTATTTTAATTGTTTAAGTCTCATTAATTCACAATTAAAATAACCTATAGTATTATTTTAATTGCTTATGTATTATTAATCCACAATTAAAATAGTCTCTTAATATTATTTTAATTTTCTTAAAAAATATTTAACATTAAATAATCTTTATTATTAACTTACAAATAAAATAATTTTTAGTTATTATTTTATTTTTTTAATGTTATTTTAATTAACTCACAAATAAAATAATTTTAAATTATTATGTTATTTGTTTAATATTATTTAATTAACTCACAAATAAAATAATTTAAATTATTATTTTATTTGTTTAATATTATTTTAATTAACTTAAAAATAAAATAAATTTTAATTATTTTATTTGTTTATTATTATTATTATTATTATTATTATTATTATTATTATTATTATTATTATTATTATTATTATTAATTATTATTATAATTACAAATAAAACTTTCATTCTTTTTTCGAGTCTGGTCGAATTGGTCAACTCAACTGGCTTGACCGACCCGGTCAACGGGTTTGTTTGACCGACGCTGAAGCGCCCCAAAAAACAATAGGGGCAGCGCTGCAGCGCCATCTTGCAGAAATAAATTTCAATTTTTTTTTTTGGTCCTTTTTTATTCAATTTTTCATATCTTGCTCATTTTACATCCAAATAAACTCAAATCAGTTTTGTTATTTCATAAACCCATAACTCTTCATCATTCCAATTTTTACATTATTTTTAAAAATATTTATTTAAGCAAATTTATTGGTTTTTCAAGCTAAAGTTCCATTTTGACATCCTTTATAAGAAAATTCACCATAAACCCGTTTTAGCTCTGTTTTTGTTCGTTCCACTTAGAATATATTCGTATTTCATAGAGCTACAACATATAATTTTTAGATCATGCAAATGAGTTACACATTTTATTTCATTTTGCACCAAATCTCATGTTTTCACTATGACATTTAAGGTTTTCATATTCATATGCATTTCTTTTGCTCTTATACATAAAACACATATGAAGACATACTAAACACATACACTCCTTTACAAAGTCATCCTTATACCTTCGGATCCTTCATGATCCCACGACACATAATCCTCCCACAACCAAACATAAATATTTACACAACTAACTACAACATGCTACTAAAGGAAATATTTAGGGTTAGAAATTATTTATACCTTCTAGTAGCTTTCCTTCTTCTATAAATGAATCTTATGTAACTCTCCACCTTTTTCTTCCTTAAAGCTCCCACTTGAACCACCAAAATGCAAGAGTTCTACTAAATATCTCATTTTTCTCTCAATTTCTCTCTTACTCTCTCTATATTACACTTATCCAAAATGCAAGTAAACTTTGAAATATAATTTAGGAATTTTTATAGGAGTGTTAATATCCCTCAAGTATGCATTACCCATTGGTTAAGAAAGATTTAGTGAAAAGTTGTCAACAAATCCCTAATTTAAAACTAAATATCATGTTCCTCTTCATCATTAGCATCACATGGCTCAATAATCTTGCCAAAATTTCCAGCATTCTAGGTCGGTCGCCGGGGGGGGGGGGGGGGGGGGGGGGTTTGTGTCGTACATGGGCATATATATATATATATATATATATATATATATATATCATATATATAAATACCAACATCATCCATACACTTTGGGCCATGAAAAATTTTCATTTGGGCTAATTAATCCATTCTAGCAATACATACATATATAGACTTTAATTTCTAACACATTGGACCATATTAAAATTATGTGACATCTTAATATTCACATTGGGCTTAATTTAATTACCCTCATTAATCCATGATATTATTTAATCACCTCACATTTAATTTAATTAATTAATAAATCAATCTTTCTTACACATTATAACACACAAGGCATATTACATAAACTTAAATTAATTTTAATTTATGTTTACCATCATCATCACTTAATTTATTATTTATCACATATTAAATTCAATTTAAATTAAATTATTAATGCTTATAACATAACATATAAATGTATGAGCACACAAATAAGTTTTAAAATATTCTTATTTCTCATTAATAATAATAGTATATTTTTCTTGGTTATTGCAATGTCAAATCTCTTTGGACTACATTAGAATCCATGTACGAGAAAAAGAATGCATAAAATAAAATATTTGTGGTTCGACAGATTGTGAACCTGAAGTACAGAGATGGTAGTAGTGTATCCGAGCACTTGAGTGAATTCCAGGGACTGGCGAACCAGTTGTCTACCATGAAGTTGAATCTTAATGATGAGATTCAATTGTTGTTGCTTCTCAGTTCGTTACCCAACAGTTGGGAAACGTTGGTTGTATCATTAAGCAATTTAGCTCCGGAAGGAAAAATAACTATGTAGATGGTTAAGGACAACATATATAATGAAGAAACAAGGCGAAAGGAATAAGTATAAATTTTGAGACACAAGCACTTGTAGCAGAGAACAGAGGTAGAAGCAATTTCAGGGGATCTTATAAGGGACACCAACATCACAACAAAAGCAAAAATCAGAGGAGCAAGTCAAAGACTAGAGATTGTTGAACATTCAGGTGCTTCCATTGTAACAAGGAAGGCCACTACAAAAGAAGTTGCAAGATCTGGTTAGAGAAATAAAAAATCGGTGAGTAAGGGAAAGTTGAGGACAAGAGAATACTGCAGCTACGGTTACCAAGGATGTTGTGATTATTTCATTTGGGGAAGAAGAATACTTACATGTTGATGATTAGAAAATTGATTGGGTTATTGATACAGGTGCTTTATATCATGCTACGCCCATGAAGGAATTCTTCATGACATACAAAGCTGGAGACTTTGGGCATGTGTGATGGGTAACACTAATCATTCCAAGATTATTGGAATTGGTGATGTTTGTATTCAGACAGATGTTGGTTGCACTATTACTCTGAGAGACGTCAGTCATGCTCCAAATTTGCGTTTCAACTTGATATCTGGTATGGCCTTGGATAGGGAATGCTATGATAATCACTTCGACGGCAGAAAATGGAAGATTACTGCTTATCAAGGGTTCAATGGTCGTTGTAAGAGGTGTTGTTTGTTGTTCATTATACAAGACTCATGTGAAGATGTGTTTTAGTGAGTTGAATGCAGTTGAAGGTGAATCTTCACTGAATCTTTGACATAAAAGGCTCGGGCACATGAGTGAGAAATGGTTGCAGATATTAGCAAAAAGGTCCATCATTCCTATTGCTAAAGGTACTAATTTAAGCCCATGTCATTATTGTTTATTTGGTAAGAAAAATAGAGTTTCTTTTAGTAGCTCTGCTAAAGGAAAATTTAAGATACTTAAGATAGTATATTCAAATGTTTGTGGTCCTATGGAGATTGAGTCCCTAGGTGGCAATAGATATTTTGCTACTTTTATTAATGATGCTTCATGGAAGGTGTGTGTGTGTGTATTTGTTGAAAACAAAAGACCATGTGTTACAGTGCTTTTAGAGTTTCCATGCTATGATTAAAAGGGAGACTGAAAAATTATTGAAATGTCTTCGCAATGACAACAGAGTGGAATACACTTCAAAGGAGTTTGCGACATATTGCGATACACGCGGTATTCAACATGAGTAGACAGTTCTTGGCACCCCATAACATAATAATGTGGCAGAAAAAATGAACCACATTATTATAGAGTGAGTCTAATGCATGTTGAGAATGACTAAACTGCCTAAGTGATTCTGGAGTGAAGCTGTTCATACTATTTGCTACCTGATTAATAGATCTCCATCAGCACCATTAGATTTTCAAATTCCAGAGAAAATTTGGAGTGGTAAGGATGTGTCATATTCTTACTTGAGGATATTTAGGTGTAAGGCTTTTGCGCATATTCCCAAAGAGCATAGATCGAAGCTTGATGACAAATATACTCTATGTGTATTTATTGGATATGGAGATAAAAAGTTTGGGTACAGGTTATAGGATCCAGTTCAGAAGAAACTATTCAAAAACAAAGATGTAGCGTTTCATGAGCACCAGAATTATGAGGATTTTGATAGTGTCACACAGCCCAAAGATGATAGAGTTCCAGTCCTCAGCGAGGTTCCTTTTCCATTACAAAATGCCACAAGTGGAGAAGGATTTCAGAATGAAAAAAAGACTCATACAGATTTGCGTAATGGTGATGGGTCAGATGTAGAGGGTATTGAGTAGGGGGAAAACCCCCCTCATCATGATATTGAAGAACCTCAGCTCAAGAGATCCGCAAGAGTGCATGTGCCATCAGTCAAGTTCCCTTCATCTAAATATCTTTTAATTATTGAGTAGGGAGAGCCAGAGAAATTTTAAAAAGTCGAGACTCAAAAGGAGAAGAGCAATTAGCTGGGAGCAATGCGAGATGAGATGGATTCTTTACACAATAATCACACTTATGAGTTGACTACACTTCCAAAAGTTAGGAAAACATTGAAGAATACATGGGTGCTTAAGCTCAAAAGAGCCGGTGAAAAACTAATGAAGTACAAGGCTCGATTGGTCGTCAAAGGTTTTGCATAAAAGCAAGGCATTGATTTTGATGAGATTTTTTCTCTAGTTATAAAGATGACTTCAATTCGAGTAGTGTTAGGGTTAGTAGCTAGTATGGATCTTGAGCTTGAGCAGCTAGATGTGAAGACTGCTTTCTTTCATGGTGATTTGAAGGAGGAAATCTACAAGGAAAAGCTAGAGGGATTTGAAGTTAAAAGGAAAGAGCACGTGGTTTGCAAGTTAAAGAAAAGTTTGGACAGCCTGAAACAAGCCCCAAGGCAATGATACAATAAGTTTGATTCATTCATAGTGGATCAAGGTTATAGCAGAACAGTTATAGATCATTGTGTTTATATGAGAAAATTTCTATATGATAACTTCATTATTCTGTTACTATATGTAGATGATATGTTGATAGTTGGGCAAGATGCTAACATGATTTACAAGCTCAAGGGTGAGATGTTCAAATCCTTTGATTTGAAGGATTTAGGCCCAACTAAGCAAATTTTGGGCATGAAGATTATTCGTGACAGAAAAGCCAAGAAGTTGTGGTTGTCACAAGAGAAGTATGTTGAACGGATGCTTACAAGGTTCAACATGGGTGATGCTAAACCAGTTAGCACACCACTGGCCAATCATTTTAAGTTGACGAAGTGTATGTGTCCTTCTACTAAATAAGGGAGAGATGATATGACAGTAGTTCCCTACTCTTTTACTATAGGGAGTCTTATGTACGCAATGGTTTATGCGCGACTAGATATAGCTTGTGCAGTTGGAATTGTGAGCAGGTATTTATCAAATCTTGGCGGAGAACACTGGGAAGTAGTTAAGTGGGTTCTTAGATATTTGAAAGCTATTTCTAGTTTGGGTTTTGGTGGTTCGAATCTAGTCTTGGAGGGTTTTATAGATGTAGACATGGCATATTCTGAAGAGAAGAAGTTTACTTTGGGGTATTTATTTACTTTTGCTGGAGGAGTTGTGTCATAGCAGTCCAAGTTGCAGAAGTGTGTTGCTTTGTCTACAACACAGTCGGAATACATTGTCGCTAAAGAAGCAGGCAAAGAGATGTTATGGTTAAAATGGTTTCTCCAAGAGTGGGAATTAACACAGGATGAGTATGTGGTTTATTTTGATAGTTAAAGTGCAATTGACTTAACCAAGAATGTCACGTATCATAACTGTACCAAGCAATTTGATGTTCGTTATCACTAGCTTCGAGAAGTGATGAAAAATGAGTTGATGAAAGTGAAGAAAGTTCATACCAATGAAAACACTTTAGACATATTGACAAAGGTTGTGACTCGGGAAAAGCTTAAGGTTTGCAAGGAGATGGCATAAATGAATTCCAAGTGACGGGGTCACGGTGGAAACTCTCTAATGGGATTGGAAGGGGAGATTGTTAGGTCCAATCCCATCATGCATTTACTTTCCTGCTACTGTTTTGACTTTCCTCCTTTGCTGTTATTTTTTTTTCTTTCGGTCCTTGTTTTCGGCTCCTTATTTGCTGCATTAATTTACTCCTTTTTCTTATTCTTGCAGTCCTGCAATTAATTAGAGTGATGGCTATATATGCCATTAGTTGGAAGAATGCAATATACGCTAGATAAGTGAAAAGAGAGCGGAGAAAACGGTGTTCATAAACTCCGATGTATCCAAGAGTTCTAGTGGGAGAGAAACATAGATCATTTGAGTTGTAGAGAAATAGAGTGAGGAAGAGAGAAAATAAATAGAGAATTTATTTTAGATACAAAGAGGGAGAAAATAATTAGTGATTTTATTTTCTCAAGTTTTTATATTTTTCTCATAGCAGATTTCTGAGATGCCTTTCCTTATTTTTTTCCAATTGGGTTTTCTAAGTAAAATTTGGTGTCTTATGTGTTTGGTTTATTTTCTACAGTTATTATTTTGGCGTGGTTTATCATTTAATTTATTATAAACAGTTCTAGCATGAGGTATTTTTCCCAACAGCTAGTTAGTTCCTAGGCAAAAAGATGTGGTGTCAATAACTTGTAAATGGGTTTACAAGTTGAAAAAGTGGGCACCTGGAAGCATTGATAGATACAAAACACGTTTGGTGGCTTGTGGATTTTCATAACATTGTGGACTAGATTAAGAAGAAACTTGTAGTCCAGTTACAAAAGTGGTGACCGTAAAAAACTATCATTTCTTTGACAGCGCACAAAGGCTGAAAATCATGGCAATTCGACGTAAAAAATGCATTCTTATTCAAAGAATTAGATCGAGAAGTATTTATGGAGTAGCCTCGAAGACTTGTCTCTAAGGAACTTCCCCGTCACGCTTGTCGGCTTAAAAACACATTGTACGATTTGAAGCAAGCCTCGTGCGCTTGGTATGGTAAAGTTGCGTATTATCTTACTTTCTGTGACTTTAATATTTCTTATTCATATTAATATAGTATGTTTGTGAAGTAAAATCTGGTATGCACATTGTGGTTTTACTATATGTCGATGACAATCAATTATTGGTGATGATGATGTTGGAATTTCACACCTATGTGATACTTTTTCGGTTTGACTTGAGATGAAAAATGTGGATGAAATTAGATGTTTTCTTGGCTTAGAAGTTCATAAGAAAGCTGATGGATATTGTATGTCACAAAAGCGATACGCTGCAACTCTATTGGAACGTTTTGACATAGAGGACTCCAAAAATATGTCAACTCCAGTGGAACTGAACCTCAAGTTAAAGAAGGATGAATGGAAGCTGCTAAAAGATCGGACAAAGTTTCGACAACTTATCAGTAATCTGATCTACCTTTTGATTACAAGACCAAAAAATTGCTTATTCAGTTTGTGTTATCTCTCAGTTTATGGGACAAACCAAGGACTCCTTATCTTGATGCAGCTAAGAGAATCTTGCGCTACGTGAAAGGGATGTTGGACTATAGATGGAATTACAAGAGGAGTAATGTTTTTCTCCTTATTGGTTTTGTTGATGCAGATTAGGTAGGAGATGTTAATTGTCGACGATCAACAACAGGTTACTGTTTCAGTACCGGTTCTGCTACAATCTCACGGTGAGTGGTCTAATATGATAGCAAAATTATCACACATATCTATTCCATTAGAATAAATTTTATTCCACCATCTCTCACATGAAATAAAAATCAAAGGGATAGAATAGTTTTTTATTCAATTAGAATGGTTTATCATCCAAAATTATTATTAAATACACTATTTTTCATTACATTTTTTCCTCTGTTAATTCTATTCTCTTAATCCAAACGTAACATTGGTGTAATTGGCAGTGAGCATGCACTAAGAGGGAGTGCCAAAAATTAATGCATGCTCAATATTAATTTACTATTAATTGTGTCCTATTTTATTTTTCTTTGAAGTAGTCAAATAAATGGATAAGTATAAATATACAACACCAAACACAATATTTTGATCTCACCTATTGAAAGATGGAGTCTGACACGAAAATTCGTGTCAAGTCTTACTTTTTAATAGTTGAGATGTATTTAATGTTTGGTATAGTATTTAGTTGTAGTGTATGTAAAGTTATTCCAAATAAATTAGTCATTGAGTTGATAATACTCACAGAGAAATTTTAGGGATAAGTATTGTTACATATTGTGTATCTAAAGTGAGTTGAGTAACTAGTTTGGTGCACTGCAGAAACAGTGTATCACTCTATTTACTTCACCTGTGTTTTCTTGGCTATATTTTCACCGACCACTGAGCTAAGATTAGAGACACTAACAATTCTTTGAAACCATGAATATGACGCATAGCAAGTCAATAATGTTGCAGTTCCATGCTCAAACGCTCTCTCTTCTTCATTGAATTCGTTTGGATAAAACTTTTCTGCAAGATTAATAATATCTGAATTTTGAAATTATCCATATCTTTCGGATCCAAAGCAGCACCAAGATTGAGTACCTCGATTATGTTCTCATTAAATTTACTATTTTAACTCATTCAACTAAAAATTAATTGAAGCAATAAAAATATTTACCTAATAATATTGCAAAATAGTAGTAACATTCAACTATTTGCGAGCTCTCCCTTGTCGTTCAAGATTATGATCACCAAGATTTGGAATAATCACATTATACCTCCACAAAATAATCTCACCAAGTATCATTTTTTGTCTCAAGTTCATCGTTTGCAATCAAATGAGAAATTTCATCCTCTTGAGCACTTCAAAATTCATTATTTCGCTTGCTAGAAAAAGTAATAACATTGATAATAAAAACCAATTTTTCGAGTAAGTGTTCAATTAACTTCAAGAACGTCTTGAGATGATACAACTAATGCTAATTGTAATCGACGTGCAAAATAATGAACAAAATAAGCATATGGACAATCTTCTAGTATTAATGCTTTGAACCCATTCCATTCGTCTCGCATATTATTTACCACATCATATCCTTAGCCCTAAATATTCTGCATATTGAGATTGTAATGAGAGAAAATTGCATATATATTAGACTTCAAAATTAAGGTCTTAGTGTCCAGAACATGTACAAGATGGAAGAAACGCTCCCTCAAAAGCCCATATTGATCAAGAGCGAAGTCAAAGTCAAGGCCTTGGTGTCCGAGCTCTACTTTATTTTTATTTATTTTTTCATCACTTGTATTATTTACTCATCATCGTCCTGTATATAGTACAAGATGACGACAATAAAAAATTATAATTCGTAACTATAACCTCTTAACTTTTAAAACTAAAAAATAAAACAATCGTAAAATTAATCTATATTAGTAAGACAATATAAAATACAAAAAATAAAACAAGAATACCTATACTAATCTAGGTTTACAAATTATTAATTGATGACTAAGGATCACTCTTATAATATGAAATAAATAAAAATTGAAATAACATGGATAAATTTGAATTATGATTTATATTAATTTAATAAATATGGCTATCATGTTATGATTTATATATAAGTCTTCAAGCACGCAACAAGCATATTAAAATGATAGAAATCTGAAATTCAGTTTTGTCTTTTTTATCCTGCTATAAAGAAAACCATTCAACACATTTCCTTCTCTTAATTTCCATGTACCAAGGCCTCCGTTCATGAACCATAATCACTCTGCAAAATGCAAATACATAGACACAAATACATTAATGCAATTCAAAGAAATAAAAGTTTTATTATAATAAAACTCTTTGGAATAAATAAATAAATAAATAAAACTGATTGTATTCATTTTGATACTTTTAATGTCGAAAATTTGCCAATATATAGCGATGGAATAAAGTCCCAAAAGCTTCTCTCTATAATTAAACCTTATCTTAGATTATATACTCCCTCGGCCCCAAAAATTAGAGTTTAATTCCATTTGAATTCCAGCTATTCGTTACCCATATTAAGATTTGTCTAGAAACACTTGAATCTTTTTTTTTTTAATAATTATTTGTAGGTTAAAAATTTTAGGACAACAGGATTATATTATTAATTAGCTAAAAGTGCAACTTAAAACTCAAAAACTTAAATACACTTTAAACATTTAAGTTTTCATATCTTATAACTTAAGCACTAATATTTTAATTTTAAGACATTCAACTAAGATGTCTTTAAATAAATTTTTATAAATAAAACATTTCTTACCACTGAATTTATTATTTTTTGTCTTTTCATCACACATTAATCATGTTCTTACAATTTTATATACTTCTAAAGATATTTAAGAGTGAAATTATTTAAAATATTGTGACTTGTATCAATTATTACACAGAAGGGGTCGGAAGATTTTATTAATAGAAATATAAGGACATTAAGGTTTGATATCTTAAAATTAAAATATTAGAGTTTAAATTTTAAAATGCAGGGGGGAAAAACTTAAAAATTTAAAGTGTACTAGGCAGCTTTTCTCCCGATGTTCACAAGAAATTTTTAACAAAAATGATAAAGATTATGTAAATATGGTATATATATAGTTGGTACCATATATAGGGATGATACTGAGATTCCTGGAGGTTGGGGTGACTAGGCTGGAGGCGGTACTGGTAGGCGGCGGCCTGAGTCTGAGGAGGAAGGAGATTTGCAAGTTGAAGTACACCACTAGGCTGCTCTTCTCCATAGAATGGAAACTCATCCAACACTCGTGACTCTCCTAGTAGCTTCAACTCAGTCGTTGCTTGTTGACTTTGTTGCTCCATTTCTGCTTGTTGCCTCTGAATTTGATTTCCCATTAACTAATTAATTGTCGAAAAATGGTAAAGCGTTGGTAAGACCTCCATTGATATTTGTTTGTAATAAGGATGCACATGAAATTGGACTATTTATATTACTGTAATAATCGTCTTTTTATTCTTGAATTAATTAACTAGCCAATGATTATATTTTTACTTGTAAAGCTATTTAATCCATCTCTCCTGTTGGATTCATATGATCATTTTTCACGTATAAAGAAAATGGATTTCACCTCTACATAAAAGAAAATCATGTGAAAATATCAAAAACTAATATAAAATTAATAGTACTCCTCTAAAAATAAAAAGTTATCAAGGATAATTACAAATAAAATACAGCCTTAAGGTATAACCTGTATATTCTTTAGCATGAGAGAAATAAAACATCATTATAATTATTATTAGTCAATATTGACTTAGTCTGAAACGACTGTCCCATTTGAATTTTGGACATATTTTTAGGCATGTCAAGGTTTTATCCGCGAATTAAACATTTAAAAATAATCTTTGTTTTAATAAAAGATTATGTTTGTGCAAGAAAAAGGCAAAATCAAATGATACACTCCTTTACAGAGAGGGATTATATTAAAAATCAATTATACAGAGAAAAATGATTCCAGTATATTGTCTAAATTTTTGTATTCTGACTAGACAAATCTTAATATCCATAAATAAGGTGTTGGTATTGTGAGGAAAATGATGTTTTCAGAATAAATATACATTTAATATTACTTTTGTTATTATCTTAACGAACATTTAACATATATTAAGCGACGGTTATTATTATGAAAACATCATTTTGCTTTGACAATTTCCACCGCCATAAATAAGAGTCAAGAAGTTAAATTAAAACTATTATGTTACGTTTGGATTAAAGGAATGAAATAAAAATGTAATGAAAAAAATTATGTTCGATTGCTCGATTGGAATGAAATAAATCATTTTTATTCCTCCCAAATTTATGAATTTTATTCATTGTGAGAGAGTATAAAATGACTCATTCCAGTTGAAATGGAATGAATCATTACACTCTCTATTATATTTTTTTCTTTATTTCATTACTTATCTCATTTCATTCTTTCAACACAATCGTAACATCAATATTCTTTTAAAATAACTCCTTTTCATTTTATCGACTAATTAAACTTCCATTAATTAAACTCACCCAATGATACATCTCTTGGTTTTCCTTCTCCAGCAGTTTTTCCTAAGACATAATTACCGAATTAAAATCCACATACAAGTAAAAGTAAGAGGACAGAAAGAAGAAAAACATAATTTAAAGCAAAGCTATATATATACCGTCCTCTGCAGATTGTCCAGCTGCTGCTGGAGTAACTGAAACTGAATGCACATCAATACAAATTTAAATAATGTGAATTAACTCAGATCAATTATAATTCAATCAATATAGAGAAAAATTATACTCTATTCGTTCTAAAATATAAGATAATTATACTCTTTTAAAAGCTTGTTTAAAATATTTTTAAATTTAAATTGAGATGATTCATTAAAAATTATAAAACAATAAATTTAACTATGATAAGCATTGTTTAGATAATATTCATAATTGTATTGATTGAATTACAAAAATCAATATCAATTTTGAGTTTAAAAATATCTTAAATTGAATTTTAAAAAGATGTAATATGATTATAAGTTTTACATTATATAATGCAAAAGGTTAGTTTATTTACTTGTGTTACAAGATTGAACCAACATAAATTAAAAATTGAAGTAGGTAATTTTAGTCAATTAGTTAGAAACTATAATCTATATTCCAACTATATACATACTGACGTTTTAAAATATAAGATCAATATATTGACTTTTAAAAATCAATTTGAGATATTTTCAAATTCTAAATTGATATGAATTCGTTTAATTTTAGATAATGTAATTATGAAAATTATAAATCATCTAAATGAAACTACTAATTATAATATTTAGTTATGATTTTATTCAAATTTTAAAGAATCTTATTAATTTTAAATTTAAAAATATATTATATGGACTTTAAAAAGACAAATTTAAGGAATAAGAGTTACCTTTCTTGAGCGGACCTTGTTAATGGAATGCTCTAGCTGCTCTTCAAGTTTATCCAAATCCTCAAGTTGTACAGAGCTTAAGCCATCTCCTTTGTAGCGTTGGAGGCTCAATTGAAGGTTAAGGGTATCCTTCCTAATTCGGGTCAATTCGTTGTGTATTTGCTCCTAACAATTTTTAGAGAAAATTAATTAAGGAAGAAATAATTGAAAAGGGAAAAGAGTGTAATTAATTATTAATTAAAATTGTAACTGGAAATTAAATAATGAGGTATAATTAAGTTTATTCAAACCCGGTTATCATGGTGAGGGATAGAATTGCCGGTAGTCTTCAGATACCTTTCAACTATTTGCCCCATGCTGTTGCAACAAGAATATATATATATATATATATATATATATATATATATATATAATTTAGTCAAAATATCCATGAGCTAGAACGGAACTATAAAATAGTCTAAAATGCAAAACTGTGACATAATTTTATCACTTTTATAGAGATATGGTATCTGATTTTATAATTAGAAAAGTTATAATTTTGTTGTAGAAGTATAGATCTACCGATGATATGAATAAATTTGCGACAAAACTGTTTAAAACTTGCATCTAATTGAAGAAGAAAAGTTGTTTAGTAACAAAAAATTCAAAAACCCTAATTTCAAATAAGCTTGAAAAACTAGCTAGCTAGGTCAAGTGGTCAACTGAAATTTGATCAGCCTGCTGGCTAATTCATTATAAATCAGGGAATATAATAATTACTCATCAGTTCATTCGATCATCCAACGAGAAAATAATTCAAATCTCATCTCATATTTTGTTTTTCATGTAATTTCAGTGAGACAATAGGTATAGTGACAAAAGAAATGGACTAGGTAGCAAGATAACAGAGAAGAAACCATGAAGCCCTTTTTAAGTTTTAGCCAAAATCAAGAAAAAGATAATTAATTAATTTAAGACAAAAAAAATGTTGGAAAATTAAAGAAATGGAACAAAAAATATTGACCTGAGAGGGTGAGAAGTGTACTCAAACAGCTTCCCTTTGTTTGAAAAGATGATGAGTCCGATCTGAGCATCACACATAACTGAAAGTTCATGTGTCTTCTTGAAAAGTCCGGCTCGGCGCTTCGAAAATGTGACCTGTCTGCTGGTATTGTTCTCGATCCTCTTCACATCTATCTTTCCCCTTCCCATAATTATCAACTTGACCTATAAATGTATATAAAGTAATTTTCTGGTTTAATTAAGGGAATATAACAATTAATAGTTAATTTTTCGTCTAAAAAACACAAGAATAATAGAACAAATATATATTTAGGTTAGAATATTTGGCAAAATTAAGATGTGAAAATGCATACATCTTAATTATGGTTTCTTTTTTAACTAAATGGAAAAAGGTAGTGCATATAAGAAACTGGCATCGGAATTGGAAACTGAATTTTATATATAATTCTTAAACTAGCTAGAGGTACTGGAGTAAAAAGAAGAGGAAATTAAGGAGGGAGAGAAGAAATGTTGAGCTTTACTGGGTTTACCTTGAAAAGTTGTTCAGAGATTCTTTCTGGCTCCTTTCTTTTTGGCAAAATCACACATATATACATGCATACATATATATATATATATATATATATATATATATATATATATATATATATACATGTTTTCTCATGTGGTTTGATCAATATATATGTTGCTCTGGGTCATAAAAGATAGTAATTGTGCGTACAAATATGGTTGTAAATATTCATCGTCCTAAAATGTGTCTCATTTTACTTTATGACTTTTTTTATATACTTGTTTATATTTGCTTAGGATACTCTCAAACATTGTAAAACAAAGAGAATTTTACCAGAGGGAGTGGTTATTTAAAAATGTATGCTGATTATGATCACCAGTCATGCTCATGCATGGTGATTCCATGTTCTCATGCATGAGTTTTCTCCATGCATAAAATGAGTCCTCACTTTCTTATTTTCTTTTTCTAATGAAATTTTAAATATTTTTTAACACAAAAATTCCCTTTTAATTTGTCTATGGTGCATGTTTTTTCTGGATATGGATTTCAGGTCGTCTACTTGGACAAACCTGTAAAAAATAAGTTGCATTTGTACAGCTGAGATTTACGATTCAAAAATACTTGAATAACAAAAGTCATTCAAAATGTAATTCTCTTATTCAATTCAACTTTTTTTATTGATTGTCCAAGTAGGCTGCTAATTTCAAACAGCTTGGGATCGAGAAGAGATTTTCCCATGGTTTTATCACTATTATTTCAAAATTAAATTAGGAAATGGTTAAAACTAAAACAAAAAATGATATTTTCACAACTTCTTTCATATGGATGTGGGGCTTATTTATTGTTCATGTAAGAGAATTGTTGTGAAAATATTATTTTGTATTATGAATTTATCTGTTCCCTTAAATTAATGTAAAGCCGTAGGAGCAAAGGATTTTGGGACATGAAGTGATGTCATTTCTGTAAAATCAAACAAGAAAGTAGTCCTCCATGGTACTCTTAGCTTATAAAAGCAAGAACAAAATGGTTGTTGTTGACGTATAACCACCACTGCAGAATGATCTGACAAGCTCACCAGCTTCCTCATGAGTTTTTGCCAATTATGGATTCTTTCCACAGTTATCATAATTTTAAGGTTCCCTAATATGGAAACTACTCTGAGTTTATTAGTTGGCCAAAACCCACATGGAAATGGCAGTGAACCCTTTGACTATATTTCAACATAGCTTTAAAGTTTAACCATCGTCTCTGAAGCAACATTTTATCTATTAAAAGCTCATTATTCAACCTAGCTCGGAAAATATCTTCAAGTTTGACCACATATTCTATCACGAATTATATAAGCAATAATGCTTTAGTAACAAAAGATTAAATACTAATATAAAATATAAAATAATATGTTGAATTATAATTAATAAATATTTCGTCATATATAGAACGAATTTCAAAAAATTGTAACCCTTGCTAATTATCCAATAAAAGTAGACTTAAATATACACTAAATCTTTAATTATTTTGCATTTTAGAACTTAAAACTTAATATTTCAATTTTAAAACATTAAACCTTAATGTCATTGAATTTTTATAAATAAAACTTTCTAGCCACTAAATTTAATAGTTCTTGCTGGGAAAAAGTCCCCGTTAATATATAAAAAGGAAAGTAAAATTAAATCTAATAAGGGTATATATCATTTATATTGACTCAAATTATTATTATTATTATTATTATTATTATTATTATTATTATTATTATTATTATTATTATTATTATTATTATTATTATTATTATTATATGTCTATAATTTTTTTACACTTCAAAAGACATTTAGAAGTAAAATTATCAAAATAATCGATTATTATATGCAGGTGGTCAAAAAGATTTTATTTATTTAGGGATATTAAAATATGTCTTAAAATTGAAATATTAATAAGTTCTAAAACGTAAATAGTTTAATGATTTAAGATGTCTTTAAGCCATAAATTAATATATACAATATAATTAAAGTAAAAATTAGCATCTTAGATCGACTTAAGGTAAATTACTTTAGGTCACTTCCAATACAATATTATTTGATTGTGAACTTAATAATCTAATTGTACAGATGTAATGAACATGTAAAAATATAAGAGTATCTAAAATTTAACTTTATAATAATAAAAGTTACTAAATTCTGAGTTGTCGAAATATATACTTATATATAATTTAAAGATATTTGAGTAATTTATCGAACTTTAAACTTTGATTATATTTGAATTGTTTATATTTCAAATCGAGTTCGAATAGAACTTCTAGTCGAGCGGATACGAATTAAGCTCGAACTATTTGATTTATTTTACAACCTTACTTATAACTAATATGTTTTTTTCTCAAGCAATAGTTCTCATGCGTAAACCACATATTTATGGGCAACGGACTGTCAATACTCCCCCCTTTGTTAAATATAGGATTAAGTTTGTTTTTTAAAATTTAATTTAAGATATTTTTAAAATTTTAAATTAATATAATTTATTAATTTAACTTTGATTAATGACAAAACTGTCCCCTCCAAGTCTGGACAAAAATTATTTTGCCTCTCAAAATTTGAGAATCGTCAATCAATACCTCTAAGTATTTTAAAACAACAATTCTCTCCCTTTTTGTCGATCCGGCCAAATTACTTGTCGAAAATACAGGTTGACTACTTTCAAATGTATTTTGACTAATTTTGACCGTATTTGACCAATCTCTAAGATTAAGCCTCAACCATTGGATCAAATTTTTAATCATAAATATAAAATAAATGATTTTTTTTCATTTTCTAATTAACTCAACTAATTAAGAAATTACATCTTTTTGGTTAATTCTTTTCATTAATTATTTCATTATGCAAGTATATTTTGTTTTGGATTTTATGTAATTATTTTATTTTTTTGACATAAAAAAAAACCCATAAAAAATCAAACATAAAACCCAATTTCAAATCTAAATCTAATATGCTCCTTTTATTCTTCGATTTCATGGTGGAAGAGAGAAAAGAATGGGAACCTTTTCCAGGGATCTAGGGTCTCTTTAGACAACTTAAGATAGCTCTGGCGAGCCGACAGTTGTTGTAGAAGATGAAAATTCTAGACGCTTGAGGCGCTCCAAGCCATCCCTACTCTTCAATAACAACTTCTTCAAGCTATGATACAATTCCGACAGATTAATTTCCCCCTTCTACCGCCATGGCACCCAACGAATTCAAAATTTCAGACCCAGAAAAAGTTTTTCTCTCTGTTTACAAGTGCGTGAGAGAGCACTTAAAATTGAATTTAGAGAAGAAAGAGTATTTAAAGCTTCCGTCGAATGCTTAATCTTTTGATATTCCTTTTAACTAATACTGCTTATTACTCCATTTGATATATTTGTTGAATCTGTGAGTACTTGATATCAAGGCATGCCATTGTTGATGTTATGACCTAATTTATTGGACCCTATATTTTAATATGAGCCAATAATTAATTTATATTTAGAGTTGAGTTGGTCAACCCATTCAAGTATTCTTATCTTAGAGGCGGTTTGAATTAATAGGAGAAGATATTATTTTTCTATTTGATAAAGTTGATGGGACTCTAAGTGGTGAAGTAATAGTATATACATAAAACGTCAACAAGTGAATCAAGTAATGTTTTGACATGCAAACTAAGATATCAAATATCTTATATCTATTCTAGCATTATTTTGGCTCTTCATTGTGACGTTTATCACATGTACTTACTCTTACACCGGAACATTACCAAATGGCCCAAGTTGTGACATGATCTGTGTGGTGTTAATTGGTTCTTCTGAGTACAATAATCTTACTATTGATTGATTTCGGCAGGAGAAAAATTCGCACGTCATCAGTTGAGATCTTGAAATAGAGTCCTTTGTGTGGAGCTATGCTTCTCCTTCTTTGTGATTGAACATTTATTTGATAATGATAATTGTCAATTCAACATCGGAAGAACATGTGCATATGGATTAGGGTTTTAGTGTGAAGAAGTAGATAAACAAAATTGCTTTATTTTGGAATTTTTTTTAACTTCAAGTGGAAAGAAGAAGGAGATGATGAATTTTATTTTTTAGTTTTGTTTGAAATATATTCTTTGTTAGTTAAATACAGTCAAAGTTGGTCAATATACGTTTGGATGTGGTCAAACTGTATTTTCGACAAGGAATTTGACCGGACTGGCAAAAGACCGTATTGATTGACGATTTTCAAACTTTGAGAAACAAATTGATTTTCGTCCAAACTTGGGGGGACAGTTTTGTCATTAACTAATTTAACTTTTTTAAAAAGAATTATAATTAATAATATTATTTAAATAGTTTATAATTTTTATAATTGGACTGTCTCAACTAAATTAAATAATATTATTTTTTAAAATTAAAGTATAAATTAAAATGAAAATTATCTCTTAGAACAAAGAAAGTATTCTAAATTTTGTAAATCACTACTTCCAACTGACTATCTTTTTACACAAGGTTTGGCGTAACTTACATAATATGAACAGTGAAACATTATATATTTTAAACTTGACGGCGTATGAGTAAAGGTTTCTTTTTTTAGTATAGAAGTCGTTCGAAATCTATCCCTTTTATAATTCAAATTTCAAAAAATATTAATATATAAGAAGTCGGAATTTAGCAAGCTTCGGAGGATTAAAAACCTAACTTTTTCGTAAGTTCCTCCCAAATTTTTCTCTTGGTCTCTTTCCCATACTTTCCTAAATTCCTAATTTAAAATATATCCCTAAATTTATTGTATAATATAGTATAACTTTTCAAAAAAGACATTAAACTAAGGTTGTGTGTGTTTATAAAAAATATACTTAAGATTAGACTATTTATTTTAATTTAATACTACTTTACACTATTTAATCTTTTGGTGAGAGATTATTAGTCTATTAATGTTAGACTAGTATTCTCATAAAATTATTTAATAGTTTAAAATAAGAGAGACTATTAATTTTAAATTTTTCATGAGATTATATAATCTCACATAAATAGTCTTAAGAATGATAAAAAAAAATAGTCCATAGGACTATTTAATCCCCTATCATGAGATATAATAGTTCGAAGTAGTATTAAATTAATACAAATAATTTAATCCTAAATATATTTTTTGTTAACAAACATAACCTAAATATATATCAATTACTCAAAAAGCATAACTGATGTGTATACATAGAGAAAAAAATTAGTATATGAGTCTTACTATTTAAATAATGTGAGATTGAACATTTTAATAGCCTCTCTGCCCTCTCAAAGACTTAAATGGATCTCAAATAATGTGACATTGAATATTTTAATAATATTTTATTCCATAATCAATTATAAGATATGTATTTAATTAATGTCATGATAATACAATATTTGAAACACTTTTTAAAATTAAAATGTTAAGGCATTATCATATTTTTATTATTTAATAGTATATAAAATAATACTCTATCCGTTTCAAATTATAATATCAATATTAACTTTCTAAAAGTTAATTTGAAATATTTTCAAATTTAAAATTGAAATGATTCATTTAAGTTTTGAAAATAATAAATCTTATAACTATTAGTACTTTTTAGAAAATTTAGTATATTCATAATTGCAATGACATAGACTAAATGAATTCATGTAAATTTTGAGTTTGAACAGGTTTGAAATAAATTTTTAAAAGTCAACATTAATCTTATAATTTAGAATATATGGAGTAATATTAATGTTTTACATAATTTATGCATATACAATGCACTACTCTCTCTTTTCTATTATATAGGTCATTTAAGACATAATTACACATATTAAGAAATCTCATCAATACTAATGCTAGGTAATTAATATTAGTTTGAAATTTTATTACTACCCATAAAATAATTAATTATTCCTTCTCTCTCTCTCAATTACTCCATCTTTAAGGGTAAAGTATAAAATAGTTAGATTCTTTCTCCTAGATATATGTAAAATGTTTTATATTTTATAAATAAATAATTTTTTTTAAAACAACCTATATAATAAAAATGAGAGAGTATATATATTTTTTCCACATCATAGTTACTAGAATTGGACTAGACTAGCCAGTTCAATCGTGAACCAAGATAGTAACAAGTCCGATTCTCTTTAAATATCAGACCTACAATTAAACTACCATAAACCACTTAAACGGAGCTATTTTTTACAAAATTGTCTAAACTAATAAATTTTATAAAAAATCAGGCCGATCTCTAAAAATTAGAAGAAAAAAAATTAAAATAAATTATTTTGCTCTTAATTCTTCTGACCCTTTCGCACCTCTCCTTTCTTCCATAGCTCAATACAACTTGTAAATCATAACAGTGACACACAAGGATATAATATTTTATTAACCAAACAACTCGAACACAAAAAAATGTAGAAGTTTATAATAATAATAAATTCGTAGTATAAGAATGAAAGATGGATAAAAACAGATTATGTATATATATATATATATATATATATATATATATATATAGATAGATAGATAGATAGATAGAGAGAGAGAGAGAGAGAGAGTAATAATATTAATAAAGAAATGGATAATTGAGAAGGGAGTGTTTACCGTGTCTGTAATTGAGAGATGAGAGATTTTAAGTTGAAAACTTAGAATATGTGATACTCTGGTTTCCGTGTATGGTATGTGTGGATTGTAGCGCAGAACAGGGCTTGACTGGAAAAGTAGTGAAATGGCAAAATAGGAAGTCTCACTATAGGCTGGGAGAGGACTTGTTCTCCTAACAGAAAGTATATTCCTTTCACACATCTCCATATCCCATGGCGCATGTGGGCATAGTCTAATATTTATTTTTATCTCCTTTCATTTTTTACATAATCTATAGCATTAATTATATATTAAAGATAACAAATAATTAATGTATTTGAACCCAATATAAATAGATGGTTGTGAATTTAAGTTAAATAATTAATGTAATTTCTAAAAATTAGAATGAATTTAGTAACGTGTGGCCAAATATTAAGTCTCACATAGCGATGTATTTGGAATGTTTTTCTTTTTTTCCCTCTTACTTTTAAATTTAAGATGGGTTCTATGCATGTGTGTGTGTATTAGTTTTCATTAATTTAGTTTTTATTAAAATAATATTATATATTCTATTTATTCTAAAATATAAGACACGTGTTAATATTTTATTAATTTTTTTAAAAGTCAATATAAACCACTTGAAAACTTGAAATTGATATCTTTCATTTATCTTTTAAAAATAATTATCATAATTAGTACTATTTTTTTGATAATTTTAAAATATTTTTAACTGTATTAATAAATTTAAATGGATTCATATGAATTTTAAATTTTAAATAATTTTTTTAATCTTATATTTTGAAAAAAAGAAGAAGGTATCATTAATCTCTAATTAGTATTTTATAATTTATTTAATAAAAATTTTTGTTTTTTAAATAAAATATATGATTTGATAGTATATATTATTTTTTAAATAAATTATTAATATTAAAATTCGGCTCAACCACTTCAATCGATTGAACTACTAAACTTTTGAACCAGTGTCTCAACCAATTTAATGTCCAATCGCGTTCTGACAACTATAACCCACATACTAGATGGCTTAGTGTAACTCGCATGGTGTGGATAATGGACGGTCGTATGGTATGGATAATGGACGGTCGTATATTTCACACATCATATATTCCAAACTTTTTAGATCATTAACTCACGACACGCTATTTTCTTAAACACCATATATATATTCGATTTAAAGATCAAATTTGTTTGAAAAATATCACTAATGTCTCCAAAATAAACAAAATCTACTTTTTCTCATGCTCGAGCAATTTTAGGAATTGGACGCCTTTGTGATCACAACTGTTAACGTTCAAATTTTGCCTGCACGTTCTGTTGGCCATTCCAAAAGAATACTTGCACAAAAAATTTAACGGCTTGGGCCGTCAGTGGACTCCTCCGGTATAAATGTTAGTGAAAGTTTCAAGATAGATCAACAAAGGAGGCTTAAGTATTTAGTAGAGTAGAATAACGTCACCCTTACCTCCATTATTAACCGGATATTTATAACACTTACTTAACACTTACCAGTCCTAATAAGAATGTCCATCGGAGAAGTAGCAGTTGAATAGGAAGGTAACTATCCTAAGTCACTTAGGATGCATGACTCATACTTTAATTATGATTAGATGTAGTAAGTAGTCATCATCCAAGCGGTCTTAAGAACCCAACCCAAGCCTATCAGACCAAGGAGTCTTCATAAGAAACTGCCAAGCTGATGGTCCATTGGGCCTAGCCCAATATGAATTACTGGATCAGGCTTAACGAAATACTCATCCTAATATTGCCCCCCCCCCCTCCCCCCACCCCCCACCCCCCCACTCCTCTGGTATATAAGTATGTTGGGGGAGTAGAATAAAACATTCCAAAAGTATATGTAAGCGGACAAATCCAGAGGGAAATCAACTCTTCAGAACTCCAGATGTATATAAAACACAAAAGACATCAGACCGAAGACATACCCTCTTTGAACATATAAAAATTTAGGGACAACACAGCAGAGGAGGAAAACTCCTTCGGGAGTTGAAAAGCATCGAACCGAAGGGTAAGCTCCTTCGGAAACACAAGGGTGTTTATCCGAAGAAAAAAACCTTTCGGGGACCCAGAGGTCTCAGTTCGAAAAGAAAATCATTCAGAAACCCGAAGGTATCGAATCGAAGAGAAAGTCATTCGAAAATCTGGAGGTATCGAACCGAAGAGAAAGTCATTCGGGAACCTGGAGGTATCGAACCGAAGAGAAAGTTGTTCCAACAACCTTGGGCCCTTGTAAACAGGATTTCAGGTGTCGAACCCTATGTACCAATCAAGCCCAAGGCTTTGTCATTCAACCCAGCCAGCCCGACCTAACAACTTGTACAAATGTTTCGTATTACATTTTTTGAATTTCAAAAACAGTGCTAGACAGCTAGCCATGAGCACGCGGGCAGGGTTATTTATTAGGCGGCAAACACTACAAACATGCCCCATCTGTTGGATCAAACCTATCCGGACCGTTGAACGTTGAATAAGATAAGAAAAATCACTCAATCGTCATTTTACTAGAAGTAGTTATTTTTTAAGAAGAAAAGACGTCTGAAAGAGAGACTCTCATCACCCACTCAAGATTCCATCGTACCCGACCTGCCTTCCTCCGATATCGACTCATCAATCCTCATCTCGTCATCAAGTAAGTACCTTGCCCTCTGTTCTTCAATATTTCACAATGGTTGAAAGCACAAAAAACACGAGAGCACACAAAACACGAGAGCACAAGCTTCTTCTTCCCGAGTTGAAGACGAAGTCACAGTGGCCGAATCGGAGATCTCAGAAGGTCAACCGTGGAAGCCTGTAGTTATCGAGTGGATGAGGGATGTAGAAGAATATAATAGGACAAAATATTTCACCCTCCAATACAGAGTAGTGAACACCCCCTCTTCCATCCGAAACCATCACTTCGACCTAGCGCAAACAGAGTTCTATATCCCCAAGTCGTACGAAATTAATAGGCCCGAAGCAGGTGAAAGAATGTACTATCAGCTCGAGGGGGGATGGATTCCTATTTATTGACAGATGCTGATCTACAAGGTCTGATTCCCTCTTCGCCCATTTGTACTGAAGTTACTACATATAACAGGGCTTAGCTTGAATCAATTATCCCCCAATTCCTTCATCCATTTGAATAGATTCATCGCCTTATGTCTCTCTGAGTGCCCCCCCCCCCCCCCCCCCCCAATCCATTGATTTCTTCTTTCAGTTCTTTTTAATCACTAATACTAAGGAAAATGGATTCTTCCAAGTAATAAAGAATCTCGGAAGAGAAACCTTGATGGAGACCCCATCAAGTAATAAAGGTTGGCACAGGGATTGGTTCTTCATTAAGGGGTTGAACACTGAAATGATCGGACCTTGGGCAGACCCGAACAAAGACCAGTTAAATCTGAGGAGGATCTCTAGAGCAAGGTTAGAAGCGTTCGAGGTCTAATACTCCAAGAGACTGTCTGTAAGGTAGAACCGGGATCTCCTTAATGACCAAGACTAGTTATATTGTAGCGCATCGAGATCCCTACATTCCTTATTTAATCCAATTATGTCTGGATAACGTAATCATTAATCTTAAAATCATATTTTATAATCATAAAACATATTAGAAGCGATCTCGTGCGTTAAAACTTAACATGTAACCTTTAAAGCCAAGCCTTTGATCATAATGTGGTCCATATTTATTTATTTATCTTACATACATAACCGACCTCGGAATCATAACCTTCAATTTCTATTCATTAGAACTTACGTCAAACATTTATAATTTGTGACCTAGTCTATTACGATTTCATAATCATATATATTATGATTTAACTTAACTTATCTTGAATACAGTCATCGATCATATATAACTGTCCATACATAATCCTGTTTGCTTATACATGTTCCGTACATGTTTCTGTTTACATACATCTGTACCATACATATGAGTTTCATTATATACATACTCGGCTAACAATATTACATTAATCTTACATCATTACCTCTTCTCTATGAATAATACATCCATACAAAACAATCCCTATGGATTTACAAAACATTCATTTCTTTACTAATGACCAAGTTCATAATTAAAAGCTTAGACGTTAATTAACTTATACATTCATAAATCTACATTTATCGGCTTTACTTGAACATTGCACAAACATATATAACAAATTCTTCACGCTTATTTATGCATTCACCATTATTTACCTTTAGCTTAACCGGAACATCCAGTTGGCCTTCTCATACTTTACCTGAAAATGTTAGTTCATAGCAAAAGTGAGCACACAGGCTCAACAAGTCAATCAGATAACACATTTCATACTTACAGTTTATATTTATGCATCATGCATTCCTTACTTTACCATGCTATGCTTAATTGTCATATATTTCATTTAACAGTTAAATCACATAGTTGCACATATGGCACATTCCACATCTTTTACTATCATATAGTTCACATAGAACAATCATTACATTTAAGTCTGAAAAACTTGTCTGGTATGTTTTATATACTTAATCTTTACGCTTCTCAAACGTCTATCATGTCTGTCTTGTCGGTTTACTACTTTGAGTTCTATCTGTCAATACACAACCTATATATCATTATAGGATCATAAAACTTTCTATAACTTGACAAACTTAATCCATCATCACTTAATCATTCATCTCTATTCATTTCACTTTTGATGTATTACACCTTACATAAGTTAATAATACATCTTAGCTCGTTCTCAACATTTTACATAACCCTTAATATGGTTTGACTTAGCTTTAGGCATATTATATTATGTCATTCATCATCTCATTATACCTTAACACCCTTTACATTGACCATTATTATCAATTCTATGGTTTATATAACTTATTTCTATCATTCTACATCAAAATATAGCTTTTTGGAAGCTTAAATTTTTTTTAAATGCACAGAAATCTCGCCCCGGCGCCATCAGAGCTCGCTGGTCGCGGAATGTTCTCGGCCATGAACAGTACATTTGGCCCCAGCGCAATGTTTAGTACAAAACATTGCGCCTAGGCGCAATGTTCATAATCAGCATTTTTGATTTTTGTACTACCTTTACCGATTTTTAACTCCTTCATCTTACATCCAATTAAGCTCAAATTTGGACCACATCTAGACCTCACTACCTAGTATTTTAAAAAAATACTACTTAGCTCATTTGGATTCTTGAAATCATTGAAGCAATAGCCCTTAGGAGGACGTTTCAAAATATTTCAACACTTAGAAAAAATTTCAACTTTAAAACTCAATTTTTCTAACTTTGTGATTTTTGGCCAATTACTTCCAAATTTCATTTCAACACTTGACATAGTTTACTTGGGTTATATATGACATGTTCAAACTTTTAAAACCATAAAACTTCGCACGAGGCGAGATTTGTCCGTTAAACTCCATTTCGAGTCGAATTCGATCGTTCGAATTCATTCTAATTCTCATCCGTTGATTACCAAATCAACGTAGACATGTGTTATAACATAAAACTAAGCCATTTGACTTTATTTTATCTTTAATTTCTCAAAATGGCCAAAAATCACCTTTTAGTTGCATTTTCATCAAATTTCACGAACTTTTCATTTCCAAAAACTTATGTTATTCTTGACCCCTTTTTGCAAGACTTGATTCCAACATGTCATTTAACACTTATAACACATATTTAACTTGTACGGGCCTTCAAAACATTTCAAACTTTTCAAATGACTTCATTTTTTAAAATGATTCGATTTAGGCGTCAACGAACGTTTTAAAACGTTTAAAATCCTCAATTGTCACCATAAACGTCAAACAACTTTCAAATCGTTTCAAACACGTGTATTAACACCAAACTTAGCTTTTTGGCCTCATTTGATTACCAATTACACAAAATGGCCAAAATTCACACATTAATGATATTTTGTCATATTTCAAAATTTAACACTTAAACCTCTTTTTGAATTCTCAACTCTACACATAAAATACCTTAACGTATACACATTTAACCACTTTATGTATTCACATAACTTCCATATATACCTTCCGAGTCACTTTACATATTATAATTTGGTTTATATAGAAAATATAGCTTAATATTCTAATCTTTTCGCATCAACTCATATTTTCAACCATATACTACCTTAAGATGCTATCTAGCATGCAATTTCTCATGCTTCAAACATATTCAACCTTCTTAGTTAGGTTTTCATCACTTTTAATCACATATAACACATGATCACCCAAGGAATCATGGTTTTTAGCTTGAATTTAGACATGAATAGTACACCACCTTTGTTCTACCACTCACATGCTTAGGTTTTCATGAAATACCAAACATATAGCATGTAACTTCACATAATCTTTACATTTAACCATATATTCTTGCATGGCTAGACATATTCTTGCATTTAAGCTCATGAATACAAAGTTTTAGAACTTAAACTCATTGATACCTTCTTTGGCTCTTCTCTCCTCTTGCTATAAAGCTTGTTAAAGCTTGAATCTTCACTTTGATGGCTAGTTCTCCATCTCTTGCTCACTTTTCCATCAATTCTTCCAAGGTTCCATCAAACCCTAGCTCCCTTTATCTTCTTGCTCTCTTTTCTCCCTTAGACTCTCACTTTGGTAGAACTTTCTAATGGAATAAGAAAATGAAATCAGCTAGCTTGATACACACACACACACACACACACACACACACACACATATATATATATATATATATATATATATATATATATATATATATTGTATATATGTTATTCCAATAACTAATCATAGTTAGTTAGCTTAATTCATGTATGGTTAAGGGCTTGCAAGTCATTTTCCATTACTAAACAAGGCTATCTTGGTCATCACACACCTTTAATGCACAAATGTCATTCCTTTCTTTGACAAGGATATTTTGGTATTTAAACCATTCTAGGACTCAAAGGTCATTCTTCAAATGTTCAAGGGTAGCATGGTCATTACTCTATTTTCCTAGAGAATTTAATTCTCCTTAAATTATTCATAGCTCATTTTTCATCCAATTCAAATCCTTTTTGATCCAAATTCATTTCATTAGACTTTAATTTTATTCTAGCATCAAATACTCCATAACTTACTCGTCCCATATCATTTGTCACACTTTAAACATTAAATTTCATTACTTAATCATAATTATCCATAATAACAATTACAACATTTTCATATTTGCATACCATTACTTTCTTAATTGTTACAAACCTTTTTCGGTTCCACATTCAATCAATTTCAATTTTCGACATCTCAAGTAATCACAATACTCACTCTCTCCATAAACTGCTTCCTCGAAAAGTAAACCTTGCTCTCGGATTACCAAAATCTATTTCTTCAACCATTTAAGATCATAATACATTTTTATGACTTTTACGTCCCTTCGCTTGTCCACTTAACATACACATCTCACTTTGAACTGTACTTGCATTCAACATTCTTTCTACTCATGCTCGAGGGTATTACCTTTCTATCTTTACACATCATATACTTGATTATCTTGTTTCAATCATTCAATATCAGTTCTTAATAGCTTCAAACTATTTAAAGGTCATCAATCTTATTATTCCTTTAATCTCTATCTTGAATCCTTCTTTCTCTATAATATCCATTATATATATACACATATTGAATCTACCGCATAGGTCATAATAGCACATTGATCACATAACAATTTGTATTACATCGTTCTTACACTTTCTGTCATTCATAACTAGGTTTTAATTATTAACCTTTACTTAATTTACCATAATGCTTGTTTAGCAATCTTATAAAATCATGGAGTGTCACATATATTCCTTCGGTTGTAAGTCATCTGTCATGCTTGTTTGTTTATTCTGAATTGATTAAGATACTAATTTGTTCTGATTATGTTGCAGTGGCTGATCAAGGAAAGTACCTCGACAATGAAGCCATACTCGAGGCGGCTAGGGCCCCGAGGGCGAAACTGAGCGAAGCCGAGAAAGTGAAGGTGGCCCTCAATCTGAGGGCCACGATATCCAAACGCCAGTAGAAGAACCAGTCATTGTCGAGGCGGTGACAGAGCCCTCCCCGATGACTGATACTGTAGAACCCTCAAGGGAGGATGTAACTGCTTTCGAAGAGCTGAGGCCAGAAAAACCGAAGACAAAAAGAAGAAGGCTGGTGTCAAAGTTTTCGCTAGAGGCAAGAGTCGAACAAGCTCCACTTCCCCTCAATTCTCCAAGCAACCGACTTACCGACCAGACCATCATCGGACAGCCGGAAGAAGCACCTGTCCCTCCTCAAGCCACTGAGAAGGACGTCCCCAAGGAGCATGAGCCTCTAAAGACAAAACAAAAAGATCCTATTGATCCTTCGATGATGACCGAAGAGAGTAGAACCTAGGAGGGACCGAGTCTGAATAATCTGGGTTCCTCAATGGTCCCCTTCGCCGCAACCAGATACGAAGATGTTGATCTGAAAACGTTGATGGAGATGTTATTCTCCTTTCATGCAAAGGTAAAACTCTATCCCTGATTTGACTTTTGGTCTTAATTTACAATAATCCCCCCTGCCTAATAATTCGAATGTCGTGTCGCAGGGAAATGCTGTTCTCCTGCGAGTGTTCGATGAGCAGAAGGCTTTAGAGAAAAAACTGGAAGAAAGCCGCAACGAGCGTGCCGAGGCTTTGAAAAATCACTAGAAAACTCGGGATCAGCTGAAAGCTCAACATGATACCTTCCATATCATGAAAAAGGACTATGAAAAGATGCGGAAGGTGCGAGCTGACAAAGATAAAGAGATCATCCATTTGTAAGCCTAGCTACATGACTCTAAGAAGAGAAGGACCCAGGTAGTTGAATTGGTCGAGGCTAAGGAACTCAAGAAAGTTCTTCTTGAGAAGAATCAGGTCGAGCTCGAAACCCAGATCCAGAAGCAAAAGGAGCTCCTTGATTAATCGAAAATCATTACCAAGCTTCAAACCGATCAGATGAAGAATCTTAAAGACAACATTGAGCTGATTGTTGAAGGTTGGGATGCTAAGGAGTTCGATTAGTAGAAGGGACCGATAGCTTCTGCTTCCCCAAGTGTCTTAACTCCTGAGCTCAAGCAAAAGGTCATTGACGAGTACAAAGTCTCGGACGATTTTCAGACAGATATCTATGCATCCGTGGTGAACAATTTTAATGACGGCTTCGAATTTGCTTAGGAACTTGCTAGGGGGAAAGGTCATGATCCCGATCAATTAGAAATTGTTATTCCCGATGATTGACTGTACAATCGAGATCAATTTTTATTGTAATATGAATTTCAAATTCACTTCAATCAACTTTTGGTTATAACTGACTGATTATGCTCTATTATCTTTTCTCATGAGTTAAGTCTTTTTATCTGCATGTATAACTGTTTACTTATACTACTTTGCCCCCCACTAGTTTAATCGGATGTATACCCGACGAGGCTATGAGATAAATTGAAAGTGTTTGTATCAAAACAGTAATACAAAATAAAGATGTAAAAGATTCTCATTAATATCAAAAAAATAATATTTATTGGCTAAAAATATAGCCTAAAAAAAGGTCTAAGTACAAATCCTATCAGCTAAAATATAGCCTCAAAATTGGACTAAATACAAGATCTGAACTACTGATAATACCTACGAAGCCGAACAGCATGCCAAGTATTGGGAACATTTTTTCCATCCATGCAGTGAAGCTTGTAAGCTCCAGCCCTCAAGACTTCGATCACCAAATAAGGCCCTTCCCATGTGGGCATCAATTTACCAGTGTCCTGAGGTGTAGATGCCTCAGCCTGCCGAAGAACCAGGTCGCCGACATTGAATGACCTGTTCTTGACATTTTTTTTGAAATGCCGAGCAGTCTGTTGTTGATAAGTAGCTAATATGAGGACCACTGAATTGCGTTCCTCTTCCAACAAGTCGAGATTCTGTCAAAGCCGTTCGCTATTGAGAATTTCGTCGAAGTTTAGGACTCTAGGTGTAGGTATCCCAATCTCAATAGGTATCAAGGCTTCGAAACCATAGGTCAACTTAAAGGGTGTATCCCCAGTAGTAGTCCTAGGAGTTGTTTGGTAGGCCCAGAGAACATGTAACATCTCCTTGGGCCAAGCTCCTTTTGCATATTCTAATCTTCTCTTTATACCATTAAGGAGTGTTCTGTTTGTAACTTCTACTTGACCATTTACCTCTGGATGGGCTAGCGATGTCCGACGATGCTGAATGTTAAGTTCGGTTAAGAATCTTTCGAATATCTTGCTAACGAATTGAAGCCCGTTATCAGATACCAGAATCATCGAAATGCCGAACCGGTATACTACTTGCTCTTTGAAGAATTGAAGACAAGTGTGCTCGGTGATTCTGGCGAGGGGTTTGGCTTTTACCCACTTAGTGAAGTAATCAATGGCCACGATCACAAACTTTACTTCTCCTTTACCCTGTGAAAGCGGGCCCAAGATGTCTATTCCCCAGACAGCAAAAGGTATCAGAGAAATTATCGGAGCAAGCTCTTCGGGAGGTTGATGTGGGACAGATGCAAAGAGTTGAAACTTGTGACATTTTTTGAAGAAGTCTTTGGCATCTTCAAGCATAATCGGCCAAAAATATCCTTGTCGTAAAATTTTATGAGCCAGTATTTTTGCTCCCATATGGTCCCCGCAGATTCCTTCATGGACTTCCCGAATAGCATAATTGGACTCCCTTGGGTCGAGACAGCAAAGCGATGGAGAAGAATGAGATCTTCGATATAACTGATCATTTATGACGTAGTATTTGGAGGACTTGTATTTTATTCTTCAGGCCAAAAATTTATCTTTGAGTAGTTTCCCAGTTAGAAGGAACTTAAAGATTGTGGTCATCCAAGAATCCCCCTGTTCAATATCCATTACTATCTGAACCAGGGTGCTCGGTTGCTGAAGATCTTCCAAATAAGCAAATCCTTCTAACTCCCCTTGATCGGTGGTTGTCAGTTTAGAAAGGGCATCGGCCATTGCATTTTTCGATCTGATCACGCCTATAATCTGATACTTCGAAAAAAACGACAACAGTGATCGTACTAATCGAAGATAGGCCTGCAAGTGAACCTCTTTTACTTTATACTCCCCCAAGACTTTTTTTACTACCAGTTGGGAGTCGATGTAAATTACTAAGTTTTTCACCTCCAGACTTCGAGTCAGTTTTAATCCTGCCACTAATGCTTCATATTCAGCCATATTGTTAGTGGCAATGAACCCGAATCGTATTTACTGTTGTACTCTGAAACCTTCCGGAGAAGTGAGGATTACGTTTGCACCGCTTTTCATCCCGATGGCGGATCTGTCTACGAACAAAGTCCATACAAATTCTTTGGGAGTGATTGTTAATTCATTATGGTCGGGTTCTTTTTCTTCTGGATCATCGGGAAAGGAATACTAGATGATGAAGTTGATGGGTGCTTATGCTTTAATGGCCGTCCAAGGACAAAACTCTATGTTGAACTGACTTAGCTCGATGGCCCATGCTGCCAGCCTTTTCGATGACTCTAGTCTGTAAAGAACTTTCCGAAGAGGCTAAGCTGTGAGGATGAGGATAGTCCGCCCCTGGAAGTAATGTCGGAGTTTGCGACTAAAGATAACTAATGCGTAAGCCAACTTCTCTAGATTTTGGTATTTTGTTTCAGCATCCCGAAGAGCATGACTTACGTAATAGACAGGTTTTTGCCCTTCTGAATCTTCCCTTATCAAAGCTGACCCAATTGCCAAAGATTTGCCAGACAAGTATAGTTGTAGATCCTCTTCGGGAAGGGCTTTACTAAGTATTGGTGGAGAAGAGATATACCTTTTGATCTGGTCAAAGGCCACCTGGCAGTCTTTGGTCCATAGAAACGTCCATACATTTCTTCGCTAAGTGAGCCACAAACTGACAAAAAGCTGTCAACCTTCCCGTCAACCGTTGTATTTCTTTAAAGTTCTTCGGCGACTGCATTTCCAAGATAGCCGATATTTTTTCTGGATTTGCCTCTATCCCTCTTCGGCTAACCATATATCCCAAAAATTTGCCTGACCCGAGGCCAAAAGTGCATTTAGTTGGATTGAGTCTAATGTTGTGGGATCTGACATTCTCAAAGCATTTTTTCAGATCGGATAAATGGTCTTCTTCCTTCATGCTTCAGACGATTATGTCGTCAACATAAACTTCAATGTTTCTCCTGATCTGGCTACTGAATACCTTATTCATCATTCGTTGGTGATTAAGCCGAAGGACATGACTTTATAGGCATAGATTGCTCGGTGAGTGATGAAGGCAATCTTCGAAATATCACTTTCCATCATAGGGATCTGATTGTATTCCGAGAAAGTATCCAGGAAGCTCATTACTGTATGTCCCGAGATAGAATCGATTAACTGGTCGATACTCGGGAGAGGGTAGTAATCTTTAGGACACGCCTTGTTCAAATCTGTGTAATCTACACACATCATCCACTTCCCGTTGTGTTTTTTTACTAACACCGCATTAGCGAGCCATTCTGGATAATTAATTTCAAAGATAAAGTCAGCAGCCAATAGTTTATCGATTTCTTGATCAATTACCTTTTGTCTTTTGGGAACTATATTCTTTCACTTCTGTTTTACAGGCTTCAAGTTCGGACTTATGCTTCGTTGGTGTACGGCCATGGTCTTGTCAATGTTTGGCATGTCGGCCAAAACCTATGCAAAGATGTCTGAATATTCTTGTAGGAGAGCAACCGGTTGAGCCTTGGTCTCTCTCTCGGTTCCAATCTGTACGATTTTCTCATCATTCTCTTGAAATAATGGAACCTCCACCGTGTCTTCGGTAGGTGTCGCAATTGGCTCGGTACATCCTTCGATGAAAGGTTCAAGCTCAATCTTCATTGCAGTTTTCTGTCGATTATCACTGGCAGGGGATGTCTGAATGGTTTGGAGGTAACACCTTCGAAAGAGATCCTGATCACCGATTGATTCCCCAATCCCATTTTTGGTAGGAAATTTTATCTTCAGATGTGGGATTGAGGTTATTGCTTTAAGTACTGACAAAGTTGTTCTTCCCAAGATGGCATTATAGTTGTTTTCCACTTGAACCACATAGAAACGAACCATAATAAAGGCTTGCTTCGGGGGAGTCCCGAAGATCACAGACAACTCAATCGTCCTTGCTATACGGACTAGGTTATTCCCAAACCCGTATATAGGGACTCATTGCAGATCTCCAGCTTCATTCCCCCCAAGTCCAGGCGATTATATGCTCGACTATAGAGTACATCGATTGAACTCCCATTATCAACAAGCATCCGCTTCATGTCTATAGTTCCGACCTGAGGTGTGATGACCAGTGCATCCTGGTGGGGAGTGACCATCCCCGATGTGTAATCGTCATCAGAGAAGGTGATAGGGTCGATCTTGATGTCCTATGGCTTGCCGGACACCTGATGAACCTTTCTGCCAAAAGCCTTCCTCTTTCGGTTAGAAAGGACTGAGATCGATCATCCGGAAATGACGTCAACCACACATCTTGCCTCCGTAATTGGTGGAGATGGCTCGATATGAACAAAGGTTGACTGTCGGTAGGAATCAACCACATATCTGTCAAGATTTCCATTCCGAACTTGTTTTTCTAAGAAGTCTTTTAGCTGGTAACACTCTTCGGTATCATGCCCCTTTGCTTCATGATAGGTGCAGTATCTGTCCCCATTCCTATGCCTTGCGAAGATTCGAATCTTGGGGGTTTCTCATAGAAAGGTTCATTTTTATTACCTTCATGATATTGCTTTTACTGGTATTCAAAGGCGTGCAATCCTTTTCGTTACCCTTTCTGTCCCTTGGGGGATCGCTCTTCTTCTGCTGATCCTTATCAGAATCTCTTCTGTCATTTCCTTTTTTGCCGTTGTCGTTGGATTTCTTGTTGGCACTATCGCCTTTGGGGTTTCTCTGGTGAAAATCACATGTATTTTTCAATGAACCCCAGAGATTGGCGAAAGCCTCTTCCAACTTAATGAACTTGTCAACTTTCTCGTAGGTCTTAGATAAAGTTTTCAGGGCCCTCGAGATGAGCTCTTCGACCAACTTGCTAGATTTATCAACATTTAATCCCATAGTCAAAAATTGGATTACCTGTTTTGGGTCAATCCCGTTAATCTCAGAAACCGCCTCCCGAAACCTTTTAACATACTGCCGAAAACTCTCATTCGGCCTTTGCTTGACCTGTAGAAGAGAGGTCATCATTCTGGCACGTCGCTTGTTACTTCCGAAGCGGGTATGGAATTGTTCTTGCAGTTATTCCCACGACTTAATAGACCCGTATGGAAGGGAGGTGACCCACTCTCTGACAGTCTTCTTTAGGGTGGATAAAAATAGGTGGCACATCGTCATCGCATCATGGCCATGGAAGTGCATGGCCTGTTCAAAAGAGTAGGTGTGATCATGAGGGTCTCCTGTTCCGTCATACATCTTCAGGGTGGGTACTTTGCGGCTTCGGTCAATCTTAACTTCTTCTAGTTCTTTTGAGAACGAGGAAAATCGGGCCTTCTTGGATCCATAGTATTTGTGAAAAGCCTTCTTCGGTGAGGATTCTCCAGTATGGCTTTCATGGCTTCGTCTGTCTCCCCGATCTTTTTTTGAAGGTGATCTGGCTCGCTTCCGCAAATCTATTGTCCAGATTAACTTAGAACGAACCGGCTCCCTGTCTCGCTCTCGTGCTTCACCCCCACGTCATTTCGAGTGTCTGTCATCTCGTCGGTTACGATGTTCTAAGCGGGAGGCCGAGCCTCTCTGGCTCAAAATATCGTTTTCGGCCTCGGTCAGTTCCTGATATTGCTTATCAATCTCTTTCTGCTGGATGTCCAGAGCTTTCTTTTGTTGAGGATCGACTAGAGGCGACGTTCTTTATCTGCTATCATCTCCTGGCGAGATTGAGAGGGTGGTGGTCACCATGAATTACTCTGCGATTATGAAGTCTCCATGTCGATTATTTTCAATGGAAAATTTACTCGGTACTAAAGGTCCTCCTTCTAACGCCAATGGTAAAGCTCGAATTTCGTCCGCACGTCCTAATAGCCGTCCGGGAAGAATACCTGAACAAAAGTCCTAACGGCTTAGGTCGTCGGTGGACTCCTCCGATGTGAATGTTATTGAAGGTTTCAAGATAGGTCAACAATGGAGACTTAAGTATTAAGTAAAATAGAATAACGTCATCCTTACCTCCATTATTGATCGGGTATTTATAACACTTACTTAACACTTACCAGTCCTAATAAGAATGTCTATCGGAGAAGTAGCAGTTGAATAGAAAAGTAACTATCCTAAGCCACTTAGGATGCATGACTCCTACTCTAATTAGGATTAGATGTAGTAAGTAGTCATCATCCGAGCGGTCTTAAGAACCCAACCCAAGCCTATCGGACCAATGAGTCCTTATAAGAGACTGTCAAACTGATGGTCCATTGGGCCTAGCCAAATATGAATTACCGGATCAGGCTTAGCAAAATACTCATCCTAAAAACAACCAAGGAAAGATGTCATGAAAAATGAATTAAAACTTGATAACAGCTTCAATGTATTTATTAGAAAGACGGGAAATCTCTAAAAATAATTAAAAAGAAAAAATTACTGGCTATGAACTTAATTGGATAATCATTTTTTATGGATTGGATCACTAATAATCTACTACATAGTTCATCAAGAACTAATACAAAGTTTCATTAACAACCAATGATGACACTTGGTCCTAAAGAACATTAAGTTCTTTTTACAATAACTAAGAAATTTAAATTATTATTCTGTGGATTGAGAAGGTGGAGCAGGTATCAGTTTGTTTTGTGATGATCTTAGCTTGTACAATTTTCTCATTTATATATTACTGGGTGGATGGGTCACTGGTCCAACCAATGATCGAACCATTATTGAACCAATAACGTCTTAAATACATACAAAAATATATTATTAATAATTAATAAAAATTTAATGTTATAATATTAGTAAAAATATATAAGCTAAAATATAATAAAATAATGTTATAATATTAGTAAAAATATTTTTATAAAAGAAAAAGAAAAAAAACTTGAAAATCGGGTCAACTAGTTCTGCTTAACCGGTTTTACCGGTTAAACCAGTGGTCAACCAGTTTTTGACCGAGTCACTACCAAACCGGTTTTTTGGGCTGACCGGACCGGAAAGCCGACCGATTCCGATCGAAACGTAGTCGGACCACCGATCCGGTTCGATTTTGTAAACATTGCTATGAACTATAACTTAATTTGAGTATTTCTCGTTTAAGTCTACATAAATCTTAAGCACTACGATCTTGATCTACATCTTAGAACTCTACGATCTCATTTTTCGTTTAAATTGTGAGGACCCGAATTTTCAGAATTTCTTTAATAGTAATAAATAAAAATTTAATTAACAGAATTATCAGGGTTGTGTAATTATTTGTGATATTATGTGATTTAAGGTATGGGATGAGATTTAATTAGTAAATTAAATCTGTGCAGAAATTATGATAAATGGTATTAAACTAAAGTAATTGAAAAGTAAATAAATTGTTTAAAAACAATTTATTAAGAATAAGAGAAATTTCAGATAAATGTACATTAATTTGTACAATTAAATTGTTATGAAAATGTGGAAATTTAGATTTAAAGGAAATTATATGGTAATGTGAGAAGTAAGATTTAAATATGTATATTTATATATGTGAATGTTTAATTGATAATTATAAATTTCATTAATTATGAGAATTAAGGGATTAATAATTAAATTAATCCAAAGTTAAATAAAAGCGGATGAGGAAGTTAATAAAATTATAATTATTGATTTTTGATTTAATTAAGAATTATGGTGGAAATTTAGAAATTGAGTGAGAAGAAATGTAATTATATAAATTATATAATAATAAATTATATAATTTATATAAGAAAATTAAAGTGATGTTTAAAGGAAATTATAATTATATAATTTATATAAGGATAAATTATATAATTTATATAAGAGAATTAAAATAATGAGAGAGTTAATAAATGTGAAATTATTGATTAATTGATAATTATGGAAGAATTTAAGAAATTATTTAAGAAATGAGAATGTAAATATATAAATTATATAATATTAAATTATATAATTTATATATAAAGAAATTATTGTAAATATTAAAGAAATTGAATAATAAATAAGAAAAATGAATGTTTTAAGTTATTAAAAATTATATTTATGTATAATGGAATTATTATGACTTTTATGAAGGATAATATTTCGGAAACGTGAACATGTTAATGTAACATGTTGTCCAAGTAACGAAGCGAAAAATTATGAAAAATAATTTTTATAAGTCATATGAAGGTATAAATTACCTCATTTAATTACATGCATGTCATTATGCGTGTACAAAATTTGTCAAATAAAATACCGAAAAAGGTATTAATATTACTCATAAATCATGTTATGATTTTTAGTGAATTAAAATAAATATTTTATACATATTATATAAAATATTTATTACACGTAATAATTACGTAATGTATTTAATTAATTAATTTGCATGCAAATTTGGAATTTATCCGAAATTGGAACGTTCGAGAGAGGGGTTAAGTCGGTGGAAATTTTTTAAGCAACTTGGGAGTATTATAAAAGCCAACAAAAGAAGCAAAGAAGAAGAAAAGAAAATAAATGCAACAACAACTCTCCATTTTCACTATCATCCGAACACCACCCTCTCCACCAGCCATGACCATCATCTCCACCAGGAAAAAGGAAAATTTTGGTGTCATCAAGAGTGATCACCAAGCTTCAAGGAAGGTATATATTAGTTTATTTTGTGTATTATTGGTAATAAATTAAATTGTATGGAAAAATTGTAAATAATTAGGATAATTATACCAAATAATTTTAGGATGTATATCTATGATTTATATGATTTTTGGAGTAGTTTTGTGTGAAAAATTTGGAGCAAAAATGGATAAAAATTAAAAGTTGACGCACTGTTTCACGCTGAAGAAGAAGATGAATAGGAGAAGGGACGACCGCGCATTGCGCGCGATCAGTTTCCGGACGCGTCGATAAAACGACGTCGTTTGGGGGCAGAAAAGGGTTGTCGCGCCATGCACGGCTGATATTTCATCTGCCAAAGGCCAAACGGCGTCGTTTAGCATGGGCGAAAAGGAGCCGCGCGCTATGCGCGGCAGACCGAAACGCGCTGAAATTACTGTTTTGTCCCTGGACTTTCCGGTAAATACCGAACGTGTCATTTGGCACGGTAAAATTACGATTATGCCCTCGACCTTTCCGGAAAATGCCGATTTTATCCCTAAGGGTGCGAAAATTGCGAAAATATCCCTGGACTTTTTGAGAAATTTCGATTATGTCCCTAACGTTGCTGAAATTACGATAATGCCCCCAGAAATCAGTTTTTAATGAAATAAATGTTTAAAAATTGTTTAAAAAATTATAAAAGAATTATAGAAAAATACTAAAAATATAAAAATGATGTTTGGGCGTTAAATTTAATATTTTTGTAAAAATATTAAATATTGGAGATTAATATTTAGAAAATGGTTAAATAAAATTTTTGGACAACCAAATAGGCTAAAATTTATCTGATAAGCCGGGTTGTCCGTAGTGAAGGCATTTGATATTAAGTTAAATAAATATATTAAGGAATGAGGTTAATATAATTAACCATATAAATTAATAATTGGCCCAGAGATGATATTAATTAAGTAAATTAATATCATAAAGAGATAAATAATTATTATTTGATTATTTTATGATCATAGGTTGATCAAGTTAAGGGTTTGAGCTAACAATTTAAATAACTGGACGTCAGGCAAGAGTTCTTCAGTCCTTTAATGTTAATTGTTGTCTGTTATGATATGTAAATACTTGTTTAAATGCATATAAATTATGTGTTATGTGATATGTGGTTAACATGACAACTATGTGTACTTTGTGCAATGATGTGGGATATACTGCTATAATAGAAGCACAAGCACATGATGTATGACACACACTGAGTATGTTAAGGTATGTGCTACGTGAAATATAAACTGTTGAACTTGCTGAGCCGTTGTGCTCATTACTTGTTTAAAATAAACTTTTGCAGGATAAAGAAATAAGTTTCAAGAATATCGGATTAAGTTGAGATGAATTGCCTAGAAGGTAGAAAACGTGATTGTTATATTGTTAATATTATAATTCAATGTGAGAAATTTGTTAATTTATTGTGATAAATTGTATGTATATATAAGTTGAATCTGGATATGATAGAAGTTCAATTATGAACTGTGATGGATCAGGATAATTGTTACGATAGAAATTATTATATGTTTAATTATGAATGAGGATACAAAGAAAATTTGTATGGATATAAATGATATTAATTGGTTAATGTTAAGCGTTATGACACCTGTAATAGAAAGAAAAAGTAAAGGTTGCGATCCAAGGACTAGTATCAGTAAATGAAGTTTTTAAATGATAAAATATTTTAATACAATTATTGAATTGAGAAAAAGAAAAGAAAAATTTATACCGAAAATTTGGTAATTGATAACTTTAAAATCAGATAATGGATCAATTAAGGGTTTATATAAGGTAATTAAAGATTATTAACGAACCGAAATTTGAACGTTAAGGAAATAACGTTTAATAAATATGAAATTCAAGGTAATAAAGTGGGTCGAATTTCGGGGTCATTACATAAATTCTACGATCTCACTCTGCATCCTTGAGCTTTACAAGTCTTCTCTTAATGTAGTTGTGTATATTGAACTATTTGAGTAATAATTTATAGGAGTTTGTTTTAAGGACATATCTATATATATAACATCCAATCACAAAATCAAACACAACATTTAACCATTAAAAAGTGGGGTATGACACATATTTTATTGTCATACTCCATTTTTTAATAGTTAAGATGAATGTAGTATTTGAATGTTGTGTTTGGATGTTGTACATTTATACTTAGGGAAGTGATATTTTCACAAGGTTTTTTGATATTTTAACATGTAAACTGTCGCTGTAGATATATAACGATAGTCAAAACTGTCGTTATAAACCTATAATGATACTTTTTATATGAAAATATCAAAAAATCATGTGAAAATTATCAGTTTCCTATACTTATTCTTGTTTTAATGTATGAAGCAGTTGATGTATTTGACGGGACACTAATACGTGTCGTGGTTTATGTATGAAGATATAAGAAAGAGTCATTGTTTTTCGTAGAGGTGCACAACAATCGGTTTGGTCAGTAAACAAATAACCAAACCATTTAAGTCTGTTATAAAAAAATTAAAACCAAAATTGTCCAAATTTTTACTCCGTAATCGGTTATCGATTTATTCGATTATCGGTTTAATCGGTTATTAAAACTTAAGCATAAAAGAAGAGTTGGTTATTAAAACTTAAGTATACGCGTTGAAGTTTAAAATGTTGTATTCAAATTTAATTTAAAATCAAGCGTGTATATCATTATACATGTAATGTAATTGTGCAACTAATTGTCATAACTAAATTAAATTTATTAAATTTTAAGTTTCATAACTAAAAAAATAATTTTTAGAAAAGTATATAAATTATATTATAATTATAAATTATTCGGTCGATTTCGATTTTTTGAAAAGTTAAATCGAAACCGGCAGAATTAGTCTCGATTTTTTGATTTTATAATGTTCAGTTTTTTGATTTTGTGCTTTTTTGTTTGAATTTTTAACGATTCGGTTTGATCCGGTCGATTTTTTGAATTTTGTTTTTTCTCGTACACCTTAGTTTTTCAAGTGAACATTCTGTTTTTTAATATAATTCAAAGGGTTAAAATAGTCAAATACACTAATTCAGATCTTCTTAACAAATCACTAAATAAATAGCAAAATTATCACTCAAATAGCTCAATATTCAAATTAAGAAACAAACTCCTATGAATTCAAGTTATTCAGATTTACCGATGGTACGACTCACTTCAATCAATATAATAGAGCGATGAAGAGCAACTCCACCTATGTTAGAATAAATTATCTTAATAGATTAGGATATTAAAAAAAAATATATTCAATCTCAATTAATCAACCACAATATGAAAAAGTAAGTTTCTTTTGTTATTCCCTCATTTCTCTCCCTACGCCCCCTGAGGTGAAAAAAAAATTATTACAAAGACACGGTTAACATACTACAATAGTATTTTAAATGAAACAAGACTTTGGATCAGATAATTTAATTTATTTTTTTAAAATTTTAGAAATTGTACTATTGTAGTATTCCATTTTATTTTGACTAGTTTTATTTTATTAAAATAAGGTATTTATGAACCATATTAATATATTTTATTTATTTGAACTGGTCTATTAACTTCAAATAAATAAAAGTTGTACTTCCAATAAAAATAAATAAATTGCCTCATCCCACATAAAAAAATTTATTTCACAAAATTATTAATAAAGATACAAAAAATTAGTTAATTTAATATGACTAAATAATGTTAATAAAAAATATATAAAATTACTAAACTGAACCAAATGCCTTGATAGTGCATATTATATTTTTTTTTCTACCATTAATTATGTTAATATTATTCAAAATGGTTTTACAAAGTTAAATTGATAAAATATTACTATTCAAATGCTTTTTATAGATTAGTTATCAAACAAAAATTTGCATCCAATATCTATTTCAAACACACCCTATATTTATACAGATGTCTAAATTATACAGATCTTAATTATACAATTTTATCAAACACCACTTAAGTTTCTTAATCATATAAGCAAGTTCTCAAAATAAGAAGTTAATATTAATAGAGCAAAAAGTACGATGACAATATAATTATTTTATTTTGAATAAATATGCCTTCACATTAAAATAGAATGAAAAATCATAATATGAATTAATAAATGTATATTTGTCTAAAATAAAATAAAAATAAAAAAACAATTACATTAGTTATTCTTTTTACCCTATTAATATCACCTACCAAGAAATATGTCGATGCAGACAAACAAGTGACAAATTTCGGTTTATAGATCGTGTACTGAGAATTGGTCAACCTTCGATTTAATTATCCTGTGAAATGTTTTATCAAAATAAATAAGCAAATAAATTTTCCTGTGAAATGAAATAATGAATGCATTGAACAACAAAATAGAGGGGGGAAATCAAAAAAGGTTAGGAAATGATTTCCAACTTATTTGCATTAAATGTTACCAATGATCTGTTTACTTTGTACATGAGTTTTATACAAGTGAGGATCCCAAATTACAAATACATTATCCCAAAAAAAAGAAAAGGAAAAAAAAAAAAAAAGATACCAATACATTTGCTGATGTAGCCTCGTGTATTTTTCCTTTCTAACTACTCACAAAACTTCAACCAACGTGAAACAAAAAATCATGGCATTACTCGGGCTAAAAGCAGTTTAAAGAAACATCAATTAGCACTTGGGACTAGTAAAGGAGAGAACCTAGCAAGCCATTCAATATTGAGCTTGAGAGCTAGCAAGCCTAGCATGATACTTGTACATACTTCCTCTGTACAGGCTCTTTCCTTTTCTTTTTTCTTTTTTTTTTATTCCCTTTTGGTCGTCTTCTTTCTTTTTCTATTTCTGAAATAGAAATTGTAGTGGGAATTCAAGTCAAATTGCATGGGTACTGGAATTTAATGTCATGGTGCTCCGTGTTCGGACTCTATCTATTATCATTTGCCTTCCAGACAAATCTTCTTCATAGCCAACAACCTGCAATTGAACAGGCAGCAAAACAGGACTAAGGTACAACACAACATGCAGCAAAACAGGACTATGGTACAACACTTGAGCTACGTTTGGATTAAAGAAATAGAATGGATAAAAAAATAGAATAAAGAAGGGAATGAAATACAGTGGAATGATTCGTTCCATTCTAACTAGAATAAGTCATTTCATACCCTCTCAAGAAATAAAATTAATAAATTTGGGATGAATAGAATTGTCCATTCCAATCTAGTGGAACAACAAAATATAATTTTTTTCATTCCATAAGAATTAGTCATTCCATTCCCACCTTCAATTCAACCGTAACATTATTTTTTTTTACATTTATTTACGGTGGAATTGCACTTTTGACAAATTACCAAGTGTATGATGGGCTTGAAATCGTTTTGTTACCACTCATTATTCAAATGAAATAAAGAAAGTAGCAACCATAAGGAACAAAGAGTAGAAACCTGAGACTCTGTTTGCGTTTCACTGAAACCATCATAAATGCTTGCATTTGCATCTCGAGAAGGATTATTATCCTCCTCATTTTTGTCAGTCCTGAAACAAAATGAGCCAAAAGCTGAATTAAAAGACAGCGAGAATAGAACATATGAGACTTGCTCATTGACTCCGAAAGGGTATATTTTTGTGTGTCCTCTGTCTATAAAAGAACTGAGCTTAGACAACTTCGCTCAAGTTATGTTTAAGTCATATTATTCGCTAAACCATAATAACGAGATCATGCAAAAAAGGGAAATAGACGGTTAAAAGAGTAAAGATAACAATTGGACCACCTGTTTATCCAGTGCTTAGACATCCCAGATTGAGGATCTGCATGATCTTGACCAAGGATTGAACAATCAGACGAGAAAGGCTGTTTTAAAATCAAGGACTGTAACTTACACAAACATCAACCATATAAGAAAAAGAGAAAGAATGATCAATTATCAAAGGAATCTAAGGATACACTTTTGTCACATCCAGTTCTCCCAGGTGACTTCTGATCATGAATCTAATACCAGATGTCAAAGAATAGATGAGTAAGTAATTTACAATCAAACAACACCTTAGTTCAGTAGTAGATATGCCAATGAAAAAAGAAAAGAAAAGTGCTTTAGTAGATATCCATCTATTACCTTACTTGTTTGCTCTAACAAATCCTCGATAGCTGCAGCCACATCGGGAACTGCAAAAGAAACTTCTCCAGTTTTCTCCTCTGAGTAGTTTTTATTGGAATTAAGCCTGCATATAGGATCAATATGCTTTTCTAGAGAAGGCAGTATCCTATTTCGACTATCATCTTCTGAAAGCTTTGCCCTTTTATTGACATTATATGTATGCTTTGCCTCTTCCATTACGCTGTCAATTCTGCTACCAGTAACTTTAGGACGTAAGTTTTTCAGGTCTTGTGACTGACGCAGAAACTGGGAGGCATCATCTCCAGATACCATTAGAACAGCTTGAGTAGGATACTGGCTCATGGTGCAGATTCCTGCCTCTCGACCTTGAGAAGTAACTTCTTTTGGACAAAATGGACCTGGAGCAACAACTTCGTTCTGTCCAAGAATCCAAGAATAGCAGAGTACATAAATATGATGCACAGGACACAGGTAAAAGACTTAAATAAGAAACAACTATAGGGAGTTAGAGAGCCAGGGACTAACCTGCTTGACACACTCGGATATCCACTCAGATTTAACTGCCAGTATCCCCCATTTACAAGCAGCCTCATACTTTGGGCCACTGGTGAACTTACAAAGTAAATGAGTGACTCTTTTTGTCAGTTTTTCTGCAAATTTGGCTCCACGGACAAAGCATAAATTTCTTAGTAGTAATCTCTCTTTCTCATCATACTGTGAAACACAGAATCGAAACCTTTCAAATCCAGGTAATGGAATCTGGCAGGGTAGTGGAGAATAGAGAATGTGACTGCCAACATCAAGCAGGTGTCCATCCTTCAATAGCAACATTACAACTTTCATTAGCATCTCAGTATAAACTCCTAAATCCACACGCGCACGCACACTGAAAAATTTATCATCAAGGCCAGATCATAATAACATGTACTGCGACCATAGCACAGAGTATAAAAAAAATTTAAAGCCCAAAAGAGAAAATGATAAACCAAATATTGGGCAAATTACCATTCCCATTAGATAACCTGATAGAAAGGATGAGGTAGAAAAGGATTAAACTCTAAAACACACCAAAAAACTTAAAGGTAAGAAATCTCATTGCACATCACACTAACTCAAAATTTAAAGTACTAATAAATAATAACCCATTGTCCCTCGGCTCCAAATATAAGAGTATGGTAGAAATGTAGAAATGGTGACATAGTAGTACTCAATCTATCCAATATATAAGTAATGGCATGTTAGAAACTTCATGCAACATTATAGTCTAAAAATATAAATTTATCTCTAATTTTGGAATTGACTAAAAAGGAAAATAAGGTACTAGTTCATTTTACTTACAAAAATTTGATTTATGTTTGAAACTTGGAGAACTCAAAGGAAAAGGGGAAAAAAAATTATATTTAAAATTTATTGGAGCTTTCTTAACCATCTATTCACTAAGTTGGTATACTTTTTAACATTGTTCTTTATATTAGAATTTTTAGAAGTAGAAATAATTAGACTTATGATCATTAAGATAGTTTTTTCTTTATTATAAATTCTTACCGTTTCTTTTCTTTTCTTTCCCCTTTGTTTTCCAAGTTATAAACATAATATAAACAAACAATTTTGAGGCTTCAAATTAATGGCTTTAAAAGAAGGAAAAATGCATCCACATGAACGAATCATGCACATCTATGCCTTAAAAAATCAAACACAAATTAAATTCATACTATTGACAAGTAATAAAAGTCGTGCCAGGGGGGGGGGGGATATTACTGTTTGGGCCTTTTGTACCAATTAAATATCCCTTCCTGTCATTTAACATTGCACTTCTCCACTTCCACATGCCTAGACTGTGTTTGAGAGTTTGAAGAGAAAAGAAGGGGAAGGAAAGGGGGACAAATGATTGTATTTTCTTGTGAGATTTGAAAAGAAAGTAAAAGTTAAAATAGTACATTACTATTTTACCTACAAGGCTAAATTTGGTAGACCACAACATTGGCACATTTAGTATTTCAATTTTTTTTATTAGACTTTCATCACTTCCATTTCAAATATTGCCATTTTTTATACAAAAATTTTGGGTAGAAAGTAGGTGTTACTTTCTCTCATTTTGCATCCTTTTCTCCCATTAAAAAACTAATAACCAATGGATTTCGAAACAAACCTTTTAAAATCATTCCTTTTTTCTTTCTTTTCTACCCTTTTTAAAACTCACAAACAGTCTTAAAGCAACTAACAAAAAAGAAAAAAAACTAGCTTGGGGTATATAAAAGGTGACATGCCTTAATCTACCATCTTGGCTTGTAAATTTTAAATACTACTACTACTACAGGAGAACAAACTCTAATGGACAACATAAAAAATAATAATTATGTTCATCTCTTTTATCAGAAAATAAACAATAACTATTAATTATGCTTATATCTCAAATGGAAACTTTGTCCTTCTAGTACCTTCACATTTCTGATGTCCAAGAATGACAAGGGTCAATTCTTTCACGTATTCTCATTCTACTCATGATCTGTTATGTTATTTTTTTAAAATAAAATAAAAGATTTTATTGATCAATAGAGAAGAAATTACAACACATGTGGAGGACAAAAAGTCCTTCCAAAGAAACCATGAAATATAGCTGAAGAAATCCAGGCATTAGTGAAACACTGAATACCAATACTTACGAAAATCTGATAAAGAACTTGCTCAAAAAGCTCCAAATGCATGAGCCTAAAGAAAAGCAAAGAAAGAAACTCAATCCAAAAGCATATCTATATTCATTGCCTGACAAGCAACTTTTCTCTTATCCAAATTTCCACAAAAATGCAAACAAGAACATCTTCAAAGAATTTTCCTATCCTATCCAACATTTACCCAACAAAAACACCGCAATTGACATACCACAACACATGTGGAGCACAAGAACTCCTTCCAAATGAAATCAAGACAAATAAAAGAAAATAAGTGGAAAAAACATAACCCAATGTGCACAAAGAGAAGCAAAGAAAGACACTCTATCCTAAAACAAATCTATAGTCATTGCCTGACCACTAAAACTCCTAGCATTCTTCTCAATCTGAACTCCCCATAAAATGGCAATACAAAAATCAAAGAATCCTCCTAACGCTCCCACTGCCAAAACCCTTGAAAATGCATGGAGAATATTTCCACCGAATAGTGAAAAATACGACATTCATCCAACACGCTCAAAAAAACACCACAAACTCCATGTAACTGGACAGTAAAGAAACAAATTACAATGAAACTCACTACCATGCTTACAAATTTCATTCACATCTGGGGATTTTAGAACATGACAACACAAACACTACACTACTGTGCTTCATTTCAAAGCGTAGAACAAAAGAAAATCAGATGATAAAATAACCGTTCAAGAACCATAGTATATGCTTATGCAGCATGTAAAAACAAGGAAGATGTCTTAAAGTTTTAGACAGCAAAACTTAAAGCTGTTATATTAGAAATCATAATACTCACTTCATCCATAACTAATTGTCCCCCTTTCCATCTTCGTTTATTTGTTTGCCACAAAATTATGTCACATTAACGTTTTACTTGTCCAAACTTACCATTTTACTCTTTGTTTTGGAAGAAATCTGGATGTGGACTCCACCTCCCTTTATATTATTATGAAAATTTGCATGGGATGGACAAATCTGGATATTTCCATTATCATTAGTTTCTTGTACTACGTGAAGGTCAAAAAGTGACCAATCATGAATCCCCAAGGAATTCCCAGAAGTTCATGTTATACATCAGTCTAGGCGTACACCCTCTTTTTTGAGATTCACCTATATTTAATCAATTGAACGCACTTCTAACACATGCTCTGCATTATATCACCGGATTGCAACTTTTCGTATATAAATGTAAGATTGTAAGTTATGTAACTAATCTATCTCCATCGTAAAAGAATTTTCCATAGTGGCCATGAACAATTGCTCATGGGGTGGCCTTAACAGATGGTGTTCAACTTGATCTTGTTTCAGGTGTGGTCCGTTTTTGGCTATATAAACAATTCTCCAATAAACTGTCCAAGACACAATACTGTAGACGTTACTTCACAATAATTGTGATGACAGAAGAGTAGTAGCTGTGCGATATGATGATATTGGATGAAACTAGAGCAGCTAATATCTCATTGTAATCAAAAGGCTATTTAAAGATTCTCACAGGCCACCTAAATAGTTCCAAAGTGTGTGTGGAAAAATAAAGTTGAACATTAAAAAACAAAAGAACATTAATTTTGTGAACTACGTAAATACCTCTAAACATGACCGAATCCAGTGACTAGATACACTAGTACTCCCTGTAGCATCAGTCAGACTGGCAACTGCACCATGACACTCAACAATGAAGTGCACATTCTTTTTGGTGTGACAGCTCACCACCTCTCCTCCCCCTTGAATAATCCACTGAACAATTTCAGCTCTCTGGGCAAACAAACAATTTAAGTATATTAATAAACTGAGTGGAAAGTAAATATAGGGAAAATATTAAATGGTTAAAAGAAAATATCACAAACTATGAATCAAGACAAGAAGATTGTTTAGATTGATCATAACATATAGATGTATCAACTTAATAGAATTTGTACCGAGTCAAATCCATATACGTAATTGATATCTACATATTATAAATTTAAATAGATAAGTAAAAAGAAATTGTTTGATCAATTTCAAAAATAAATTGCACATTAGATACAAATTGGTTAAAGATTTAAAATCAAACCAGGTGAATGACAAGCCAATATAATCATCAATATATATAATTTCCAAATCTATCCACTGATAATTCTATATATGTTTCACGATGCCGGGTGACTATTTTTTTTTCTATAAGTACAATGTCACTTGGCAGTCAAACCACTGTAATAATTCTGTAACTATTATGATCAACTATATCAATGCATCTATTGTTTTGCTAAAGAATACTTTGCATTATCCCGACATGATTACTTACCCATTCTCAAACATCTTGTTATTGTACTTAAGATTGAACATTCACCCTATAAATTTATCAAGTTTACTTTCACTAATCCTTCATTTCATTATTCAGACATTAAGCACTAAAAGTGAACAATGACCGAGTAATAAATTGAACAGAGTAATAAATGTCCTGCAGAACCTTATAATTAATAACTTAGGACACCTAAAATTATAAAATAATTCATTTTCCGTCCGAAAATGAGTTTCATCTTTGACTCTATGTTACGCATATTAAGATTTGTCTAAGGACACAATTAAGGGGCCGTTTGGGAATGACTTTTTTTTTTTTTACTTAAAGTTAAAATTTTAGTAGATTTATAAGTTAAAATTTTAGTAGATTTATAAATAAAAGTGATGTATAGTTGTGGATGTGTTCGGCTAATAATGACTTATAAGTTAAGTAAAATGTAAAGATTACTAAAATGTCCTTTAGTAAGAAGAACATTAGAAAAATAAAAGAGGACATTTATGTCATTTCATTTGGGTTGACCGCTTTTTAAGCACACTTATTTTTTTTGACTTTTTTTGTAACTTATAAGTAAAAAAAAAAAAAAGTCGGTCCCGAATAGCTTTTTTAACTTAACTACTTATAAGTTGGGTTGACCAACTTATTAGTAGTTGCCGAACAGGCTCTAAATATACTCCATTTTTAGGTAGCTCCTTTATATTTCGGGAAGTCCCAAAATAGTGAACTCATTTTGTCTAATCATTCACTTTCTCACTCCAAAGGTTGTTGTAATTAGAAGTAATAAAATTATTAGAAACAAAAATTGAAAAACAAAAAACAAAACAAATGGAACTCTCATTTCTGGGGGAAGAGAATAGCAGTATTAGGTTTTAAGCTATTGTACTTCTTTTGATTACCCTTTTTACAAGCACATTTCTCTTAATTATTTAGAAACTAATTCACTGTTATATGGTTTCAATTGGAAAGAATTTAACCAATGTACGTATCCATAGTACATCATTTACGCACATGCACGTGTGTACAAATCATCTCTAATATAAGCGCTATTAACTTAAAACAGTATTTCTTAGCCAAATATTATCACATGAGACACAGAGAGACGTACATATATCTCAATTCAGATAGATAATTCATAACAATTAACAAGAACATAATAGAACAGCTTACCCGTTCTTCAGGAAAGGAACTCGAAAATTGAAATAGCTTCCTCTTAAATACAATTGATGATTTTCCATCTTTAATTTCAGTGCCAGAACCCGACAGAATCTTATGGTAACCCTTATTATTGCCATAAGGAGCACAAGTTTGGCTTTCATTAGCGAACTTAGAAGTAGCTCCGATAGAACTCTCCCTATTTATGATAGTTTCTGGCGCTTTACTTTTCTCAGATGACATTGCAGGTTCAGGATTCATATTTTGTCTTACTTGATCATCAGGCAAGACTGATTTTCCTGGTTTCATACTCTTCTCAGTCATATCAGCTTGCTTATTGGAGGACATAAAATCTATAAATGAAGAAATGCAGTTAATGAAAACGATAGAAAGTTAAATGTTTCAAATTGAGAGGCATAATATTATACTGATCATAGCTTAATTTGATTAAAGTATTGGGATTACAAATACGCAGAGATTTCAGTTACATTAATGAGGAACAAACAAGGCCAACTGCCAAATTTCAAAATATGATTATCATACCTTTTGGAACAAGTAAATCATAAGCAATGTGCCTCCGAAGTACAGGAATTTCTTTCTTCTCACGATCACAATCTTCAAGCCATATGGATCTAACAACAGATATAACACCCACGGCTGCAAGGCCCCTTACTTCCTTTTTCTCTCTGTAAAATGTTTAGCTTGTGAGAAACGCCATTACTCTTAATCTTGAAAGATCCTGATCTTTGCCCAGTGTTTGCACAAATAAATGCTATGATGATATCGAACATGAGAATACAGCTATACAAGATAATCAATTGCATATTAATCACAAAATAATACTACTAAGGAAATGCCTAACACATCCCCCCCCCCCCCCCCCCCCCCCCCCCCCCCCCGCGCAGTGAATTGCTCATTTATTTTCCAGAACCCAATATAGATAAAGAACTGAGAAGGAGAAACATAACCACCTGTTATAATAAATTTCATAGGTGAATTACCAATCTTCTCTTTTATATTTTCTATAATATTCAGATTACATGTTTTGCCTATACAAATTTCATAACCTATTGTTGCTCATAGATGGTTATGTAAATATTCGTTTATTACATTTGACTTTGAGACAATAAAAGTTACTATCGTCCTGCCATTTTGAATATCCTCTCAAATTCATCTATAATATTACATGATCACGTGGAATGGTGTCTGTGAACTATCAACTTAAAGAATAGTCACATAGCTTGTCATATAGAAATTTCAGAATTAAAACATATTAAAGAAAGTTTGTAACGCTTACAGCCTCCAAAAAAGATCTTCCCTAATAGACCAAGCTTCAAGAACAGCTAAAAATTGGTTGCCAAGAAGAAAACAAAAAGTGTGACATGCAAAATTCATAAGCAAGTAAACATTAGTGTCGACAAAGTTTGAGCATCACTGCTAAGTGCTAAGAACCATTTCGAGCTACTAACAAAATAAGAATATAAGAAATGTATCCAATTAAGGATTCTATCTAAATTTGGATGATCATACATCTCTGAGGGACTTCCAACAACTATGTGCGTCAATTTTTCATTGAATGACATATAGCGGGAACCACCACCTCTGCAGACCATGCTGACTAGATTTCGCATTTCCGAAACATCAAAACCAACAAGTGAAATCCTGCAATCTGACAAGTACAAATCATTGTCTTCCGTTTGAGAGTCATCAGCAACACAACCATCAAAATTTTCATCACTCCCTGGCAGCATAGCAGATGCTCCACTATCGTCCTCTTTTACAAGGACAGGAGCATCTGAAAATCTTGAAGACATATCCTGTGAGAGAGTAGCTTCGAGGTCCAAATCCACTATTCCATCACATTTAACAGCTCGCAAATTTGCATCTGTTGCCAAAGAAGACAGGCTGCATTGAGAATGTCCTACAGCCTTGTCTCGACTACGCTGCACCTTCAAAGAAGTCATTGCTGTATTCGTAGAAGTAGAGCTACCCTGAACAGGATAGGACTCCTCATTAAGGCATGCTGTTGGTCAAAGAAAGATAAACTTAAAGTCGGTCACCATAGTGAGGACTCTCCACAGTAGAAGAAAAACTTAATATTTTAACATTCTAATAATACCACAAATTACAACATGATATCAATATAAGCCAGTACCTTTTCTGGTAACTGACTTATCAAACCATTTCCTGGCAACAACATTAATGTGACCCCATCTTTTAGCAACTTTGAATTTGTCACCTTCAGGAACTTACTGACAGTCAAGGAAGAAAACTGTGCTATGATAATTTCGAGGAATCGTAAGCATCAAGATGTTAAAGGCAAGTACTCGAAAAAATCAAGTCAAACAGCGATTGCAAAAATGAATGAAATATACTTCATATATATACATATTATATATAGACAAATCTAAGAGTACAAAACGGAAAAAATGTTGAAACATTCTGACTACATAGGGTAAAACATAAAGTCTTGGAAAGAAAAAATGAAATTATTCTTGTAGCAGATATTCCACCCGAGAAGAAAGGACAGGGATTGAAGAGGATATTGCTGATAATGCAAAAGAGTGTAAAAAGTTGAAAGGATCTTAAGTCCACTTGATTGACTTACATTACTATAATTGTATCATGCAAATTGAAGTAAATTTTATAAGAAAACTAGTGATCCATGATTTATTTTGCACATAATCAGCAATCAAAGGCAGCATGCCATAAAAACAAGGTAAGATGTTTGTGAATGGACGACAGGACAAATAGAGTAGAAAGATAAAATGAATGCCCTCTTGAAACAATAATAGGAATCAACAATTTGACTGGTGAGAAGACTAAGATCTACAGGCTATGTTGCGCCAACAACAGTTTCAGGATTAAGAAGCTCTAAGTATGGAATTTAATGGGGAAAATTGCAAATAAAAATTATGACCTCAAAACCAGCTAGCAGCAACAATGTCAAACCAACATTGAAAGTTGTAACGACAAAAAATTCTTCATATGTTATTATTTTTCTTGAGCAAGTACAAATGACATAAAAAGCTATCATTGTCTCTTTGAGTAAATCATATGTAGGATATATCGCAAACCAAGTGTGTGCACTTCTTGTTCAGCTCAGCAGAATATTTTCCACCATTTTGAATGACAAGCTTCTCCATCTCCTTCCGCTCATCTGAGAGAAACACACGTATTAGCCTTTATATAAGGACATCATGCTTAAGCAGCACCAACAGATAACTATTATTACTTGACAAACTATAAAACTTAAAACCTATTATCTAGCTTGAAAAGCTTCAGGAAAGCAGTTCCAACAGATAACTACTATTGCTTTAAAAAGTTATATCTATTATCTAACTTTACGTGCAGGAACTTTGGTGACACAAATTGTCAATCCAGAGAAAGGAAGAACCCTGTATGAATCCTGAGGAACAACTCGGTGCTCTTTCCAACACTGATGTAGCCAACTAAAAGTTACAATTGGTTTCTTGAGTGTTTAAAGCCCACTGCAAATATTAAGACAACCAGTTAGTGAATTTCATGAAAGTAGTAGTGGAGAAAGACAATAGAACAAATTAAAGAGACAAGGCTAATATATGTGTGTGCTATACATATAAACATATATGTATGTACGTATATATACACAATCAATGCTAACACAATAAAGTATGGATGATAATACAATTAACACGTCTGTCAGCGATTTACAAAGGGAAGAATAGTCATCAAGAAAATCACATACAACAGACTGACCCTAAACGCGACTTGGGTGACGTCCCACTAATTACTGTAACCAACTAAATACTGTAACATCAAAAATATTTAATAACAAGCAAGAATATTTAAAAGCATATTAAAATATTGAATACTAAATTATTACATATATGGTCTCATGAAATTACTGTTGAGGTGGTGGTGGCCTTCCTGCTGCTATAAGCTGTATAATTTCATACTGTATATCTTGTTCAGTTTTAATAATTGATTGTTCTGTTTCTAATATTTTGTCTAGAAAATATTGTCTCCAATGACTATTAGGAGCTATTTGCAGATTCTGTTGACACCGATTAAGTCTTCCTTTGTGATAATCTAACAAAATATTTAAAATAACAACATGACATATTTAAACAAACATTATCATTAATATTACAAAGAGAGTGTGAAATACTTACAGAGAGTAGAGAGCGCTTACAACAAAGGGAGCGAGAGATTAGAGAGATATAAAATTTTATAAGTGTTAACTGCCTAATGCCTCAATAAGGGTGAAGGCTCCTTATTTATAGAGGGAAAAGAGAGTAGATGGCGTGTCCTTGTAGCTGGAGTCGTGCATTATCTTCTCAACTTTTCTTCTGGTGGGGGACAGATGATGGTGGAAGTAGATAACTGTCACTTTTTCTTCTCTGGTCAGTTGTCTTTTTGTAATAAAGTTGCTGGTGAGTATCTTTGTCCTCTTACTGCTTTTCTTTCTTTTAATAAAGTTGTTGGTGAGTATCTTTATTAGTGGGCGACCACTTTTTCTTTCTGATAGTGCGTTGTTGTTGCTACTTTTCAGATTTTTCCTTTCTTGTCCTGTTTCATTTTTTCGAAAATCATAGAAGTGAGAGAGTCCCAAAAATCTGCAATAGTGGGTGGTTCTTCTATAGTAGTGGGCTCCTCAAGTTCTTGACTTTCTCTTGCTAGGACGCTGAATGCATTATCATCCTGGTCTGATTCAGTTTGGCTACTGACTGATTTTGGAGAAACTGCTCTTTCATGAAGTCCATGGCTTTAACAATTAATTATGTTTCAGTTAATTCAGGAAATTTCTGTTTCAATTATGTTTGGACCTTGATAAAAGGATTTGCAAGCAGTGAATGAAGAATCTTCGATATAGCATCAAAACATACGGATAGAGGTCTCATTTCTATATTCAAGGGATATTAAAACAGATAACAAAATGGATTACAGATTTAAAGATAAAAATTTCTTTAATAACTAGTAAATGGGAATAAGCAACTTGCCATTCTTTAAAAGCTGTTTGAACTGATTCTAAAAGGATTTCTACTGTTATGCCAAATTTATCCCACCAAACGAGGAACCAATTTGGTAGCTCGTTGATAAGAACATTAGGAAAAATACGGATAAACCAAGAATGGTTACGGATAGGATTTTGATAATAGAAAATATAGACAAATGAATTAATATAATCCCAATAGCTATATTTATTTTCTTTGTTTCGGATTTCTAGAGTGCGGGTAGTATGAGAATGAATTCCCCAATTAGAAATAGGCATAATATTTCTAATTGTGATTTTGCTACAAGTAATTGGACTGGTTGTTTTAGACGAATCATGGAGAGTGTGTTTAATCTCCATTGCTGTTGTTTCTAGAACTATTTGTTCATAGATATATCGATACTGGCCAAAATGGGGAGGAAATTGTTGAGTCGTTAGATAACATCTCTTAATTTCCCATGGATCGGACATCCATTTTTCATCATTCTGTTCAATGAAGAGAATAGTCTCTTCACAATTACTGTTAAAGATGTATCGTTCCAGGGTTAACAAAACATCTTTTACTGTTTGGCTAGAAGAAGTCTCAGGAATACTGTGTTGAGTATTTAAACTCGAAAATTCTATATAATACTGATTTCTGCCTTGACCTCGGCCTCGACCACGGCCTCTGTCGTTCATTAACCCTACAAGTATTCGTGTGTTAGAAAATCTGGTAGAGAATTTTGTTCTCCTTTGATATATTCAATATCAAAGTCAAATACGTATAATATACTTTGCCAAGTAGCAAAAATTTGTTTGGACGTAAGATTTTGAACATCCTTCATGAATATCTGTTTAGCAGCAGAGCAATCAACTCTAATAATGAAATGCTGGTTTAAAAGATCATCTTAAAATTTTAAAACACAATTAACAATTGACAGACATTCCTGTTTGATGGTTGGATAATTCAAGGCTGGACCTTTCCATGTTCCTAAATGAAAATGAAGAAATTCTTCTTTTTTATTATTAGGATTGAATTGTTCAAGTATCCCACCATATCCTTGATTGAAAGCATCTGTTTCAACATATTTTTTCCAAGTAGGATTTGGTAGAGATAAGCAAGGTAATTGTTTAACTTTTTCCTTAATCTTTTGTATTGCTAAAGTATGTTGTTTACTCCATAGTAAAGGATTCTTTTTTAATCTATCATATAAGATAGAAGTATCTTGTAATATTTGCAGATAGAAATCTCTGATGTAATTAAGACTTCCCAAAAATCGTTGTAATTGAGTTTTGTCTTTAATTTCATCAGGAAATTTACAAGCAAATTCAATAGTTCTGTTTATAGGAATAATAGTTCCATTATGGATATTATTTTCAAGAAATCTGACAGTTGTTTGGAAAAGTTTCATCTTTGGTGCAGAAACGACTAATACACTTTTAATGATAACATTTTTAAAAATATTTAAATGTTTTATATACTGATCTATAAAAGATGAAAAGATTAAGACATCATCTATATAACAGATAATAAATTCTTTATAAGGATTAAAAATATTATTCATGATATGCTGGAATTCTGATGGACGATTTTTTACTCCAAAAGGTAAAACGTTCCATTCATAATGTCCAAAAGGTACAGTAAATGTTGTTTTATATCTATCCTTCTCATTAATTTGCCTTTGCCAAAATCCTGATTTTAAATCAAATTTTGAGAAGATAGTAGAATCATGTAAGCGATCTAAAAGATCTTTTTTATTCGAAATCAGATATCGGATCCATTGTAAAGCTTTATTTAACGGTTTATAATTAATTACTAACCTTGGTGTTCCTCTTTCAATTTCTGCATTTTTGTTTACATAGAAAGCAGTACAACTCCAAGGAGAATGGCTTGGTCTAATTAATTTCTTCTGTAAAAGTGACTCAATTTCTGTTTTGCATAATTGCAATAATTCTTTTTTCATTTGGCTAGGACGAGACTTAGTAGGAATATTTTCCTAGTTAAATTATGTAATATAAGGGAGAGAAATTATGTTTCTTTCTGTTCCAAAATGCATTTGGAAAATCACTACAAATTTTTGTTTATAGAGAGGGATTTTGAAGTCTCTATTCTATAGTAAGAAAATGTATTTCTTTTAGAATAAAATTTATTTGTTTTTCTTTATAACAAATCATATTTTTAACATGATTGATTTTTTTGGTATAAGGTTCGGTTATAAATTCAAATATTATCTCCCTGTTATTAAGAGTCGTATAAATTCACATAGTATCAATTTTAGTGATAGGCATTAGTAACCATAAAAAAAGAGTTCCTATAATGACACTTTGAGTCATGTTTTTTACTAAAATAAATCATGTTGGTAAACATAATCCTTGTTTACATATAAAGACTTCTGGTATTTTATACTTAATTCTCATAGAATTTCCACTAACGCTAGTCAAAGATTGAGTATTTTTTGGAAGTACTTAGTAAGGACTAAGCCTTCTTGGATGCAATTCATATCTGCTCCACTATCAACAAGAGCAATATTGTCTTTGAGTATAAAATCGGGTTTTATAATAAAAGTAATTCTAATATACCATTTCTGGTATGTTACCTAGTTCATTAACAATAGATATTGGTTAGAAGATTCAGGTTGATCTTTGGTAGATTCATATTTTTCCTCCTTACTAGATATATGTTGTTTTATTTCTGTTATATCTTTAAAAATGATAAAAGTAGCAGTTTGTAATTGTTTTATTTCAGTTTTTAAAATATTAATTTTCATTTTCAAATCTTGAACAGTTACTGATTTTTCTTTTGATTGAAGTATTTTGTAATCTTTTTATTACTTCTCTCTGTTCAGTATTAATGTTTTCCTCTTTAGCTTGTTCTTTATAACAAGTTTCAAGAAGTTTGAGTTTTATTTCTGGATTTTTGATTTGATCTATAATTTCAAGTATAGATCTTTGATTATCTGTTAAAACATTTATACTGGATTGACCAAGGTCAAGACCATTCATTTTAACAATGGCTTTCCAATAATTAGTTTTTGTTGAAGAATTACATTTTTGACATAGTTCATTATCTTAACTTGTTCCAGAATCTAAGAAATAGATTTATGCAATTTCTTCTTCATTAGAGCTTGATTCTGTTTCACTATTAGATAAGCAATTTAAGATTTGTTGCTATATTTCTTCATCAAGAGATATTTCATTAAGTTTATGTTTAAGTTTTGATTTGCGTTTATTAGCATAATGACCTGTTTGCCCACGTTTGTAACACTTTACTTTCATTTTATCTTTCTTAGGATAAGATTTTTTTCTGGTAATTTCTCTTGTAAGTTTTTCTTGTTTATAATTTTTTCTCTTTCTGTAAGATTTTGAAGTTCTTTGATAATTGTTCTTTTAGGGTCTAGTTTTCTTAGAATATTGAATTTTAGTGGATAAGCAAATTGATCACAAAATTCTCCTAATTCATGTCTTTTAGTTAAGTTATGTTTTTTCATTAAATGTTGAAATTTCATATCATTGCAAAAAGATAATTCTTCTTCAATAATTACAACAATGAGATGACCATAAGAATAATGTTGGTAAGGGATATTTGTTTGATTATTTTGGTCTCTTAATTTCTTACAGATTTTTTCAGCAAAAAGATTGGGAAGACCATCAATAAACTTAGCTTTCCAATGTTCACTATTAGCGTCAAGTCTTTGCATAACCTTCATTAAAAAAACATCTTTATACCACCTAAAATGTGTTAAAAATAGACATCTAAGATTTTGTAACATTTCACGAGTTCTATCATTATTTAAAAATCCTGGTCCTACAATATGGTGTAATATTGTCTGTACTAAGGTATAACAAGCATCTTCCTTTCTAGTTTCAATTTTAGTAATAGGATTAACCTCAATCTTAAAGGATTCACATATTTCTCGTCTTTGGATATCTGTGAGAACATTATCCCACCATCCTTTAAGAAGGCCAATAAAATCATTAATTATAAATTTATAGATTTGATGATCTGTATTTTCATTTTGTCTACAAGCTATTGCATACATCATTATATAGTGTATTGTTTCAAAGATCTGGTAATCCGTCTTTCCATCTATGTTCCATTCGTAAATAGTTTTCCCATGATAGGATTTTTGGGAATGAAGAAAGTCTTCTTTATAAAGAAGATCCTGGGGTGTAGGTCTAGGATAGTAATACCTACTAGGTCCTGAAAGGGCTATACGTTGCATAGGTTTGTGACTGTAAACAGTTTTACTTATAGATTGAATATCTTGAAAATTATTTTGTATTTCAAATATTTGTTCCATAGAAAACTCTTCATCACTTTCAGGTTCACTTGTATCAAGGGATAAAAGTTGATCTGAAGTGTCTGGTTTAGATATAACGTTTATTTGGGATAAGGATGGATCGATTTTTAAATCCTTTATTCTGTTTAAAAGATTATTCATAAAATTTTCATTATCTGTTGGTGGTTTCATTTTAAAATGACTAACTTCAAGTGAAGGTTTTATATTAAGTGATTGAAGTTCAATTGGTTTTAGATTTACTTGTCAATTATCATGTATGTTACCAATTTGATCTTCAATTCTAGTTAATTGTTTTCCTACTGTTTAGATGAAAAGATTTGTATAATTATTCTGTTTACTTAATTGTAAATGTCTTTTATTTTTACAAAATCTTATTGACTATTTTTTTTTTTTTTTGTTATTTCAACAAAGGGTCTAATAACCAAAGATTTGTATTGTTTGAATTGTCCCTTTGTCATTAGAATTAGTTCCTGACAATTCAAATAATACAAAAGATGTTCTGTTAACCCCAAAACGATACATCTGTAATAATACAAAAGATGTTCTGTTAACCCCAAAACGATACATCTTTAACAGTAATTGTGAAGAGACTATTCTCTTCATTGAACAAAATGGTGAAAAATGGATGTCCGATCCATGGGAAATTAAGCGACTTCATCTAATGACTCAACAATTTTCTCCCCGTTTTTACCAGTATTGATATATCTATGAACAAATAGTTCTAGAAACAACAATAATAGAGATTAAACACACTCTCCATGATCCGTTTAAAACAACTAGTCCAATTACTTACAGCAAAATCACAATTAGAAATATTATGCCTATTTCTAATTGGGGAATTCATCCTCATACTACCCGCACTCTAGAAATCCAAAACAAATAAATTAAATATAACTATTGGGATTATATTGATTCATTTACCTATATTTTCTATTATCAAAATCTTATCCGTAACCATTCTTGGTTTATCCGTATTTGCCCTAATGTTCTTATCAACGAGCTACCAAATTGGTTCCTCGTTTTGTGGGATAAATTTGGCATAACAGTAGAAATCCTTCCAGAATCAATTCAAACAGCTTTTAAAGAATGGCAAGTTGCTTATTCCCATTTACCAATTAGTAAAAAAAATTCTATCTTTAAATCCGTAATCCATTTTGTTATCCGTTTTAATATCCCTTGTATATGGAAATGGAACCTTCAATGTGACTACCACAACAAAATCCCAAGACTGAAAGGGGTCTTCTTCACCGAATAGTGGGATAAAGGAATGAATCTCATACTACCAGAATTGGTCAAAACCATCAAAACTCATACTCAAATATGTTTTGATGTTATCCTGAAGATTCTTCCTTCACTGCCTGCAAATCCTTTTATCAAGATCCAAACATAATTGAAACAAAAATTTCCTAAATTAACTGAAACATAATTAATTATTAAAGCCATGGACTTCATGAAAGAGCAGTTTCTCCAATTCTTAGTCCAGGATGATAAATCCATGAAATCAGTCAGTAGCCAAACTAAATCAGACCAGGATGATAATGCATTCAGCGCCCTAGCAAGAGAAAGTCAAGAACCTGAGGAGCCCACTATTGCAGACTTTTGGGACTCTCTCACTTTTATGATTTCCAAAAAAATGGAACAGGACAAGAAAGGAAAAGGAAAAGTCTGAAAAGCAGCAACAGCAACGCACTATCAGAAAGAAAAAGTGGTTGCCCACTAATAAAGATATTCACCAACAACTTCATTAAAAAAAAATAAAACAGTAAGAGGACAAAGATACTCACCAGCAACTTTATTACAAAAAGACAACTGACCAGAGAAGAAAAAGTGACAACTATCTACCTCCACCATCATCTGTCCCCCACCAGAAGAAAAGTAGATAAGATAATGCACGACTCCAGCTACAAGGACACGCCATCTACTCTCTTTTCCCTCTATAAATAGGGAGCCTTCACCCTTACTGAGACATTAGACAGTTAACACTTATATAAAATTTCACTCTTTATAATATTAATGATAATGTTTGTTTAAATATCTATGTCTATTAATTATGTTGTTATTTTAAATATTTTGTTAGATTATCATAAAGAAAGATTTAATCGATGTTAACAAAATCTGCAAATAGCGCCTAATAGTCATTGTAGACAATATTTTCAAGAGAAAATATTAGAAATAGAACAATCAATTATTAAAACTGAACAAGATATACAGTACGAAATTATACAGCTTATAGCGACAAAAAGGCCGCCACCACCTCAATAGTAATTTCATCAAACCATATATGTAATAATTTAGGATTCAATATTTTAATATGCTTTTAAATATTCCTGGCTTGTTATTAAATATTGATGCTACAGTATTTAGTTGGTTGTTACAGTAATTAGTGGGACGTCACCCAAGTCACATTTAGGGTCAGTCTGTTGCATGTGATTTGCTTGATGACTATTCTCCCTTTGTAAATCGTTGACAGACACGCTAATTGTATTACCATCCATACTTTATTGTGTTAGCATTGATTGTGTTAGCATTAGCATCCATACTTGGTAACAGAGCCATGTTTTATTTTTAATCATATTTTAATATTAATCTTAGATATTGCATATATGGTCACAATGCACCATGACTGATATATCGACTGATTTTATCTCAACCGTAGCAAATACTTTTACTTCTACTTCAAAAGAAACAGAACTTATAGCTTATCAAGACGTCAAAAAAGTTTAGATAAATGGACAATACCTAAAGTAAAACTAGAAACAATATATAAGATTGGAACTTTTGATTTTACCAGTAAAAAAGTTATTAAGACTTTTGAACATGCAGTTCCTCTGCAGAATAATGACGAGATAATATATTTATTGCATATTAAAGATTTATATCATTTTTTGCAAAAATATAAATATGCTCATATAGGACTTGTTTAAATAACCTTTAAACCGTTGACCTTACTAAGCCAAAACACCAGTATCCAATGTACCCTTAGATGGACGATACCTTAACTAAAAAGCATCTCTAATAGATGCCATAGAGACTAGTTTGTCGCATGGACCCGTATATTTTAATATATACCCTAACCTGAGTGTTGCCTTCTCTGATAGCAATCTTTCTAAAGTTTTAGAATTAAGAGTGATATTCCATGGTTATGAATATCTCCCTGGATCTCCTCCTTTTGCTATAATATTCAAAATTCATCTTAAGGTTTTATCAACATTAAACCCTTACACCAAAAAGCAAAATGAACAAGGACACACAGTCCTTATTGATACTAATCTGTTTAGTAGTCAAGTTGCTATTCCCAGAATGATACCTTGGGAAGAAATCACTTTCCCAAAACAGTGGCAAATTCCTAATGTCGTACCCACCAGAACAATAATTAGACAATCCATTGAAGATATCGTCTAAACTAAAGATGGATATATATCTTCAATTCCAAAAACCTCTAACCAGAAGTTTATCCAATATGAGTTCTAAAAATCTTTCTTATAATGTAGATTTTCCATAATCATCTAGGCAATCTACAACATAACCTATTGAATCTATCTATCAAGGCCAATCCTTTAGAATATCTAATAATGATTCTAACAAGGAAAGTAACCTTGAAGATAAAATAAAAGGTATACATATTTCAAAAAATCAAATACCCCATGGTATTTATACAACTAATAACAGAAGACCTAACAATCCAACTGCTAGTGATATGCAATTTGAAATTTAATGAATTTTACACCACAAAGTGAAGTTCGTAAGCAATTAAACCAGGATCTTATGCAAGATAAATATCAGAAATTTAGAGAATAGTATTTCAAAACCCATAATCAAAAACAATTAAAAGATTTTAAAAACCAATATTATAAATATCTTGAAGAAAATCAGTGTGTGTGTGTGTGTGTGTGTGTGTGTGTATATATATATATATATATATATATATATATATATATATATATCACACACACACATATAGGGGTGTGTGCGTGTGTATGCCTACCCCAATACACTTACCTTTACGGTCTGCATACGCCAAACAATATTTATAAGGTCAGGGGAGGCATAATTACGAGACACGTATAGGGAATCAATCATGGGGCTTCATTAGGGGGAGTAGTTGAAAAAATGGCTCTAACACATCGGCCATCAGGTGAGAAGCTAGAGAATTAGTAGAAGAGAGCAAAGACACAAGGCAGTCCTGCGAAGAGATTGAGAACAAGCAGAGAACAAAGTTTGTTCAGCCATCAATATACCTTCCAGAATTGGAACAGATAGGGAAAAGGGAATGAATCCTGTGGTCTGAGAATGACCAAGATTTAATGTTCCGAAAATTTGAATGCAGTACGAAATTACTACTTTTAGTACAAATAATGGCACTCCTCAATAAGCACCCATAGTTGAAGTCTAAAGAGATGAAGGATGAAAATTATCAAGTAATTTCTCTACAAATAATGAGGACAATCAAGCTTCCTCGACCACCCCCAAACAAAAAAAGTAAATCCCTCACGTAGTGGAATGATGAATATAGATGAGTGTGAGTCTCACTAGTCTGCATGCACGTCACACATACGTTCAGAAAGAAGCTTGTGCAAGGCCTGTGCACCTGAAGGCCATATTATAAGAGTTACACATATTATTGCTATCAAGGACTAAACATCAATCTAAGGTCCTATAGAGGAGACGTTAGCCCTCCAAAAATTGGAAACCAAAGGGAATCGAGATGAAGGGCAACATCTAAGCACAAAATAGAAAAAAAATCCTACAAGAGAACTCCTAACTAGTCCAAACTCCACAAACACCAATCAGAAGAAGTAGATAAATAAATACTCCCTCCATCCCCCAAAGGATGTTGAAAGTACACAATTAACACAAATTAAGAAAAGTAAAGTAATGGAGAGAGTGTAAATTAAGTTCCAATTATACCCATAGAGGACCTTATATAAGTACACAAATGAAACTTTGTCTTTATAAAGATAATGGACCCCAATAACATAACCTTTTGCAGGTGAATTAGTCCTTATGAATATTTTATATATAGCTTGTATACTTTTAGACATTCTTAGGTGGACAACTTCTTTTGAAATAATTGATATCCTTTGGGGATGGAAGGAGTAATATATAAAGATGAAAACGGGAAGTGAATAAATATCCTCAATATCTCTATCACTTGGATTACGACTCCTCGGAAGTTACAAAAAGTGGAAACCCCTCCACTACTATAAGTAGGATATAAAGGTATTATGACAAGAGGATATGTAATAGTCATGGAAATACACATGCACACAAAAACAAAAACAAAAAAAAGGAACATGGCCCATCCATGCATCCTTCCTAAGCGACATCCAAACCCAAATCTATAGAAGACGAGATAAATAAGTAATAGCCCTAAGAGATGAACTTTTACGGACTAGAATGAGTGACATAAAAAAGGGACAAGGATTAGCAGCCTACCTATTAAATGATACACCATTACCAGCGCACTCATTGATGACCTGATACCCACTCATAACTTGGCAAGATTGTCCCATAATAAGACCATATACTTGCTGCCTACAGGCATTCTTGCCCTTGAATGTGACACCTAAGCTAGAACTCATCAAGTAATATGCCACAGTGCCTTCATTAATTTGTTGCACCTCTCATGATAATACTTTCTACTTATAGTAACAGTTAATACTTTTAAAAGAAAGGATGTAGGCATGTAGCAGAATTTCGACATTAAAAATCACCATAATTTAGAAACAGTGATATTAGCCTATTAGGCTTTCCAGTGGACTACAATGAAGGACACCAAAAACCTCAACAACCACCCTATGTATGCTTAAGAGAGGTTTGCGTGGCAGTCAATGAAATCCAAGGTGCTTGGCTATCTCTTATAGTCTGCTATACCAGCAACACATTGGTTCACATGGGATACAGTTCATAAAAACATATTAGAGTATAGCATAAAAAAATAGTGTCAATGCTGCGAACTTGAGAAAATATTCCTTCTACGATTTTAATTATAAAATAAAAAAATAACCAGTATTACCAAAACCACGCATTGGGTGAGGGAAGGGAGGGTGCGATAGGGAGAGCCTTGTCACTTTAATAAAACAATGAATGAAATCAAAAACCTTGTATTTGGCAGCTAAGACACTCTTCACAATAACAAAGCTAACATCCAATGATGCTTTAGTATGCAGCACGCCTCCCATAGCTGTCACCAACTTTCCAATTTCATCCTGTAAGACAAAATAATACCACAATAAATCAGGAGGCTCCAAGGTGGGAGAAACTGAGTAAATCATACATTGACAGAGAAGAGGAATGTGGTTAGAACCAGATAACAGAAAACCAAAAAGATAATCTAAATAGATGTCATAAAATCGAACCTAACCATATAAACTATGCTACACTATGACCATATGTGTTAACTACCTACACCGAACACTATCCATCAGAGCATAGATGTATCTCAGATGTCCCCACGAACATGCACTTAGCACACATGTATATAAATTAAAATTAATGTGTAATTGGCATACAATTCTATTAATAAGTTCGAGCCCAATTATCCTAAACCCAATGTGAGTTTTATATATTGTTTTCATTTGATCAGGGGCGGCTCCGCGGCTCCACAGCTTAGCCAGCTTCAACAATTATCTGGAATTTTAAGAACTTTGTTATACATATATGTAGTATTATGTATTTTGGAAAGTATATGATAATGTTTCCTTGTGATAAATATATAATTTAACAAATAGACTGAATGAATGAAATAAAAAGAAACGTCAAGTGTTTCTTTCAAACCATTCATTTTTAACTTGACTAAACTAATAAAGTAGTGGAATAGTAGTAGTATATTTTAATGTACGAGTTCAAATGATTTTGCGTACATTTATTATAATCAATTTGTATTAATACATAGTACTCCCTTCGCTCCATAAAGAGTTTCATTTTGACTTTTTGAAGATAATTTAACTATTTTCATAAAAAGTTATATTTTAACATTTTGAGAAGTCAATTGGCAAATCCAATGATACCTAAAACATGGTACATTTCGGTACATGATACGAACACGAGTACACGGTACGCTACATAACTAAAACATGATACGCTAAGGTATCTTTATATAAATTCTTATAGTTAGGAATTCTCTTAAAATATAAATGTAATAAACCTAAATTTTATAGAAGATTTTAAGTTGAGTCAACAAGTTGATTGTTTTATAAATATTTTAGTACAAATGTAATGTTTGATGATCCAATACAACAAACAAATTTTTTATATGCTAAATATAGAGTATTAGTACATAAAAATACCCTGTTTGTGTAAGTAAGTACCAATACACGGTGCACTACTTAGCAAATTCTAAAATTTAAAATTGTAAAGTATGTAAAATATACTACTAATTATAAAATTGTTATTTAATAAATTTAAAACATAAGACATTATGTAATAATGACAAGAGATGAAGATCCTAAAAAATGATATTGCGAACGATATTATCAATTTGGAATATTATGCAATCAATATTCTTATAATTTAAAAAACATATGTATGGGTGTGGATGTGTGTGTGGGTGTGGATAATCCTTTCACAAAAAGTTTTTTTATTTTAGTATATACTGCCATAGCTGAGGAGAATTCCTAGATCTGCCCTTGCTTTTGATATATGCATTTTGTTGCCAGGTGGACTGATAAATGAGTAATGTGTTAAGACCTATTTATCTCCACACAAAAATATTATATATATGTAAACTTGGTCTTGCCCCTATATCATCGGATTTGGGGAAAAGATGAACTTGACACTTAGAACATACCCATACATGACTCCAGCCACGGGAGCAATCTAGTAGTTAAGGTTTGCAATTGACGCCTTTATCCTTTTGAAGAAATAAGAAAATAGAAGTTCTTGTCCAAGTTCACTCAGTCGGTGGGAGAACATCATTCAATGCATTGAGTTACTCCCTCCGTCCCCAAAAGGATGGCTTAAGGACATACTTACACAAATTAAGGTAGTCAATAAGATGAGAGAATATAAATATATTTTCCATTTTGCACTTGTATTGATGTGTGTGTTAATTACTTTAATTGGCTTTTGGATTTGTGGAAAGATAATGAATTAATTTGAGTCATTCTTTTATGATGTGATAAGATGTAATATGAGCAAGAGTAAATTAGTCAATGTAAAATTTTATATAGTTGATTTATGTACTTTAGACATGTTTTTTAGGATAAATTTTTTTGTCACTTAAGCCATCCTTTTGGGGACAGAGGGAGTATTATTTTACCCCCAAACTGTGGATGTATGTTGTAATCTTGGATTACATGATCTAAGAAGCATAAGCATAAATTGACAACATTAAGAGACGTGGTACTGGTGAAAAGCAGGAACTACACAATATATACACAGTTGGAATTGGTATTTTTTTATCCATGTAAAGAACAGAAGAAAGAAACGGTATAGCTTCAACCCATATTCATTTGTGTGAATAACATAGCTGAGAAATAGTTCACATCGATGTAGTACAGACATAGTACCTTTTCTTCCATGTCAAAACCAGATGGCAGTACTTTGATCCCATCCAGTGCAAGGCAACAAGTGAACCCTTGTTTAGGCAGCACCCTATGTTCTTTTGCACAGGAAAGTACACATTGAGGACCTGGCTAGAGGACAAACAGCCATCATAACAAATTCTGTTTAGCAACCCTTCCCTAACAGGAACTTTTAACATATCAGTCATGCTAAATGAGAGCATTGACACATTTCAAACACCTCGAAATCCAAGCTACATTTTTCACCTAATTTAATTGTACATTTGGTTGATACAGACTACTATAGGCTCAAGCAAAGAAGCAATCAAACAAAATAGAAGTCCTTCTTTTTAGATGTACAAAAGAGAATTATAGAATTTTTTGGAATACCAATGCTGAAAAAACCATGAGTTTTGTTCATTTCCGTTCGGCAATGACTTATTTTAAAACCACTTATAAGTTAAAACTTAAAGTGAATTTGATGTAGGACGGAAATGGACGACCAAATAATTAATGGGTAGTGATAACTCAATAAGAAAGAATGATAATGTAACACCCCGAACCAGTTACATGTTCGAAGTGTCACAAGTCGCAAGCCCAAAGGCTTGCAAGGCAACAATATCAATAGCGCAGCCCAAACGAAAACATAATAATAAAACTCTTTAGAAACCAAACAATCTTTCATTATCAAAATTACACTAAGGTTCAATAATTAAATATTGAAAACATAACTTTGGAGACACAGCTCCATTAAACAAAAGTCTTATCATAATTCTAAAATATTCATAAACTTCTTAAACTAAATATCTTCTGGTCATCCACAAATGTATCAACAATGCTCGGCTCTAAACAATGTTTCCTATAAAAATTAATGTAAGGGTGAGCAATAAAACTCAGCAAGCAACAATCTTTACTATTTAGGTGAATCAAGTACAGTTTGCAAAACTTTTTCAAAATAACTTTTTGTTCAATAACAATAGTAAACATACTTGTTGAAAATAATCTTTTCTCGTTCGATAATAACAGTCGATATATACATTCAAAACCAAAATCAATAATTATAAAACACAATTCGAAAACGATTTCAATATGTTCAATAAACGATTTCGATATGTTCAATATATTTGATGCATCTTTTAATCCACAACCCTTGCCACTAAGGTTACAGCAGCCCTGTAACACGGCCCTTATGTTCAATAATATTAATGATACGCTCCCTACTAAGGTATCTTATCATGCACACGCCCCGAAGAGCGCCCCCCAAAGGGTATCTGAAGGTGTGCGCCTTAGTAGGTCCTAAATTGTTCCGGAACTAACGTAAACACTAACGGATTCAATACATAGTCGGACTGAGGTTTCTAAAATCAATTTCTTAATATTTTCGATATTCAAAACTATACTTATTTCATAGTTCAAAATCACATAATCTCATTTTCTAAATCAAAATTCTATTTTAATACTTGATCCGAGTTTTTAACAAAATACAAGTGTAACATTTTCATTCAAATGGAAGCCTTAAATAAAGTATAACAATTTTTGAAACAATACATTTAGGCATCCGAATAATTTCTAAAGCATACATAATTATAAACGATAATTTCAAAATATTAAATAGTTCAAAAAGTCACTTACACTATACAGTTCAAAAATACTAAACAGCTCGGAGAGTCACTTACCTCGATATTCCTGAACACAAAAGAAATAGTCGAACGATTCCTAAATATAAATTTAGAACAAATAAATGTCATTAGGACAATTCTATTATTTAACAGCTTTCTTATTTTATTTTATTTTCAAAATAACTATAAGTATATTTACAAAAAATATTCTTTCAATATTTAATCATTTTTCAAACAATATTACTATTATGCCAAAAATCATAATCTAAATAGCAATAATAATTAAAGCCAATAATGTTAATCTAAAACTATTAACTAATAATCTAAATACAAAACAATAATTAAAGCTAATAATACTAATCCAAAACTAGTAACTAATAATCTAAAAACCAAAACAATAATTAAAACTACAAAAATAATAACAATGCAAAAATACTAATTACTAACTAAATATACCAATACTAACAAACTAGATACAATATTTAAAACTATATAAAACAAATAATAACAATACATAAAATTAATAAGTAACATACCCGAAACTATGAGGTTCGCAGTCCGCCCACGTCCTCAACACCGAAAATTTTAACTAAGGAAGTCCTTACTAAAAAAATCTTCACACAAAAAGTTCCTCACAAAATAGGAGGTACTTAATGTTTTGCAAAATAAAACATATGTTAGTGTGTCATATATAGGCTATGGGAAGAGGAAGTTTTTAGTGGGTGGGTGATGTAGGACTAAAAAGAATAAAATGAACTGGGTATTACATAAATTAGGGTGATCCAACCGCAGGAGAACCACTACCCCTAGGATTTCCCAACCGCAGTAGGGAGGAAAAGTATTGATCGCAACCAATAATTAGGGCAATCCCAGAATTAATAATCAATAGCGTAAATAATATGAATACACAATCTGTTTAAATAGGTTACCAAAATCCTAATATGATGGGAATAATAAAAAGACACAAATACCCTTACTAATGAAAATAAAAATATAACAATCCTATAAATAACTAAATACATCAAGTCCCTAAATAAAAACATAACTTGAATTGCAAACTGATTCCCATCAGAATTATAAGTCATTTTCAGTTGTGACGTATAAGAAACAGTGTTCGGCTTCAGTTTGACTTATAAGTTAGAATTAAGTTAAAACAATTGTGAAAGTGTTTGACTGATAATAACTTATAAGTTAAATTGTAAAGAGTACTACTGTGATAATAACTTATAAGTTAAATTGTAAAGAGTACTACTGTTTTGGTCGACTCTTTTTTCAAACGTTAAGATTTGTATATAGTACACACTTCAACATAATATTTTTCAATAATTACTCTTTCAAGTTTAATATTGCAAAAAAAGATCATTGCAAAATATTATTTAAGTGTGCAACCTAATAAAGTAGTACCCTAAAAAAAATTAAATTGGAGGCTGTTTTTTAAAATGGCCAATTAAACTGCAGAAATACCACTAATTTGGACCAAAATTCAAGAATTTAGCTATTAAAAGGCAAAATAGAAATATAGAAACTGTACCATACCAAGCAAATTACAGCCCTTTTTCCGAAGATCCTTAAACTTTTCCTGCAAATCATAGAAAATCGCGTCAATTTCAGTTCAAATTAAAACGAAATGTAAATTTTTTGAACAGGCGTTTAAATTGTGAGTACGTGATCATGAGACGAGATAACATGGTAATCATTTGGACCGTTACGTGAAGGATCGCAGCACAGAAAGATGTCAGCTCCGTTGAGCTTGAGAGCGTCGTGAAGCGAATCGAAGATCTCCGGCGTAACTAGGTTCCATGACATGAACACGTTCGCTCCCTTAAACATCTTCGTCATCATCTTCGGTAAACTATCAATTCGGGTTTTGAATTGGGGAATTAGACCTTTTGTCTGTAAATATGAAAAATAAACGCGGGAAAATATGGAGAGAAAGTGGGAACAACGGAGGGGAGATCTTTTTGATTGTCGGACGGGAGATCTGTTTAAACACGAACTGGTACGGGTTATAACGAGAACTCCCCGGATATGCAAATTTTGTCTTTATACCCGACCCGATGCATTGGGTGTATGTGGATTGTGGAGTTAAATGCAAGACTGATCGTGTATTGAGTATTGTTATGGTCATAAAAGAAAATTTTATAAAATTTAACTTATAAAATAATATGGTAAAATATAATTAATTGATAATTTACAAAATATAGGTACCTTTGTTAATAAAAATTAATCACATTATTTTGTATCTATTTTTTGTAATCATTCTTTCTCAATACTATTAATTATATATTGCGTCCTTTTTTTTGTCAATGCAAAATAATTTTTTTACTATCTAAAAATTTAAAGGCTTAAATATAGATTAATATCTTGAACTTTTAATTTTTTATCATTTTGGGATTAAACTTTCAATTTTTTCATTTAAGTGATTCAACTTAAATTTTTTTCTACTTTGAAGATTGTCTTATCAGTTTTTTCAATTAGGAGATTAAACTTTTAAATTTTTTTTATTTTGGGGATTGTCTTCTCAATTTTTTCTGATTACGTCTAATTGATAGTTATGCGTTTATTCAATTTTTTCTTTTTATTGAATAAAATTATGTACTTCCTCCATCCAAAATTAAAAGATTGTTATTGACTTTTGAAAGTTAATTTAAAATATTTTTAATCTAAAAATTAATAAAATATATTGCAAATTATGAAATAACAAAATTTTAATTAGTAGAACATTTATACATTTTAAATATTCATCATTATATTGATTATTGATACTTTTTAAATCTTGTAATAATGATTTTAGATAATCTTATAATTAGGTATTTATTAATTTTTTAAAGTAAATTTAAGACCTTACAAACTCAACTTAAAAAATTCATCAATAATTAACATAATGATGAATATTTAAAATGTATAAATGTACTACTAATTAAAAAAAATTTATTTCATAAATTTTAATATATTTTATTAATTTTGAGATTAAAAATATTTTAAATTAACTTTCAAAATCCAATAACAATCTTTTAATTTGGGACGAAAGAAGTACATAATTTCATTCAATAAAAAGAACAAATTAAACAAATACATAACTATCAATTAGACGAAATCAGAAAAAATTGAAAAGACAATCCCTAAAGTGAAATAAAATAAAAGTTTAATCCCTTAATTGAAAAAACTGATAAGACAATTCTCAAAGTGGAAAAAAATTAAAAGTTTAATCACTTAATTGCAAAAATTGAGAGTTCAATCTCAAAAATGAAAAAATGTTAAAAGTTCAAGGTATTAATTTATATTTAAGTCAAAATTAAATTGTGAATCTTGCTCTATCATATAGTGATGACTTAAACATGTGACACGCCGATATTTCAATTTTAAAAAATAAATTAGAAGAAGAATTAAAATAAAATAAAAAAAGAATTCTAAATAAATATATTATTTGAATTTGCATTGAATGAGAGAATTGATGAATACTACAAATTAAAAGTGTCACAAATACATTGGTTACAAAGAAAGTCAAGGAGAGGAAATTACAAATTTTGGATATATATCTTCTTATTTCTTATGAATAAATAGTCAACAAAGGAAGGGAATCTATAATTTTTATGAGATAATACAAACAAAGTAAAAACAAACAAATAAATTAAAAGTAAAATATCAACCAATCAAATCTAAGTATATAATGTTACAAGTCAATTCAATTCGGGACAAATCAAAATATCTCAATTAACTCATATAATAAAACATTGATTGTACTATTATAATAAAAGTAATAGAAGTACTAGGTTATTAGTAATATTATGGATTAAATATATTTTTACCCACTAAATTGGGGCATTTTTACACTTGCATCATTGAATTACCTTTTTTACAAGTAACTTATTGAATTGATAATTAATTAAAAAAATCAATCATTTATTTTGTTAAAAAGGGACAAGTATACACACAACAATCAAATATTACATCCATCAACACTATTAAAAAGTAGGGTATGACACGAATTTTAATATTATGCCCTACTTTTTAATGATGTAGATAAACATAATATTTGATATAGTATTTAATTGTTGTGTGTTTATACTTATTTGTTAAAAGATTTAACAGAAGGTCTACATGGCACCACGTGGCCACACTTATCTGGAATATAAGTGTAGGGATTTCGGATCGTAAAAATAGCGGAATTTAAAAATTTTAAGATAATTTTCGAAACCCAAAAACAGGATTCATGCGAAAACATATTAATTCAGAGATTTAGATTTGTTTTACCAATTATCCGAGCTTGAATGGAGACGATGAAACTTCTAGAACAGCTTCGAATCCTCAACGCAATTCAACGGAACTGCGCATCTACGGTATCCACACGAACACTCCGCGAATCGTCACACGATCTGCAGCAAAATAGAGCTGCGGTACTATCCACCAAGATATTCCTCACACAATTCATGATGTACCCAATAATTACTTTTATTGTCCACCTTATTAAAGGTGACATTTGATGATATCAAAGTACATAAATTCTCGTGTAATAATATAGCGATTTCAAGTCGAAGGATCATTTCTTCATTGTCACTATGAGAATTTCTTATGACACTTTGCATAATGCTCCACATAGAATTCTCATGGTGGGTTTGTCCAGTACATTGTTCTCTAACATGTACCTATGCATTAACTCAATATCTCATATATTTATGACTAATGAGATTTGACCATCAGTCAATCCACATACTAGTCTCAATGTATCATTATTGTCTCATTAACAATAACACTTGACCAGGGACATTTAAGAGCAGTGATACTAATTGTAATTATATAATCTCATGTTCAAGTCACATACTTGAAGCTATATAATTCGTATCACTATTCTAAGGACTTTTATTATGCTAACATTTATATAACGTAGTAAATAAAAGCATAATAAAATAATTCATTTATTCAATCAAATATAATATCAAAAATGTTAAACAATTACATCAAATAATTGGTCACTAGGGTATGACCTCTAACAATAAGAACTATCTTTTATTTTAAAAAATAATTATAAAATCAGTTTCTTACGTACGTGTAAAAATATGCTAAAAATTAAGGAAAAAAAACCTTTTTCTTCTTCTTCTTTTAAACTTTCTTCCTTCTTCTCTGTTGCCGCTATTACCACCTACTATTCCTCACTCATTATCTTCAATCTTCCAAAATTAATCCATATGATTTCAGTTAGCATATACTAATGGATTACCAAAACACTTTTAATCTAAAACCACTTCACATAGGATTGCACCCGGCCTAATAATAGAATGTTATGTTAGTAGCAGTCTTGAATAATTTGGTAATAGACCTTATGTTTAGCAGGATAATTTAGTCTTTCAATTGATTAATTGTTAGAGTTTGTTACAAGGAACGAGAGTGTTATTGGGCGAATTTATTGAACTGATTAATGGAAATTAATATTCGTACTCTTTCTACAATTATCTCTCTTTCACTCTTTCTAAAATATCTGTAAATCTCTGTTGCTAACATGGAAATAACCAAAACATGTATTATATATGAGTATTGTTATGGTGATAATTTATTTATTTTTATAAAAACTAGTTTACAAAATAATATAATAAAGTGTAATTAGTTGATTATTTACAAAATATGGGTAACCCTATTGATAATAACCAACCACAACCAGACACATCATTTTGTATTTATTTTATATAATCATTCTTTTATCACTAAAATACTATTAAATATATATTGCGACCCTTTTTTGTCAATGTAAAATGAATCTTTTACTATCTAAAAATTTAAATTATGAATTCTACTGTGTCTAGTGGTGCACATCTAGTCCGAGGCCTACCGCTCGACCATGGTCCGAGCTGGTCAAGGCCTGGATCGGCCCAGACCGGTCTGCCAGACCCTTAACAAATCGTTTTCTTTTCTAATAGATCTGGCCCCCAACAAAACACGGCATAGCCTGCGGCCCAAGCCCTGGCCCGCACTGGCTCTAGCCCGAAGCCTGGACCGGCCTGACAGTAACAGTAACAAAAAAAAAAAAAATTGTGCGTTGCAAAGGCTAACGCCTGTCAGCTGCTGCCACACCTGCAAAAAATAAAATAACAACTATTTTTCTACCCGTTAGTGCACAAACAAATACATTTTTCTTCTATTAAATGAAGATAGTGCACTGCATAACATTCACAAAAATTTATCTCACATATCAATACTCTCAGCATTATTTTCTCTCCACATAAAGTCAATTATTTTCTCTCCACAAAGCTTCAATTGTTATTATTATAAATCTCAATTTGTATTATTAATACATTTTTTTATTATACTCCTTATTATTACATTTTATTATAATACAATGGGTTCCTCCAATACTACATATGGATCACAAATGTCGCAATTTATTTAAAACGACCCAAATATCATTATGCCTAATAGTGGAACGAGTTCAAGTATGTTATTTTCATGTCCTATCAGTGAGCAAAACAAACGTACAATGTCAGTTTGAAAATATTTCATTGAAGTGTGGGCTGCCGATGGTGTTAAAAAGGGTCAATGCAAAATATGCAATGCCTTATTTGGTACTAAAAGGCAATAATAGACTGCAACAATAGTATTAATCGTGCTTGCAAAGGCGTAAACTAACCGATGAAAGCTCTCAAGCACAAATTGATTGTTTCGATCACAGTTGGAGTTATGATCAAATATTACAAAAAGAGTTGCAAGTCAAACTAATGATTAAGAACGAGTTCCCATTTAATTTCTTTGTTGATCAGCGTTGCACCGAGTACATTCAATCCTGATTGCAACCGAAATATAAACAAGTAAGTAGAATGACTACTAAACGTGATGAATTTAAATTATATAATAAAGTTAAAAAAGAACTAATTGAATATTTTGACAATTTTGACGAAAAAATTAGTTTAAGTAGTGATATTTGGTCTGCTAATCATCAACCTGGAGTTAATTATATTTATATGATTGCTTATTGGATAGATTCTGAAATAGTTATACAAAAAAGAATTATAGGATTTGAATTTTTTGAATTATCTCACATTGGCCAAACAATATATGTTCAAATTATGTCTATTATTCTTACTTTTAAAATTAAAAATAAAATAATAAGTATTAGTTTAGATAATGCAAGCAATAACACTAGTGTTGTTAAGATGTTAAAAAATAATTTAATGCCTGTAGTAAATGGTGCATTTTTTCATGTTGGATGTGTTTGTCATATAATAAATTTAATTGTTCAATCCGGATTCAATTATTTAGAAATGACTATGTATAAAATTTGTGGTTTGATTACTAATGTGTATGGTTCAAATAGAAAAAATCAAGATTTTAGACACTTTTGTCACGCAAGAGGAGAAAAAATTAAAAGAGTAAAATTTGATAAAAACACTAGGTGAAATAATACATATGATTTGTTTAGAGATGTCTATAAACGTAAAAATATACTTATGGAGTTTTATAATACTTTGAAGGTTCATGAATTAATAAACAAAGACTGAGATCTACTTGGTCAACTTTTAAGTATTTAAAGTTTTTAAAAAACACACAAAAATATTATCTAATGTTTATTATCCTACAAGCCAGCATGTTCTGTATACATGTTTAGAAATATCATTTATTTTTAAATAATTTAAAAATAATGATATTTGATTTGTCCTTATTTTGTCAATGGAAGCAAAATCTAAAAAATACTTTGAAGACATGCCAATTGTTATTACTTGTGCCACTGTATTAAATCCAATTATAAACATAGAAGGTGTAGAAAATATTTTGGAAGATACAGTAGAAAATATAGGTGTTAGTAATATTGATAACCTTAAATTAAAATTTAATACTACATTTACTGATTTTTATAAACTATATGAATCTATATATTGTATATCTATACGTGCACCGGCCCCTGCCCTTTCATCTTCTAAATATGTCAAATTATTAAAAACACTATCCAACAAACCAAAAACTTCAACATACACGAGTAGTTTAAACGAACTTGGTTTATATTGTAGTACTGATTTTATGAGTTTTATGACCGATGAAAATTTTGAAAATTTTAATATTCTTGCTTTCTAAAAAAAAAAAAAAACATAAATGACAATTTCCTACTTTGACTGTGATATACTAACTATCCAAGCTAGTACCATAGTTTCAGAATCTTATTTTTCTTTATCTGGCTGGGTATTAGATGAAAAAAGAAACAGACTTAGTCCGAAATTATTGAAAATACACATTTGCTATAGAGATTATCTTGCCCCGCAAAGAAGAATACAAGACATAATAGACGATCAAGATAGCTTGGAAGATCTCGAAGTCAGAGCATAAATTGCTGAAAGTTCAATTACAAGAATATTGAAGATTTGAAGACATATATTTTAAAATTTTCAGGAAAAATATTTGTAACTGACTCATCATTGATTATTGTTTAAGTTATACTTTAAAGTTATAAACTTATAATATTCATTATTGTAACTTGTAAATTGTAAACTTGTAATACATTACTTCTAATAAATATATCAACTTTTATTTCCTTTTTCAAACGTACATATTTATTATCAATACAGTATATATATATATATATATTTCAAAGTAAATATAAAATACGTTTGTATATATTTAACAATCTCTTTTTTATAACTATTTTAATTATACTTAACATTTTAAACGATATTTTATTTTAATAATATTGTCAAATTTTTTTTAATTATATTTAAAAAAATATTATTTGACCGGAATTAGAAAGAAAAAAAAAACTACACTCAAACCGGGCCAACCTGGGTTGGCCTTAGGGCCGCCACAGGTTGCATTCTATAGGACCAAACCTGGCTTGGCGGTCAAAGGAGTCTGACCTGGCCTGGTCTGGTCAACGGCTAAGGTCTGGCAGGCCCAGGCCAGACCAAGGTCGGGCTGGCCTGTTGATCATAGCTAATTGTGTCATGTGGTGTTGACATGTCAATTTTATATTTTGGATTGTAAACTCTATTATGTCATGTAACATTGACTTCTACGCATGACATACTTGCATGTTAGTTTTAAGATTATGGACTAAAAAAATCTCCTCTCCCAATATTTGAATTTTGAACCTACACCCTTGTACTCTTAACAATAACATTATATTTAATAACCAACTACGCTAAATAAATATGTTATCATTTTGAAAGTTATTAACATTAGTAATTCGATGTCCCGTATGAAATATGGGCTTTACCTTTCTAATCCTATTTATTTAAAAGGTCTAACACTATTTTTTATGTATACTTCATAACTTATTTATTTTTTACTTGAATTAAAAATACATTTTTAAAGTGATAATTTTAAGGATAGTTTTATATCATTAAATGTACTCTTAGATTCTTAGTGTTAATTAAGAAGTATAGTTTTATTTTGAGATATATGGTATATATATAAAGATGGTGATATTGTAGAAAATTAAAAATAACCTTCTCATAAAAAAGATAATCAATGCACAGTGATCTTATCAAATAAAAAAACATAAAAATAAAAAGTGTAACGTTTGAATTTATTCGTACGTTTATCCACTGACTTGGATGTAAACTTGTACAAAAAAAATCACTAAAAGTACTTGACGACTTGAGTTGCCAGTGGATATCTCCAGTGTGAGAGTAAGAACATCCTCAAGGTAGGTTAACAATAAAGGTGAAAAATATTTAGTAGGTTAAGAGAATCTTCTGTGTACCTCAATTGTCTACCTTGTATTTATAATTTAGCTATACGAGCTCAATAGGGTTACAACTCCTAATTGAAATTGTATCGAGAGACCCTATTGAAAAAGCTAATTAACATACATGAATCAGTATTGGATATGGTAATTGCATGATGCCTTGGTTGGCAAGGTGGTGATCCAAACCTATTAGAATTAGGAGTTCATTAGGGGCGCTTATAATATAATGGTCTAACTAGAACAAGGCTCAATTCTAGTAGCCCATTATTATTAATAAATACATAACCCAACATTACCTTTCACTCCATCAAAAAATGAGTGAAGTGGAGGAGTAGAATGAAAAGAAAGGTTTCGGGAGTTCGAAAGGGCTACTAAGATTGAAGGTAGAGCCCAATTTAAAGGAAAATTCAACATATAATTGAATAGGTCACCCTTAGTTAGAAGCGATGTATATTTTCTTTTAAAAGGAGCGATCCACTTAAGTGTGGATTGGTAGGTGTTCATTGAGCCAAGTATGGGATCACATAACGTGAATTTTATGCATTCATTTGAATAATGATAAATCGGGTCTAATTAGTATTGAAATTAAAAGGGGGGCCAACAATCTACACCTCATACGCACATGAGAATGTAAAAGATTGCAGTGGCTTAGTCGAGAGACCCCAGGCCACGCACGGGTGAATATAAAGGTTTTTGCTTTATTACTACCCCAACTGTTTAATTGTGATTAATTAAGCCACCAATTTCGAGTATCAATAGAGAGAGTGGAAACTGTCCCAATTTTTGACAATTTAAAGAATCAAAATCCTTTAGAAAAGAAATTTGAGCCCTGATTTTATTTTTATAGCAAATCGTGCGTTTCCACATCGTCAACTTTCAAATCCCCAAATCTACTCTAGTAAAATCTTTCATCTTTGTTAAGTTTCTCTTTCCTTTATCTATAATGGCTAGTTCTTCTCATAACATAGGCCCTACTTCTTACTCCCCTGTAATATCCCATACTTTTCAAATAATGAAATAAGAATTCTAAAAGTAAAGTAAAGGATGTGAATTGAAATTTGAATTTCAATGAGGAATTTGAAGAGAATTTAAAAAAGAATTATAAGGAAAGAAGAAAGGTAATGCGTGACAATGTAAAGGTATACATGAGATGTATTATGTTCAAAACTCAAATTTGAATTCAGGATAGATTTTTGAGACGTGGGCTTCACCGTTGAGACCAAAACGTTGTATTTAGTAGAAAAGACGGCAAACACCGTAGGGTGTCGGGGTTGATTTTTTTGGTCAAAGTCAATAGTTGACTCAAACTTTGAGATTGAAGGTGAATTTGAATAAACGGACATCGTCATGATGATTAGGACGTCAACTTTAATAGGAAATGACTGTAAACATGACGGGGTCAAAAAGTTGACTTTTCGGTCAAAAAGTCAAAGAAAAAAAAGAAACATATGGGATAAATTCGGCCACTTTAAGGGTTGCTAGAGCCTTTTAAGTGATAAGCTAAAAGAGATATTTATGGAAAGAAAAGCTTATTAAAAAAAAAACTAAGGAAGGAATATTCTAAGAATAATTTCTTACCCTTTTTACCTATAAATAAGGTAAAACCAAAAAGAAAAATAAAGAAAAATTTGAAAACTTGGAGAGGCAGGGAGACTCATGGCAGGAAGAGGAAGATAAGGAAAAGAAGAGAGAAAGAGGAACCATGCTAAAGAGGAAAAAGAAAAGGAATCAAGAAGGAAGATATGTCCAAAACTTTTGCTATTTTCTTCAATATTCATATGTATATATTAAGTTTTATGGAGATTATGAAAAGATATCATGTTTAAGCTTGTAAGTGATGGTTTAATTTTGTGGTAACAAGAATCAAGCAAGAGAAATCAAGAAAACAAGAAAAAGGAAAGAAGAACTTAAGAACAAGAAACTACAGAAAATTCCATAATCTGTCCAATTATAGGAAAAAACATAATAAATAATTGGTAATGATTTAAGGCATGATGTTTATGGAAAAAGAAAGCTCTAACAGTTATCTAAATCTAGGAAAAAGAATGGAACTAAAATTCCTTGTAGATTATTTATGGTAAATTTTCTACTAAAAAGGACAGAGCTATCATAAGATGAAACCTAATCTGACCTGTTTTTGTAAAACTCATATAAATCATATGTCCAAAATTTGGATATGAAATAAAAAGAAAGTTGTAGATATGGAAGTTATATAACATATACTAGAGTTTGGACAATTTCTATAGGGTAAATTATTTTCTATGAATTTATTGGTGGCACTGGTAGAATAAAAAAATGCTACTTTAGCATGAAAAGTTTTAATTCCAGAATTTTGGGGTTTCTAAAACTTAGGGGATGCATAGGCCATGTTATACATGGGTGACTGTTCGAAAATGCGCCAATTTTGAGTTAAAGTGAATTTATTATGAATTAAACGGTTTTAAAATCGAAAATCGTATAAATTGAAGAATCGGAGTTGAGAGTGTGATCTAAGACTAAAACTTTAGATTTGAGTTTTTTTAAGATGATTTCAAGGTTTTGTCCAAATTTTAGAATTTTCAAAGTTAATTTCAATTTGTAAGGATTTTAGTAATTTTGGACAAAAATGACTATAAAAGAAATATTAAAATTGGTTGAAAAAAATTTCAAAAAAATTCAAAAAATATGGTAAGCGTACTAGAGTACTATGTTAAGAGGAAACAATTTATTGAGATATTTGTTAGGAACTGCATGTTTGATTTAATGATGACATGATCACTTTCTTTGTTGATGAATGATAAAAGTATACTTGTCAAGATAGCTTCTGTAAACTCCTTTCTTGTTTCAAAATTGTACAGGGTTTTAGTTTAGAAAAAATCAAATATGTTAAGTTGATCTCATGAGAAAAATTATTGTATAGAGTTTATGACAGATCGTATTGATGGTATCTTTAGATCGTATAACAATAGAAAGATCGCACGGTCAGATCGTTGTGGAAGTTGAGATTGTATAACATAAGAAAGATCGTAGTACAAAGGCTAATCATATTGCAAATCAAGTTCGTGGAACAACAGGCGGATCGCATTACGAAATCAAAATCATATTGCAATTCTAATTCGTATAGCAAGAGAAGATTGTATAGAAGCCTAGTTCATATTGGAGCATGTTTGATCGTATAGTAATATACCTTCTATACGATTAGCTCATTTATTATAATAGTAAAAGCTGACAGAATACTAACAATAAAAACATCATGAGATGAAGGGTTTGATGCAAATCTCTCTAGGTCAAAGCAAAAAATCTAAAGTCTGTAGATGTTTGTGTCTACTGGCTAGTTGACGTTGAATGACCAGTCAAAGAATTTAATAAATTTGGAAATTTGATAAGCTGACACAACAGAAAAGACGTTTTGCTTAAACACAAAAATGCTCACTGCAGATATCTCAAGAATTAAGACAATTAATGAACAACGACTATATTGCAACGAAAAGATTTCTAAAGTATTATAAAAGATCAAGCAGAATTTAAATAAAAAAGGAGAGCAACGAACAAGGAAAAACTCTGAATAAATTCTGCAAAAATAAAAAGCCACTATACGAAAACTAGAATTGCTCAAATTGCTATGCAACAGAGAGTCGAATCATATTGCAAACTTAGCAGCAACACACATACATCTTTATCTCTATCAGTGTTTGTGTGACAATCTGTCAAGTCTGTGTGACTTGAAAAGATCTAAGTGATCTAGACTAAGTGTCATTATTTCCTTAGACTAAGTGACTAAGAAGAACCTTAGTGGTTTTGTTGTAATTGATCTGTGTAATTATATCCTTAATGGATTTTCTACTCGTTGACTAGAAGAGTGGATGTATGAGTTATTCAGTCTCTGAATCACTTAAACTTTGTTGTCTTCATAATTTTTATTTCTGCACTTATTTCCAGTTATATTTTATATTGTAATTGTGTGCGACTTCATCTCAAAATTTTATTTGCTAAAATCTCATCTAAAGAGGATATTCAAAATTATATTATGCTGTGTTTTACAAAAGTTAATAAACTTTTTATAAACCAATTTCAAAACAAATCAAAAGTTTTGAAAAGACCTATTTAACCCACCCTTCTAGATCTTTTTTGTGCCTCTGGGAACCTTTAATTGGTATAAGAGAAGGTTCTCCTAATTTTAAAATTTAAAATTTAAATTTATAGCTTAACTGCTTAAGTAGAACTATGACACATAATAAAAATGGTTCTGAGCTTGAAGGTGAAAATAAACCACCACTTATTTTAAGAGAAAAAATTGCTAACTGGAAAGTTCGTATGCAGACATATATGAATGCAATTGATGATGAACTGTTTGATACTGTTTTAAAAGGTCCATTTGTTCCTACTAAGATAAGTTCAACATTTGATGATCCTGACAAAGTTGTAGTCAAATAGAAAGCTGAATGGATAGAAAACGACAAAAAGCTTGTCTATATGGATAAAAGAGCTAAAAACATTTTGTTCATGGCTCTAGAAGATGAGCTTTTTGAGAATGTGATAAACTGTACTACGACCAATAAGGTATGAGAAGCCTTGTTAGTGATGCATGAAGGCGCTGAGGAAGTAAGGGAGAACAAACAATACTTGCTGACTCAACAATACAAAATGTTAACTCATGTCCAAGGAGAAAACATAACTGTCACTTATGAAAGGTTTAACATACTCCTTAATAACCTAAGAGCTTATGGTAAGGTCTATCCCAACAAGGATCTTAACATAAAGTTCATCAGAGCACTGCTAAGTAAACGGGATGCTAAAACAACTGCAATCAGAGAATCAAAGAATTTGCATGAAATGACTGTCCAGAAGCTCTATGGAAACTTGCTTACCTATGAGCTTGAGCTAAACCAAATAGCAGAAACTACTTCTGAAGCAAAAAGGAAGGATAAAGGTGTAGCCCTTAAGGCCACTGAAGTTACATCTAAAGCATGAGTTGAAGCTAAGTTAGATGATAAAAATGAAGAAGAAAGTAATGATAAAGACATTGTTCTTCTAGCAAAAAGACTGAGAAAGTTCATAAGGAAAAACTACAGTAGAGTACCTAGAAGGAACTTCACAAATAAAGGAAATAGTAGCAAAGATCAAGAAAAGAACATTTGTTATAATTGCAAAAAGTCAGGACACTACATAGCAGAATGCACCAAGCCACCAAGAGAAGAATTGAAGAAAGGCTTAGAAGCCCTATTCAAAGAAAGAATTCAAAGATTACAAGATACAATCCAAAAAGAGTAAATGATTTATTATTGAAGGATCATGGAGTTATTCTGAAAATGACACATAAGTGTTGAATCCAATGATGATGAGGAATCTCAAGTAGTCAATCTGTGATTGATGGCCATAGATAAGGACTCCATCAGAACCATAAATCATAAAGAAGTCTACATTAATGCAGTATTTGATTTTAATTCTCCTAATGTACATATTGATGATTTGAGAACTGCTTTACATGATATCACATTTGAAATACACAAATATATGAAATTGTTTAGGGTTCTATCAAAATACCATTTCCTTCTTCAAGAGGAAAAAGAGAAAGTGCCAGTAGAGTTGGAAATAGCTCTACGGATAACTACTTCTTTATCCAAACTTGAAGCTGATAATAATTAATTGAAGCAGATAACTAACACCAACGCATAGAGAGAGTCCGCTCAAATATCTAGGATTAAAGAGCTAGAAAAAGACAATTTATGGAATAGATCCACTTCATCTATGGACAACATAATCACAAGTCAAAGAGTTGTCTCTAACAGATCTAGGTTAGGGTTTGAAGAAACAATTCCTTTTTTGAATATGGAAAATGATTTGGAGACTAGCAATAATCAATCCTCTTATCTTAATAAAGAATTTTTTCTTTTGTAAAATCCACAAAAACTAATGAACCTACAAGTGTAAGTAATTCATGTTATAAAGATCAAATTATTAATCGTAAAAACAACAGATCGCACACTGGATTAGGATTTATAAAATCACATAGTAAGACAAAAAATATGATCGTACCTTGAAGGATCGTAAAACTAGGTAAGACTAACTATACGAATCAATTAGGTCAAAATCGTAGAGTTGTTCCTTACTATACAAAACCTCAAAATTGTAGAACAGTGTGAAAACACAGCAAAGTTAAATCAAGACAAGCATATAACTCATATGTTTTCAAAATGAGTAGATACCCACAAATATGCACCATGTTGAATGGTATAACTGTCATAAATATAGGCATATTGCTACATTTTATTTTAATTATCATCAACCCAAAATCAAACAGATTTGGGTTTTTAAGAAAACTGACAAAGCCGGGCCCAAACTAGTATGGGTACCAAAGTAAATGATAGTTATTCTTGTAGGTTCCAGAGACTACTAAATCAATATGGTATATTGACAGTTGACGTTCAAAGCATATGATTGGAGATAAAACTCTTCTGTAGACTTTAAAGCTAAAGATGGTCCTGTAGTAATTTTTAGAGATAATAACTCTAGAAAAACCAGAGGGTATGGATCGGTTGAAAATAGTGCTGTCTCTTTCTATTGATTTGTAATATTCATGAATATACAATCAAATTGCACAATAGGAGCGAAAGCATGGTAAAATCAGTATTTAAAATTTTACAAACCATAACTAGGATTGACCTTTATACACAACTATTAATTAACAAAAAGGATATAGAGAATTATACCCTTGTAGACACTAGCTTTTCATATGTACATGTTCAACTCCAATTCATTCGTGTTCTCCTTGAATTCCACCGATTATATTCATTTGATCAAAGTTAGCATCACAAGTGTTTGGCCTCTAGAGGTGATCCACCAAGGAATAATAATGATTCAAGAAGTGGGTGAGGGCAAACCTTAGTTTTCTCTCTCTTCTAATTTTTTAGATCAAGAGAACTTGTGAGTACTCTCCCAAAACTTATGAAAGTGTTTGTAATCTTAATCCATAATAAGACACCTTTTATTTATAGATATAATCAACCATCGTAACACCTTTAGGAATATGGTTTTTAATTAAACTCCTAATCTAATTAAGAACTAATATAATAATAATAATAATAATACTAATAATAATAATAATAATAATAATAATAATAATAATAATAATAATAATAATAATAATAATAATAATAATACTCCTCTTATTAATTTATAATTAGTATTTTCAAAATACTAAATAAATATTAAGCTATTTAATTTAATCTATCACCATAGTATAAATTAAATATACTTAATATATTATTACGATTATGCCATTTACTTCTTATATAAATATTTTTCTTTTGCGGTATGACTCTTTAGGTTCTCTATATTAAATCGGTTGCAGTATAAATCAATTAAAATAATTTTAATCTTATTTAAATAAATAAATTAAAATATTTAATTCATTTAAAAAAATAATATTTATTCTACAATAAGGGTAAACCCTTTTAGCGATCAACGACTTTTCAGATAATATAGATTTCAACATTTAATAATAAAAGAACATTTCAGTAATTAGTTACCGTATAATTCAATCATTCTGTCATACAATGTCCTAATCAAATATAATACATGGATTTACTGTTAAGTCTTATTTTATTTAATCATATGCATTTCAATTTTCTAATGCACAACTCTATTTAATGTAAATTAGAAACTCCTTTCTAATTTTCATTCTGCCTTGGCCAAGGACTATTGAGTTGTCATTTATCGAATCGCATATAACACTATCTCCTTTTACTAGAAGTGATAGATTCTTTGTTGACCATTCACCTATCTCCATGTATAACTTCTTATACTCAAGCATACCCTTTGATATATCTTAAAGATCTTAAGGGATATGTCAAAGTATAACTTATCATATACAAGATATTATGATGATCTTAAATCCAAGGATCACTTGTGCTACTATTACATTTAGAATTCCTATTGACAGTCAAGTAAAGCTCCATTAGGCATTCGTTTAACGAGTCATATTCAGTGAACTTATTATCTAATAAGTACCTACATACTTGCTTTAGTGTCTCTACACAAATGATTATGAGATCAATCATCATTTTCATAAGAGTAAACATAGTATGTAATCTATCCGGATTCACTAATCCCCAATTTTAGTGATCCTAAGATTAGGAAGAATTTTAGTTTTGAGCTATCTTGAATTTAGAACTCACTTGCATGATCATTATCATGATTCTAAAAGTATTGCTAAAAAACTATGGGTTTATCACAATTAATATTAACAATTAAATGTGAATAAAGAAAATGCATTTATATAAATAAATTTTTATTAATAAACAAATAAGATTATAAAGTATATGCAATATTACATCAAATATGATTGACTTGTGTGCATACTACTTTCACTTTTAACAAAGTAGACTATGTCGAAGGATTAAAGCACAATCTTCTGAACATAAGTCAACAATGTGATAAGAGTCATCAAGTCATATTTCTCAACAATCAATGTCAAGTTCGAGATTTGAATACAAACTCCTTGAAGCTAATTGCAGAAAGAAAAGGAAATGTCTGCGTGATAAATATTTCGAAGCTTAGCTCCTCGACTACAACTTATTTATTTGCCAAAGTTTCAACAGATGTCAGCTGGATATGGCATAAAGGGTTGTCTCATCTAAACTTCAAAAATATGGCAAAGCTAGTTTCAAAAGACCTAGTCAAAGGATTGCTTAAGCTAGACTTCATTAAAGATAAACCAGGTAAGGACTGTCAACTTGGGAAACATACCAAGAGCTCATTCAGAAGAAAAGAAGCAAACTCAATTGGCAAAACTCTTCAGTTGTTGTATATGGATCTGTTTGGACCAATTTCTACAGCAAGTCTTGGAGGAAAAAGATACACATTGATGGTAGTTGACAACTACACCAGATTTACATGGATATTCTTTTTAAAATCAAAAGATGAAACATGTACTCAGCTAATCAATCTATTCAAGATGATCATGAATAAGAAAGGAGAAAAGATCAAATCCATAAGAAGTCATCATGGTCGTGAATTTTATCGCTCAGAGATGAATTTTGTGTGTGAAGAAAATGGAATCAAACACAATTTTTCAGCCCCAAGGACTCGTCAACAAAATAGAATAGCTGAAAGAAGAAATAGAACATTAATTGAAGCGGGAAGAACTTTCATTGTTGTTACTCATCTTCCTAAGTACTTATGGGCTGAAGCTGTAAACATAGCTTGTTACACTCAAAAATAGATCATTGATCCATCAGCTATACAAGAAGACACCATATGAAATGTGGAAAGGAAAAAAGCCAAATATAAGCCATCTTAATATATTTAGATGTATTTGTTACATCCTAAATAATGGCAAGAGGTACTTGACAAATTTTCAACCCAAAACAGATGAAGAAATATTTCTTGGATACTCTACTGAAAGCAAAGCCTATAGAGTATTCAACAAGAACTCATCGATAGTTGAAGTATCTATTTAGATCACTTTTGATGAAAGTGATCAAAGTAAACCAAGTGAAACTGCACAAATTGATGAGTTCATAGAGCCGATCATTAAGCAGGAAAGTTACATGATCGTAGATGATGAAAGCACAGAGGAAGACAGAACGATCATGAAATCTGACAAAGAATCATAGAGACTACGATCACTAAAATGGACACTTCACAGACTAGTGAAACTGTTGTGCAAGAACTTAATCTTGAAGAACTTATACAAGAAGGAACAAGGGATGGCATTCCTATAGGAAGAAGATGGGCAAAGGATCACCCTCAAGATTTAATCATCGGGGATCCAAATGCCAGAGTTAGAACAAGATCGGCCACTCAAAATGAATGTTTGTATCTTAGTTTGTTTCACAAATGGAACCAAAGAAGATTAAAGAAGCACTAGAAGATTCAAGTTGGATTGAAGCCATGCAAGAAGAGCTGAATTAATTTGAAAGAAACAAAGTGTGGAGGCTAGTTCCAAGACCTGACAACCATCCAGTGATTGACACCAAATGGGTTTTCAGAAATAAGATAGATGAAGTAGGCATTATTATAAGAAACAAAGCAAGACTGGTTGCTAAAGGATACTCACAAGAGGAAGGAATAGATTATGATGATACTTTTGCACTTGTTGCAAGACTGGAGGCTATCAGAATGTTCTTAGCCTATGTTGCTCACATGAAATTCAGAGTTTTCCAAATGGACATCAAAAGTGCTTTCCTGAATGGAGAACTTCAAGAAATAGTCTATATAGAGCAGCCCCCAGGTTTTGTTATTCCAACTCTATCCAATCATGTTTATAAATTAGATAAAACACTATATGGATTAAAACAAGCACCTAGAGTATGGTATGAAACACTAACTACTTTTTTAATTGAAAATGGTTTCTCTATAGGAAAAGTAGACACAACTTTATTTCTTAAGAAACATAAAAATAAAACCTTGTTAGTTCAAATTTATAAAGATGATATAATATTTGGTTCTACTGATGAAAATCTATGTCAAAGATTTGCTAAGTTGATGCAGAGTAAATTTGAGATGATCATGATGGGAGAATTAAACTTCTTTTTTGGACTTCAAGTAAAACAAACTAAAGAAGAAATCTTTCTAAGTCAAGCTAAGTACATTAAAGATTTACTGATAAAATATGGCTTAGAGTCATCTACATCCATGAAAACTCCCATGATCTCTACAACTACTCTTGATAAAGATGAACAAGGTAAAAGTATTGATAGTACTCAATACAGATGTATGATTGGATCTCTTTTATATTTAACTGCTAGTAGGTCAGATATTATATTTTCCACAAGTATTTGTGTTAGATTTCAATCTAATCTTAAAGAATCTCATTTAACTGCTATTAAAAGAATTTTCAGATATCTAAAAGACACTTTACATTTGGGGCTATGGTATCCCAATGAGTCTCCTTTTGATCTAATTGACTACCCAGATGCTGATTTTACAGGATGTAAAATCAACAAAAAAAGCACCAATGGAACATGTCAATTGATTGGAAACAAACTTGTTTCTTGGTTTTGTAAGAAGCAAAATTCAGCATCCACTTCAACTGCAGAAGCTGAATACATTGCTGCTGGTAGTTGCTGTGCTCAAATTTTGTGGATGAAGAATTAATTAGCTGACTATGGGTTTGATTTCAAATCTATTCCTATATATTGTGATAATACAAGTGTTATTTCTATTACTCATAATCATGTCATACATTCAAGAACTAAGCACATTGAAATCAGATATCATTTCATAAGATATCATTTCATAAGAGATCATGTTCAAAATGGAAACATATCATTTCAATTTGTACCAACTGAGGATCGACTTGCTGATTTATTTACAAAACCATTGTATGAGTCCAGATTCAATAAATTGATTAGTGAGTTAGGTATGCTAAATCTACATCCTTAAACTTTATGGAAATCACTAACAGTGTACGAACAAATGTAAGTCATTATGGAGGGTTATGATCGTGAGGTCAAGATCAAATTGTAGGAAGAATAAGCGATCGTATGACAAGTCATTTACTAAAAGTAACTTCAAATTCGTATGGTTAAAAATCGTAAAGTTACCATACAATTGATAGAAGTCGAACAAGATATTTTGGCATGTATGCTACACTACCAGAAGAAGCAAGTTATTGGATTACAGCTATAAACTCGTAGAACCTATGGGACGTGTAACAAATAAGCCACTGTCATGTGTCCCACTCAACAAATAAAGAGAAGAATTATAAACGATGTTTTACAATTTCAATCGCATTTCATCGTTTAAAACCCTTATATTTCTGATTGATACTCAGATCTAGAAAGCTTAATCATCTTATTGACTTTTTAGATTTCATTTCAAATAGAAATGGCGAGCTATCAAGTTCTCACTGGAAATCAATTTATTTCAAAAAATTTGGTTTATCATAAAAGAAGTTTAGAGATGTTCTATCTTTAATTCAAAAAGCTGGATTCAGAGAAATTCTGGAAATCAACACCAAAATCTATACTAAACTCGTTGAAGAGTTCTATGTTAAGGCTACTGTAACTGATGATGCTATTTCTAAGAAGGTGAAAGGTCACACTCTAAAATTCACAGTAGAAAAGCTTAACAACTATATAGGTTTTATGAGCAAATGCGTCACATTATTTGATGATATTGACGCTGAAGAAGGATAAATGATGATGAAGCACCAGAAAAATCCTCAACTAAAGGGAATGAAGAAAAAGGAGTTCCCTTATGAGTATGAATTTTTGGCTGATATAGTTGGAAAATGCATTTTGTGTAAGGATTCTACATACGATTCTATAAGTGAAGTTCAACTAAGGATCATGACTGCTATTATCAGTAAAGTAGAGATAAATTTTGGATTTATCTTGATGAAATAGATAGTGAAATGGGTACAAGATGCTGCCAAGAGAAAAGCAACAAACAAACCTGTTCCTAAAATGTGTTATGGTTGAATTTTAAGTTATGTTCTGAAGAAGAGAATGAAGAAGCTCATAGGAGATGACGAAAGAGAATCTCTAAATGTAAATAAAAAGATCACTCAAAAGTTGTTCAAAAAATGGAAGAAAAATCCAATAGAAATTCATCGATCCAGAATATCAGAGGGAAGTGAAAGGACTGTCAGTTGAAGTGAAGAAGCCAAGCAAAATCAAAAGAAAGAGAAAAGTAATTTCTATTGAAGAAGAAGTTTCCCAAGAATCTACAAATCCTCAAGAATCTGAACCTCAAGATTCTGTACAAGGTCATCTGTCAAAGAAAAAGAAAGTAAAAGAAAAGAGAGAAGAACAAGTGCACAAGGATGCTCTTTTGAAATCAGAAGAGTCTTAAGAAGACATTGCTCCATTATCACAGTTGATGATTAAGAAAAAAGGGCATATAGCAAAGAGACAGTGAAGAGCTTCATTTGCTGAACAAAGTGGAGAAACGATTGTAGTGGATGCTTCGATCATAGAGGTGTTCCAGATCGTAGAGGAGACTACAATCGATGAGGAGAACGAGGTTGAAAAAGAATAAGAAGATGTTACTCAAATGATGGCTGAAAAGGATTCTGAGCTTGAGCCCCAAGAAAGTAATCTAGTGGCTAAAAGGAATTCAAATCCCTAGCCCAAGAAATTATAAAGAAGGATAAAGAAAATGGTTGAAGAGAAGGAAAATAGATCAGAACTGCAAAGCATGAGAATGGAAGATACAATCATAGATGATGATTCCTTGCAGATCATTAATGTAATCTCAAGGGTTATTGATGAAATCAACATGAGTAGTGAGCCAATAGTCGTCAAATTAGAAAATCCAAAATCTGAAGGGGAAAGTGACTGTTCCTCAATAACGTCCTCAAGCAGCAGCAACTTCAACCTCATCAGGTTTAGTAGCCAAAATTGTGCTTGAAGGAGTAGAGGATCCTAATGCTCGACTCCCTGATACATTCATTGGACATAGAGCTGGACGAATGAGAGTTCTAGGAATGAGCATAGATGATGTAATATCTCAGATATTTACAAGATTTGTAATTAAGATTTTAAATAATCAATTAAAGGTTATGGTTTAAAACCTAGAGTTTGAGAAGTGAGATGTGTAGAATTTGGGTGAACATTTTTTTTAACATAATTTATTTGTTAGAAATTAAATGTGAGAATATTGTAATGATGCATATAGAGAATTTATTAAGGAAATAAATTCATTTGAGAAGTGAAGATGATTATAAGGATATATATACATAGTTATATATTCGTAGAGTTGTGTTGGTTAGCCAAACAAGAAGATGAGTAAATTAGATACTCAATAAAACTAATAAATTAATTAGTTTAAGTGTGGATTAAGAAGGAAGGTCATGTAATATAATTAATTGAGTTAATTATATGAGTCATGAATTAAAGCTAAGATTAGCAAGTAGAGAAGTGGAATATTTCCAAGAATGACAATATTAAGAAGATAATTAATTAAGTAATTAAGTTAATTATTTAGTTGTTATATAGAGTCCATTGATGGATTTAATACAAGCCCAATATGAGAATACTTGCATGAAGGTGGGTAATTAAATAATAAGCCCAAGTTATATATGATATGTGAGTTGTGTTGGGTAGCCCAAGTAATTAAATAAGAGAGCCTAATACAAAGTAATCCATGTAGCCCAAACACATTAAAGTCAAATGATGGTCAATGTGTTGGGAGAATATTTTTCAAGTATTGATTGAGTGTAGAGAATTAACTAATGTAGGGTTAATTGAATGACCCTAGTTGGTAGACAAGAGAGAGAATTAACCAAACATTGGTTAATTGATGGAGGAAGGAAGGTAGTGTTGAGAATTAACTATGGGTGAGTTAATTATGTAACCCAATGTGGTAGGATAATTAAAGGTAAGTCTAACTGGATTATATTATAAGTCCAATTGAGGTATTAAACTAGGTCAAATTAATTAACCTAGTAGTCCATATAATTTAATTTGCACATTGATTTATGTAATAATTAACCAAGCCCAATACTTGTTTTAATTAAATGTAACATAGGGTATTTAATATTAGCCCAATGTAGTAAATAAATTGAGCCCAAATCAATTAGTTGAATGAGCCCAATATATTAAATCCTAGGGTCCAATGTGGAGCCCAAATGGTAGTCAAAGTGGTGGTCAATATATATACATTGGTGTATATATATATGGATACTTATATAATGATATAGGATATAAAAATAAAGCTAAAATGGTGTAGTAAATTGATAAATCCCGAATTGGGGGGGGGGGGGGGGGGGGGAGGCCCACATGTGGATGTTGTGTGTGGCTTTATTTTTGCTTATTTTACACTCCAAAAGTTGCTTACAAGCAACCTTGATGGATGTCATTCAAGTTGTCAATCAATCCATGTTATAGTAATCTCAATTAAGCTCTAAATTGACTATGTTGGTGAATTAGGAGAGTTAATAAAGTATTAGCATTTGGCTATATATAGAGTGCTTCCCACACTTGTGATATGTTTGTTAGTCTTTTTACTAGAAAAGCTAGAGAGAAAGAAAATAGAGAAAAGCTCTAGAGAAAAAGAAAAAGAAAGTTAGATCTTGTGAGCATTGATGGTTGGATGATCTTGGAGCAAGGTTTAAAGATGGAGGTCTCATCAAGAGGAAGTTATCTATGTAAGAAAATTGATCATCCAAGTCTTTTCAAAGTTCTAACAAAGAGGATAATCAACAAAAGGTATAAAACCTTCTAGCTTGATATTGTTCTTTGGGTATTATGTTATTTCTATGGTAGAAATATAATTTTCAAAGTCTAAATGGATAGATCCATGCTATATTGGTATATCTAGGGTTACATGGGTTTAACATGGGTTTTTATATGTGTTTGTGATGAAAAATTTCATCAAACTCATTGAATAAATTTTTACCGACGAAAACAAGTTAATCTAATACGTAGCAGCCCCTTCACGGAATTACTGTTCATGATCCGTAAGTTGGATTTATGATCCGTCAATTTTGGGTGATAGATCCATGAAATATGAAGATTCTCCAAGTTGAATGACTAAAATCCGATTTAAAATGAGCAAGATATGAATTTTCTACCAAAGCACCCCATTGATTTTAGGGCTGTGCATAACAGTCTGGTTTGGAGCTATTTTCAGTGACCAAAACAAATCCAAATTTGATGTTTGATAACAGAATCATGTAGTTCGGGAAGTTACGAATCCATCGATACCTAATAGACCTCAATCGGACTTGTGAATTTCATTTTATTCAAGTTCCCGTCGGAGACCCCAAGTCTAGAAAACTCAGAAAGTAATCTGCCTATTTTTTAAAAAAAACCGGCCGGTTCGGTTTTTTTCGGTTTTTCGTGATTTCTAGGTAGGGCCGGTTCGGGCATTTTTAGGCCGGTTCTTGGGTTGGTTCCAAAAGAGAAAATGCTTATAATTTTATAAAGAAAATTATAAAAATTTGAAATTTGAAATTTTCTGTTATTTGGTATTTATTAGAATTAATGATGGATTAAAGCTTACTAAATTAATAATAATTATAGGAAAATTATTATTAATTACAGAAAAATGATATTTGAACTCTTGACATAATATTCAAGTGATATAAAATAATATGTGAAAAAAATTGGGTGATTCATCATCAATTAGCTATTTATTAGTGTGTAAATAAGCTAATAAATTAATTAATTATTATTTAATTAATATTAAATAATAAGTAAAGTTAAGTAATTAATTAATTATTATTTGATAAATTTTAAATAATAATTAAAGGATGTTAAAGTGAATAAGTTAGGTATTTACTATTTAATGGATAATAAATAATAAGTAAAGTTAAGTAATTAATTAATTATTATTTAATTAATAATAATAATTAAAAGATGTTAAAGTAAATGATTTAGTTATTTATTATTTAATCGATATTAAATAATAAGTAAAGTTAAATAAATAAATAATTATTATTTAATTAATATTAAATAATAATTAAAGGATATTAAAGTTAATAAAATATTATTAAATAAATAATAATATTAGAAAATTATTAAAATATTATTAAAGGAATAATAATATTATAAATTCAAAAATAATATTATTAAATAAATAATAATATTAGAATGTGAGTAAAATATTATTAAATGGTTAATAATATTATTAAGTGATTAAAATATTATTAAATGGTTAATAATATTAATATGTGAGTAAAATATTATTATTTGGTTAATAATATTAATAAGTGATTAAGATATTATTAAATGATTAATAATATTAAGAAGTAATTAAGATATTATTAAATGGTTAATAGTATTAAGAAGCGATTAAAATATTATTAAATGGTTAATAATATTAATAAGTGATTAAAATATTATTAAATGATTAATAATATTAATAAGTGATTAAAATATTATTCAATGGTTAATAATATTAATATGTGAGTAAAATATTATTATTTGGTTAATAATATTAATAAGTGATTAAGATATTATTAAATGATTAATAATATTAAGAAGTAATTAAGATATTATTAAATGGTTAATAGTATTAAGAAGCGATTAAAATATTATTAAATGGTTAATAATATTAATAAGTGATTAAAATATTATTAAATAATTAATAATATTAATAAGTGATTAAAATATTATTCAATGGTTAATAATATTAATATGTGATTAAAATATTATTAAATGATTAATAATATTAATAAATGATTAAAATATTATTAAATGGTTAATAATATTAATATGTGAGTAAAATATTATTAAATGGTTAATAATATTAATAAGTGATTAAAATATTATTAAATGATTAATAATATTAATAAGTGAGTAAAATATTATTAAATGGTTAATAATATAATTGATTAAAATATTATTAAATGATTAATAATATTAAGAAGTGATTAAAATATTATTCAATGGTTAATAATATTTGAACGTAGTGTATATTATCAAAGGTTGATAATATTTTTAGGTATTTGGTACATTATTAAATGTCAAAATCATTAAGTTATGTAAAAGAAGAAAGTTTAATTGAATTAAACCAATATAATTAGTCCATTTGTGACTAATTTAGACAACTTATCGAAAGTGGGTTGTACGATGAACGTATAGTGAATGCTTAAGTTGGTTAAGTGTACCCGACATGTCCAACTAGGTTTGGGCTAGGGTTTTTGTCCGGAACGTAAATGTTCATTTGTCGGATAACTAAAGAGTTAATTAATATTTTGAAGTTAAAGTCTTAAGTTAAAGACTAATTAATAGTCATTGTAACTAATGATTATGTCAATTCTATATACAAATTGTAGGTTGAACGAGAGACGCAAATAAGCGTAATTGGTAGAAGCAAACCAGGCAAGTTTTTCAGAACATGTTGCATTATGTGCATGATTTATAAGTTGTTATTAAACTGTGATGTGCTCATACGTGGTTATGTGCAAAGAGGTTTTAATGTGCCTTTGTGAAATAAGTTGATTTGAACTGTTGATATGCGGTAGTTGATTTAAGACAATTGTTCTGCATTGAACTATATGTCATGATAGAGGCTAGACATGAAGCATAGATTAAATGCGAGGCATGATATGCATGAGAAATGTATGTACTGCAAAGTATAAGATGCATGAAGCATGAAGCATGAAGCATGAAGCATGATTGAACTGTTTTTACGTGTTATGTGAAACTGTTAGACTTGCTGAGCCGTCATGCTCACCCTTGCTTAAAACAAAACATTACAGAGTAGCTTGAGGAAGCCGATTACTCCGATAGAGGCAAAGATGAAAATTGACTAACGAGTCATCAAGATTGAAGCGTAGGTGCTTTTGTAGTAAAACCTTGCGGTAGATTAATTCATTCACTGGTGTAAGTAGATATGAAGAGTTTATGTTTTGTTGTGCTATAGATTAGCAAACTTAAATTGATAAGAGAACATTTACAGATTATTTGAATATCATTTTCAGACGTTGTCCTTTATGAATAAGGATAATAGGATGGTGTGATTGAGTCATTCTACATATGATCTCAAATTGATTGTAATATAATGTCGTATCATGATTGATATGAAGACATACTAGGAAAGTATAAAGATTGCGATTCTGGAATAGAAAGAGATGTTATATAATTGTAAATAAATGATTATTTAGCAATTATAATATTGTTAAAATTCACGAAAGATAAGGAAAAGGTTGTACTCGTATTGAACCGGATCCGAGGTTTGAGGAACCCGGATTCGGGGTCGTCACAGATGAACTGTTTAAGTGCTTTATAACTCTGGACATGGACAGACAGACCACTTTATATGATTCTGAAAGTGCTCAAATGGTGCATTTGATGCCCCTACTCCCCTTGTTGAAAGCATTAAGCTTAGGAGATCATAGATTTGTGAAGTGGAGCTACTCAACTTTCCCTAATCTAAAGCTCATCTCACAAAACTTTCCAAGGGTTCTCTACTATGCTACCTAGTTGCTTTGCACTGAGCCTTTTCAATCTTTTCAAAGGTATGACAAAATCACTCTTATACCTAAATCGTTTTTCTGTGATGAATTTTCATTTTTGGATTGTTATGATGAGAGTATCGAGATATCCTCATTAGTCTCGAAGCAATCTTTTAACATCTCAAGTTTTACTATTGACTCTTCGATCGTTGAGACTCAATACCCCACATTTGAAGAACAATTGACATCATCTCCCCAACCAAAATTGTCTAAACTCATACCTCCAAACTCTTCAGTTCACACATTTTCTCACTCTCCCTCTCCATTAAATATTTCATCCTTAATTTTTACACCTGTTCATTCTCCTATCTCTTCCTAAAATAATATTTGACAAATTACTTTGGAAGCCCCTCCATCGGATGTACCTTCCACCTCACATAATGAATATTTTTATCTATCACTTGTAACATATAACATTCCTCCATTAGACGACACTCAACCTTTAAAACCTATTCTTGATCAAATCCTTGAAAAGGTTAATGCAATTCCATCAGAAACTCAACTTGTTGATGTCATGGGACTACTGTCTGTGGATATTGGTGAAGACTCATGGAAAATACAAAAGAACTCAATGAACGCCTAGGCAAAATTATTATTGCTGCCGAAAGAGTTCCAGCTAATATAGGCAGAGAATTTGGCATAAAAATGAGAAGAATTTTTCAAGAGATGGCTGCTAGTCTACGTGATAGGGATAAAATTTTCATGAACACAATTAATGAACAGCGGAAAACCATACTAGAATATCAAAAAGAGAATGAATCTAATATCAAAGTTCTGAATGATAAAATTCTTCAACTAAGTTCTCATCACATTGAGCTCAATCAAGACGTCACGAAGAAAATAATGAAATCTGATACAGTCCTTTCAACCACAGAAACTGCTATGGTCATGGTTCATCAGAAACAGATTGAGTCAGAACAAAAGTTATAAGAAAATAGACAAGATATTGTCACATCCAATCAATAACTACATGAGATTGTCATTGGTGCTCAACAACTCACAAAAAATGTCTCCCTATTAACTGATGACAAAAAGGGGGAGACGAAGAAAAATTGTCAAAGGACAAGAGCGAGACCTTCTACTCAGGGGGAGTAAAGTAGGCATAAAACTCAAGGTCAGGGTGAAAGATCAAGACGTTCATCTCTGGCTATAGCACATTCTTTACCTTTGGAAGGTCAATCATCTTTTAGAACTTCTTAACGAGAGTCATGTACGTCTATGCCATTTGTATCGGTTAGACCAATGATAAGACCGATTGTTAATCAATCATATTTCTTTGAGAAAACTATCCAAATCAATTGCCTTAGTGCGGATTGTTATGATATGCTGAGCTGAACAACCCTCATAGAAGGGAAAACTACTTTACGTCGGGAGACCGACACGTACACAAACTGCATATATGAATGTTATGCATATCATATGGTACTTTAGGCTGATCACTTACCTGTACTTATTTATATCGTGGATTTTCAGTAAAATGTTGTTAATCCAAGCATGTGTTCACGGTCCATAGTGACTACTCAGTACAATATATTCATTAATTTGGAAATACTGAAATTCTTGATTTCATATAAAAATCATTTAGTCCATAGTGACTCTTCAATAGTAGAAATGATCAGACTTGGAACTATTGATACTACTTTGTTCACAATTCAATTTCTTAATTCCTAAGCTATTAATTATTGTTACATCACTCGAGCTTATGAAACCTTACACATGAACGTTTACTTTTATTGTATTATACTTGCTGTGCAAACTTGTTGTTGGCAAGGCACCGACTTGGGAAAAGATAAGGCAAGGGCAAGGTTGCTGAGTAGATTTATTTGTGATGTCATATGTTGTTATTCGACGTTTGTATTAAGACTTATGTTAATACTTATTATTTAAGTGTGTTATGTATTAGTAACGGTTGCGAGACTTGGGACACAAATATTTATGTTATATCAATGTAACTATTTATGTTATTCCGTATTTAGTTGTTATTAACAGGTTGTATGAGTTAAATTGTGAAACACCAGATTCGAGGTACAAGTATCTAAATTTGAGGGCGTCACAATGATGGTGGATTGGTAGTGTATTGTGCTGCATTCCATGAAGTTTAGAATATGTTTTGGTGTAGCATGAGAAAGTAAATGGATATGAAAAAATTAATTCCGTAGTAAAAAGTATGGTGAGAAGTATGAAATGAAATATGTTTGGTTACAGAAGGAGTGAAATAGGAGCAGAGGAAGTGGTTAAGATGATTAAAAGACAATGAAGGTATAATTTGAGGATGTTTTGAAAATAGATAAATATAGTTAAATTAAAATGTGTAGGAATCAAGGAAATATTATTGTTATTGGGGGCTCCAAAAAAGTTACGAAGAAAGGTTAGGAAATTGGACATTGAATTGAAGTATTTAGGTGACTCAATAGAAAAATAGTGTATAATGAAATTTAGACTATTGTTATTAAACGAATTTGAAGAATTTTAAAAGCAAATGTTAGAAGTGTGAAAGAGTAAGATATAAGAAATAAAGAAAGGTAATAAAAAGTTTACAATAAATAAAGATGACTCGGTACGTTTTATAATTTGGAATATAGGGAGTATTTTATTTTGAGTTTGAGTTTGCTTTTGATGATATTAATTTGATGGTATAGATTGGACTAATTTTAAGTGCTTGCATACACAAACCTTAGAAAGACTCCCAAACTTAAGGGCCCTAAATGAAGTAATGTTTACATAACATGCACACAACCCTATTGTTACGTAGTCTTAAATATATACTACTTCTGTTTACTGTTTAGTCATGTCCATATTGAAAGTAAATATTAAACCCCTCATTATTACCCTCATCTCTTATTAATGAGCACAAAACCAATACATACACAGTCCCTCTTTCAAAGATAAAACCCTCATTTGATTTTTGTACCTTTCTATTTTCACGTGTATATGTCATATACCACACAATTCGACAATTTTATAGGAGTTACTTATGAATTTTTTTATATATTTTAATTTCCTAAAGAATGTTAATCATATAGAACAAAAATATGTGCAAGCTATATTTATATCCTCTAGTACTTTACACATGCATGAAGTATTTTTAGGGCTAAAAATGAATCTAAGTTGTTCAAAACCCGGTTTGAGATGGATTCGAAAAATTCGAGTGAGATTTGGATTTGATACTTAAACGAGTTGAATTTAAATCTATTTTGATACTCGAATACTTATACGAGTTGAATATGAGTTGTCTACTGTTCGCTTATTTAGAATATTGAATTTTTTTACCTACTGCTCCATACTCGATACATGTTCGTTGATAAATACTCGTAAACAGTATCAAATATACTCGATTTACTTAACATATACTCCCTCCTTTCCTTTATATAGGTCGTTTTAGAAGTTTTTTTTCTTTCCAAAATATAAGTCGTTTTACATATATCTAGGAGAACAAATTTAATCATTTCCTATTCTATCCTTAAAGATGAAATAATTAAGAGAGAGAGAAGGAAGAATAATTAATGAGTGTATGGGTAGTAATGGAATTTCAAACCAACATTAATTGCCTAACATTAGTATTAATGACATTTCTTAATATGTGTAATCATGTCTTAAACGACTTATATAATGGAAATGAGGGAGTAGTATTTAACAATTAAATTCTCCACATACTTTGAGAAGTAGAAGGAGTTTTTATATTTCATGTATATGTCATTCAAGCATGATAATATTATCTCATTAATTTTTTTACAAGGCTTGAGATCTAATGTGAAGAGTTCAAATTTAAATTATTTCAAATAGTTAACTGAGTTAATTTTATCAATGTTATTATAATATAAATAATTTAGTTTTGATTCGTATATGTCTCAAATGTTTGTAAGTAACTCGATTAAAAAACGAGACGAGTCGAACTCGAGTATAATAAAATGAGTTGAACTCGAATCTAAGCAAAAATTACAAAATTGTATTCGTATCTGAGTACGAATTTGAGTACCTTACAAAAGTTTCGAATAGAATCTGAGCAATATATTATTCGATTCGACTCGACTCAACTTGAAATCATTTTCACCCCTAGGTATTTTATGTGTACATGGAGAAAGAGGGATAGAGAGATCTGAATGACATTAAATTGTTACGCTGATGACCATATATAAATTTATATTCTTTTTCTTGCATTCCTTATCGTTAACGTTACATTTGCATCGAACCCAAGAGAGTGTTAGATGATAAAAATAAGTTGGGCAAATTTTGCTATAGCCGATACAATTAAAAATTATTAATTTACATATGGTTCAAGGGTGTGGTACTTTTAGATCAGTTCAAATATTCTATCTCATTCTCTGTTTTATGCTATGTATTATTATCATGTGTAATGTAATTATTTATTTACAGTTAATTTTTAAAAAAATAAGTTTTATTTGAAACTAATACATGTGCCGTCGGAACGGTAAATGAGACAAGAAAGTGTACAACAAATCTGATTTGGTTAGCTCAATGGATTTCAAATTAGTGTGAGAGAGTCCAAAGGGTAAGAAGGTGAAACAAACTAGGAAAGAGCTAAATCAAAGCTCTACAGCTACTTTGCAGTTGGCTTGGCTTTGTCAAAACCCCATAAACAAATCATCGCTTTCTGAACTCTTCAAAAGTTCCTTGTCTCCCAACCTAAAATGAAAACTCCCTCGCCATCCATTACTTACCTCTCTTTTTCACTTTTATCCCTCCCCATTTTTGCATTCAGTAAGCAAAATAAGAAGAAAGGATACAAGAAATAATTGAAAGAAAAGTATTAACAATGGGGAGAGGTAAGATAGAAATCAAAAGGATAGAGAACACAAGTAACAGGCAAGTGACTTATTCAAAGAGAAGAAATGGACTCATCAAGAAAGCTAAGGAAATCACTGTTCTTTGTGATGCTCATGTTTCTCTCCTCATCTTTTCAAGTTCTAACCAGATGCATAACTACTGCAGCCCTTCTTCGAGGTATATTCGGAATCCGGTTAGGATGAAGTGTTCGTTGTTTTTTTTAGCATTTGTTATATATAGCAAATGTTGTATTTATGCCGACTCACAAACAGAGTATTAGAGTTAAATGCAATATTTGTTATCACAGATGTAGTAAAAAGTTATAAACATTTTTATGCACAAAAAATAACTTATTATTATTATTATTATTATTATTATTATTATGTTTTTATTTCCTTAATATTAACCCTTTGTCTCTAATTTTTTGGGTATTTATTATTTATTATTTTTATAAATTAATATAAATGTAGTTTAATTCAAATGTTGGACCGGTATCACCAGCTCTCTGGGAAGAGGTTGTGGGATGCTAAGCATGAGGTATATAAGTTATTCCATTATTTATTGACATGATTTTTTTTGCTAAAAACATGCTGGAACATGAATTCTATGACCAGATCTACAAATAGTATGAATGTTCTTCTATCTATACATCCCTTTTCAGTATTTTTTAAAGTAAATTTAGTGTTAAAGTACAAATGGGAAGTATATGAGAAGTTACAACCATCAATAGCTAGATCTGGTAGTAAAATGTTATTCGCTCTCTTTCATTTCCTTGCAAAATTGCAACTGTGCTGCAGTTTTGTTGTAGCTATATTTGTGTTTTCTTAGCACATAAAAGAGCAAGTCTAGGTTAGTAGTAGAGTAGCTTAGTACTTGGTTATTTGATCAAAAAGGCTTAAACACAGGTAACTACATAACATTTCAGCTAAAAAAGGGTAACTACACAAGTTCCATGAACATAATACTTGATTAATTCTAAAATATAATATTAATGTTAATTTTTTAAAGTCAATTTAAAATATTTCAAATGCAAAATTGACACGTGTTAATTTAGTTTTAGATAATACAACTATAAAAATTATAAATTATGTTAGTAGTATTATCAGTTATAAGATTTATTGTTTTGAAAAATTAAATGAATCACGTCAACTTTGAATTTTGAAATATTTTAAATTAATTTTGAAAATTTAAATTTGATCTTATATTTTAGAATGAAACGAGGAATTGTTATATGTCGCTCCTTTTACTAGTACTGTATCGTTATTTAATTGCTTAAATTAATTAATTAATTAGTTGTTTAAAATTCATAGCTAATAAATGAAATAAAAAATTACAGAATCTCAGCAATGAAATTGATAGAATCAAGAAAGAAAATGACAGCATGCAGATTGAGCTCAGGTAATTAAATTAAATTAAATTGCACTGCTTGTTCTTTTATTAATTAATATACATTTTTATTAATTAATTTTGTCTGTAGGCACTTGAATGGGGAAGATATCACATCTTTGAATTACAAAGAACTCATGGCCATTGAAGAAGCCCTTGATAATGGGCTTTCCAATATTCGCAAGAAAATGGTATAAGACATTTCTTAATTAATTATGTATATGCTCTATTAATTAATTTCTTCTAGTTATTTATTAATTATCATAGCCTTATCTGAAATAGTGTTATATATTTTTCCTTAATTTACTTTTCCACCTTTCAATTTCAGAGCGAGTCCTATAAGTCTATGAAGGAAAATGTAAGTAAAAAAACAACTTTAATTTGTTCATATTGCACTCCTAGCCCTTTTTGCTTTAGAAGTTTGGCATACAATGTGTGTGTGTGTGTGTATTAATGTTTTAGAATTGAGCAAGTTCCGAAAACTTGCTTTTGATTCTAAATATATAGTGAGGAAATGAAACACTAGTTCACTTGTATTAATATTAATTGATGGCTGAAAGCTGTTCAGGAACTACGTCTGAAGGAAGAGAATAAGCATCTTCAATACATCTATGTAAGTTCATCATTTTATTTAACACCAATATATACACACTAACAAATGATAATATTTTGTCTATGTTTATTTTAATTTTCAAAGTTTAAATAATTGGTATATTGCCAATGAGATTTTAGTTTGATAGTTTAAATTGATGGCTTATGACTTTTAACTAAACTTTAGGTTTGATTTTCACTTTTTTTTGTGAATTTGGTTATTCTTTTATGTTTGTCTTCTGTTTGTTTTCTCTTTTATGTAAAACGTGATTGATTATTAATATGTAATTATACGGAAGAATTATCAAACTGTTCTTCTAAGTTGTCACTTAATTTCGATTACCTTAATTAAGATATGTCGTTTTATTAAGTAGTCTTAAGCGAACTTGACTAAGGTATTGCCTTAAACATTAGTATTGTGCACACGTAAAAGAATGGCCAAGAAGAATTTTAACAAAATTTAGGCCTCTCTTGTTATTTTGCATATACCAATTGCTTCTATACATGCCTTATATACTTTATTTTGTGTTGTTTATAACAGCAACAACAAATGAAAGCTATGGATGATAAAGTGAGATACATTGAGAATGAATATAATAATCAGAAAATGGGAGACTATGAAGCTCAAATGCCCTTTGCCTTCCGTGTGCAGCCAAATCAGCCAAACCTACATGAGATGATTTTGGATTACAAATAACTGCCTGCTTTAATTTAATAACTAAGAATTAATCTATTGGTCTCTTTAATTAAGCAAGTCCTAGTAGAAGTTGTATAAGGCAAACTTAATTAGGTTTGTGAGACAAATATATATTGGGTGGTAAGCATGAACTTATTTTAGCTAGTTTCATGTTAATGGTTGGCTAATATTGAGATATATTAATTCTAAAGTATTATATATTGTTCTATATTATGTTATATGTTTAGCTTATTTTTCTGCTCATATATATTACAACGAAAATTAAGGAAAGTTCAATAAGTTTTTTTTCTCATTATTTTAAGACTAAATCTAAAACCTACATTAACATGCATTAAAACCGTTGAACATAAATACGGCTAGCTTCCAAACATATAAAACTCTTCTGGTACACGGAGAGTAGCTAAGTTATGTATCTTCATTCTATAAATAACTTTTACTTGAAGAGTGTTATTGAAGAAAGAGAGAGAAAGAGGAAGAAACAACAAAAAAAGGAGCACTAGGAAATTTTCGGAAAAAATTACTTATTTATAAGTCATTTTCAAAAATATTTGAAGGAATTGTTTGCTTACTAAAAAGGAATTTCGGCTCATCCAATAAATAAATAAATTAACACATCAAACATAAAAAATACGAGAAACATTTTTCGTGTAAGAAGGTTATTGATTATTATGTTAGAGTAATATTTGTATTGTCAAAGCAGTAAGTTTACAAAAAGTAAAGAATATGATTAAAACAAATATAAAAATGTCATTTGTTAATTTTTTTCTAACGATATAAAACTTCTAAAATAAATTGAAGTTATGTTACTCAAATCCCTTCATTTAGACCGGACATTTATCATGCATTTTGACCCTTCTCTGTTCCCATTATCTTGTGAGAATAAATATAAGTAGATAATATTCAAATACTATATTTATCTTGATTATTAAAAAGTGAAACATATTATTGAAATCCGTGTCCTATACTATTTTTTAAGGATTAAAATGAATGTAATATTTAATTTTATATTTAGATATTGTGTATGTAAATTTGTCTTTGATTTGACGGTTAAGATTTGATTATTATCCTTCTTGAAGTGCCATCACTCGTACCCTAGACAAGACCATGTCACAAATTTCATGGCCTCCAACATGCACAAACCCTAGCTAGCTATACTTCTCTGTTCACGGTTTAATCATATGTACCCTCCATAACTCATTATTAACTAAACAACCACCTTAAATCCCTCGTTAAAGAGAAAACCCTAGGGTAAAAAGGTGAACCAAAAGCAGGGAACCCAATTCAAAACAACAGATATTTTAAGAAGTTGGCTTGACTTTGTCAAATGCCCATAAAAATCCCATCTTGAACTGAACTCTACGAAAGTTTCTTGTTTTCTATCCTCTAATGGAAATGCCCTTCTGTACTTTTTTTCTTGATTTTCTCTCTCTTTCTTTCTTTTATTTTCCTTCCTATATCTTTCTGTTTTAGGAGAGAGAAGAAGAAAAGAAGAGAAAAAAAGAAAGAAAGAAAGAAAGAAAGAAAGAAAATGGGGAGAGGAAAAATAGAGATCAAGAGAATAGAGAACACAAATAATAGGCAGGTAACTTATTCAAAGAGGAAGAATGGGATCTTGAAGAAGGCTAAGGAGATCACTGTTCTTTGTGATGCTAAAGTCTCTCTTGTTATTGTTGGAACTTCTGGCAAGATGGTTGAGTATTGTAGCCCTAATACTGAGTATGTGTTTTTAACTTTCAATATATATATATATATATATAAACAAATTACTTTAGTTATTAATTACCTGTTTTTTTTCCTTAATTCTGTTTTTTTTAAATTATTTCCTTTGTTTTCACACTAAAAACTATTTATACTATGATTTTTTTATATATTTTATTATTTTATATATTTTTTATTACATGTATGTATGTCTATATCTGTGTAATTAATTAATCATCTTTTTTTTTGGATTTCCTTTGTTGTCACACAAACTTTTTAAATTTTATGGGTTTTTTTGTTGTTTTCTTTTTGATGTGTGTGTATATATATATGTTTAGTTTAATTCAGCAGCTGGATATCTACCAAAAGCTGTCTCATCAGAAGCTGTGGGATGCTAAGCATGAGGTTGGTTAATTGGATTCGTATTCTCTCTCCTTCTCTTTTGTCCAATTTCTTTCCTAGAAATTAACAAAGCATCTGGTTTTTTAGGCTTCTCCTTTTGTAAGATGATGGCTTGGGTTTTTTGCTAAAAATATGTCGCAACTTGAAACATAAATTCTATGACTAGATCTACAAATAGCTAGGATATATGTTGCACTTTCTCTCTCTAGATCTCTCCCTATGTGTGTGTGTGTGTGTGTATATATATATATATATATATACATATATCAATGAACAAATCTGTACCAGTAACATGTTCTATATTCCTCTCCTTAGTCCCTTGCAAAAGATTAGAAACTTGTTATTATATATATTTTTATTATTAATTAACCAGTTAGCATATATGAAAATCAAGTGTACATCAATTGATCAATTTCTTACAATAGATCTGGGATCCAGCTCTTTTATACCCTTGTTCTTTTTGTATTAGTATAGAATAGAACAAAGAGTTTAGAATAGAATAGAGAATTTTATTATTCATTCATTGCTTTGTTTACAAATGGAGGTGCCCTATATATATATATAGGGATCACCTAAGCTAGAATAAAGGTATTTACAAATTCAAGGATTCTCAAGAGATAATTAGATAATTAAGGTAATTTAAAAGTAAACAATATCCTAATCCTAATAACTTGATACATATAAAACTATCCTAAATTATTATTTCTCTAATAGTATATTTTAAGTTTGTCAAGGGGTTGAAACCACGTATTTGTCACATAAGTACTTTTTTTTTTTGCTAGTTTGGTTGAAATTTAACATTTTTGTCTTTGGCAAGAATGGATCGTGCTCAAAAAAGTGAATTTAACCCTGTACCAAAGGAGGCTTAACCACTGTGCTCAAGAACTTTGAATAGATGATTTATACATTTTTTTCTTTACTCCTTAGGTATTTAATTTTTAGTTTGCTATGATAATTAATTTTTTTTGGTGTTATCTTATTCGTAATATTAATCAGAACATCAGCAATGAAATTGATAGAATCAAGAAAGAGAATGACAGCATGCAGATTGAGCTTAGGTAAATTTTGCACCGCCAGTTACTCGGTCTCTCTTCTTCTCTCTCTAAATAATTACAAATATATATATATATATATATATATATATAGATAGATAGATAGATATGCCTAGTTATACAAAAGAGTTCAACTTTTGTCAAGCTATCAACAAAAAATACAATTTTTATTTTTTTGCTAAGACCATTAAATTTTTAAATAATTGTCAAAAATGTCCAAAATTTGACCATATACACTTGCGTGTATATAATTTGGTCAAATTTTGGATATTTTTAACAATTATTTTATAATTTAATGATTTGATGCAAAAAAAATAATTCGTATTTTTTTTATAACTTAGTACGAGTGAATATATATATATATATATATATATATATATATATATATATATATATATATATATATATATATATATATATATCAAGCGTTTTCGTTGTGTTATTTCAGGCACTTGAAGGGGGAAGATGTTTCATCTTTGCAATTCCCAGAACTCATGTCTCTAGAAGATGCTGTTGAAACCGGTCTTACGAAAATTCGAGGCCAAAAGGCAAATCTCATTTAATTAACATATATATATATATATATATATATATATATATATATATATATATATAAATATAGGGTAATGCAAGTATTTATTATGAAGCAAAATAGAGAAATAGCATTCATATTATCATAAGAATCAATGACTAAAATTAAAAGAAAATTAAAATTCGTCATTTGCTACTAATAGGAGCAGATGACGTCACTAATAGTACCGAATGACAATAAATCAGGTACTAGTTACTAATAGTAGTTGATGATGATGAATTACATTCATTATTATTAGTAGCGGACGGTTTACATCTGCTATTAATAGTAACGGATGCCAAAGTGTTAATACATTTGATACTGTTAGTAACGAATGATCACAAATTGTAATCATTCCGTCCGTTATTAATAGTAGAGAATTTTGCAATTTTAATCTGTTTTGTTGTTTGATATATTGAATACTAATGATGGTGTTTATTATGGATCATTCACATAACAAATATTTGTCTATGAATTATTCTCCATATATATAATTAAAAAAAATAATATTTTCAACGCTGGAATTTTGAATTTCTATTCCAGCCCAAATAAACAATGTTTACAACATATAGTAAAATCTTTCATTGCACTGTTTGCTTTAGAATGAATTTTTTTGCGTATTAATTGTATATTGTCCAAGGTAATATATTTACCTTTTCTCTCTCTATTTCAGACTGAAGCATACAACAGGATGACCAAAAATGTACGTACTATAACAAAATAACTTTAATTTCTTTGTATTCATAGTTTGCATGTTTGAGTCCATCCAAGCTCCAAATCTTGCTATACGAGTAAATTAGGGATAACTCATGCTTGAAGGTATGATACAACTAATATAACAGTTGAGTATCATATTTAATATTTTTAAATTGAAAAATCTAAAACTGTTGTGGAGTGTCAGTTCCATAATAAAACTGAGAGTCTAACCATTAATACAAAAAGATTGATACTCAATCCAGTCATAGTTTCTTTTTTAGGTAAACATTAGTGCAACTCATTCTCAATTTAAAATTAGTTCTTGATAGGTTTGAGTAATTAGTTGATTGACGATAGCGGGATCAAATTTGTGTAATATAGTATTTTCGGGTATCCCACACACCTTTTCTTTATTGACAAAACGTAATGAGAAGTTGGGCAGTATTTATTTGTCTCCAGTATCTCTAACAATCAATCAATATGATCCATGAACAGTATTTTTTGTGAAAAAAAAGATAGTACTGTAAGCCATTTAGTGGGATCCAATGAGAAGAAAAAAAGATATAAAAATTCAAAAGAAAAACTTTTGCATATATACCCAAAAGTATAAAATGAGCCCTCTAAGTCCAAACAAAAAAGTATTGTCATAACACAAACTAAATCGCATCACCATAACATTTTTTCTTCTATATTTTTTTTATTGAAATTGGACAAAAAATTATCATACCATGAGTCAGAGCCTACTATAATAATTGCTCTCGATATAACCCGTAAAAACACCAAAGAGATGACACGTAATTGCCCGTGCCTGAAGGCACGCCGAAGATTAAAATTCCAAAAATACTCTATTACTTAAAGAGTCTTTGCAATCTAAAATAACTTACAAATCAATTAGAATGAATCTGAATCGTCCTTGTGATTTCCCACCCAAATCAATTTGAATGTGAAAAAATAACGACCGCAATACCCGAAAAACAGGAAATGAGCGTCAATACTAAAAGGGTGACCTATGTAATTTATATGCAATTATTTCTTTATTATTATTATTATTATTATTATTATTATTAGTAGTAGTAGTAGTAGTAGTAGTAGTAGTAGTAGTACTATTATTATTACTATTATTATAATTATTATTGTCATTATTATTACTATTATTATTATTATTATTATTATTATTATTATTATTATTATTATTATTATTATTATTATTATTATTATTATTATTATTATTATTATTATTATTATTCTGATTATTATTACTATTATTATAATTATTATTGTCATTATTATTATTATTATTATTATTATTATTATTATTATTATTATTATTATTATTATTATTATTATTATTATTATTATTATTATAGTGTAGTGTTGAATTTTATTTGGGAGGAAAATGTGAGTGGATAGATTTTTGAAAAAAAGATGTTGAATTTGGGGGGAAATGAGTGATAGATTAGTGACCGTTGGATGTTGAAGCCTTAAATGATTTTAGACTGTTGAATATTGAAGCCTAAATTAATTTAAGACCGTTGGTTATTGAAACATTAGGATTTGAGCCGCTCTGTTTTATTATATAAATAATATTTGTGCTAAATTTTATTAAATTGCTTGATCAACAGGACCAAATGCTGAAGGAGGAAAATATGCAACTCAACTACATCTTGGTAAGTTTACACATATATATATATGATCTTATTATGAGTAATTTATTGAATATTATTCAAAGTCTAATTTGTACTCTCTCCATCCCAACTGAGATGGATTTTAAGAGGCCCCAAGTGAACATTTATGTGGGCATACTTTTTCTTTTATACTTTATTATTTATTACATATACTTTTAAGTTTTTAAAAAATAATATATTGGAGTAACCTATGTTAAAATTTATTAGTTATAAATAGTGACGGCGGAGCTACTATGTGGCCAGTGTAGGCAATTATCTACACTGGCTTTTTGAAAAATAATTTTTTTGGGTGTAATATATATATATATATATATATATATATATATATATATATATATATATATATATTGTTTAGTGGCTTAAATAAAATATTTTATGTGATTTGATAAGAATATGGAGGAATATTACACTATGTTTATGAGTTTTTGATATGAAAAAGAAGAACAGAGAACTTAAATTAGGATGAAAAATAATGATAGAAAATTTATGAATCTTCTTTTGTGATGTTTGTGAGTTTATAAAAAGAAAAAACATAACTTTTTATATCGATTACCACTTTATCTATTTATTAAATCTTTTTTTTTTTAGAAACAAGAAACTTGAATATTATAAAAGAACTCAATCGTAATCGGCACAAAGTACATGAGAAAGGTGTGGATGAACATTCTCCGTCCATACCGAAAACCCCCTAACATGTCTAGCATGTTTAGCTAGGTTATGTGCTATCTTATTACCCATTTGACCAACATGAGAAAAACAAATGTCACCATCAATCATCGTAGATTTCGCTGAGCTGAGAATATGACCAAAAGAGGATAGAGACGCCTTGTCGGATTTCAAAGTTTTAATAATATTTGCAGAGTCCCCCTCCAAAATGAAAGAAGTGAAACCAAACCCCTAGGCAAAAGAAATAGGTCTAGCAGCAGCCAAAGCTTCAGTGATGTCTGGAGAAAACGGGATACTTACTTGCTCGGATAAGGAAGCCATAGCTTGTCCTCTACTATTCCGTATAATAATTCCCAAGCTTGCTTTACCCATATCTTGAAACTGAGCTCCATCGAAATTAACTTTAATTTCCCCCTCCGCCGGTGGTGACCATTGAACATGGTGGGATTAAGGAGGATCAATTAAGTGTGCATCAGTAGTAGAATTTGTGTGTTGAAAGAATGCCAAAACTTGAGTCGTTATGGGTACAACCTGTGTTAGTGGGAAATCCTTAATAGAAGTGCGAACCTGATTTCGGCGATGCCAAAGTGTCCACATCACTAAGGCCAATAGTTCTGGATTTTGCTGCTCTTTGGCCGTGTAGGTGAGCACTTCCTGAATTGTTGAAAACACCCTTGTTTACCTGAACGAGAAGATAGACAAAGATCCCCATACCTGAGTCAACTGTGTGCAACCCCACAGAGCATGGAAAATCGATTCGATCTTGCAATTACATAGTTCACAAACGTCGTCATTTATAATATGCCTTCGACTCAGATTTTGTTTCACCGTCAAAGCATTGTGACAAGTCCTCCATAAGAAGTTTTGAACTTTACTTTTCACATTGAGACTCCAAATTAACTTCCACACTTCATTACCTGCCTGGGCTTGCACATCCAGTGAATTTGTTTCTTGGTCTGCTGTGAGAAATCTTGTACCTGATCTAACTGTGTAAATTCTAGATGGGGTGAAAGGCCATACTATGATATCCTCCGTTGCATGTGGATATAATGGAATGCTTGAAATCAAATCTGCTTCCTGTGGGATGAAAAGTCCATTTAACATATTTGAATCCCACTTCTTTGTGAGTGGGTCAATAAGTGCGCAAACTTTCATCTCCTCAAAACCAGTTACCACTTGAGAGCCAATTCTTGGATGAGCTCTAAAAGGCAACCAAGCGTCGTTCCACACATTAATAGCATTACCATAACCCACTCTCCATCGTGCCCCCTTCAACAATAAGTCCCTTCCTTTTAAGATGTTATGCCATGCATAAGACCCTGAACTAGAATGAGAAGCTTCTAAGATAGAGCAATTTGGAAAAAATCGCGCCTTAAAAACTTTATAAAATAAGGAGTTTTTTTGATGAAGTAATCGCCATGCTTGTTTTGCTAAAAGGGCATTATTGAAATTTGCCAAGTCTTTAAACCCCAAGCCCCCTTCTGATTTTGGCTTACAAAGGATGTTCCACTTAACCCAATGTACCTTCCTTCTAACACCATTTTGACCCCACCAAAACTTTCTTATAAGACTCTCAATATCACCACACAGTCCCAAAGGAAGCTTAAAGCAGCTCATTGTGTAGGTTGGTATTGCTTGGATCACTGCCTTGATAAGAATCTCTCTACCCGCCTGAGACAGAAGCTTTTCCTTCCACCCTTGTAATTTTTTCCAAACTCTCTCCTTAATGTAGTTGAAACTAGCCTTTTTGTTTTTTCCCACCAAAGATGGTAAACCCAAATACTTCTCATATTGTAAGATTTTTGGTACTTCCAAGGCAGATTTAATCTGGTTTTTGACTTCCTCAGAGGTGGATTTGCTGAAAAAGATGGTAGTTTTAGCCTTATTGATTTGTTGACCCGAGCACCTTTCATAACTTTCAAGTATATCCAAAATTTGTTTGCATTCCCATATTGTTGCCCTACTAAATAACATACTATCATCTGCAAATAAAAGATGGGTTAGTCTTGGGCTATTTCTACAAAGGGCGTAGCCTTTAATATCACATTTTCCCCCCGCCTTGGTGATAAGACCATTTAAACCTTCCGTACAAAGCAGAAAAAGGAATGGTGACAATGGATCTCCTTGACGGATACCTCGAGTAGGTTTGATCATCCCTTTCGGTTCACCATTCACCAAAATGGAATAAGAAACCGACCTGACACAAAGCATCAATAATTTTATCCATTTTTCAGTAAAACCTACACGTCTTATGACTGATTCTAAATACCCCCACTCCACCTTGTCATATGCTTTGCTTATGTCTAATTTGATAGCCATATAGTCTTCCTTACCGACATGTTTCTACATACTATGGAGAGATTCAAAAGCAACTAAAATATTGTCAGAAATCAATCTGCTTTTTGTAAAAGCACTTTGATGTTCAGAGATGATCTTTGGGAGAATTTTCTTGATTCTATTTGCCAAGACCTTTGAAAAGATTTTGTATAATACATTACAAAGGCTGATGGGTTTAAAATCTGAAGCATATTCAGGAAAGTTTTTCTTTGGGATGAGGGTAATAAAAGTATGATTAAGATTATCAGGAAGACATGCAGAATTAAGAAAATGTAATACAGATTGCGTAACATCATTACCAACTATACCCCAATAATGTTAATAAAACAAAGGGGGCATTCCATCCGGTCCTGGAGCTTTGAGAGGTGTCGTTTCTTTAATTGCTTTCTGAACTTCCCACTCAGTAAAATCTTGTGCCAGCTGATTGTTCAAATCAGAACTTATCACCTTCTTTATATACTTTGTGGCTTCATTACATGAGATTTGATTAGCCGAGGTAAATAACTCCTGGAAATAGCCAATAAGTATCTCGGTAACCTCTTCATTGTTTGAACTCCACTGTCCATTTGTTGACCTAAGCTTCTGAATGATATTTTTCCTTCTTCGCTGAGTATCTCGGCTATGAAAATACTTAGAATTTTGGTCCCCCTGAGTAGCCCAAAGTACTTTTGATCTTTGAAACCATAGCTTGTTTTCCTTGTCCACCAACTCTGTAATCTCATTCTTTAAATTTTGTATTTTGAAATTTTGTCCCATGCGCAATGCCTCATTCTCAACTTCAATCAACTCTTTTTCTAATATTTCTTCAATCAACTGTATGATGCTCAGGTAACATATTATTTCGGGCCCTTCGCTTCCACGTGCATAGAGTAATAGTATCATGAAAGGTAGCTTAATTGGTTACGTGAGAGTGGTTATTATATGCCTCAACTTCTAACATATCTGCACTAAATTCAGAATTATTTGCACCAAGTTGGGATCGTGTGAGGATGACAGATGACATAACACTTGTAGCAATTGACCGAGCATCAAACTTATCCAATAACAAAGCAGTATTTGTAATTAGATTGTCACAATCCTGGATACGGTTATCGGCTGGAGAGGGATTTGAGGAGGACTTAATTACCTTTGTACCTGGAGATAATGATGGACTAAAATTCTGCACAGAATCCTCCACAATATCCGTCAATTCCATGCGCGAAACAAGAGAACCGTCAATAAAAACATTTTCATTTTTTTTCTAAATCCGCTCATTTATTAATAAAAAATTCAGCAAGAAAAGTGGCTAAATTTTTTGTATATTTTTTCTTTTGTCCCCTTAAAAAATCACTAATTGATAGAAAATTTAAAATTTTCATTCATGATTTTTCTTTTCCTCCTATTTTAAAACTTAAAGTCACTACGTACAAAGTATACACTACAAGAAAATGGTCTATCAGCGACCGAATTCCGTCGCTAATGGACATCAGAGACCGCATTTGCTCACTGATATCTGCCGCCTATAGTTTGGTCGCTAACATTCATATCAGCAACGGACAATAGTGACTGAACTTTCAGCGACCGAAAATGGCGACCGACTCGGTCTCTAAGCTGAGTCATCACACGTGACAACATTTTCCACGTGTAGCGACCGCTAACAGCGACCGAATAAACAGCGACTGATATCAGCGACCGATGAGATGATTATCAGCGACCGGATTTTGAGACGAACAACGACCGAGTAGCGACCGAGTAGTAGCGACAGGTTATTAGCGACCGAATTCGGTCGCTGATTATTCTTTTCAGAAAAAAGGTTTTTTTTGTTTTTTTCGATTCCCAAAAAATTCTTTACCTGTCAAACACATCCCAACACAGCACAACATATATATAAACGATCTAATTGAGATCTCCAACCAAATATCAAATTCTAACCAAATGAAATAACATACATTTCAAATAAATATAAAACCAACATCTAATCAAATCTTAGTACATAAATATATACAATAGGATAAAAATCCAACCGTTCATGTGTAACACAATAGAATGAATAAAATAAAAAAGCTAAGAACGATATGTAGCTCGCCAAGCTTCATCGATCTAGTTAACTGTCACGTTCCTGTAACAAAAAAAGAAACACGTTCAAGATAGTATTATTGACTGATTAATTTTGGTGCATTAAGTAATAATATTACCTCGTCTTACTCAGTCTCCTTCTCCTGGTCCGACTGACTTGCTGCTGCCGCCACCGCATTCGCTAATGAATCAGGGCTCAACGCTTTCAAATGATCTTGCAGCTGACGCAGAAGTGCAGGATCTCTGCATATGGCTCTAACACAGTTCGCATCGTTATGTGGCGTTGGATTGTATGATGCTTGGGTAGACTGGCTACCAGAGCTGCAAGAGGCAGTAATACTCGGCCGTCTTCGCTGCCCTTGGCCCTTAACAAAGCTTTTCTTGACAATCGACGCCCTTTCCCACAACTCTTGATCAATCGGCGGGCGACCACTACCAGGGGGATACCGCTCATCCATTAGTTGGTTGTAAGTGTCCTGTAATTAAGTAATACATTGAATAGTTAAATGTAACGTCAAAATTAATGTATAAACATGTAACGTTAAAAAAACTTAATTACCCGTATCTGTATAGCATCAGGTAGGCCATCACGAGTGGCCACGTACACATCCAACCAATTGATAGTCTGACCTCTGGACCTACTAGATGACTACAAATATGACAAGTGTATAAATATATTAGTCATGCAAATAAATACTAAATAAATTATCGTAAATATGAAGAAAGTAAATTTGACGAACTTTGTACCTCCCTATCCATGAAATGTTGCGCTTGTGATATACTACCGCCTTTGTATGTACCATTTGCCTTTTCCCCTTTAGCTACACATGCGGATTTGTTCCTGGATGCAATCCTCCTTTTCTTCGCCCATTCGTCACTCTGTCACTGCTGGCACATCTCAACCCATATATCGCGCGAGCACCATCACGGGCTGTACTCATGCATATACTCCGCAGCCTGGCCAGGATGGTCTATGCCGACATTATACAGTGCCTTTTCCCGCTCCTTCTTTATGTTGTCTTTGGTGCGGACAACATACTTTTGCCAGAATAGTGTCTGTATAACCCTGGTCTGTGAATCTTCCCACTTGTATCTTTTCTGAAATAAAAATACAATAATAACATTAAAATAAACATTAGAATATTTCAATAGAATAATTATAAATTACGGAAAAACAAATACCTGGAACTCCTGCCAACAGGCCTCCTTATGGGCTAGCGGTGTGCTGGCCCACGTAATAGATGGGGTAGGCCAGTTTTGTAGGCATAACTGTGAAATACATTTCACAACCCTAACATCTGCAAAATCTTTAAAATATAGAATAATTTATATTAGTATAAACAATAATATTATTGCTGAGTTTAATATTACTATACGGTTAATAACTTACGTGTTGGTAGGATCAAGGCGAATTTGTAATACAATACGCTCGTTTGGATTAGTTGAGGCCTTCGGTATTTGATTTGGACCCCGACCTAAACTGTGTTTCCTTCCTGATGCTGAAGATGCTATCTATTCAAAAAAATGACATATTAATGTGACTTGCATAATAATAGCGACTGAAATAAAATGCGTGTATATACAACAAGTCAATAATATTTAGTAAACATTTATATATAACTCTACATAATACAAATTAAAGTAAACATACATTTTAATGAAATTCGCTGTCAGATTTTGAATCCTCTTCAACAATATGTGGAGATTCATAACCATCTCCTACTTCAGAATCGGTGTCTTTGTCACTTAATAATTCTTCCTCCTTAGTATCACTGTCATCTAAGTGTTACTGAATCAGGATCCAATTCATCATCCTCACCTCCACCCTCTAAATTGTTGAGTTGATTGTTGTCATCGAGATTTATTATAGGAAGGTTATGTAACGTCTCCTCTTGGTAGACTTCTCCCTCTACTAATTGGACACGAATGCGCGCAGGAGTATGAATGACAACTTGCCAATCTGTAGGCGTTCTATCCCTTTTCTGAATAGGAGTACGAGTATAATATACTTGATGTGTCTGAGTTGACAACAAAAATGGTGCATTCATATATGTCCTTTTGTTGAGGTCAATATCGACAATTCCATGTCGATCGACACGTATCCCTTTTTCTAAATCAAACCAACGACATTTAAACAGATTAATCTGACATCCGTATGTACCCTTGTACGACAACTCAATGATTTCTTCCAACTTCCCATAAAAGGCACGACCAACCTCATTGTAGCAATCTCCTTGAACAAACACTCCAGTATTGGTTGTTTTTTTACCGATGGCGTATATCTTTGTATGAAAATCATAGTCATTTACTTTATAACCATTACGAGTGAGTTGGTCCCTATCTGGGCCCATGGCTAAGACTTGTAAATTTGAAGGAATTGTATCGTCATTAAGAGCCTACAATTGTTTAAGACATTGTGAATAAGTGTTTCATAAATTAAATAAAATGACTTAATTAAGTTAAATAACTTACTTTGTCCTTTATCCATTTTGCAAAGTTTTGATCCCGATTCAGTTCAATATCTTTATCAGTTATGTCGTGTTGATTTGTTCTTAACTCAGCATCGAATGATCTACAAATATATTATATATATGAAACAATATATATGAGATTACAGTATACATCAATGAGATTAAGCTAAATATGAGTTTTACATGCATACCTCACCAATCCCTCAATCTCCTCGAGATTGAGAAGAATGTAAGTATGTGCAACATGTAATTCTGCTTCAGAGAAGAATATGCAGTTTTTTTTCCATAAGCGCGACCCGGTAGACCAAATACAGAAAGTCGACCGTTTAGTTCAACGTTCCCCCCATCATCATGTCTTGGAACTCGATTAGCCTTTATCAAAACTTCATCGGAAAAATAGTCTGATACAAACGTAGATATCTCATCAAAACTGTATGCTTCACATATCAACCCCTCGACATATGCTCTATTTTTAACCTTCCTCTTCAGGTTTCCCATCACCCTCTCGAAAGGATACATCCATCTGTATTGAACTGGACCACCAACACGAGCTTCATAGGGTAGATGAATTTGCAAATGCTCCATGGAGTCAAAAAACCCTGGTGGAAATATTTTTTCAAGCTTACACGTGATCTCAATGATGCCCTTCTCAACTATTTCCATGTCATTTTCATTTAACATTTTTGAACATATGCTTTTGAAGAAACGACTAAGCTCAGTCAAAACATCCCATATTGGTTTATCAAGCAAGTCTCGAAATGCTATTGGCAAGAGTCTCTCCATGAACACGTGACAATCATGACTCTTCATCCCTTGTATTTTTTCACCTGTAACACACCTTGCAATGTTTGACGCATATCCATCTGGTAGTTTCAGAGACTTGATCCATGCACACACATCTTCAACCTGCTTCTTGGACAATGTGTATTTTGCATGCAGTTTGACAATCTTTCCATTAGGTGATTCATAAAGCTCTAAACCAGGACGCTTACAAAGATCTTTCATATCCAACCGTGCTTTATCATTATCTTTCGTCTTGCCCTTAACACCCATCACGGTGTTAAATACATTGTCAAACATATTCTTCTCAATATGCATTACATCTAGATTGTGACGAATCAAGTTTGTCGACCAATAAGATAGTTCCCAAAATATGCTTCTCCGAACCCAATTGTGAGACTCACCAAACCCATTGATTGTTGTTGAGGCAGCACTTTTACCAAATGGGATTACTGACAATCTCATCACACGGTCACGCACCTCCGTCCCAGACAATCGTCCTACCGACATATCTTTCTCTACTTTTCCTTTTTTAAAATTTTCTTTATTTCTTCAAAAAGGGTGATCTATCGGCAAGAAACGACGATGACCGTCAAATCAGCAGGGCTTCCGACCATGTGGTAGATTAAAAGACTTTGTATGCTCCAGACAATATGGACAAGACATCTTCCCGTGTGTACTCCATCCAGATAACATACCATAAGCAGGAAAATCACTAATAGTCCACATAATTGCTGCCCGAAGGTTAAAATTTGTTTTGGTCGAAACATCCCAAGTCTGTATTCCATCCTCCCACAATACCTTCAACTCATCTATAAGAGGTCTCAAGTAAACATCTAGATTCTTTCCAGGACTCTTGGGACCAGGAATCATGAGTGAAAGAAACAAGTATGGTTGTTTCATACACATCCAAGGAGGCAAGTTGTATGGAGTCACTATCACAGGCCAGCAGGAGTACGGAACAGCTGAGTGGCCGAAAGGGTTGAAACCATCGGTTGACAATCCAAGTCTCACATTTCTTGGTTCTAATATAAACCCCGGATGGGTTAAGTTGAATTCTTTTCAAGCCTTCCTATCTGCAGGATGATTAAGTTCCCCATTTTTAGCTGGAGATCTCGCATGCCAAGTCATGTGTTCAGCTGTTCTTGAAGACATATACAATCTTTGCAGCCGATGTGTAATTGGAAAATACCTTAAAATCTTAAAAGATATATTTGTCTTTTTTGTAGTCACACCATCTTTATTAGGCTTAAACTGATCATGACTGCACAACGTGCACTTTGTCTTCTGATCATTTTCCTTATAAAACAACATGCAATCGTTCGGACATGCATCGATCTTCCGGTATCCAAGACCCAACTTCTTCACCATTTTCTTACAAAAGTAATAGTTATCGGACAATTTTTCACCGTCAGGTAACATACTCTTAATGGCCTTTAATAGCGACTCAAAACACGCATGGCTCATGTTGTGATCAGCCTTGATGTTAAGTAACGTCGCCACTGCAGACAATGTAGTATGCTTTGAGCAACCAGGCCACAACGGTTCGCATCCCTCCTCTAATAACTTAAAGAACAATTTGGCATCAGAATTCATAAGTTGATCTATGTCTTGTTCCCAATCAAAATCCGGCCCAGCAATATCATGAACCATGTCATTCATACGATGGGTACTACTGTCAGCTGGATTATGTATCCGTGCATTGACACTCTCTCTTTTCTGTCCATGTGTCCACCAACATTCTTCGTAATTTTTCATGAACCCATTAACAAGTAAATGATAGACGACTATATCTCTGTCCGTATAATTGACAGTCTTACACTTCAAACAAGGACATCTTATCTTGTTCTGAGCGTTGACAAATTCTTTCTGGTTATATGCGTAATCTAAAAACACTTGACAACCAGTTCTAAATTCAGCTGTAGCACCTATCTGCCCGCGTGACTTTCGTCGCCTCATCCAACTACGGTCTGAATATAAATCCATAATAGTATGGTACCTATTTTGACAAGATTTTTTGTATTCATTAAATCTACTTATTAAAAATGTATAGGTATAATGCATGTTTCCTACCTAAATACGTCTCCACCCTTATTACACCGGTCAGACTTCTATCCCATTCTTGTATATGAGTCCCACTAATGTCAACAACTTAAACAAATGCATAGGTTTGTTCTAAAGAAATTTCGGCAGCATCTACAATCGGTCTCCAAGTACACGAAATAGACTATGATTTACACAATCTAAGTATGCACTCAGAGAACAATAGAAGATAAACAAACCAAAATTTCTTTAGAACAAACAGATAAATTCGCTTAACTCATTGACACCGGCCTAAGTGGGAGCGAAACATACAAGAACAGTCCCAAAACGGGGACTATTCAAGATTCACTCCTAATGAGTGAATCTTGAACGGGTTTCTAAGCTGCGCATATTTTTTTTATATTATTTTTATATATATTATCTTATTTTTATTTATTTTATAATATTATTTTGAATAATGTTATATTATATTTCTTTATTTTATATTAATTTGAATGATATTATATTATATTATTTTAATAATATATTATTTTTTTATTATTTTGTATTATTTATCTTTATTATATTTTTTGTATTATTTTATACTATATTATATTTATTTATATTATAATATTATTTTGTATAATTTTGAATGATATTATATTTCTTTATTTTATATTAATTTGAATGATAATATATTATATTTGTTATATTATTTTGTATTATGTTTCTCCATTATATTTGTTTGTATTATTTTATATTATATTATATTTATTTATTCCATAATATTATTTTGTATAATTTTGAATTATATTATATTATATTATTTTTATATATTATATCATTTTATACTAATTTGAATGATATTATATTATATTATGTTTATTATATTATTTTTCTTTATTATATTTTTTTTAATTTATTTTATGTTATATTATATTTATTTATTTCGTAATATTTATTTATTTATTTTGTAATATTATTTTATATTAATTTGAATGATATTATATTACATTATTTTGTATTATATTATATTTATTTATTTCATAATATTATTTTATTTATTTTGTAACATTATTTTATATTAATTTGAATGATATTATATTACATTATTTTGTATTATGAGGACAAATAGTAGTGCATAATATTATCATATGAGGACAAATAATAATAATGCATAGTATTTTTACAATTTTTAATAATGACAAAATGAAGACAAATACTAGTGCATAATATTATCACATGAATTATATTAGCTAAATCAAACATATTGCATATCAAAAAATGTATAAATATTATACGGTTTACCTTTTCCGGCAGAGGTGGCGACCGGCGAGGCGGTGGCGTCTAGCAGCGGTGGGCGGTTCCGGCAGGGGAAAGGGGGCGACTGGCGAGGCTGTCACGGTGGCGTCCTCTCTCCTCTCGATCTCTCTTCTTCCTTTCTTCTCTTCTTCCTTCTTCTTTCTCCCTTTCTCTTTTTCTTTCTGTTTCTGGTTTCTTTTTCTTTCTCTTTCCGCTTCTGCGTTTCCCGTGCGACGGATATTAGGTCTGAACATAACAGCGACCGCTTTCGGTCACTATTTTTTTTAATGCGTTAGCACTTTTAGCAACCGCATATTCGGTCGCTAATTATGGTGCAAAAAATCTCGGGCTTTTTTGGTGGCATATTTGGTATTTGCGACCGATAATTGCGATCGTAAGCGATCGCTATTAGTGTTTGCGACGACCTTCATAATCGGTCGCTGAAAGCGGTCGCTAAAACTTAGTATTAGCGACGGATTTTGCTGTCGCTGAAAGTTTTGATCGCTGATGTACATTTTTCTTGTAGTGATAATTTTATGTCATTTCTAGCATAGAATTCAGATACTACATTCTTAATCAGTTAATATTAATTTTATATTTGAGAATATAAAATTATTTAAAAAAATATATATTTTAAAAATGTATCTCAAATTTTGGAACGGAAGGGAGTATATTATATTTTAATTTCATTTACTTCACTCTAATTTTTTAAATTAAATTTGTTTTTCTTAAGTAAAAAAAAATATAAAAAATAATTTTTTGCTTACACTGAAGTCAAATCATGTATTCGTCACCGGTTCCAAATGAGTTGTTTGTATGCTAACCGATGTGATAAAAATATGTAATTGAAAGTGTACAATATCAAATTGTAGAAAAAACTAATAAGCACAGGTTGAACCACAAAAACTATATTAATTTAAAATATCCTTAATATGTATTTCAAGCGAATTAGAGACAAGATAAATTATGTACGCCACTAGTTTGGTGCGCTTTAATGCATTTCGGGGAGAACCAACTAGCTCTAGGTTTCACTTCGAAAAATAAAGCAATTAAGTACAATTAAAATTAGCTATGATTTTGATTTTCCTTCCCTTTAATTTAGTAATTTTATAATTAATGTAGGCAAGTATAGACTATGAAAATTTAAGGATTAACTATAACCCATCAAAACTTCTTTAAGCAAACATGGATTATGAAAAACTCATATTTTAACAATAATCTATCAAAAATTCTTCATCAATTTAAAATCACATAAGAATTATAAAATGAAAGTATTTCACTAACGAAACATAAAGGCGGAATCAAGTAAACATTAAAACACAACTAATAAAAAGGATGAAGAATATTGTCATGAATAAATATTTAATTTCATTTTCATCCTAAATCTAAAAAATTAGCTAAATATTAAAAAAAAAAAATAACTAAGAAAAAGAAGAAGACGATTAAACATAAAATAAAAAAACTCCAATTATTGAATATCCTTCTATGAGCGTATAATGAATAAATAATTTAATTGTACTCCTGTTGATCCTAACCTAAACTAATATATAAGTAATACATAAATCTTATTCCTCATCCTCAAAATAAAGGATTATTTATAGGGACAAATTATTTGTAGTCCAAAGTACATAGATACAATGAACTTGGACTATTTTTTCTCAATATTTTATATGAAATTAATCTCTTTATCTCTATCTTTTAAGTATTTATTTCTTACACATTCTTTATTAGAGTTTAAATAAATATCTACTAAAAAGTTTTTAGAACTTTTTTTTTTAATTCAACTTTATCTATTTATTTATTTTCTGCAAAATAAAATAAGATTAATTACTTAAATTAATAAAAATATTAAAATAAAAAATTCGTTAATTAAAATATATGAATTATGAATCTTCCACTAACAAATCCATGTTAGAGTGATATTTTCAAGATAACACTTTAATTTGAGATGGAGGGGGACCAGAGGGGTACTTAATTAATCCCACTTCTGATTTGAGGTATAAAAATAGAATAACAAGAGTGTCAATGTTGATTTGAGCAACTTAACCATATACTCTCTCCTTCCACAATTATTACTAACACTTTTTTGCACAAAATTTAAGAAAGTTTAAGATCTCAGCTGATTTTTTAATTAATTTTATAAAGCGTATGATTAAGAGTACTCTAATAATGTGATTCATAGAATTTTTAGTAAGTAGATAGACCCACTATATATTTTAATGACAAAATTGATATGACTATAAGTAAATTAATCATTTAATTTCATAAAAATTACTTAAAAGAGGAAGCGTTATGAAGTTAAAAATTACTTAAAAGAGGAAGCGTTATAATTTTATGGGAACTTCCTACAAGAAATGTGTGGCAAGGATGAATCAGATACGAATAGTTTCACTAAGATTTCACCCCTGAACAAAAATTCAAAAGGAGGGAGTATATATTTTGTCCAATCTAAAAAAAGAGTTCCATTTATAAAATTAAAAAATCTTGAAGATGTATTTTTATCTCACCTTTACCTTTAAAAATAATAAAATCATGAGTTTAGAAATATTGACTAGATAATAAAATTATGATAGCGAATACGAGGATATTATATTTTATACTAGTTTAATAAATATAAGAAAAGTACTCGTTTTGTAGAACCAAAAAATTGACAAATGGAACTATTTTTATGGGACATGAGCAGTGTTAGTCAATGTTTATATGTACAAAAGCTTCATTAAATCACTAATTTTAAATGGCAAACATATGTTATATGATCAGTTTGTGAAATTATGTTACTTGATCACAGCAACAACAAGAGATGGCGGCAGCAGCAGCAGCAGCTATGAATGATAATATGAGGGACTTTCAACCCTTTACTTTCCGTGTGCAGCCAATGCAGCCAAATTTTCAGGAGAGGATTTGAATATATTCCTCTCATAAACTAATTAAAGGTCTCTAGTAATCAAAAGCGGTTTCGTCAATAAGAACCTTTTAGCTAAATGTTTCTTAATTTATAGTGGATGAATGTTTGACTTAAATTATTGCTATTGATTGAAATAAGTTGAACCTAGTTTGTGAGACATTTTGTTGCAATCATATGATCTATCTTAATTAATTATGGTTAGATTAGGTGTCGTGTTATCTTTAAACTATGTCAATAACATATTATACTCACTCTTTTTGGATAGTCCTAAGTTAAATATTCACTTACTTTAAATAATTTATTTTTTTATAATATCCTTAGAATTAATTATTTCTATTTCAACTATCTATCTATATTTATGAAGTCTTATTAGTCATGTGTAGAAAATTATAAACTAAATGAGAAATTAGAAAAACTTTTTAACACAATTCAAATATTTAGGGTTTGAAGTAGTATTAGACATTTAAATGTCTTAATGGAATTGATTCGAATGAGAAGTGGTATAATTTTTTTCAAAGTAATAAAATACTGTTATAATAAATTAATTTTAAATATAGATAATTTTGTTATTTTATCTTAATATACGTCGAAAGTCAATTAAAATTTTTATCTTAAAATGAAGGGAACAACGAAGGGAGCAGCATATTTTGCTCTTTGTTACAACGTTTTCTCTTGACGAAAGTGTTATTCAACTTAAACCTATGATGCTTGTATATATTTTTCTTTTTTAATAGCCTTTTTAACAGCGTATGGATTATCACTTCATGCATATTATATAGGATTTATTTGTAAATTCAATATTAAATAAATAAAAATAAAAATTTTGCTTGTTAAGAATAATTAACCATGTTATCAATGATTTTCCCTCATGGCAATACGGGTGGAATTGAGTACTAATTTTGAAATTAAGTTTGGCAACTTACTCCAAGTCATGTAACTGAAATTGGGGTTCAATATATTCGAAATATAACTCAACTTATAAAATCAATTCTAATCTATAAAATTAATAAAAGAAACCCTCAGGTATATTTAAGTCAATAAAAGTGATCATTTGGCCATAACTTTTGCCAAATTGCTGACGTGTAAATCTTAATATTTATTTAACTGTATTTAAAGTCATTTAATTGTATTTTCTTGTACAAAATAATACAATTAAATAGTATAAACATTTATATATTATATCAAATAAATAAAATTCACTACGCATTATCACACTTTACATGAAATAATTAATTTCACTAATTAACTTAAATAAAATAATTAGCTTTAATAATTTATTTAAACAAATAACTATCTCAATTAGTTATATATATATATATATATATATATATATATATATATATATCTTGTGTTTTTACATCGATTGTCAACATTCGCAATAAAGAACAAAACTTATAATGGGAAGAGTAGGCAAAGCTCCTGGGACACAACATTATTAGACAACTTTTATTTGATGGAACTATATCCCTTAATTATGTGAGGTCAGAGTTTAATTTAGTAGATCCACTAACCAAACCACTTAACAAGATGCTAGTGGAAAGTCATCAAGAATAATTTAGCCAAAAAAAAAAAAAAAAGGTCATCGAGAAGTATGTGATTTATGCTTAACAATAGAATCTAGGCCTGTGCAAAAAATTCGGTATTTTTGATTTTTCAGGTTTTTGGATCGGTCCGAACCGGACGGTCCAGTACAAAATAACCCTGTTCGGTACTGGTACAAAAAAATTGGTATATACCGATTTTTCGTTACCGGTTTCGGTAAGCAAATTGACTAATTCGGTATATACCGTACCGAATCGGTTAAACCGGTGATTTCCTATTTGTCTGTTATGTTTTTACAATTTTACTTTACTCTTTACTAAGTCTTTAGTCTTCATCTCTGATCTCTACTATCTTTACTTCTTCTCTGATTCAGTGATTCTCTTCGACCCCGACCTCGACCCTGACCCCGAGTCCCTGACTAGTGACCTCGGTCCTCGGCAGTCGGCACCTCGCTGGCTCGCTCAAATGGCTTAGTTACTCGTTCATTCTTCTTTCCTTCTTTTGTTCTTTGCTTGAAATTGAATGACCTCTTCTCTGGTTCTAGGAAGACATCACCCAAAATTGAATCTTCCCACTCCCATCGCCATCGATTCACTCTGATTCTCTCATTTTCTGATTTAAATTCTGAAGACTGAAGGGTTATCATCTCTGAAAATTCAAGGACTGAAGGTTGGTCTTCTATTTCTTCGTGGTGATGTCAATAGTTTAGTTTGGATTTTGTTTTTCTTTTATTTGGGTATTTCGAAAATGGCAAGCATACATTTCATTATATTACCATTTCAGTTGTATGTATTAGTTTTCTCATTGACGCAACAAACATACATTAGGGTTTCTAGTTTTGCAATTTTTTATAATCCTTCATTTGATGGATTGAAAAAGCTGTAAATTGTAAAGCATTCACTTGACTACACCTATAATAGTTCTTCATTTGATGGGACCTTAGTTTTATTCTTGTAGATTTAATATGTGAGATCAGTCCTCAGGGTGAGTTTTCAATTTTTCATCATTTGTATAGGATTTCGATTATATGAAATATACTGCTTATTATTTTCTATAATAAACTTATACTAACAATTATTTTCTTATGTGAAGTTTAATGGAAAATATGGATAATGATATAGCAATAATATCTGATGCAAATACAACAAAAGTCTTAACTAATCCAATGCCAGTCTCAATTAATACAATGCCAATCTCAACTAATCCAACACAAGTCTCAAATGTTGGAGGAAACAATAGAGGAGGCCAGATGCAAAATCAAAGTGAGGTTGAAGAGATTGAGCAAATAATCTGTAAGACTTGTGCTACTATATGGGAACATTATATAAGATTTAAACAAAATGATGAGATAAAGGCAAGGTGCAAATATTGTGCTCAAATTTTAAAAGCCGACTCGGGAAAGAATGGGACAAGTGGTTTAAAAAATCATAATGCGAGATGCAAATCGTACCCTCCTAATATTGAATTAAAGGAAAGAAAACAAACACTATTAAATTTTCCAACATCAACTATTAATGAAGAGGGACAAAACATGGAAGGGGAATCAAGCAATAATTTTGTGTTATGGAAATTTGATCAAGAGTTAATTAGGAGGGCAATTTCGTTTATGATAATTGTAGATGAACTTCCTTTTAGTCATGTGGAGAATGTGGGCTTTAAATACTTGATGTATGTTGCATGTCCAAAATTTAATGTGCCTTCACGTACCACCATAACTAGAGATTCTTAGAAGCACTTTTTAGAGGAGAAATTGAAATTGAAAGCTTACTTCAAAAATACATCGCAAAGGGTTTCTCTTACTACTGATACATGGACTTCCATACAACGAATTAATTATATGGCGTTGACTGCACATTATGTTGATGAAAAGTGGAATTTGCAAAAGAAAATTAATTACTTTGTCCCAATTATTAGTCATAAAGGGGAAGACATTGGTATGTCGGTTGAAAATTATTTGAGGGAATGGGGCATTGATAAAATTTTCACAATTATAGTTGATAATGCTAGTTCGAATGATGTCGCAATTTCCTATTTGAAAACTCAATTGAAAGTTTGGGGTCATAGCATCTGTGATAATAAATTTCTCCATGTGAGGTGTGTTACTCATATTGTTAATTTTGTTGTATGTGATGGCTTGAAAGATGCGAGTCCTTCGATATCTCGTGTTCGATCTTTGGTTAGGTGGGTGCGACAATCTCCCTCTAGGATTAAAAAATTCAAAGAATGTGTAGAAATTGAGAAAATTGAAAAACATACTTCTTTGATCTTAGATGTGTTCACTAGGTGGAACTCCACTTATTCTAATGTTGAATGTGGCCATAAACTTCGAACGTGCTGTTAATAGGTTTGCAAGAAAAGACCCTTTATTTAAATTGGAAATAGAATCGGGTGATGGGTGGCCTACCATAGAAGATTGGGGAGTTGTGATAAAATTGGTGGTATTCTTGAAGTATTTCTTTGACATTACGGTGAAGGTTTCAGGTACATTTTATGTGACATCAAATACTTTCTTTCATGAATTTCTTGATCTTGAAGATGCTTTGAATGACTTGTTCAATGAGAGTGACTATGGCATGAGAGAAATGGCATTGAGGATGAGAGCAAAATTAGATAAATATTGGGGGAATGTTGAGAAGATGAATAAGTTATTGTACATTGCGGTTGTTCTAAATCCAAGGCATAAATTTGCATTTGTGGAATTTTCTTTCAATTCATTATATAGGAATGGGAGTGAAATGACAAATAAAATGATAAAATCGGTGCGTGATGCCATGGAAGAATTGTTTAAATGTTATAGTCTCAAATATGTTTCCCAAAGTGCATAATCATCCCAAAGTGCACAGCCATCTCAAATTGCACAATCTAATGTGTCTAGTGAAAGTTTTGATGTGCATCGTCGAGAAAGGACAAGGAGGAGGATGACAAAAAAAATTTTGTAGAACACATTGCGGATGTTTAAGGAGGGGATAATACCGAATTAGATAAATATTTGAGTGAGAATATTGATCAAACGTCTTCAAATTTTAATATTTTGGGTTGGTGGAAAAATAATTCTCCTAGATTTTCGATTCTCTCTCAAATGGCTAGGGATGTATTAGCGGTTCCTAAGTCAACCGTTGCTTCTGAGTCGACATTTAGTACCAATGGTCGTGTATTTGATCCATTTAGGAGTTCTTTAACTCCTAAAATGGTACAAGATCTTATTTGTGCTCAAGATTGGCTTCGTTCAAGCAAACAACCAATGTCTGTAGAGGAGAACTTAGATTCACTTGAAACAATTGAGAAAGGTAATCCTTAATTTTAAACTATTTAGCTTTCATCTATAATGTTTATATGTTAATGACTTTCTTTAACTAGTTTAATTTTCTTTTGATCTTATGGATGGTGGAATTTAATAGCGATATGGCAGTTGGCACATGTATATATTCGTTATTATAGTTTTGTTATATTGTTGTCCTTCTATGTAATAAAATAATTTATCTTATATTTCTCTTTATTAATATTTGCTGATGAAATATTAGAGATATAATTCAATGGTTATTGCATTCTGCTTAGTGCTCAAACTTTGGTTATTGTATTCTGCAGTTGCTACTATTTTTGGTTGCTGCTATTTTTGGTTGCTGATTGTTGTTGTTTTTGGTTCCTGCTTTCGGCTTGTTGCTGGGCTTCTCTGATGCTGTTGGGCGACTGCTCCTACTTCTGCGGGGCTGCTGCTCTTTCTTTTATTGTTGCTGTTGTTGTTACTGGGCTGCTGTGCTGTAGCTGTTTCTGTTTTCATTGTTTAAATTTGAACTTGTACTTTAAATTTGAAACAACAATGGCAGTGCATCTTTGCTCCAACTGTGATTTTCAGAATCTATTATTAGTGTTATTGCTTAGTAACAATTGACTTTTCAGTATTAAATCTGCAACTTTTCAAAATTGGATGTGATGAACACATTGTATTGTCCTTGTACACACAAAAAAAATAAAAAAAATAAAATTGACATTATTCTCACAAGATTCAAATACAGTGGAGCAGTTTCACTAAATTGCATCTCAGATTTTTATAGAAAAATTAATATACAGTTAAAACCCTTGTGTGAAATTTTGGGAGATAAGATTTTGGTTGTTCGTATTTATTTAACCTTGCTTTTGCAGAAGCTTTGAAAAATGTTGCTTTGAAAGAGTTCAAGGTTTAATTTACAACAAAATTCCCACGTTGGTTAAATTGGTAAGAGGCGTAAAGTTGTTTGGCATTATTTGGTTAGAGTTTTGTACCATTTCCATATGTTAGCCTAGGGCTGCTTGTGCTGCAAGTGCCACTTTGGTTTGTGTCCTACTCTTTTCCCCTATTTTTGCTAAGCAATAACACTAATAATAGATTCTACTGCTGTTGATGCTCTTTGTTTTATGGTTGTTTCTCTCATATTTTAGAACTTCTTGTAGCAATCTCAAAACCGGTATATTTTTATGTAAAAATCAGTACCGGACCGATAAACCGATTCGGTAAACCAGTTCAATCGGTACCGGTTTTGGTATATGATTACAGGTATTATCGATAATCGGTTCGGTACGGTTCGGGGCGGTTTGGTCCAGTAATATACCGATGCACAGGCCTAACAGAATCAACAGTGATGGTAACCTAACTTATATGATTGGCGATCTTATGAAGCAAGCTTATATGGGTAATAAAGTGTTACTAGGTAGTCTCGAGTCACTATTCATCTTTTTTTTTTAAATCCTCCCTATGGGGTTGGATAGTACGTTATTGTAGTGATGAGAATGAATCATTCACAAACTCTAAGGGTGTGTTTGGATAAATTATTTTAGAATTCAATTTGAGTTGTAATTCTATAAAATTGAAAATCATTGGATTCAATACTAAAACGTAACAATTATATTGTTTAGTTAGCATATTGAATTCATATTGTATTTGTGTTAAGATTTGAAAACTTATGCTTGGATAGTTATTGTTTTCAATATTAAAAAATCAACACAATTAAATATATTTAAACACTGTTAATGGTGAAATTTTGGAGAATACATTTGTAACCATTTTGCAAAACTGCATAAACATGGTGAAATTGAGAAAATATATACCCAAATAGTCAAGTTTTCATTATGACAATGCAACTTCTTGGAGACAAAAATGATAGATATATGTGATCATAGCTACACTGGAAGGGGAATGTCACACTTTAATAGTACAAGCATATACATAAGGTCATCCCCAATATCACAATGAATAAGAGCAAATTTAACTAACTGTAGGGTCCCCAGATATCACAATTAATAAGAGCAAATTTAGATTCACTTATAGAGTTACTGAATGAGAAAGACAGTCTAGTTTGTCTTGCAAAATGACAAATATCACAAGTGGAATCACTAGGACAAACAACTAAAATTGGAAGTTGTTTCATTACATTTATAGAGGCACGTTACACTATAATTAACCCTCATGGCTAGGAGAAATGAAAAAACAAACATTTTAATTATATAAACTCCGGTTCAATTGAGTTGGAATGAAGTTATAATGTTCATCAGGGAATATATATAAGAGAGAGAAATATGGATAACAAATCTTCAAAAAAGTAGAACTCAAGATTCATATGAAAATCCAGGTACAACCATTCACTCCTCCTAACCAGCATGTCAAAGGATAATAACACATGCATTAGAATAACCATGGACTGTTCTATTAGCCATTTCCAATACAGAGATCATTTCAAAATTTAAGTTCTGGCCACCACTAATGGTAAAGAACGAACTCAACTACCTAACGAGGACAATCCATCACACTATTGATCTGTAATATTACCATATGTTTTGGTCATGCAATGCTTAGAAAGCCAAAAAAAAAAATATGAATTGTAAACTACCTAAACAAACTTCCTCTAACCTTAGAGGGCATACTCAAAACTCCTGCTTAGAACACTCCATTTAGGATGAGCAAAGCCACTCAGTTTGCAAGTCATCACATTAATTACCCCATCTCCAAGTTATGTTCGGAATGGTTTGTGAATTGCTATTATTGCATCCACCAGCACTGTGGTTTAGCCAAGGCCACCTAAGGACTCGCTTAGGGTGGCATGAGATGGGGTGCTTACACCCACTGATGCACCTGAGACAAGCTTTGGTTGAGCAGGATAAACTTCATTATGGTCTGATTTTGTTGGTTGCTGACCTGCTACATTGAAACTACCAACAATTACCTGTGATAGGAATAAAGCAAACCACTATTTCATTAGCATAGAGTGAAGGAGTGTCTAACTAGGCACACAACCCAGGTTTTATCATCATAAATAGACCCTAGAAAGCAGCAATATGGTCCTATTTGTTGCAGCTTATCTTATACCTTAACATAAGCTGGTAATCAAATTACAATATACTGTGTAGAATGTAGTTTCCACAAGTTACTTGAGGGTGATTATTAAATTATAGATTTTGCGATCATTTAATGAATAACTTCCATGAATATCCATAAACTAATCATTAAAACATCTGGCGTCCTAAAAAATTTAATCATTAATAATCTGAGTATAATAATCTCTGGCTGCAACAAACATTGCTATGTACAACAAGCTCAAGGTATATCTTGGGCCTTAAACTAATTATTAATCAAAACCAAGTGCAGGGTGGATGTCAGTCAGTCGCCACGTAGTTAATTAATATGCTAGGGGAAAGTTAAAGACTGGATGAGCTATGATATTACTTTAGGAGCTTCATGCAACAAAGAAGAAATTAATTCTGGGAATTCTATACACAATGCCTTGTCCACAATAAAATGTAAATTATTTAAAATGACTTGTAACATGAATGAAATCGGTCCAAATGATGCTTATTCTTATAACCATGTGTGTACAAGAAGGTTAGTGGGAGCGCCATAACATTCATAGTATTATATATTGATGTTATACTACTGATAGGGAATGATATTTCGATACTATAGTCAGTCAAAATATGGTTGTCTAAACACTTCTCCATAAAGGATTTGGGTGAAACATCCTATATTTTGGGGATAAAGATCTATTGAGAAAGGTCACAAAGGATGTTAGGCTTGACCCAAGGAACATACATTAATTCGATGCTTAAGAAGTTTAGCATAGAAGACTCCAAGAGAGGTTTCATACCGATGAGCCATGGAGTACATCTCTCCAAGAAAATGTCCCCAAAGACACTTGAAGAGAGAGACCGTATGAGTAAGATATCTTATGTTTCGACAATAGAATCTATCATGTACGGAATGATATATACTAAACCTAATGTTGCTTACCCACTTAGCGTGGCAAGTAGATACCAGTCGAATCCTAGAGAAAAATATTAAAAAACAGTGAAAATACCCTAAAGTACTTAAGAATGACTAATAATGTATTTCTTATTTACGGCAATTCTGATTTAAAACTAAAGGGCTATACAGACTCAGACCAAGATGATAACAAATTCGTTTTAGGTTATGTGCTTTCCTTGAACGGTGGTATAGTGAGTTGGAAGAGTATTAGGCAACAAACAATTGTTGATTCAGTGACAGAGGCAGAGTATATAGTTGTTAGTGAAGATGCAAAGGAAGTTATTTGGATGAAAATGTTCATTATAGAACTTAGAGTGGTTCCTAGCATTCAAGGACCAGTGCCTTTATTGTGATAACACGGAGCTGTTGCATAAGCCAAGGAACCTAGGTCTCAATAGAAATTCAAACACGTGTTGCAGCAGTTTTATTTGATTAGAGAAATCATTGAAAAATGAGATCTCACCGTAAAGTGAGTGGACTCTCAAAACTACATTGCAGATCCATTTACTAAAGCGTTATCTCAACAGTAGTTCGATCGCTATTTAAAGAAGATGAGTATTAGATATAAGAGCGATTGACTTTAGTGCAAGTGAGAGATTAAAAGTAGTATGTCCTCAAGGCAATCGTATTTGATGTGATAAAGCATGTACTTTGTAATCTTATTTATTTATTAAAAAAATAATTATTTAAAGGCATTTATTTATTTATGTTTAATTATTTAAATTAATTAATGTGATAAACCTATAGTTTTGAATCAATGATTTTAGAATCATGAAGAGTTCATGTTAATGAGATCTAAATTCAAGATAGCTCAAAACTAAAATATTACTAATCGTAGGATCACTAATATGTGGTTAGTAAATCTGGATAGATTAATACATGTTATGCCTGCTCTATTGAATATGATGATTGATCTCATAATCATTTATATGGAAACACTAAAGCAAGTATATAGATGCTTATTTGAGAATAAGTTCACTGAACGTGACTCGCTTAAGAAATACCTAATAGAGTTTTACATACTTGTCTATTGGAGTTCCTAATGTGATAGTAATACAAGTGATCCATAGACTTGAGATCATTATAGTATCTTGTAAATGATGAGTTATATTTTTTCATATTCCTTAAGACTATTTGGGTATAACAAAGAACATGTTCGGGTCTAATAAGTTGTACATTGAGGTAAGTGAATGAATGTCCTATGTGATTCAATAAATGATAACTCGGGAGTCCTTGGCCAAGGGGGAATGGAAAATCAGAAAGGAGTTTCTAATTTACATTAATTAGAGTTGTGCAGTTTAGGATTGAAAAGCATATGATCAAATAAATAAGACTTGACAAAAATTTAATGTCTTATATTTGATTGTGATATTGTGTGGTAGAAGAATTGAACTGTACAATTACTATTCACAGAATAGGCTCTTTATGATCAAATATTGAAATTCATAATATCCGAAAAGTCGTGAATTACTAAGGGAATTTACCCTTATTATAGAATAAATATATTTATTTATTTTGAATTAAAGAACTTTAATTTATAATAAATAATATGGTTCTAATTTATTTTTTACAACCGGTATAATATTGAACTTTAAGGGTCACACCGCAAAAGATAAATATTTATTTTAGAAGTATATAAGTGACATAATGATAATAATAAATTAAGTGTATTTAATTTATACCATGGTGATAGAATAAATTAAATAGCTTAATATTTATAATTTAGTATTTTAAAAATACTAATTATAAATTAATAAGAGGAGTCTTATTATTATTATTATTATTATTATTATTATTATTATTATTATTATTATTATTATTATTATTATTATTATTATTATTTAGTTCCCAAAAGGTTTAGGAATTAATTAATAAAAAATATTATTATTATAATTAATTTGGTTTTTAAATGGTTTTAAAATTAGATTAAATATAATAATTAATTTAATTCCTAATTAGATTGGAAGTTAAATTAAAACTCTACTCTTAAAGAGTTTAGGAGGGTTGAGCAAGTCTATAAATAAGAGCGGTCTTATTATAGATGGGGCTGAGACACAATTTTACAAGTATTAGAGAATTCTTCATATATTCTCTACATCTAAGGAGTTAGAGGGAGATAAAAAAAAAATTAGGGCTAGCCACTCAAGATCTAGTAGAATCTATATTACTTCTTAAATTCATATCACTCTTAGTGGATCACCTTTAGAGGCTGCACACTAGGGTAGTTAACGTTGATCTGTGGATCTTGAAGAATCGCGAAGGATTTAAGAAGGTGAACTCGTAGTAGCTGATAAAAGCTATTCGTATATAAAGGTATAATCTATTAGTATAAATGCATATTTGAATGATTTGATGATGATTTGAATTGTTAATATATATCTATAACCAATAGTTTTTGTACAGTCCTTATTGATGAAATTGATGTACAAGGACTTAGAATAAAAAAATTAAATTTGTTATGTTGATCTTATCAAGTTTTTATATTGAAGTAAAAAAAGGACGTGTCTAACGTTTATTTTACTTAAGGAGAATCAGACACGAGATTGTCATTTTTAGCAAACTAATATGATAGGAGCGCCGGAAGCAAGCTGATACAATCCTTTGCTATCAGAATCAAAGATCCTCAAGAATTAGAGCATTAAATGAGTAACGGCTACTTATCAACAGGGAAGTCTCAAGATCTTCTATAAAAGGACATCAAGATTTAATTCAACACAACGAGAAAAGAAGATTATAAGACAAATTGTTGTTCAAGTTCTAAAAGCTCTACTCTACGATCAAGAACTACTCATTTAGCTATTAAGTTCTATCAGAAGACAAGAGCTTAAATGCCAACTTAGCAGCTCCTTTCAAATTACTTCATCATTTGAGATTATAAGTCTTAATGACCTCAGAGCTATCGAGTCTAAATTACTTGAAGAGATCTTAGTGATCAGATTTTAGTGACCCCAGAGCTACCGAGTCTAGGTTAAGAAGAGAAAATAAAATATAATTATCCTAATTTGTTTATATTACTTTATGTTAGTGATTCCGGGGACGAAATCCTTATAAGGAGAAAAGAATGTAATGATACGTAGTTTCGTTAAATGTTATAAAAAATTATAAATAAATAATGAAGGTAGATTTTTAAAATGTGAGAGATATTTTGGGATAAGCAAATTATGTATTATTTGAAATGAGGGGAATTTGAATTTGTTAATTATGTAGTTGGATTCATTTGTATGTAACTAGGATAAGAAAAATGTCTAGAGAAATGGGAAAATGTCCATAGTATCCTCAACAAGTTAGATTATGACCTTGGTGTCCTAATTGGCATGTAATGTCTAATATACCATTAAATGTTGGTGGAAAGTGACTTGTATGCCCTTAACTATGCATGATTAAGCTAACTTAGGTATGGTTAATTGTAGGAAGAATAGATACAAGCTATGTATATAATATTATGGAAGATATTAGCTAGGTTATTCTTCTCTTCTTCATTTCATCTTATTTGGCTAAGTGTTGAAAAGAGCTTGGAGGAGTGAAAGAGCAAGAAAGAACCTTGTGAGAGCTTGAGATATTGCTAAAGAAGTATTATAGAGAGTAAAAGCTAACAACAAAAGAGGATCATCCAACCCTAAGAAGCTTTCTAGCAAAGAGGAAAAGAGCTCAAAGAAGGTTTAAAAGTTTTCTTGGCTTAAACTTTTGAGTTATGTGTGTATATAGATGTTTTAATGGTTAGAAACGGTGGTTATGTGAGTTTATGTGTTATATGATTAGGTTCATGATGAAATCCTAAGTGAGAATGTGGTATTATAAAAGTGGTATATGTATTTGCATGATAGATACTTATATATGTAGAAATATAGTTTTGTATGGTTAGAAACCTTATGAGGTGTATTATGTGCATGAAAACCAAATATAAATGGTAGCATGTGGTATTAGAGTCATATATGTGTTATATGAGTCTATAGTGTTAGCAAATGGAATTTTTGTGAAATATATGAGAAGTAAAGTTAATGAACTCAAGAATGGTTTTATGAAAATTTTAGGTCAAGTTAATAAAATTCTATCATGGGGTGATTTTTGGTCATTTTAGGTATTTAATGGTGAAATGAAGTTGAATAACTAAGTTTTGTGTAAATACCCATGTCCGTATTGGTTTGGTGATCATTTGGTGTATATGGCGATAAAAGTGTGTTTTAGGCGTTCGAAAACGTTCGTTGGAACCTAAAATACGAATTTCGAAAAAATAATGTCAATTTAAAAACTTCTAATATTTTGAATGCCTAGACAAGTCATATAAGTATTGTGTATGCTAAATCAGGTGATAGAATAAAGTCTTGCAATGTATGGCCAAAAATAGCGTGAGAAAAGGTTAGGAAAAAATTCTGGAAAATGGAGTTATGTGCACTGCGCCAGGGCGGGAGTTTTTGCATTAAACACTGCACTGGGGAGCAGTGTGACTGAAACAATCTCGCCGGGGGCGAGATGTCTTGAACTGAAGACTGTGTCGGGGTGTAGACAATAGAGAATATCTCGCTGGCGGCAAGGTGTTCTGGGCCTAGGTGCAGTGTCCTAGTTTTTGAAAAAAAATTAATTTGATTTAAAATGAAGTGGTTTGATCTTATATGATAGAGTCATGTATAGTAAATCTTAAATTGATAAAAATGATCAATGTGGTAGGTATTAAGGTATGAATGAGTAACATGTTATGTGTTAAGTTCAATGTAAAAGTAAAAGATGATTAGTATGTTAAGGTAAAACATATACTGTGTATGTAACTAATGTATGCATTGACGTCATGGTTATGTAGGTTATAAATGTGATAAGGTAGTAATAGTAAAAGTAAGCGAGGATGAAGGTAAGTATTCTTTCCGAACTCTCTTTTGTAGTTCATTTGACAGTTATATATGCTATGCATTCTTGTAAGTCATTTTTGAAGTATATTTATTATTGAATTGGTTTAAGAATGGTCAATGTCATTTCTATCCGGCTAGACATATGTTATCATTCATGTTGACTTTAGATATTTATTGTATGTTCTTCAAGCCATATTATTGTGGTGCGAAATCTATAAAAATACTATAATAGAACAACCCTGATTAAAAGGGATAAAAAGTAAAGAGGGATATAAATCCTATGACGTGGTTGCGTCGTTAGATGGTTATGTTATGCATAATATAGGGTACGATAGGCTAATCCCATAGAGTACACATCTAAAAAGGAAATGTAGTCTTATAACTGTGTCGAGCAGTATCAGTCTTTGTGGTTGATATTGTTCTAAACGAGTTCTTGATCTTGTGACTATACAGTAGGTAATGGTAATGATTCAACTCATTTCTAACAGAGTTTTATGCATGGTTTTAAGTTTCTTCACAGTAATGTTGAATTGTTAAAGTTAATTGAAAAAGTTCTTTCATTGTTTTTGAGATATAATGTTGTTACTTGTTTATATAATTATTGAGCTATTTAATGCTCATTCTGGCTTAAACATAATATTTTAACTAAGGCCAAGCAGGAGCAAGCAGTAGTGGTCTAGTTATTAGACTTTTGTTGACTTAATAATATTGTAATGTCTTGTAATTAATGTTTTATAATGTTTAAAGGTTTGTAAACCTAGGATAGTTATGTAATATTGCAAATTAAATTATTGTATTCGATAATAAATAGATGTGAATGAATGGTAGAATAGTTTCGTGAATACTGAACCCGAGGTTTAAGAAACCCGAATTTGGGGGTGTCACAAAGATTATTAAGGAGATCGAGTATCCGGAGTGGTTGACAAATGTAGTTCTGGTCAAAAAATAAAATGAGAAGTGGAGATTATGTATTGACTAGACTGACCTTAATAAATCTTATCCTAAAGACTTTTATCCTCTTTCCCATATTGATCAGTTGATTAATGCGGTGCCGGGGAATTCTATTCTTAGTTTTCTGAATGCATTTTTGGGATATGATCAGATCTTGATGGCTAAAGAGGACTTCCCGAAGACCGCTTTCATTACCCATTGGGTGATATGTGCTTACAATCGAATAACATTTGGGTTAATTAATGTAGGAGCTACTTATCAACGAATGATGAACCATATTTTTCGAAAGCAGATTGGGAGAAATATGGAAGTATACGTGGATGATATGATTATGAAGAGTTTAAGGGTTCAAGACCATCTGCAGGAACTAGAGGAATGTTTTTAAATGGTCATTCGCATTAATATGAGGTTTAGCCAGACTAAATGTACTTTTGGTTTGGGGTCGGGTAAGTTTCCTGGTTATTTAGTCAATAAGAAAGGAATTGAGGCTAATCCAGAGAAAATTAAAGCAATTTTGGACATGATGTCCCCACAGACATTTAAGGATATTTAGAGATTGACTGGTCGGATAGTAGTGTTGAAAAGGTTTATATCTAAGTCGGCGAAAAGGTGTTTGTCGTTCTTTGATACTTTGAAGAGGGCGAAGGATGAGAAATTTTTTTAGTGGACTTCAGAGTGTGAGGATGTTTTTCAGGGGATAAAGAAGTATTTATCCTCGAGTCCATTATTGTATAAGTCGTTGTCGTTCGAGCCTTTATATTTATATTTGGCGGGTAGTTCATTGGCAGTCAGGGCAGTGTTGATTCAAGAGAAAGGCGATTGGCAATGTCATGTTTACTATGTTAGTCATGCTCTAAAGGATACAGAGATGAGATATCCTAACTTAAAAAAGTGTGCGTATGCTTTGGTGATTGCAAGCAGGAAGCTCCGCAATTACTTTCAAGGTCGGGTAATGGTGATTTATACGGACCAGCCTTTGAAGAAAGTTCTACATAAGCTCGATTCGTCAAGAAGAATGGTTGTATGAGTAGTAGAGTTATGTCAGTTTGTGTTGGATTATCAACCCTAAACATTGATCAAGGGTCAACCGTTAACCAATTTATGGTGGAATGCATGTTTAGTTAGGAGGATCCGAAGTCAAATTCTTTGGTGGAGATAATAGCTAGGGGAAATGGTTCTCTTTATTTTCTTGGACTTTGTATGTAGACAGGTCATCGACTGCTGATGCAAGTGGTGCAAAAATTATTTTGACAAGTCCGGAAGGGTTTAAAGTTCGGTATACGACATGGTTGAAATTCAAAGTGATGAATAATGAAGCTGAGTATGAAGTAATCTTGGTAGGATTAAGGCTGGTGAAGATTTTAGAGGTGTGGCACGTCCTAATATTTAGTGACTTACAATTAGTGCTAAATCAGATACAAGGCATTCTATGAGGTTCGGGGGCAAGGATGACAAAATATTTGTCTGAAGTTAAGGCATTGTTGCAGAGTTTTAAGTTGTATTCCCTCTAGAACATTGACCGGGATGATAATATAGTGGATGATGCATTTTTTAGACACGTGAATTCTTTTAGTGAGTCGATATATTTGGAGGTGCTGAATGAGCCGAGTATCATAAGGAATGAGGTGAAGTGTATAGAGAGGTCGAATTGTTGGCTTATACCATACTTTGAGTATTTGGAGAACGAGAAGTTTCCTTCTAATAAATTGTAAGCTAAAATGATAAAGTATGGAAGTGCTTACTTTTATCTCATTGATGGAGATTTATATCGGCGTGCATATTCGACTCAATTGTTGAAGTGTCTGATCCATTTGGAAGCATCATATACCATTCGAGAAGTGTATGAGGGGCATATGTGGTGATCATAAGAGAGCTAAGTCTTTGGCTTATAAGTTGATCATGCAAGAATATTATTGGTCGACTATGTTTTAAGAGGCGAAGGAATTTATTCAAAAGTGTCCCAAATGTCAACTGAATAGTTATATTCCTCATCGACCCCCAGAGGAGTTGTCATTGGTGTTATCCCCTATTCCATTTGTAGTATGGGGTATTGATTTATTGGGGTCGATGTCGAAGGCAAAATTGTAGGTTTCTTATATAGTGGTGGTGATTGACTATATGATCAAGTGGGTAAAGGCAAAGCCACTTCGACATATTGAAGAGTAGGATTTCATCCAATTTATAAAGAAGTACGTTGTCTTTCGATTTGAGATTCCTATGGTGTTGGTGTCCGACAATGGGCTGCAATTCGTGGGTGCCAAGTTTGAGCAATTTTTGGTTGATTTGGGGATTCAACATTGAAAGGTGTCCGTGGCTCATCCTCAAGCCAATGGCCAGGTAGAGGTTACAAACAGAACCTTACTTAATGGGATAAAAAGGAGGTTGGATGAAGCTAAAGGCAGGTGGCCCGAGGAGCTTCACAATGTTCTTTAGGCGTATTAGACTACTCCTCAGTCTACAATAGTTGATTCTCTTTTTCGATTGGCGTATGGGACTGAGACTTTTTTCCCAGTGGAGATTGGGTCACCTTCTTTTAGAGTAGTAAACTTTAGAGTAACTTATAATGATAAAGGCCTTCATCTTAATCTTGATTTGCTTGACGAAGTTCAGGATGTAGCTATACTGAAGTTGACAGTTTATCAGTAGAAGACAACACATTATTATAATCAAAAGGTCAAACAAAGGAGGTTTGAGGTGGGTGATTTTGTCCTTTGGGAGGCTGAGGCTTCAACTCCTCAAAATACTAGGAAGCTTATACCGAATTGGGAAGGTCCGTATGAAGTTATTGAAGTTGTTAATCATGGAACTTATCGTCTTCGGGATATGTCAGGTTTGAAACTTAAGAATTTTTGGCATGCAACTCAGTTGAGAAATTTTTATCAATAGTTAAATTTTTTATTTTGAGTTGATTTCGAAGTAGGAATTTATTTATACTTAGTTAAAGATTATTTAGTTGAAGTTTATTTATATAGAAGTATTATTTATTCGGGGAATTGATAATACAGTTTGTAAGAATGAAAGCCATTAATAAAAGAACTGATTTTCATTTATTCATTTATACTTACAATGTTGATTGCTCAAAAGAAAAAAAGTACAATTGTTTTAATTGATTAAGATTGGGGGGCATCATCTTCGGAGTCTAAAATATCAAAGTTATGGAGGTTGGCTCCAGCATTCTTGATTTTTGCCTTTGTAGCTTTGTAGCCTTGGGCGTATTGCTCCACCAATTGTTCGATCAACTCCTCGGATCCTCAATATTCATCTATTATTTATTAGCGTTACTGAGGAGTTACGATTTGGGCTTATTTCTTGAGTTGCTCGTTGGTTTTCTCAAGTTTGGTGATGATGTTGAAGGTTTTTTTAGAGGAGGTGTGCTGGCGTTGAACTTCTTTGGCTAGCTTGTCAACTTGGAGCTTTAGTTCTTTATTTTCTTTAGTTTGTTTAGTTTGTTGTTGTTCGAGTTTGGTGTTCTTTTGTTGGAGTTGATTTCGCTCTTTAGTTAACTTCTGTTCGGCTTAAGTGGTTGTTATGACATCTCGAATTTTTACAGAATTTCCAAATGAGGATTTTGATTAATTTAGTAAAGGTTAGCAGATAAAACCTAGTTTGAATGACATAATGTATTAAGGGTGATTAAATATGAATTATTATTTAATCAATGTACTAGAAATAACCTGTGTGGTTGAAATGGTACATAAGTACTCTTAATGTAAATGAGGATCTATAGATCGTATGTGGATCAGTTAGCTATTTAAAGTGTATTAATTGCGTAACAGCTAATGAAATTATTATAATTATGAATTTCAATGGTTAAATGTTAATGACACCCCAAGATTTTATAAGAATTCCAAATGAGGATTATGATCAATTAAGTAAAGGTTATAAGATAAAACCTAGTTTGAATGACAAAGTGTATTAAGGATTAATTAATTACGAATCATTATTTAATTAATGTGCTATTATGACCTATGTGGTTGATTGAATATATGTATATGTATATTTGACAGGATAAGGAAAGAAAAGTCGAAAATGGAAGAATGATGGAAAATGAGGAATGTATATGTAATATTGAGTTTAAGTTACGAGAGTTAATAATGAGCTTAATGAATAGGCCTAGAGAGGCGAGGTTATGAGAAGGTCAAGTTAAGGTATGTTGGTATGTAAATGTAGTGAAGAAAGAACCGTGTGATCAAATCGGTTTATTAAGGAATTATGGGAGATTAAGTGCATGATATATATATTTATGGAATTTGTTAAGGAAATATATTAAATGATGGAAATAAGATAATCATGATACGATGTGTAAAGACAAAAAGGTAATACTCGTGAATATGAGTATAAGAAACGTAGATTCCATGTACGTTGAGAATTGACTTATGTGAGTAAAGTAAATAAGTGAAAAGATGTTAAAATCGTAATAAGGGTATCATGAATTAAAAGGATAAATGATGATGGATTTTGATAATCCGGTCGAGATTCGCTTATTAAGGAAACGGTGTATGATAGAATGAGTAAGTTAACTATTTGAACTGTCGAGAATTGGAATTGAGTGATTACAGAAACTGAAGCGGTTCGTAGAGAATTAAGAATGAAATGTTATATAAATTGATAATTATTGTGAATTAATCAGTAATTAATGAAATTGATAGTTTAAAGCGCGACAAGTGATATAGGATAAGCAAATTACGGAGTATTTGATTGTGGAATAAAGTTCAAGAATAATGAAACAAGTTTGGATCAAAAAGGACTTGAATTGGTTATAAAATGACTAAATTATGAATTTTGAAAAATTAAATTTCTAGATTTTGGTGACAATGACCAAAGTGCCCTTAACAACTCAGTTAATGAAAATTATGTCCTAAATGGTAAAATGACTAAAATACCCTTGACAAATTGAGTAATGACCTATATGTCCTAAGTGATGAAATGTCAACTATGCCCTTAACTTAAAGTGTGAAATGACAAACACCCTTGGTTAATGTTAGCTATGGTTAAGTCAAATTAAACCAACTTGGGTTAAGTTTTATTTAAGCTAGTAAAGCAAGTTTCCTTCTTCATTTTGCTGGAAAATAGGAGCCATACGAGAGAGAGAAAGAAAGTGAGGAAGCTATGGAAAAAGAGGAGAAACGCTTGGATTCCATGAGTTAGAAAGCTCAAAATGATCAAGGAGCAAGAACAAAAATGGAAGAACATGACATGAGGAAGCTATCCATGTCAAGAAGTTGGTCATCAAGCAAGGTATAAGCATGTTCTTGTTTTAAAGTTTGAAGTTTATGGATTTAAATTCAAGAATAAGTGTATCCATGCATGAACAAGTAGCTAGATGGAAAGATTATGTGTAGTTATATGCTATATGTTGGTTTATGTTGAAACCCTAGGCTTGAAAGTTGGTAGAACAAAGTTAATGGACTATTCATGTGTGATTACAAGCTAGAAGTCATGATTCAAGGCATGATCATATGTAATATGTTGTTAGATTTGATGAAACCCTAGTTGAAGATGTGGAATATGTATAATACATGTATATTGGTATGCTAGAGATCATTCTAAGTACTCTAATGAATGAGAGCTAAGTATTGTTTAAGGAAAGTGTATTATTAAGCATGATTCATGAAGGATTATGTGTTATATGTGGCTAGAAGCGATAAAAACTTAGTTGGGATGTATGAACATAGTTGATTCATGAAAAATTTCATGTAAGATAGCATAAAAGATTTATGAAAGGTTTAAAATTATGATTTGGTATGAAAAGTTTGAATATTAGGCTATACTTTGTGTATAAATTACGTAATAATCTGTAAAGTGCATTAGAATGTTCAATGCGAAGTTATGTTGACTTACAAAATGGGTAAATGTATATGTGATAGCCTATGTGGTGTTTGGAGATGTAATTATCAAGTTGAGTTCAAAGGTTGAAATAAAAAGTTTGTAAAAGTTTATAAAAAGCCAACAAAAGTGTGATTTTTGGTAATCTTGAGGAATTATAGGTAAAATGAAGTCACGAGACTTATTTTTAAGTAAATACACGTGTCTAGGTTAATTTGGTAATCAACAGAATCAAATTTGAATGAATTAGCGATTCGAACGATCGAAATCGATCGTTTCGATTCAAAATGGATTTTAATGGACAATTATCGCCTCGTGCGAAATTTTATGATTTTGAAAGCTTGGACATGTCATTTGTGACTTAAGTGAACTATGCCAATTGTTAGAATTGAGTTTTAAAGCTTATGGCCAAAAATCACAAAGTTGGTAAAAAGATTAGTTTTGAAGTTGAAATTTTTCTAAGTGTTGAAAATGAGTTGAACAACCCTCCTACGGGCTAGTTTTGCACTAATTTCGAGAAGCAAAATGAGGTAAGTAAAATTTTTGTAAAATACTATGTAGTAATACCTAGCACTGTGCCAATTTTGGAGTTAATTGGAGTTGTGGTTAAGGAATAAAACTCACCAAAGCAACAGAGAAAATTAAGGAATTCTGCACCAGAGCACTGTGCCGGGGCACAGTGTTTTGTGCCTAACACTGCGCCGGGGCTCAGTGTTACTGTTCATCGGCCGAGAGCTTTTCGCGGCCAGCGAGATGTTGAAGAAGAAACACTGCGCTGGGGTGCAGTGTACTGTTCACTGAGAGCAAATTTTTTCGTAATGAGATATTTTGATACAGAATGATAAGAATGAGTAATGTAAACCCTAAATAGATAAGAATGGACTATATAAAGGATGTCAAGGTATAGTGAAATAAGAAATGACATGACATAGCATGCCTAAAGCTAAGCTAAAGTGAGTTATGGATTATGAAAAATGTCAATAATGAGTTAAAATGTGTCATGAACCTATATAAGGTTTAATACATCAAATGGAAAATGATTAGAGAAGAATGGTCGTGTAATTATGAGTTGAGTTTTTTAAGTTATATGAAGTTATAATCCTATAATGATGAATATAGATTGTATGTTTACAAATAGCGCTCGAAGTAGCAAACTAACGCAATAAAGGATAACAGGCCAAGCGAGGCTGTACAAGTTAAGTAAATAAAAGCATACAGGCAAGTTTTTCAGACTTAAGTGTACTAATTGTATTACGTGAACTATGTGATAGTTGAAATGGGCACTCCGTGTCATTACGTGATCTAACTGTTAAATGCAATATGTGACATAAAGCATAGCATGATAAAGTAAAGGATGCATGACGCATTGATATAAACTGTAAGTATGTAAGGTGTTAGATGATTAACTTGCTGAGCTTTATGCTCACTCTTGCCATAAACTAACGTTTCAGGTACAGTACGAAAAGGCCGAAGGTTCCGGTGCAGCTAAGGTAAAAAGTGATGAATGCATTGATAAGCGTAAACAAAAATTGTTATACGTGAAATGTGTATGTAAAACAGATATTGTAAATTCATAGAGAAAGAATTGTATGTATTGTATTATTTATAGAAAAGATGGATGTGTAAGATGTAATATTCATCAGAAAGATGTAATGTTGTATTACTGATATAGTATTGTTACTTAAGTTATACATATGATAAACTTGTATATATAGTACTGAGGTATGAAATAAGGTATATGTGCAGATATGATGCAAATGTGTGTGTACAGGTATAATTAAACGGAGCCATGTATAGATAGTTCATGGCAAAATTTTAATTACAGGTTATATAAATCATGAATAAATATGATTATAAAAATTGTAATAGTGAAGGTCACAAATAATAAATGTTTGGCCTAAGTGCTAATGAATGTTAAGTGAACGTTGCGATCCTGAGGCAAATAAGCGATGTAAGATAAAGTTTAAAAAAAAAAAAAATATGGACCGTATTTATGGTCAATTAAAAAGGTAATAAAGGATTAAAGGTTAAGTTTAACGCACGAGATTCCAATTAATGTGGTTTAAATTCAATGATTATGTAATCCAGATATAAATGGACAGAATTAAGGAAGGTCGGGATCTCGGGACATCACAAATATAATGGATTTAAGGAGAATGATTGATGGTAATGCCTACAATAAGGTGATTTAGAAGGAATCAGTGTAAGACGCTATGATATGTCTGCAGGTAATAGCTTGAATGTTTGAATATGTATATATGTATGTATTTGATCTGATAAAGAAAGAAAAGTTGAAAATGAAGAAATAAAGAAAATAAGGATGTATATGTGAATTGAGCTTACGTTATAAAATTTGATAACAAGCTTAATGAATAGGTCTGGAAAGGCTAGGTTGCGAGAATGGTAAGCTAAGGTAAAGTATGTATGTACGTGCAGTGAAGAAGGAACCGTATGATCTAATCGGTCTATTATGGATTAAAGGAATGGTGTGTGAATGTTTGGAATTTAAGGAATTGTTATTAAATGATTGAATTAAGATAATCGTGATACGATGTGTAAAGACAAAAAGGTAATACTCTCAAATGTGAGTATAAGGAACGCATATTTCATGAATATTGAGAATTGACATTATGTGTATTATGTAAATAAGTGAAAGGACAAAAAGTCGTAAGAAATGTATTATAAGTTTAAAATGATAAAGAATGATGAATTTTAGTAATTCAGTCGATGTTCGCTCCTTGAGGAAGCAGTTTATGTAAAAAGTGAGTATGTCGACTTGATGAGATGTCGGAAGTTGGGATTGATTGAATGTGAAACCAAAAAGGTTCGTAGAAATTAAAAAAGGGTGATGATGTGCAATTTTACAAATGTGTAAATTAATAAGTAATTAATGAAAATTATATTTTAAAGTGTGACAAATGTTTTGGGATAAGTCAATTGTGGACTAATTGATTGAAGAATAAAATTCAAATCTAATGAAACAAATTTGGATCAAAAAGGACTTAAATTGGATGGAAATTAAGCAAATTATGATTTATGGGAAATTAAATTCTCTAGATTTTGGCACCAAAGACCAAACTACCATTGACAAGTTGGAAAATGACATTGGTATCCTAAAATAAAGTAATGACTAAATTGTCTTTGGTTAGTCATGTGAAATAACTTACATGCCTCTAACCTTACATGAGTTAAGCTTAACTAAGTGAGTTAATTGCTAGAATTATACATACAAGATATGTATGTATATATTTTATAAGTAACAAACTTGTTAGTTCATTTTCTCATTTCATCCTTCCAAGTTGCTAAGAGAGCTAGGAGAGAAAAGAAAAAGGGGAGTTAGGGTGTTTGCCAAAAGCTTGAAAGACTTCAAGGAAAAGTGTGCAAGAGAAAGAGTATTAGCCATCCATGTGGAAAATCATATCCTAGCAAGCTTTGTAACAAGGAGAAGAAGAACCATAAGAAGGTATAAAGGAGTTTTGAGTTCTAAAACTCTATGTTTATGTGCTTAAAGTCGGAATTTATGTGTAGCCATACATGTATTCATAGTTAAATGTGTAAGTTATGTGAGATTTTATGTTGAAAAGGTGATCTATGTGAAACCCTAAGGGTTAAAGTTGAGTATATAGATGTTATGTGCATGCATGCTTATGATCAAGCTAGAAATCATGATTTAAGATATGATCATGTGTTATATGTTGCTAAATTTGATGAAAACCTAGAATAGAAGGTTGATCATGGAGAAATCATGTGTAATTTTATGTTAGATAGCATCAAAGAGTCATAAATGGTTTAAAAACATGAAATGTGTGGAAAAGTTACAAGATTAGGCTATACTTTGTGTATAGACAAAATAATAATCTGTAAAGTACATTAGAATATGCATATAGAAGTGATTTAGACTTACATAGTCGTTAAATGTGTATGTGATAGTCTATGTGGTGCATGGAGTTTAAGGATTTAAGTTGAGTTTAAGGTTTGAAATTTGAAGGTTGACAAAATGTCGTCAAAGTGTGATTTTTGATAATTTTGAGGAATTAAAGGTGAAATAAAGTCAAACAACATAGTTTTATGTTATTACACGTGTTTAGGTTGATTTAATAATCAACGGATTGAAATTCGAATGAAATGGCGATTCAAACGATTGAAATCGATCGTTTCGACTCGAAATGGATTTTAAAGGACCCTGCATTTCTCTACCACTCCTGCATTTCTCTACCTCTCCTGAGTTCAACAACCTTACAATGCTCTTTACCGTCTCGCTTTGGGTTTACCTCCGTATCACTTGGAAATGATCCTTGAGGTCTACTGTTCAATGCACTAGCTATTTGTCCCATTTGGTTATCCAGATTCCTTATAGCCATAGCCTGAGTCTTCACTGTCGAATCGAACTGATTGACCAACTTAGCTAGTACATCTTCCATCTGAGCCAACTTATCCGGCTGTTGAGGCTGTTGATTTTGCTGATTATGAAACCCCGGTGGATATGTATTCCCCCCTTGCTGTCGATTGTAATTTGACACAAATTGCACCGAATCTGGATTAATTGCACACTGATCACTTGAATGACTCCCTGCACATAGGTCGCAAATTATCTCCACTTGTTGTACCTTCGATCTGACTCCCCATTGTATCTATCTTTTTAGCAAGGACCGACACTTGTGCTGACAATGCCGTAACAGAATCTAATTCAATAACTCCAGCTGCCCTAGGTGGATTCATTCTTGCTGTTGGCCATTGGTAGTTGTTTGCTGCCATGGTTTCTAGTAAGGCGTATGCCTCGTCACAACTCTTGGTCATTAGATCACCCCCCGCTGCTGCATCTATGCTTAATCTCACTGCTTGTCCCAGCCCATTGTAGAATGTCTGAACTTGAAGCCATTTTGGAATCCCATGATGTGGACATTTTCTTGATAACTCCTTGAATCTTTCCCATGCTTCGTATAATGACTCTGAATCCTGCTGGGCGAATGTAGTGATCTCAAATCTTATCTTCACTGTCTTTGCATAAGGGAAGAATTTCGCCAGAAACTTCTGCATCAAATCATCCCATGTAGTAATTGATCCCGGGGGCAGTGAATGAAGCCAACTCTTTGCCTTATCTCTAAGTGTGAATGAAAATAGCCTCAAGCGAATCGCATCATCCGAAACCCCTGGATATTTGAAAGTATCACATATTTCCAAGAAACTCCTCAAATGCATGCTAGGATCATCATTTGATAACCCCCCAAACTATACATAATTATGGACCATCTGAATTGTTCCCGGCATTATCTCGAATTGTGCCGCAGTGATTGCTGGTCTTGTTATACTAGATTGTATCTCGGTCATCTACGGAGTGGCATAGTCCCGTAAGGACTTTTGCCCCTCTTCCTCTGCCATTCTTACTTGATCTTGCTCCTGGTGTTGCGCTGTTTCTTGAATATAGTTCCGAATCCGATGTAACCTTCTTTCAATCTCGTCTTCAAAAGGAACTGTATCCTTACCCTGTGAGCGTGTTTGCATATACAACCAAGTTTACTTGAAAAACAAAGGGTAATAAACTAAAAATTTATTAACCTTCACAAGAAAATACTTCAATTAAAACTAATATCAACACTTTATTTAAAACATTTCCCCGGCAACGGCGCCAAAAACTTGTTCGCCTTTTTCCATTTAAGAAAATACTCCACGCAAGTGCACGTGGTCTAATCGTAGTATAAAGCTAGCAAGGTATCGTTCCCACGAGGAATTGCAAATAAAACATTGAATTACTAGTTAATAATTGAATTAACATCAATTGAATTTTTTTTGAACTGAAAATATTGTTAAGTTGTGAAGTTAAAATTCAACAATTAAATTACTCCAAACTAAAATCTCTATATTAACAACGTTTAGGGTTTACAACTTAATTATATGTCATCAACTGAACCTAGTTATCACTATTAAGTTAGAATACACGCAATGAGTTGCTAATTAAGAACTCTCAATTAACTAAATAATATCTCTCGATTATTATACAGCAAATATTTCCCAATTCTACCGATTATGGAATAGACTGAAGAAGAACATCACTTTTAAACCAACAAGCTATATTTCTATGATTGCTGAATTTAAAAAGATAATAAGCTCAGGTTCTCTACCAATTACATGTGGCAATTGAGTATATTTCTATCTCAATCACAATTTACGTTAACAACGAAGTTCACATGCTACCATGCAATGGTCTAATTTCATACATCCTCTCTCGATTCTATATGAAATACTAGGTTAAATAATTGGCCAAGTAATTAGAACAATCAAACAGACATGGTGGTCAACCTCACATGTATATAACAATCACAAGTCATAACTCAATTCAGATTATATAAATAATTGCATTGCAAATCCTAAACAACAGAATTAACTCATCTTCAAATTAAGACGAAATACACAAGAATAACGACTAGCTATAATAAATGACAAAAATTAAAGTACAAGGAGTTCGGAGATAAACTAATAATGTGTTATTGCCCTTCTCTGCACCACGACTAGAATTTCTTCCGTCAAACTGCAGGTTTCTTTCTCTTTGCTCCGTCGCTCTCTGTGTCTTTCTCTCTATTGCTCTACGTCTTTTTCTTTCTATCTGTCCACCCCTTTTATCTGGCCTTCTTTTTTATTTCAAATCCCCCGCTCCTCAGCAACTTAATTGCCCATCTCAAAAACAGACTCAGCAACCGCTCATCAATGTGGGGAAAAAACACTAATTTGATCGTGACGCAGCTGCTTCATACCTCGCGCAACTGCGTTGAAAACCCTTGACGCAACTGCTTCATTCATCACGCAGCTGCGTTGAAATCCCATGACGCAGCTGCCTCAGAAATCACGCAGCTGCGTTGAAGTCACGTAGCTCCTTCATATCTCACGCAGCTGCGTCTAACTATTCTGGAATGGACTGCTTCTGTGACGCAGGTGCTTCACTTTGTGACGCAGCTGCGTGAACCTGGCTTCAAAATCACTGAAATGCCATTGCAAGCTATTTTCCCTGCAAACCTGAAACAAATACACAAAAATGCATAAAATTGAAATAAAAATGCCTAAGAACTAACAATATATAAGTTAAGAAGCAATTACTTTGAACGTACAACACCGACTCAACAATAGGTCAATTTATTTGGTGGCCCAGATATGGTGTTGGCCCACTCTTTTCTTTATGGTGGCTTGACTTTTAAGTGGGAGAGTCCATTTTAAATTAAGATTGTGTTTCCTTATTTGGAGGAGAAAATGAGATTTAATTTGAAAGGGACACGATCAATAGTTAATAGAAGTTATAAGGTGATTTTAAAAAGGACTCCCGCTCCTAATTGGTCTCTGGTGGATCTAAACAACTATAAATACAGTCATAAACAAGGATCACGAGACAAATTATTCTCATGTAGATTTTTATTATTTTTCAGCAATTTAATTTCCTCCATTGTTATCGTTTTTAGCCGTACTTACTCTCACACCGAATCTATCCCCCGACAGCTTAGGTTGTCAAGCTCCTTTCAGTGTGACTGTTCCGTTGTGTAGGTAGTTCGCGATTTTTGGCAGGCTCACAAAATCAGGCGACAACAATTACCAAGTCCTTATAATTATGGTGTATCTTTAATTTTATTAATCTTACAAAATGATCATTTTCTAGTTGTAATTATTTGTTTTCTTTGACTCTTTCTTTTAGATTGTTTAATTATATTTTAGCTAGATTACCACCAATTTGTCCAACCATTACAAGATATACATTCCTTCCGTTCCAAATATAGTGTTAATATTATTTTTAAATTCAAATATAATATATTATAGTATAATTTTATTTTATTTTATATAATTATGAACGAAACATATAGAATATCTAAAAAATACTAAGATTTATTATTTTTATTCAAATGAAACATATCAAAATTATAAATTTTATAAATAATTCTTTAAAAAATTAATATTAATTTTATGTTTTAAACAAAGGCTATAAATTTGTAGGAAAAGAACAAATAGAAGTATGAGAGACTTTTATTAAAAACTTTATACATATAATCCATATTTATTCTTTCTTATAGTACCAAATAGCAAGATATTTTTTCTCAAAGAGGTGATCTAAGTTATGTGGATCATAAACAACACTTGGGCAAATAGAATAAACTGCTAGACGTATTAGTTGGACTAGTCAGTGTATTAATTAGGGTAAATTTGGAATACCGACTTTTTAATATAGTTAAGTTACTAAAGTTATTTTTTTTCAATTAAAATTTGGGTCATATATGCGAAAATATTAGAAAAAATTGTAAAATATATTATTTCTCTATTTTTTATGTGCACTAGTATAATGACACGTATTCTTAAATTTATCGTTTTAATAAATTAATTTTATTATTTCATTAGGGTAAATATGAAGTATAATAATATTATTTGGCTAAAATGATTATTATATGCAACATAATATGTTGGTTCCTAGAGATACATTAATATGATCTAGAAGGGGGGTTGAATAGATCATCATACAATTTATGTATAACTTTTCTATTTTTACATATCTTTACCAAATAATTGATAGTTATACGCGCGACGGAATTAAAGTATTTGGTAAAGCCCCTCTTGATCATTTAGAAAGAATACACAGTTCTGAATTGTTATTGAAAGATATCACAAGTAAATAAAGCATTCATATCGAACATAGCATATTTATGAAAGATACGGAATTAGGTAAACATACATTGAGTACACTGAGAATTTTAAGAGGTTCGGAACCTGAACTACTCCTACTCATCTCTTCCGCTTCGCTAAGCATGGATATTCCATTAAGGATAAATGAGCATATAATCCTTACACTTTGGACACTTAGTCCTTTCAAATTTCTAGGACACTAAGTCATTTTCACTCAACAGGGGCTGATTCATTAAGAATCAGACGGGTATCACCCTATTTTCTCTTCAGGACACTAAGTCATCTTCCCTTCTTGAGGAAGATTCCTCTGAATCTGGCAGGTCACTAAGTCCTGACTTTACTATTGTGTTGTTATTGTTGAGGGGTGCTACCAAGTTATTGTTAATAAGCTCTCTTCAAATTCAGAATACGACATTCTTAGAAGAATTGAACTCCTTTTCTCAATCACTCTTTTTGACTTTGTTTGTTTAGGAAAACAGTTTGAGTTTCTTGACACAAAATTGACTGATGAGCAGATAATTGAATTTTAATCCTTCAACAAAGGCTACTTCAAGATCTTTCTTGTACAGGATCTCACGTATGCTATCTCCATAAATAACACCTGGACCTCTTTTCCTGGAAGAGCTTGACACCAAAGAAAAAGTAGTGAACTAAAAATACACATTTTACCATAGATAGTGGAAAACATAAAAGAGTTGTTTTCTAATTCTAGGCACATATTTTCAAGGAAAGCACATAAGTTGTGCATACTTGTGTGTGTGACTAGGAGTCTACTTCTTTGTAGAGAGCATCTTTAGCCTTTTTGACCTTCTTACCTTGCATTTGCCTTACTAAGCTAGAGTTCGAATTCTCAGAGCAATAATCAAATCTATAATGTTTACCAAGTTGAATCGTAGAGTTCATTTTTTGCTAACTCTACGATTTTTATGTGGTTTTGATTGTAGGGTTGACTTTATTCTGTATTTTCAAACTAAAGATTGGTATGAGATCTACTGTCTTGTGAAACAGTATGATCATAAGAAGTGGTTAACACATCTCTCCTTTTTAAGAGAGTGAGACCTTCTAGTGCACATTGTTTCAGAATAAGTCTTAAACTGTTATTCTCTGCCTAAGATTTATATGAAGATAAAATAGGTTTCTAAATTATTTTTAACTCAGTCGGTGCTTTTCTTCTATGTAAATTTTAGGTGTATAATGAATGGTTAAGAGTTTTTCTGAACAGTGTTGTGTGTGTATGCAGGTCAACAATCAGCACATAGAACAGTTAAGATTTATGCACACATTTATTAAGAAATGTTAAGTCATGCATTACTGATATCAATTTCTTAATTACCAGTGGTGATGTCTCTTTAGCTTTTTCTTCCTTCTGTCTGATGACTCTTAGTTGCACTTCAGTTCTTTTATTGCTTGAGCTCCTGATCTTTATTGCACTCATCTCTCATTTCTCCAATTTTCTTTTAACAATGCCCTCATTTTCTCCATGTTTCTTTCACACTTAGGTAACGTAAGATGTTATCAAGTATAATGACCTCCAACATCAACAACATCATAAGACTGACTTTGATGAGTCGCCATGATAACAGTCGTGGTGATCTAGCTGACAAAAGCACAAATTCTTGGAATTAGATGCTCAATATATTACTAAGAGTAGTTTAGATGAAGTTGTTCTTGTCTTTTTGAGATACTCAATAGTTTCATGATAAGTTGATCATATTTTTCATATTTCAGGAGATTTAGGTTGGATGGAGTTTGCATGATTTTGAGCAGTCCTCTTTTAGTAAGCTTCATTTGAAAGGAGTGCTTTCAGTGAAATTTTATCATGCCTTCAGATGAGACTTCCCAACTTTCCTTAATGAGTTTGCAATTCAGCACATCCTGAACAGTTGTCTTTCAGAAACATGAATAAGACACTAACTACATGACAAATTGTTTCTCTGTGTTCATCCATTTAGAGTCATAGTTAACTACCATTGTATATGGGTCTAGTGGATGGTGTCATCTTTGTAGGGACCTATGGACTAGCTCAAACCTTCTTATTGAATCTTTCAAAAATAATGTTTTTACTTAATCTTTTCAAATAGCAGAAACATTGAAGCTTAGAGGAAACTATTTTTTTACCTTTCACAGAACTGGTTTCAGTACCATGAGATCTACTCCTTGCGACGAAGTAAGTTTTGTGAGAACTTGCTCTAATACCAATTGTTGATTCCCAGAGATACATTAAGATGATCTAGAAGGAGGGTTGAATAGATCATCGTACAATTTATGTATATCTTTTATATTTTTAAACATATTTACCAAATAATTGATAGTTATATGTGCGACAGAATTAAAGTATTTGTAAATACCCTTTTGATCATTTAGAAAGAATACATAGTTCTGAGTTGCTATTGAAAAATATCACAAGTAAATAAAGCATTCATATTGAACATAGCATATTTATGAAAGATACGGAATGAGGTAAACATACATTGAGTACACAGGGATTTTTAAGAGGTTCAGAGCCTGAACTACTCCTACTCCTGTTTTCTGCTCCGCTGGGCAAAGAGATTCCACTAAAGATAAATGGACACCTAGTCCATACACTTTGGACACTCAGTCCTCTCAAATCTCTAGAACACTAAGTCATCTTCCCTCAACAGAGGCTGATTCACTAAGAATCAGACGGGCATCACCTAATTTCCTCTTCAGGACACTAAGTTATCATCCCTTCTTGGGGCAAATTCCTTTAAATTTGGCCAGTCACTAAGTTCTGACTTTGCTGTTGTGTTGTGTTGTTGTTGTTAGTAGGTGGTGTTGCCAAGTTATCGTTAAGCTCACATCAAATGAACTTAGTAGCTGTGGAATGATTCCAAGAGTCTTCTATGTATTTTGATCAACTCCTGCTTTAAAATCATTCTTGATCTATCTTCCAAAGTGTAGAGTAACTTTGGGTTGAAAGTAAGTCTCTGAAGTAGATCAACCCCCTTTATAGTCTTCAGTAGATTAGTTTTCTCTTCGCTCTTTTACAAATCTTTTTCTTCTTGTTTTTTACCATAAATTTCTCTGCTTCTCTATCTCTATTAGTGAAATCTTTTCACCTTTTCTTCTTTTCTTCTTTTCTTCTTTTTCTTGTTCTTTTTTTGCACATCCTTTTTGTGATGCCCCCAAATTTGAGTTCCAAATACCCGGATCCGGTCATCACGATCCAATACAAACATTCACCTCTAAACAACATACAGTAACTAAATGTGGAATAATAAACGTATGTTGTTCATTCAAAAGGTGTTACTAGTCCCAAGATACGATAACCTTACACAAAAGTACGCAAATACCCTTAATAAAGTACTTAGGGTTTATATTACATAGCAATTAATTTAATTAACTACAAGGCTGCATCTTGAAGTCTATCACTTCATCTTTCCTTTACCCTTGTCCTTTCCCGAAGTCTCGGGTTGCACTGCAATAAGGTTTCATGATATAGCAAGAGTGAGCAACTAGTTTGCTCAACAAGTTTAAATATCAACAAGAAACAATATATCATGAATAAAAGGGAATAATTGAACAATTCAATAATATGAATAACATAAGCAGGAATAATGATTTGCTTTTAAAATTAAGATAGTCAAATAGACTATGAACTATAAATATCTACGGGAGTCAATAGCAGGTTGACCCAATGGTTACTACCAGAAATATGTACCCGAGGGGATCAGCCTCAGTACAATATGTGTATGCATAACATTTGATTTCTATATTTTTGTACCTGATTTTAGATACATGGTACTCCCCTATAATAAACGGATGTTCATAATAGTCTAAGAATCCGCATATTCAATGATGTGGAAAGCTTTTAAAATCTTTAACATAAAAGTTTAGCCGAACAATGACTTAGACCTACTTTGAATAGTTCTTTAAACAGTAGAACAATAATTAAGTACAAGTCAAGGACTATACAATATCAAGTGCAACAAGTGCGAATAACAACAATATCGATGTCGAATAATTGTAAAGGAATTAAACCACTCAAAGCATGCTTGGAAATAACAGTTCAAGCTTAAATAAATAATTTGCTCAATGAAATGAGTTTAGAGATAAAGAACTTGTCTGTCTGCTCAACTACAATTAATGTCTAACTTTAACTAACTGGCTTTGGAAAGACCTAACATTAATAAAGTTGGTCTAATAATTAGTACGGCGTATTTGCACAACTATACGCTCACTAAGGAATTTATCTAACACATAATTTACATCAGTCAAAATAATATTATTAACCTTATAGACCCTTAATCATTTTAGGTTAATGTGACGACCCCAAATCCGGGTTCCATAACCTCGAGTTTGGTTCTCACTATTCAACACATTACTAACAATTAAATACATACATTGCATTTAAATATCGCGGAATAATGCATATTGGTTCCCTTACAAAAAGGTTACAATACTAGGGTTTATTGACCTTAACATAAACAGTTCCTATCATAAGGAATTACAAAAAGTTTAACAACAGTAAACACAAATTTAAGCATCTAATTAGCATGCATAAACTAACTTAAGCTCTGGCATTTCCTTTTCCCTTATCCTTCTTTGAGCAATCAGGATTATCTGAAAAATGGTTCATGATATAGCAAGAATGAGCAACTAGTTTGCTCAGCAAGTTTAGAACAATCATATAGATTTAATATATCATGAATGAATGGGAAATGTCATCAATGGTTCAACAATAGATATAACAATTGTGAATGAAACAGGATTCAAATTTTAATAAACAGAATATTTGAATCTTAAAATGCTGAGTGGTCACTAAGGACCCTGAACTAACGAGGGTATAATAGAGTTTCCTCTGACCCTTTGAGTTGTTTGGTTTTCAAAGGGATCAGCCTATTCAACCCGCTGTGTATGCATTACATTTAGTCACTGGCGCCCAAAGTCGGTTTCCCGACACAAAATCCCCTAATTTAGGGTTGTTCAATTCTCAGACTTAATATAAGAAATCCGCACCCAACAATGGTTTGGATAAGCATTTAAAAGTATTCAAGTATTGAATTTATAAACGAAATGTCTAGCTGAACTATTAGCTTTTGACATTTTTAATACAGTTCATGAATCAAGAACTAATAAGCTTCAAGTGCACTAAGTGCGATTTTATAAACAATATGGATGTGGGATAATTTTAAATAATTAAACCACTTCAAGCTTTGACAATAAATACAAGTATAGAAACTTGTTCAACAATAAATGAGTAGGGTTAGAGAACTTGCCTGTCTGCTCAGCTACAATAATTGTCTAGCTTTAACTAACTTGCTTTGAAAGACCTAACATTAATAAAGTCGGTCTAATAATTAGTACGGCGTATTTGCATAACTATACGCTTAATAATGAACTTATTTACCACACATAAGTACTAACACATAATTTACATTAGTCAAAACAATATTATTAACCTTATAGACCTTTAATCATTTTAGGTTAATAATTTAATAAGTTCGAAAATATTTTTCTTAAGTGTTGGACACTTATTAAACCCTTAAACAACTTATTACAATTGTTTAATTAAATCATAATTAAATTCAATTTATTTTATTAACTCAATCTCTATTTAATTACTATTTAATCTTGATTAAATAGAAATTAATTAATTAACTCTAGTTATTATTTAAAATAAATAATAACTAATTGTACTTACTTATTATTTAATTATAATTAAATAATAACTAATTATTGACTTAATTTTAACCTTCTTTAATTTAATATTAATCAACCAATAATTAACTAAGTAATTAACCTTACTTATTATTTAATTTAAGAAAATTAAATAATAGCTTACTAATGTTAATCCTCTTTAATTATTATTTAATGTCAATTAAATAATAATTAATTATTTAATTAATTTTAATTATTATTTAAGGTTAAATAATAATCAAATCATTCTTATTTATTATTTAAATTAAATAATAAATTATTACTCTAATAACTTAATTTCCATTAATCGTTATTTAATGCTAATTAAATAATAATTAATTACTTAATTATCCTTATTTATTATTTAATAATATTTAAATAATAAATAATTAATTTATAAATTTTATCTCTCTTTAAGTATTATTTAATAGGCATTAAATAATAATTGCTAATTTATCATCTTTATTTATTATTAACATTTAAAATAATAAATAAATAATAAATTTATTTAACTTAACCATGGTTTAGCTAACTAGATTAATATTTAAAATATTTAAATATTAAACTTATTGAAAAATATCCTCCCCAATATTATTTTTGTATTATTATTATTTTTGTTATAATTTTAAATTAGTTTTTAAATATTTAAATTAATTAAAATTTAACCCGAATGGCATTTTCGTAAATAAGTTGAAAACTGATCCGAGGGCAAAATGGTCAATTCGCCCAAAAAAACACGGAGCGGTAAACTGGTAATTTCGCAGAAAACCGGCGCTCGCTCATTGCGCGCTCCTTCAGAAACAACGGACCAAAACGGTGCCGTTTTGAGAAGCCGTAAACGACTTCCGCGCATTGCGCGGAGTAAATTCTTACGAACGCCAAACGACGTCGTTTGGCTCCGCGTCCCTTAGCCTAATAACCTTCCGCGCATTGCGCGGAAAACCCCTTTTTTTTTCTTCCGGCAGAACGTGAACAATACCCATTTTAATTAAAAATATACCATCAAGTAAGCTTTAAATCCTCAATAAAAATTCAAAAAAATTACCAATCACCTTATATTAATTTATAACATGAAAAATTAATTTTTCATGATTTAATATCATTATTTTTTTATAAAAAATTTTACATCACATAAACTACCACAAATCATAATTTTTTGTGTATAACTACATTTTGAGTGATTCAAACTTTGTTTTTCTCATGATTTAATGTTCTATAATATTAGAACATCAAACCTAAGTTTTATAAAAAATATTTTTGGACATAAATTCCAAAACTTGTTTACACACTATTAAACACATATTTTAGCATATAAAATATACCAAAATACAAACCAAACCTATTAAACTCAAACATGGCATAAATATTACAACTACACATTAATAACAATATTAACATATTTATATTAACATGATGATTTATTTAATTTAAAAACAAACTACATTTAAAATAACAATTACCTTGTTTTAATGACTATCTTCCTTTTTCTTCCAAAGTAGGTGATGAGGTTTGAAGGCATGAACCAAGAACTCATTCTCTTGGTATTTTTGCTCTCAACTATATTTTTTCAACACTCTCAAATGCTCTCTAGCTTGAAAAATGGAAGAAGAAGAAATGACCAATACAAGCACCTAAATTGTAAGTATACTTACAATTTGGATAGATATAAAATCTATATCTATTAAAATTGCCATCATGAGATAACAAGGATACTTGCACAAGAAAGTTAGCCCATGACTTAGTTGGTGAGGATTTTGTGGGAAAAGACTTTCCCAAAAATCAAAACAAGCAACCTAATATTAAATAAATAAAAATAAAACAAAATAAACACAAAACTCATTTTTTTCTCTCTCCTCCATGCAATGGTCGGCTGATGACTTTTTGGTTGTCCCAAAATAATAGTCACTTTTCACTTTTTTAAATAAATAATAGTTTAATTTAAGTATTTTCCAAGTGGGCCAATCACTGGGCTTTAATTTAAAATACCAATTGGGCTTCTATTAAATTGTTTGGGCTACTAAATTGTCAAATTTTATTATTCTTCACTTGGGCTACTAATTGACCCATGTTGGGCTAATTTAATAATTTACACATTAATTATTCAATCCAAGATTAAATAAATAATTAGATTGAATAAATAATTAAATATTCTAACCCATAAGTATTAAATTAAAAAATGGACTAATAAATATTATTATTAATATTTCACATTATTTACATTAATTAATAATCATATTAATTAATTTATTATATTTAATTCACTCATTATATTCAATTTAATTGAATATTTAATTAATAGGAAACTTATCAATTATTTTGATATTAAAACTTTAGGGTTTGTTCACTAATTTAATAACATATTAGTGACCCCCTTTAATTAATTTTAGTAATTAATTACATAATTATTTAATCACATAATTAATTAATCACATAAAAAGATTTAAATAATCTCGTAAAACTAACTCGTTGGAAATTAAATTAATAATTTAATTAATAAAGATGTAGAAATTCTAGGACATTACAGTTAACAATTTAATAATTTAAAAAATATTTTTCTTAAGTGTTGGGCACTTATTAAACCCTTAAACAACTTATTACAATTGTTTAATTAAATCATAATTAAATTCAATTTATTTTATTAACTCTATTTCTATTTAATTACTTTTTAATCTTGATTAAATAGAAATTAATTAATTAACTTTAGTTATTATAAATAATAACTAATTGTACCTACCCATTATTTAATAATAATTAAATAATAAATAATAAATAATTATTCATTTAATTTTAACCTTCTTTAATTTAATATTAATCAACTAATAATTAATTAATTAATTAACCTCACTTATTATTTAATTTAAGAAAATTAAATAATAGTTTACTAATTTTAATCCTCTTTAATTATTATTTAATGTCAATTAGATAATAATTAATTATTTAATTAATTTTAATTATTATTTAAAGTTAAATAATAATCAATTCATCCTTATTTATTATAATAAATTAATTTCCATTAATCGTTATTTAATGCTAATTAAATAATAATTAATTACTTAATTATCCTTATTTATTATTTAATAATATTTAAATAATTAATAATTAATGTATAAATTTTATCTCTCTTTAATTATTATTTAATAGGAATTAAATAATAATTGCTAATTTATCACCTTTATTGATTATTAGCATTTTAAATAATAAATAATAAATTTATTTCACTTAACCATGATTTTGCTAACTAGATTAATATTTAAAATATTTAAATATTAAACTTAATGAAAAATATCCTCCCTAATACCATTTTTGTATTATTATTATTTTTGTTATAATTTTAAATTAGTTTTCAAATATTTAAATTAACGCGAATGACATTTCTGTAAATAAGTTGAAAACTGATCCGAGGGCAAAATAGTAATTTTGCCAAGAAAAACACGGAGGGGCAGTCTGGTAATTTCGCGGAAAATTGGTGCTCGCGCATTACGTGCGTTAAGCCGTAAGCAGGCCCAAAACGGTGTCGTTTTGGAGACACTACTGCTGGCTTCCGCGCGTACGCGCGAAGTAACTTTTTCTTATGCTAAACGATGCTGTTTTGGCTCCGCGTCCGACGACCAAAAAGGCCTGCGCGCATTGCGCAAAAACCCTTTTTATTTTTTTCCCTTTACAGAACGTGAACAGTGTTCCGGTAATACACACTTTAATAAAAATTATACCATCAAGTAAGCTTTAAATCCTCAATAAAAATGCAAAAAAATTATCAATCACTTAATATTAATTTATAACATGAAAATTTAATTTTTCATGATTTAATATATTTTTTTTTTATAAAAATTTTTACATCACATAAACTACCACAAATCATAAATTTTTGTGTATAACTCCATTTTGAGTGATTCAAACTTTGTTTTTCTCATGATTTAATGTTCTATAATATTAGAACATTAAACCTAAGGTTTATAAAAATATTTTTGGTCATAAATTCCAAGACTTGTTTATACACTACTAAACCCATATTTTAGCATACAAAATATACTAAAATACAAATCAAGCATATTAAACTCAAGCATGACATAAATATTACTACCACACATTATTAACTATATTAACATATTTATACGCACATGTTGGTTTATTTAATTTAAAAATAAAAAATAGATTTAGAATAACCATTACCTTGATTTAATGGTTATCCTCCTTTTTCTTCCAAAATAGGTGGTGAAAGAAGATGTCATAAACCAAGAACTCCTTCTCTTGGTATTTTTGCTCTCAAAATATTTTTCTACACTCTCCTATGCTCTCTAGCTTGCAAAGTGGAAGAAGAAAAAATGACCAATACAAGCTCCTAAATTGTAAGTATACTTACAATTTGGATATATATAAAATCTATATCTATTAAAATACCATCATGAGGGTAGTAAGGATACTTACACAAGAAATGGGTTAAACGACACATTAGGTGAAAAGAGGGATCATCCATGTACTTTAAAAATCAATGCAAGCAATCTTTTTATTAAATAAATGAAAAATAAAACAAAATAAAAACAAAAAATTATTTCTCTCTCTCTTCTACTAACATGCTCGGCTGATGACTTTTCTTGTCCCAAAATAATAGTCATTTCCATTTTACTTTAATAAATAAATAGTTATATAAAGTATTTTTCAAGTGGGTCAATTATTGGACTTTATTTAAAATACCAATTGGGCTTCTATTAAATTGTTTGGGCTACTAATTTATCAAATTTTATTATTTTTCACTTGGGCTACTAATTGACTCATGTTGTGCTAATTTAATAATTTACACATTAATTATGCAATCCATGGTTAAATAAATAATTATATTGAATAAATAATTAAATACTCTAACCCATTAGTATTAAATTACTAAATAGACTAATAAATATTATTATTAATATTTCACATTATTTATATTAATTAATAATCATATTAATTAATTTATTATATTTAATTAACTTATTATATTCAATTTAATTAAATATTTAATTAATAGAAAACTTATCAATTATTTTGATATTAAAACTTTAGGGTTTGTTCACTAATTTAATAACATATTAATGACCCCCTTTAATTAATTCTAGTAATTAATCACATAATCATTTAATCACGTAATTAATTAATGACATAAAAAAATTTAAATAATCTCGTAAAACTAACTCGTTAGAAATTAAATTATTAATGTAATTAATAATGACGTGAAAATTCTAGAACATTACACACTTTTCCTCTCTTTGTATATGATACCTCTTTTTTATATTTAGAGAGATCTTTTTCATTTTGTTCGTTGAGAGTTGATAATCTTGTCCGTTGGAGAAATATAACCTTTGATACATTTATTGCTTTATTGCTTATAGATTTCTGTCGTGGATACTGAATATCATTGATGTAGACATTTCATTTGGATATCAGTTTACTTTTGTATCTAAGCTATAACATCAGTCAACTTTGAGGAGAGTTCTCATGAATAACATTATTTATCCATTAAGTTTAGTTTAGTCTCCTCTTGAGTATTTTCATTTATTTCTTTATTCAAAGACTGATGTTATGCAGTAGGTGTCAATATGCTTTCGGCTCTGTCTTCATATCAGCTTACCAAAGATGGAAACTTTTTGGTTATTGTCAACCTGCCAATATGGCTGTTAAGCTTTTGACTTATCTTACTGTCAGTTAGTATCTCAAGATTCTCAATGTTCAAATCTTCTTCTTTTTGTAACTTTATGTCATGTCTGATTTAGACTTACACGAATTTCTTAATCGTATAGTTATTTGAAGATCATAGTATTTGATTTGTCTATCTCTGTGATTTGTAGTTCTACGATCCACTTTACGATTTGTAGGCTTTACGATTAGCTCTACGATTTATCTCCTTATGATCAGCTTCTACGATTATTCTGCCATCTGCACCATGATCGTTTAACATTTTGAAAGTGACTTAACTTTGCGAACTTAGAGTTGTCCTAGATATTTTCACTTTTTGATTATTATTATTTTTTGACTTGTTCTACAATCCATGATTATGCAAGTCTTACGATCTTCTTATATTCTTCTTTCCTTCAATGTCTGTAGCTGTATTTCAGTCTTTACTTTTCTGTTGTACCAGCTCCCCCTCACTTAACCATTTCTGTTTTTAGACTTGTTGATTTGCTTCTTATTTCTCTTCTTTTATTTTAAGCTCTACAAATTAAGGGTTCAGCTCTCTTTCTATAGTGGTAGTCTCGTCCTTGCCTTCACTCTATGTTGTTTGAATTATTTGTTGGAAAGTAGCCATTACTCCAATTAAATCTTTGATCCCAACAGATTTTGATGTTGACATTTATAAATGAATGTTAGCTTGCTTTCATTTTTAGTATGCTAAAAATGACAACCACATGAATGACATCATACTGTACATCTTCTCCAGGTTTTCACCACATACATCCAACGGTCGACTGATGTTTCCAAAATCCAACTAGCCAATAGGTACGAGTAAGCTCTAATTTCCAGATTTCAATTTTTGACGTGTAGAAATTACATCGAGCTCTTCAATCTATGAAGTATCCATTTTTAGTAGTCTGACAACTTTCTCTTCACAAAATGAACTAATCGTATAGATTATATAATACGATATGTGCCTCAATCATGTCTTCGCAATATGATCTGAATCCTTTTATACAATCTTGTCTTCACAATACGAACTGAATCTTTTTATACGATCTTGTCTTCACAATACGATTTAGCTTCTACTATGATCTAGCCTTACAGTTAGATTTTGCTTCTACTGTAGCACTTGCAATACAATTTTGTAGATGCTATATGTTTTTGAACTTGCTATGCCATCTTGATCTTGCAATGTGATTATGAACTTGCTATGCGATTCGACTTGATCATGTCTTTTTACATTGCACTTAGTTTTACTAGTTTTCTTCTCAGTTGTCAACTCTACAAACTTAGAGTTTTACAATTGCGGACTTTTCAATCTTTACGATCCTTGAGTCTATTTTGCGATGTTTGTTTTTGCCTTGCGAAATTTGCATTTGTTAAGCGATCTTTAAGACTCTGCGATCTTTCTGTTGATCTCCTTTTTCTTATACTCTAAATTAGTTTTGCATCTTTTACTATACGATTCATCTTTATTCTTCTGCTATCAGTTGTGTAATACGATCTTGACTAAACATGCTATACGATCTGGTGCTACTTTACGATCTTTAACAACTGGATTTTGCCTTGCGATTTTTGATAGACTAAAGACCTTGCTCTTAATGTCTCTCCAGCAATCTTTGAATTATGCAAGTCTTTGGACCTAATCTATTACATATTGGATAATACTCTATATCTAGATTAACCTAACAAATTTGATCCTATTTGATCCCTAGTATCATTTTACAATAATATTCTTTTAAGGACAATACAGAATTTATCTTTTGGATCAACCTAATAAATTTGATTCATAACCTAACCTATCTTTTCTGTTTGGATCAACCTAACAATTTTGATCCCTAAGTTCTTTTACAAAGATTATTATTTTAAGAACTAAAAAAATATTTATATACTCACATATGTTCTTGTTAATCCTTTTCTTTTCTTTGTTTATATTTCTTTTAAATACAAGGAGTAATAACTTCAATGTAAACATCTATAACACAATATTATATAACAGAATGACTTCTACAAACAGTAGAGTCACATAGCATAAACTTGGAGTATTTAATTGATTTCATCGTTTTGTCATCATCAAATCTAAATGAGCATGTACATAAATTTGTCTAACATAATCAAATAATACAATTTGAACAAAAACCGTCATATGTAACCTAATTGCTAATTAAAAAAGATAATTGCAGGAAAAAAAAATGATATTTTTACATAATTTTTCTCACGTAAATAGTGAGTGAATTTTATATTCATGTGAAAAATTTATGTAAAAATATAATTTTTTTTTTAGAAATACTAGTTTTCAAAAGATAACTACATAAGAAAAAACTAACTTGGTCTCAATTGTAGAAAACCACAATAATCCACCACCCTCAAAAGTTTTCTCATTTATTAAGAAGAATATATAATTGTCATATAAATTTTGGTCTTAAAAAGAAAAATTACATACATTTTCAAGTTGATAAATGTGAAAGTTCTTGTCTATCTATAGTATTCTCAAAGAAAATATAAAAAGTCCTCTGGTGTTCTTTTTTTATTTTAATTTTATGTTTTTATTTATTTTAATATTACATCAATACATTTAATATAAGAACTTATATTAAATTTTTCTTTGAATAATAATAGCTTTAGTTTTTAATTAATAAAAAAAAAGACTTTTCCTAAGTAAAAGAAGTATTATCTATTGCAAATTACCCCTCTCTTCATATTTATAATATATTAAGAAAATATTAAAAATACAATATTTTTAAACTTTGTTATATTTTTAAAATTATCCTTCTTCATGGAACAAACTTAACAAATTAATAATATTTACATAAGTTATAGGTTAATTTATAAAATCAGGATACAATACATAGTTTTGAGCGAATTAAAAAATAAAGACGATAAATAATTTGATATAGTAGTATTTTTGCATGCTACCTCAACTTGACCCCAAAAACAACAAAATAAAAAAATAAAAAAAATTGCTTTTTAGAGCTTTCAAAATATTTTTAAAACGCGAGGGAAAGACTCTAGAGATAAAATTAATTTTATTTTTGGCTTAAAACTTTCGCCCCGAGAATTTGGATGGATGAAAAAGATGGAAAAGTTATATATTTTACATTATTAAAAATGATCATTTAAAATAAATAATATAAGAATCTTGTCCGTCTTGAAATAGTATACGATTGTTCTCTCCTCTTCACTCTGTTGAGTTCTTCTTCGCTTGCTCGGCCGAATTCTACCGCGCTTGCTCACCCGCTTTGGTTCACTTGTCAACCATCAATTTTCCGGTCTGCTGTTTTTTGTTGAAATATCCGGTAAGATCCCCAAATCATGAACCCTAATTTTTTCAAATTGATAATACTTAGATTTGTTTTAATCAGATTTTATCCTCCACTTGTTCGTCTTTATTCATTACCTTGTTTTCATGAATATGGATCCTCTGAGGATCGCACCTGAATAACCCAAAAGAATCCAGTCCATTTCACCCCTTTGGTTTGATTTGTTGAGGAAAATGAATTGATAGCTTTTCTGAGATTCTTCTTCCTAGATGGTAGTTGGGGGTTTTAGTCCTTTTGGGGTTCCATAGATTAATACCCCCTGTAGAATCCAACCTAGAAATAATTTTATTGTTTGTTTCCTTGGCTATATCAATCTCTATTTGTGTTGCATGTGGAGTTTGTGTGAAATGTGGGATCATTCACTCTCTTCTTTTTTTACTGTTGGGAAGGTGCAATTATGAAGCAAAGTCTGTGTGATGTATTGAATCCCACCATCAGGGCGTTCCTGAGAATTTGGTGGCCCAGGGCAAAAAATGAAAATGAGGCCCTTTTCGAAACATAGTCTTCACCAAAAAAAAAACAGTAAAAATAAATAAATAAATAAAAAGTACAAGATGTATCCAAAATAGTGTCTTTCCGGAGGTTAAAACATCATAGTTCGACTACAACAAAATATATGAGAACTTCGACTACAACAAAATATAAGAAGTTCGACTACAAAAAAATATATGAGAATACATTCATTGAAAGATTCTTCTTCCATTTGGTAACCTTCGTGTATAATGTTCATATGAAAAATGTCTGGATATTTTATCCACATAAAATTTGAGATCATTTTCTCTTACTGGACCTTTTTCCACAAACAGATCCCTTCTTTGGTTATCAATGCTATCCCAAGTGCTTGGATCATACATATCCAAAGTCTGACTTGTTCTTTTTCATTAGCGACATTATCATCACATATATCCTCATTTATCTCATTCTCATTTTGTTCTAGATCAACTACCTCTTCATTGAGTTCAATTTCATCGTTTTCTCTCTGTTCTTCAAGCACTTCAATATCAACCTCTACATTATCAACTGAGTTTTCAAGTGAACAATCAGTTTTGGCTAACAATGAACTTATCAAGAGCTCCCTCCTGAGATTGAGTGAGTTATATTCTTTTTCGCTTTTTTTTTTGGACTCCCAGATTGGTGTTTCCTGAACATCTTTACATCAAAAACACAAAACCAAATTGAAGCAAAAATCAAACAACAGACAAGGAGAGTAGAACCTGGCTTCAACTTTCAACATAAAATCTAAACTTTAACCAAACTCTTTCATAACTTCAATGCATATCTGCAATTATAAATTAACAAAAAAATATTATAACTAGGGTTAGGAACTCATAAAATTGCAAATCGCTAAATTAACACATATAATTTCTTATATAATATAAATTCAAAGGTAAAAAAAACTCATCAGTCATCAATTAAATTACTTTTTTATTAGTGTTTTTATCTTCTGCAAGAATTGAGAAATTTAAGAGGTACTTGAAGGCAGATTGAGAAGGAGAGAAAAAAAGAGAAGGAAAATAGATGTTTGCAAGCATTTGGGAAATGAAGGAAAGTAATAGGCGTAGACGCTAAGGTTAACATATATTTTTTTAATTGGTTTAGTTTGGGCTTCAACTCTATATTGGAGTTGGCCTAGTTGAGTTCTTAAAAATTTATTGGGCTTTGAAAATTACTTTTGTATACCTATATCATTATATATTTATATTTTTAATTTCATATATATATATATATATATATATATATATATATATATTGAACAGCCTCGCCCACCATTAAATATTAGCTTTATCTTTGTTATGATAAATTCAAAAAGTAGTCCCAAAGTTATTTGGTTTCTTCCAAAAAATTTCATGTACATGCATTGATTCAGTATGCCTTTCCAATGTGGAGTATATTGCAGTGTTTGGTTTCAGATTTTACTGGGATAGTATTGAACTTTTTAGCCAAATTAACTGTCACAAAGAAAATGACAAATCCTTCGATGGAATTGGAGGTGGTGTATTCAGGGTGTCAATTGTTAGAAAGTTATGTTGGTTATTTTTTTCCTGACTTACAATAGTGGTATAAGGAATCTTATAAGTAGCTTAATATACAAATAGTACTGTAGTAAATATACTGTTACTTCTTTCTAAAGTGAAATTGTCCAAAAGTATTAAATGGGTATGCTACAAATAATGTGAGCTTTGTTTTGGTGTCCCTATGGGAGTATTTTGTAGTCAAAGTTGATTATAAAGTATTTAATAGCCAATTTATTTTGTACCATTTACTTTTCATAGATGTAATTTAGAAAAAAGAAAAAAAAATTTCTTTGTACACACATTTATGGTATACAAGACGATATTTTTGGGAAGGGATCTTGACCATTTGATAATTGATATTTCATGTGCGTGTGCATGTTATATATGGTGTAGTATTCTCGACTCAATAATAACACCTCTTGCCTTGTTCAACGCGGGTGGCATGTGGTATGAGGATGTGGGGTGAGGGAGAAGGAAAAGTGAATGGTGAATATAGGTTGGTTTTACCTAAATTAAGGAATGTTAGGACAAGGCCTCCCCCCAAAACAGGGTCACTCTCATTGACAAATGTGAGCTGCCCTTGTTCTATTTGAGTCGTACCTTACCTGTCATTATTACTAATAGTAGTATTTATTTTTGGTGGTGGCAGAAATTTATGTATTTTGAAAGGTTTTCAATTTCATCAGTCACTGTCATCTAATCTAATCTTATCAATTTCATCATTATTAATTCATTCATTCATGTCATTATTACTAATATATATATATGTATGTATGTATGTACGTGCATTTGACTCTTGTAAAGCCCTGTGTATTATAATTATAATGACATGCTTCTGTCTTGCAGACAGAACTTAGTATTTTTTAAAATTGATAGCATAACCCATAAATTTTCATGCGCTTTGAAGTAACTGTTAAGTTAAGTGTTCTCTTACCATTGTAAATGCAGCTTATAAACATAACACATAAAGAGTATTATAATTTGATGTAGGTATGAACAGAACATTATGTTTCTGGTCTTCATCATAATTTGATGCAAGTCATGTCCTTCTGTTAGGATTTTTTTTTTCTGTGAACAATTTTTTTTTTTACTATTATAAGAATTTTTTCGTTTTGGACTGAGAATTTATTGTAATCATAATTAGAGAAGTTATTAGTATTCGTACACACTATTATTTAGGGTTTTATTAGGGTTCTTTTAAATACTTATTGTATAATATATCTACCAACCTTGTGAATACGTTCCTTTCTTTCTTTTTCACACCCGCCCACTCAGACTTGGACAGAGAAATTTCTCAGTAGTTTGAGTTTGAGATATACCCTTCTGATCCATTCCATTTGTTATTGCTGTTGATCCAGGAAGAGGCGGCGGCGGTGGCAAAGGCAAGTAAGCACTACTAGCCTAGGTATTAGGTAATGTCACTTCACAATTTCATCCATAATATATTCACTGTATTTTACTTCCTTTCTTCTTTCTTTAATTTGCTTGTGTACCCACCCGCACAAAATACAAATCGATATAAGTTTATGTGAAAGATTCCATCTTTATCTTTTCCCTCTTCATTCGTTTTGTTTCGTTTGCAGATTTTCAGGATTTGATATACTCTATTCTTACTATATAGAAGGAGAAGAAGAATGGCTCAGCTTCGTTACTCTACTCTCCCCAATCACTACCACCATCTCAACCCCACTCGCGCCATTCCCCGTCTTCCTGATTATAACAATCTCACTTTCTCTTCCTCCTCCCTACCCTCATCTGCTCCATATCTCTCCATCTCTCCTCTTCCAACTAATCGATTCAACCAGTCCAAGTCCTATATTCCTTGTGCTACTGTTGCCGGTGGTGATGGCGGCTCTGGTGGTTGGAGCGGAGGAGGAGGCGGTGGTGGTGGCCGCGATGATTCCTCCTCCGATGACAATTCTTCCTCATCAGATGGTCTTGGACCTATTGGGGCTTTTCTAAACGGTTGGAGATCAAGGGTGGCTGCAGATCCTCAATTCCCTTTCAAGGTTCTTATGGAGGAGGTTGTGGGTGTTAGTGCATGTGTGTTGGGTGACATGGCTTCTCGTCCTAATTTTGGCCTAAACGAGCTCGATTTTGTCTTCTCAACCCTTGTCGTGGGTTCCGTCTTGAATTTTACCCTCATGTATCTCTTGGCACCCACCCTGTCTTCTTCCAGTGCTAGTTTCCCTTCCATCTTTGCCAACTGTCCTACCAGTCACATGTTTGAACCTGGTCCCTTCAGTCTTCTCAATCGGATTGGGACCTTTGTTTACAAAGGAACTCTGTTTGCTGCTGTTGGGTTTGCCGCTGGATTGGTTGGAACCACTCTCTCCAATGGGTTAATCAAGATGAGGAAGAAAATGGATCCCAACTTTGAGACCCCAAACAAGGCTCCCCCTACCATTTTGAATTCTCTTACTTGGGCAGCCCACATGGGTCTCAGCAGTAACTTCAGATACCAAACACTCAACGGAGTTGAGTTTTTGCTGGCAAAGGGGCTTCCATCATTTGCTTTCAAAACCTCTGTGGTTGTATTGAGAATGCTGAATAATGTGCTTGGTGGAATGTCTTTCGTGATATTAGCTAGGCTGACAGGATCACAAAGCTCTGGTGTTGACGAGGGAAAGGTGGTCATTGTTGAAGAGGTGGAATCTTTGGCTGCTGCTGCGGCTGCTGAGAAGGATAAACTGATACAAGAGGAGAGAAATGAATTTGTTCCCAAGTAGTAATTTTACTTTGTTAGTTTAATCTTGTTGGAAAATAGGCGGGTTTGTTTCCTTTATCAGGATACTTTTCCTTTCCTTTTTTTTTATTTCATTTTTAAATAAAAGAACAAAATTGGGTTTTTAGTCCAGAACCATAGACCATCTTGATTGTTATTGCTTTTGATTCTTTGCTCCTGTGCCTAATTTAAATATGTAAATATTTTGCTTTTGATTATGCATCATCCTTGTATCCTGTAGGCAAACATTTTGTTCTTGTTGAAACTGATAGGCGAATATTATTTTCTTGATGAAACTGCTAGCAGCTGTTTCACAAAAGTACTTTTAAGTTATGATTAGCACTAGGGGTGAAGCATAAATCAAACGAAAACCAAAATAGCGATTGACCTTGTGGTATCAAGGAGGCTGTTGATCCGGATTTCTGGTCCTAATTGTTCTTCAAGTTACTCTTCTTGACTCTTGATCGACCCCTACCCATTTCAATTTCCATTATATCAGTAAATCCTGCTAACAAATAAAAGGCATATACGAAGTGCGTGTCCAAATCAGCTGTCTTAATCTGTTGTCTCAACAACGAGATTGTCATATGGCAATTTTTCGGGCAATTCTTCTTTTCCTGAAAAATCATCTGAATTCCTTGTTCGGGAAATTCACTAGAGCCAAGTACCTCCATTTGGTTCATGGAAGCTGTCGTTAACACTCCAAAACTAATTTTCACTTTCAATCACAAACTCAGTATAATAGCAAGTAAGGGTCGAACCCACATAAAATGATTAATTTATTTTTATGCAATGTAAACTAGATTTGGGGGTTTTGAACTAATTATAATTAACTAAATAAACAAAAGTAAATTAATAAAATCAATTAATAAATTAAAATATTCAATTCTTCGGTTCAATCTCGCCCTTACAATTAATAGATCAATCAATCAAAATATATTTTTATCCTTCCATGAAACTAATAATCCTAGGTAACAACAAACTCTGTTATCCGAAACTTCTCATAATTTTAATCTAACAAAATAAGTTATTCATTAGATTCTAACCATTATACAACCTAAAACAAACTTTCTAAATTTAATATAATGGAAGTATTAATCACAAGAAAATTAGATTATTTTAATCAATAATCTCATAAGCTCGGACTGTTTAACTTACATCATGATAACCATAACAATAAACAAAATCTTGACCACAATCATCTATCACCATTCACTACCAACGATTAGGAACAATATCAATTACACGTAGTATAATTCTTAAATCTAGCAATTGATAATAATTTGATCAACTTAACAGGCCAAAATTAAATCAATTAAACCCAATATCAAATAAACAATTAAAACAGATTATCATAAATAATTTCATATGAGGAAGAATAAATAATATTATTGAATTAATTTAACTATTAATTATAATCGGGTTTGAAATTTTCTAGAACTGAATAATAAAACTAGTCAAACATAATAAAAATAATGTACGAGAAAAACCTGAAAGAGAGAGCTCTTAATTATCTCTAATAATCTGATATATCCCTACTCTAATGTAATGTAATGTATTTATAAAAGTACAATAATAATCTTAAGCTAATGTGAAATTAAAATCCAATTTGGAATAAAAAAGTAACAAAATTCCGAAATAATCTCGTTTCTGGAATTAACGTGCAAGCCAAACGCATCACTCGCTCCAGCTGACCAAGTCAAACGCGCGTCCGCGACAGCTGATGTCAGTTTTGCACTTTCGCGCATTGTGCGACAAGCTGTTATTGCCTTCATGAAACAACGCCGTCTCCTGTTTCAGTGCTGCTTCTTTCAAACCGCAAGCGCCCATGGCGCGCTCCATACAAGCTGCTGGAATTTACGAAATTGCCCCTTCGTGCTTTATTACACTTTTGCCATCCAGTTTTACTGAAATTACCACAATGTCATTAGACTTTTATTTTCCTACAAAATCAAATATAAAATAAATAAAAATAATATAAAAATCCTAAAAACACATAATAATAAATAAAATTCCTAAAATACTAAAAATAAATAAAAAGACATAAATAAAAAGAAATATAAAAATACTATAAAATTAACTAAATTAACATAAATTAACTAAAATCCTATAAAACCTATTAAAACCAAAATAAGCTAAATAATTAAATATTTAAGCACACAATAAATATAAAAACTAAGTATTATGAAATAAAAATATCGTATAATTTAACCCTATTAGTTCACCCAAAAATGGAGCCCTCGTTTTATGGACTTTGAACCAGAGGAAATTGATCAATGCGTGGGAGTTCTTGGAGACGTAAATCTTTAGGGCATTTGAGCAAACAGTGAGAAGGGTATGGATTTTACCTTGTTTGGCATTCTCTTTTGGTCAAGAAGTGAGTATTTTTTGGTTGGTAAGCATTGTAGATTCTCGGAAGTGTATATGAAGATAGGGGTGTAAACGGATATAAACAAATTTGAATATAGCAGTATCCGTATTCGAAAAATTAATTCACTATCCGTATTCGTATTCGGTATCTGGTAAATTTTAAAAATGCTATCCGTATCTGGTATTCGAAATAATATCCGAATACGGATAATATTCATTTCAGTTTATTTTATTCAAATAAACAGATTATTCAAATATTCGAATTCGTTTATCAATCACCTAATATAAAATTCATTCAAATTATTTACAAAAAATAAAAAATATTTTTTGAATAATTACTTATAACTAATCACAATTTAAAGTTTAAACCACACATATTAATGAATGAATATTAATTTATTTATTTTTAATAAATACAGTAATCAATATTTTTTGAATAATTACTTATAACTAATCACAATTTAAAGTTTAAACCATACATATTAATGAATGAATATTAATTTATTTATTTTTAATAAATACAATAATCAATGCTCTAAATTTCAATTCAAATAAGTTTTTATTATTTTTGAAATCCTAAATTTAAAATGAATACTCTACTTATTAATGTTTAAATATCCATTAATAAGTAGATGCCCATTTTATTTGTTAATTTGAAGTAATACTGTAGCGTGTATGAATATTTATAATCTATAATTATAACATTTAAATTATATTTATAACACTTGTTAAATAATACATTTTAGATATATTGTAACACTATATATAACTATAATACGAGGGGGAAATAATGAGTTTTAAAGTATAGTTCATTGATGAATGACTATTAATTTATTTATTTTTAATAAATACAATAATTAATGTGCTAAATTACAATTTAAATATGTTTTCATTATTTTTGAAATCCTAAATTCAAAATGAATGTTATACTTATTAATGTTTAGATGCCCATTAAGAAGTAGATGTTCATTTTATATATTAATTTGAAGTAATATTGTAGCCTGTATGAATATTTATAATCTATAATCATGATATTTAAATCATATTTATAACACTTATTAAATGATACATTTTAGATATATTGTAACACTATATATAACTAGAATAAGGAAAAAAAATAATGAGTTTTAAAGTATAGTTCATTAATAAATGAATGTTAATTTATTTATTTTTAATAAATACAATAATCAATATTCTAAATTATAATTCAAATAAGTTTTTATTATTTTTGAAATCTTAAATTCAAAATGAATGCTCTACTTATTCATATTTAGATATCCATTAATATGTAGATGCTTATTTTATGTGTTAATTTAAAGTAATACTGTAGTGTGTATGAATATTTATAATCTATAATTATAACATTTAAATGATATTTATAACACTTGTTAAATGATGCATTTTAGATATATTGTAACATTATATATAACTAGAATAAAAGAAAAAAGTAATAAGTTTTAAAGTATAGTTCATTAATGAATGAATGTTAATCTATTTATTTTTAATAAATACAATAATCAATGCTCTAAATTATAATTCAAATAAATTTTTATTATTTTTGAAATCCTAAATTTCAAAATGAATGCTCTATTTATTAAAGTTTGATGTCCATTTTATATGTTTGGAGTAATACTATATTGTGTATGAATATTTATACTCTATAATTATAACATTTAAATTATATTTATAACATTTATAATACTTGTTAAATGATCCAAAAATTATATTGTAACACTTATTAATGATATTTATAACAGTTGTTAAATGATACATTTTAGATATTTTAACTTTATAATAGTAAAAATTCATTAACTATACTTAAATCTATTAATATTATAATAAAAGTGTTATTTTCTATTTTTTAAAAGTGAAATGACATATTTTAAAAATAATTTTCGTATGATAGTGAAAACTAATTATTATATGAGGAAGACCATTTAAAAGAAATTATTTTACTTATTTTATATATATATATATATATATATAAGATATTTGGATATGGATTCGAATTCGGATATCAGATTCCGGATATCCGCTATTTGTCAGATATATTTACAGACGGATATTAAACGAATACAAATACGGCTATATCCGTATTCGTATCCGTTTATTTGCGGATACCTTTAAACCGAATACGGATATATCCGTTTTTTTTCGATTGCAAATAATATCTATTTTTTTTAAATGCGGATGAATACGAATTTTTCAGTTATTATTTATAGCCCTATATGGAGAGCGTGACTACTGAGGCGTTCTTGGCCTCTGACAAAGGTGGCGTTTACGGTGGTTTAAGATTTAAGATTAGTAAAATGGTGGTGCAGAGTCAGGTGTGTCTTTTTGTAGTGGAATGTTAACTATCTAGAAGACTAATACATATTAGTATTTATTATTATTCATTATAATTTATGCATAATGAGATAGGAATTTGTAGATTCAAAAAAAAAAAAAGAGGCTTAAAAAAATTGTCACATAACATGACATAATTTTTTTTGTTGGGACAATAAATGAGACACTGTTTGGGATAGCAAGTCCAAACTCACAAAGTGTCTTACAAAAATTCATCTATTTTTTTTTCCCAATAATACTTTTGTAACTAAATAATAGATACTAAGGGTGTATACTAAGTGATGTGTATAGTTGTAGTTGATTGTCAACTAATTACATGTGGACACGTGTAAGTTATCTTTTATAAGAGTTTTTATTTGTATATAACAAATACTTGGTTATTTTTGGGCCTCAAGAATATGCTTGTATAATATGTAATACACTGAATATGAGAATTCCTAGGGATATGCAACAGTATTTTCTGGATTATATCTACCAGAACCACAGCCTAATAATAAGTAGTCCCATAAAAGCCCAAATGGTGAGGCCAGCTACTGCTCTATAACTAGTGGACGAAAAGTTTATGATTTAGGTGCTGCCAATTTATTCAGGAAAAGAAACTTATAGTAGTCACACAATAATGAATTATCATTTATCTCAATTTGTTTTCCACTAAATTTGTTAGTTACACCAAATTTTGTGCCCGACGATGGTTAAAGACAATATACCAATATCTATGTGAATGTGACGATAATAAAAAGGAAGAGTATAAGTACATACAAACCAAACATAATATCATCATCACAGTTAAATAATTACACCCAAGAAACACGTGCATACAATGGAGAACAAGATTATCAGAGATCAAAGAAGAATATATATATATATATATATATATATATATATATATATATATATATATATATATGACTAATGGCATAGTACCTCACGGACAATAGTTTTGCCATGTGCTATTGGTTGTATGCCTGTCAAGATCTCTAAGAATACTGTACCAAGGCTATAAACATCAATTTTGTCTATAAGCTTATAATAATCATGTAGACTTGATAAGTAAGTTTTATACCTACTATTTCGATGCCAACTTGCTTTAACTTTCGCTTGTTCTCATTAGTTTTTATTACTTTTCATGCGTTTATGTCTCTTTTGTAGGTTTCATGCTCCATAGTTTATTATTGGCCATTTCCGCCTTTTTGTGGACAAACCGGCGTGTTTTGGACTAGAACTTGTGCGGGGAGGAAGAATTGCAATTTTTAGGACAAAAGTGGCTCAATGCGGGAGCGATATGCGTGATGAACGGGTGCAGCAAAAAAGATGGCACAAAGTCCAAGACTGGTGCACGGCGCAGCTACGCCGCAATCCTTCACAAACCCTGCGCAGCTGCGCAGTAGCTCTACAGGCTGTTCGACTGGTGCACGGCGCAGCTGCGCCGCATTCCTTCGCATTTGCTGCGCAGCTCCTCTGCTGAGTCTTTGACTGCCGTGAGGCGCAGCTGCGCCCCATTTCAGTACAATCACGGCGCAGCTGCGCCGGTCCTTCGCTCCAAAATCTGAGAAGACTTATTTTAAACGGGCCAATCGCAATCTTCTTGCTACAGTGATCGCGAGGGAGCAGCTTGAGACTATATATACCAGTAGTATCAGTCCAAGGCCATATATAGAAGATAAGAGATAGAAAAGCTAGGTCAAAAGGAAGAAGAGAGAGTGCATTGTTCATTTCATTCTTTGTTTTCTTTGTTCTCTCTTGTTCCTTGTGATTTAGCTAGAGTAGTATAGCTTAGAGCTGGGCATTGGACGTTTGAAGCATTGTGTCAACCTTGTAACTTCGGATTTGAATAAGAGAAACCGAGCTTTGCATTTCTTAACTTTGTTTTCTCTTTCTTTTCATTTGTAGCTTCAATGTATGAACATATGTGGACGATGGTTGTTATTTCTATTATGAACTAACTTCTCTTATGGGATTATAATGAAACCTAGGGTTTAGTTCAATTTGTATGCTTCCTTGTTTTGGCTAAATGATTATGTATGGATTGTCTAATGTGGTTTATTTTAATTGTTTAAATGCTTGATCATCATTTACCATGTTAACTCACACGGAACCGAGATGGGGAGTGTGAGTTTAGAACCGACCATGTTAGCTTGTGTTCATGATTTCACATGACGTTGGATTGCATGATTAGTGCTAAGGATAGACATATCCGAAGCACCACACGTAGTCTTTTGAAAACCTGTGCTTAAACCCGTTTTTCTCTAGGTCACATAGACATATAGTGATTTATTTAACTTGGGTGTTCTTTCCCGTTCTGTTGCCCTTTGGGTCGGATCTGGGTTGGATATGGGTATGATGCAACGAGAGTTGGTCATACTTTAGTTTCGTGTTTTCGACTAACAATCCGAAATAATCAGTTAGGTTTAACAGGAAGTAGCACAGTTGAATGACGCCCTAGGTGAAGTTATAATCTCATACCTCATTTGTCTGCTAAAATCGTTTATTAATTAGTTGTCTTTAATTTTCATAACTTAAATTCATTTCACAATTCCTTAATTTACTTGACACTGTTTAAAGAAACCAAAATAGTTATAAAGCTGCTGCATGATAGTGTAATAGCTATCCATAGTCCTCGTGGGAACGATACTTTACTTACTTTATATTACTTGTTGACCACGTGCACTTGCGTGTAAGTGTTGATTTGTCATACGCACGGTTTGACACCCAACAAGACTACTTAACAATTATGGCACAAGAGGTCAAATTAAATGGATCAAAATCAAAAGGAACTTTCTTCTAGTTCATGTTACTCCAGTTTTCCATCATTTCCACAAACATGCTTGGAAGCACAATCGATTGATAATATGATTGTTTCTCCTTCAATGGTGTTTGGCAAGAATTGAACCTCCTATATGACTAAGTAATAGGGTACCTACTTTTGGCAGTGTAGAGTTTGTAAGAAAATAAATGAAAACTACTATAAAAATTAAAAGAGAGTTATGAAGATATCACCAAATGAATTAAGGTGTGCATAGAGCATTGTCCTTAAGGATAATTTCCGCCCTCTCTGATAATATATATCACTGATGCAAAAGGTCACAACAGATACCCTCCGGGATTCAATAATTCTGTTTTCTCTAATGTACATTCAAATAGAGAAGGTGACATGAACAACCCATTGCCTTTTCTTGAGTTTTAGAATAAATCATTGAAAAAGAAAATATTGTAGAGTAATATATATTATTATATTAAGAAGAAGACTTGCATTCTGAGTTCCTTTTTTTTTCCTACTTTAAGTAGATTAGTCACCTTATTATATTATGCATGGCTGCCTATTTTCTTTGCAACGGCTAGCATATATTCAAGTGGACTGTCTTGCAACAATAATCAACTTAAGGTAGGAATGAATATTATTGATTTTGTAACGGAAGGAATTGGAAGGAAATCAATAAATCTCACTAACTCACTTGACTTTGAAATTCCTTTTAAACTTTATAAAAAATCTAACAATCCCCCACAATTTCAAAGACAAGTATCAAGAGAAATATGAATAAAAATTAAGAAATGAAAATGCAATGTATAAGTATTGATGTCTTTTGGGTTATGAACCAATACATAGAATAAATAAGGCTACATTCACAAAAAAAAAATAAGTGAAACAATAAATTTCTATGAACCACATTCCTTTAGTGTGAATTTAAACACTTATCATTCACATTACAATTTCGAAGCGGGCTTGTTCAACGCAGTTGGACACATTTTCGGTCATGTACCAAATCTGGGTTTCATGAGAGCTTTAGAGAATTTGCCTAAATTCTCATAGAGGCGGCCCTACCTTTACTTTCACATAGCTGTTTTTCATCAAGTGTATTTTGTAGCTTACCACACTATCCAACATGGACTATGAAAACATTAAGAGCTTAAGCTCAAGCCTCATTCGCTACAAATGCACTATGATACACCATAGGGATGAATATTAAATATAAATTAGATAGTGCCACAGCGATCAACCCGTGACTTGTTATTACCCATATGAACCTAATTCCTGGGATCTTCATTTACATAGGTTGGGTTACCATCACTGTTGACCTTTGTTCTAGGCATAATTCCCATCCCCCTCGATGTAATCTCTACAAACCTTTTGTTAAGTGGTTTAGTCAAAGGATCGACTAAATTCATTTCTGACCTTACATACTTGAGTGATGTCACACCATCATTAAGCAGCTGTCGAATATTTTTATGGCTTAGGCGTATATGCCTATTATTGTCATTATGACTTTGATTTAAAGCTTGGCCTATTGCGGCTTGGAAATCACAATGTATAGACACAAATGGAACTAGTCTCTTCCATAAAGGAATATCTGCTAATAGGTTTCTCAACCAATCAGCCTTCGCACTTACAAATCCAAAGCAATAAGCTCAGATTCTATAATGGAACGAGCAACATATTGTTTGCTTGGTTGATTTTTGTAATAGCCCCGAAACCTCATCATATGCTAATGACGATCTCGTGCGTTAATATATACATTTTACCTTTAAAATTATTCATTAAAACATTATACAATTCATAATCTTGTTTATTAAATTTACATTCATCACTTGTCTCAGAATCATAAACTTCACTTTCCTTATGTTAGAACTCAAATCATAAATAAATAAATTATGACCTACTCTATTACATTTCAAAATCATATAATTTATAATTTTACATGACATAATCTATGGATACATTCACCATTAATCACTATCATACATAACCCGGCTTACATCATACCTGCTCCATACGTGCGAGTTTATTATCTATAAGACTTGACTTACAATGATACATTAATCTTATTTCATTACACATTTCTCTGAATAAAACTTACATACATGGTTATCTATACAGATTTACAAAACATAAATCTTTTTATTAATGACAAAGATTAATATTAAAACTAAGACGTTAATTAACTTGTACATTTATAGGTTTACATTTAACTATCTGAATTGCCACATTACATTATTACAAATAACAATTTTTTTATGCTTTCCTAAGCATTTAGCATTCCTTACCCTTTAGCTTTACCGAAAACTCCGGCCTTCTCGTACTTTGCTTGAAAATGTCAATTTATGGCAAGAGTGAGTACAAAGGCTCAACAAGTCTAACAGATAACACATTTCATGTTTGCAGTACATATAAATACGTCATGTATTCTTTACTTTACCATGCTGTGCATTTTTGAGATATAAATGTCACGTATTGCATTTGACAGTTAAAACACATAGTTGCACAAAGTGCACATTTTGAAACATTTGATGTCACATAATCTGTCAAAAAATCACATAGAACAATTATTACATTTCAACAAGTATGAAAAACTTGCTTGATAACCATCAATAAACTTAACCTTTTACGCTTCTCCAAACGTCTTTCATATCCATCTTGTTGATTTGCTACTCCGAACTCTATCTGTCAACATTGAACCTATATATCATTATAGGATCATAATATGTTCTATAACCTTTTTTCAATCTTAAATCATAAATACTAGACCATTCGTCTCTAATCATTTCACGTTTAATGTATTATATCTTATATAAGTTAATAATACATTACAACTCGTTCCCGACCTAGCTTTTACTTAGCTTTTCGGTATGCTATATTATACCGTTTCTTATTTCATTATGCCTTAACACCCTTTATATTAATCATTTTTTTTATCAATCTAGAGCTTACATAACCTATTTCTATCATCCCACATCAAAACATAGTTTTTTGGAAATTTCAATTTTTTTTAATGAACAGTAACCTCGCCCCGGTGCCAACTGAACTCGCTGGCCGCGAATTCTTCTCAGCCATGAACAATAACTTGGTCCCAGAACAGTGTTTAAAAATCAAAAAAGTTGATTTTTGCAGTACCTTTGTTGATTTTTAACTTCGTCATCTTACATTCAATTAAACTCAAATTTGAACCATAACTAGGTCTAACTACCTAGTATTTTATAAAAATATTACTTTACTCATTTAGCTTCTTAAAATTATCGAAGCAATAGCCTATATAAGGACGTTTCAACTCATTTTAATACTTGGAAATTTTTTTCCACATTTTCGTCAACTTTATGATTTTTGGTTATTCACTTTTAATGTTCATTTCGACACTTGTCTAGACCTTTCAAACAACTTAACATTGCACGAGGCGGGATTTGTCTGTAAAAATCCATTTTAGGTCGAAACTATTAATTTCGATCGTTCGAAGCGTATTTTCGTTTTAACTTTCATCTGTTGACCACCATATCAACATAGACATGTGTAATAACATAAAATTAAGTTATTTAACTTCATTTCATCATTAATTTCTCAAAATTGCCAAAAATCTCTTTTAAGTTGCATTTTCATCAACTTTACGAATTTTTTCATAAAATTCACTTTCAATTCTTAAACTCGACTTTTCATACACTCTTTAAAGAGTTCATTTTAAACCTTTGCTGGATTTTCACGTTCTTGTCAATTTTCCTTTTAAGACAATTTTTCTAATTTTCTTTCATTAATTCATTTCTTGCTCATTTAAATTGGTTTTTCTTTCAATCGACCGACTACGTCGTTCATTTTTTACTGCACTACCTTCACAGAGTCTCATTTTATAGCTTAATTAGTCATTTAATCATAAATCGATTAAAACTTTTACATAACTTACAATTACGTTTTTAATTTCTTACAAATCTTCTCGGTTCCACATTTAATCAATTTTAATTTTCGACATCTCAAATAGTCAAAATGCGCACTTTTTCATAAATCCCTTTTTAGAAAAATGAACCCTGATCGGATTACCAAAATTCATTCTCTGTTATCTTTTTACGCTCATATTAATATTTTATGACTTTTACGTCATTTCGTTCATTTACTTAATACATATATGACAATTTGCGCCATACATGCATTCTACATTCCTTCGACTCGTATTTGAGAGTATTACCTTCTGTATTTACATCTTGTATAAATACATAATTCATTTCAATCAACATTCCTTTCTGCACATGCTGCCATACATTACATTGTCATTCTCGTAACCTAGCCTCTCAAGGTCTATTCATCAAGCTAGTTATTTTCGTTTATAACTAAAGCTTAATTTACATATTCTTTCATCATTTTACTTTTCTCTCTAAATATTAATTTTTCTTTTTATTCATTAGATTAAATATATATATATATATATATATATATATATATATATATATATATATATATATATATATATATACATACATACATTAAATCTATCACATTCTGACACACTACAGTGTCTTATAATAATTTTTTTCTGACTACCTTATCATATGTATTACAATCTATCTTTCGCCTTTAATCCATCATATTTTCATTAAATCATAGTAAATTATATTATATATAATTTCAATATATATCAAGCCACTAATGTACCTTAAATTAGTGATTGGTCTCATAACCTCTATAGATCTCTTTTTACATCAAGAGTCTCTCTTTACGAAATTAACCACATATGTCATTCTTAGCACATTAATTAAATAATAAAGTATATTTAATCACTTATTAATATTTTATGTCCTTCTAAACTAGGTTTTAACTTTTAACATTTACTTGATTAACCAAGATCCTTATTTAGAAATCTTGTTAAAAACCTAGGATGTCACATTCACCCCGTCTTCAAAAAAATTCGTCCTCGAAATTGGTACTTATTTATCCCTACTCATATATTACATACATATCTCTTTGCTTTTCATTCATCATAACTAGGTTTTCAACTAACCTTTATATTCTTTTCTTTCTCTACCCATCTTACCCATTTCTATCATTTATTCTAGAACATTGGAATATCTTTCAGAAATCTTCAACAATTGTTCAATAATTGTGAAGTAGCATGAATAAATAGGAATAAACTTTTCCTTTAAAAATAACAAAACTTTTTATCTTTTGCTAAGGGGTCACAAAGACCATGAACACGTTAAGATTATTAACAATCACAAAGACTGAGAATATCCAAGGGTCATAAAGACCAGGAACATCAGTTAAGACGCAACCATGCCACTCTTCTTCCTTTGGCCGTCATTGGTACGCTAGGTGATCTGCGTATTGTACCCCTTTTATTGTGCACTACATTTTTCTTTTCTTTTTGGGTTAAAACACATTAACCAACCCATATATCCCATTTTTCAAGGTTGTTCACGACTTTAAACATATTTTGCTTTATTCCTTTCTGGATTTAAAAATATTTACTCATCTATTTAGCAAAATAGTCTATCCGAAACAAATGACATAGACTCATATCTTTAAACCATCAATACATTACAAACTTGAAACTTTTCAAAAATTCATTTTTACAATGACTTCATCACATTACAACATGTAACGATGTATCAGTGGTTCATATTTTCACCTCCACATCTTTGTTACCATGCTCTAAGAATTCTATCATTAATTCAAAATTTGAACTCATTTTCATAAACTAAAAGGAAAATCTTTTTGAAGACTTCATAATACCGTACCGTCATAAAAGTACGTTGAGAATTCCGTCATTTTATCATTCTACACCATATTCAACAGTGTGACAATGATTTCATAAATACATTTTAAAATTTCAAATAACTTTTGTCTAGCCGAATAAATTGACATAGACCCATGAATAACGAAATTTAAAAAAAATTACAGTTCGATACTTGAACAAATCATTTTCGATGCACTAAAGTGTGAGAATAAACACATTTTTAAAACATTGATGATCTCGCATAGCTAGAAGAGTTGGATTACTTACCCAATCCTAATTACATTTCTTTTCTTTTCTTTACTCCTTCAATCATTACTTATAATTCTATCTCTTTTCTATTTCCTTAATCTTAGCCAATTTATAAGGACTAATATTCTCACCCTATAGCTATCTTTTCTAACCCTTAATGTTCATCAAACTTGACACACATTATGGGATCAGAAACTTACCGCAATAATATAAGTTTAGGAACTTTTCCTATTAATATGTAGTTCAATAACAAATCAAGAACTGTCCATACGCTTAGAGGTTTAGAAACATATCATGTGATTACAAGTCATGAACTTATTACCATAAAGGTGAGTTTTAAGAACTCGCAACTAACCTTAATCTGTCTCACTTCCTATATATTAGGTATATATATATAGAAGAAAAGAATCACCTTCTCAACATATATAACTGATATCATGACGCTGGATCTCCACTGATTATCATTATAGAAAGCTAAGTGGTTGTGAAACCAAGTACAAATCCCCGCCTATACAAAGAAGTGTACAACTCAGCCACTACCATGAATTCTCAATGAAAATCCCACATACCCCTAAGCTTTCCTTAACTTTACCTTTCCTTAACCTGATATGAATTTTATCTATTCATATCTTACAATTCATAACTCATAAAGAGTTCCTTTATCTTTGTTTACTTAATGATTCTTTAACCCTTTACCATTTCTTAATACTGAATCCCCAAAATTGGTTTCTTCCTTACTCAACTTCTCTAGAGTTCATTTCCTTACCATTCCTTTCTTTTTTACAAAAGTCATAGCCTACGGTACTCTTACCTAAGGATTATAACCTATCAGCTCTTATACCAATTGTAATAGCCCCAAAACCCCATCATTTGCTAATGGCGATCTCATGTGTTAATACATACATTTTACCTTTAAAACTATTCATTAGAACATAATATAGTTTATAATCTTGTTTATTAAACTTACATTCATCACTTGCCTCAGAATCATAACCTTCACTTTCTTTATGTTAAAACTCATATCATATATAAATAAATTATGACCTAGTCTATTACATTTTAAAATTATATAATTTATGATTTTACATGACATAATCTATGGATACATTCACCATTAATCACAATCATACATAACCCTGCTTACATCATACTTGCTCTATACGTGCGAGTTTATTACATATAAGACTCGACTTACACTGATACATTAATCTTATTTCATTACACATTTCTCTGGAAAAAAACTTACATATATGGCTATCTATACAGATTTACAAAACATACATCTCTTTATTAACGACAAAGATTAATATTAAAACTAAGACGTTAATTAACTTGTACATTTATAGGTTTAAATTTAACTATCTGACTTGCCACATTACATGATTACAAATAACAATTTTTTTATGCTTTCTTAAGCATCTAGCATTCCTTACCCTTTAGCTTTACCGGAAACTCTGGCATTCTCGTACTTTGCCTAAAAATGTCAGTTTATAGCAAGAGTGAGCACAGAGGCTTATCAAGTCTAATAGATAACACCTTTCATACTTGCAGTACATATACATAATATTAGAGTTCATGCCCTAGAGACCAATTAATTGATGTAATTGCTTAACATTTTTTGATATTATATATGATTGAATAAATGAATTATTTTATTATAATTTTATTTACTGTGTTATATAAATGTTAGTATAATAAAAGTCCTTAGAATAGTTATACAAATTATATAGCTTCAAGTATGTGACTTAAACATGAGATTATATAATTATAATTAGTATCATTGTTCTTAAATGTCCCTAGTCGAGTATCGTTGTTAATGGGACAACAATGATACATTGTGACTAGTATGTGGATTAACTGATGGTCAAATCTCATTGGTCATAAATATATGAGATATTGAGTCAATGCATAGGTACATGTTAGAGAACAATGCACTTGACAAACCCACCATGAGAATTCTGTGTTGAGCATTATGCAAAGTGTCATAAGAAATTCTCATAGTGACAATGATGTAATGATCATCCGACCTAAAATTACCATATTATTACACGAGAATTTATATACTTTGATATCATCAAATGTCACCTTTAATAGGGTGGACAATAAATGTGATTATTGGGTACATCATGAATCGTGTGAGGAATATAAGTGATCTAGATGAAATTTAACCTTCCTAAATATTATGGGTGATATTCATAGGCCTCTTGATTGAGTAGGACTATGAAATGCATGGTCATGCTCAAATAGTAATTTATTTTATATAATTTACTCATTGATCGAGAAAACTTAGATTAAATTATGAAGAGTATGACACATTCCATGTCTCGAGTTTAATCTAAGATGTCAAGGTTAAAATGATTAAATTACATTGAAACATTGGTCACAAAAAGGTTGCATCAAATCACCGATCTTATTATTATTTGGGTAGCAGTGATGCATTACTAGATGCCGCTCACTGTTTATAATTTTATAATATGATTTTAAAATTATTACCAACATAATAATAACCTATAGGGTCAAACACTTAAAACGTATTTAAAAGGGAGTTAATTTAAATTGTAATGATTTAAATATGTCAATATGATTGATAATATTTAAATTACGAATTTAAATTAATAGGGTAACTTGTATAAATGTATATTAATTAAGTAAGACTTAATTAAGATATAATATATATAAATTCAAATTTTATTTTTCTAATTGGATTAGGTTTTGGTTAATTCCTTTTGACTGCTACATATATATGATATAACAGCAGCTTTCTTTTACGCACGAGGAAAAACTAGAAACCTAACCCTATCTGCTTTCAGAGACTAGAGAGAAAACTTAAGAAAAATCCAGATCTTTGCGTCTAGTACCGCAGCTCTTTTTGCAGCAAATCGTGCGACGATTCGCGGGGCGTTCGTGTGGATACCATAAAGGCGCAGTTCTGTTGGATTAGGAGATTTGAAGCTGTTCCAGAATCATTCATTGTCCCCATTCAAGCTCGGATAATCGATAAAATAAATCTAAACCTATGAATTAATATGTTTTCGCATGGATCCTGTTTTAGGAATTTGGAAATTGTTTTAAAAAATTGAAATTTCGCTGCGTTTATGTGTCGAAAACCCTACACACGCGTCATGCATTATTTACTTTACCATGCTGTGCATTTTCGAGATATAAATATCATGTATTACATTTAACAGTTAAAACACATAGTTGCACGAAGTGCACAGTTCAAAAATTTTGCTGTCATATAGTCTGTCAAATAGTTCACATAGAACAATTATTACATTTTAACAAATCTAAAAAACTTGTTTGATAACCATCATTAAACTTAACCTTTTACGCTTCTCCAAACGTCTTTCATATCCATCTTGTCGGTTTGCTACTCCGAGCTCTATCTGTCAATATTGAACCTATATATCATTATAGGATCATACTATGTTCTATAACATTTTTCAAACTTAAATCATAAATAGTAGACCACTCGTCTCTAATCATTTCACGTTTAATGTATTATACTTTACATAGGTTAATAATACATCCCAACTCGTTCCCGACCTTTTACACAAGTATTACCATGCTTTTACTTAGCTTTTGAGTATGTTATATTATATCATTTCTTATTTCATTATACCTTAACACCCTTTACATTGACCATTTTTTTTTATCAATCTAGGGCTTACATAACCTATTTCTATCACCCCACATCAAAATATAGTTTTTTGGAAACTTAATATTTTTTCTAATGAATAGTAACCTTGCCCCAGCGCCGACTAAACTCGCTAGCCATGAATTCTTCTCGGCCGTGAATAGTAACTTGGCCCCGGCGCAATGTTTAGAAATCAGAAAAGTTAATTTTTGCACTACCTTTACTGATTCTTAACTCCTTCATATTACATCCAATTAAGCTCATATTTGAACCATAACTAAGTCTTAATACCTAGTATTTTACAAAAATACTACTTGACTCATTTGCCTTTTTAAAATTATCGAAGCAATAGCCCGTAGAAGGGCGTTTCATCTTATTTTTATAGTTCAAAAAAATTTCAACATTCTCGTCAACTTTGTGATTTTTGGCCATTCACTTCTAACGTTCATTCCGACACTTGATTTAGCGTACATAAATCATATAATACTTTTATAGACCTTTCAAACAACTTAACATTGCACAAGATAGGATTTGTCCGTAAAAACCCGTTTTAGGTCGAAACTATTGATTTCGATTGTTAGAAACGTATTTTTGTTCGAACTTTCATCTGTTGACTACCATATCAAAGTAGACATGTGTAATAACATAAAATTAAGTTATTTAACTTCATTTCATTATTAATTTCTCAAAATTACCAAAAATCACCTTTAAGTTGCATTTTCATTAACTTTACGAAATTTTTCATAAAATTCACTTTCAATTCTTAAACTCTACTTTTCATACACTCTTTAAAGAGTTCATTTTCAACTTTTGTAGTATTATACTACACATAAATGAATTGTTCCCAATTTCTTTACTTTCAACATATGTTTATATGAATATATTCCCATCTTAACCAATTTTAGCGTTCAAATTCATACTTTCTATACTTTTAAGCATTTTTCATGCTATCTTTCATATAATTATACTTCATATACATATGTTCAACCTTATAGCTCAAGGTTTCACTAAAATCTTCTAACTCTAGACACTTTTTCTTCCATAATTCATAATATCAACCATACATATATACATAGACAAACATAAATCAAAGTTTTAAGTGCAAAAAACTTTTATAATTTCATGGATAATTAATCTTCTTACATAGGAAGTTTCACCATGGTGAGAGCTTCATCTTTTCTTCTTGCTCCAAGATCATCCAAGCATCCAAGTTACCTTGATCAAGTTCTCTCTCTCTCTCTCTCTAACTTCCTTGGCTTCTCTCTCTTTTTCTCTCTCTTAGGGCTGATTTCCAGCAAAATGAAATGAAGGAGAGCATTTGCTTGCTTTTTGCTTAATTTATGAGGCTTAACTAGGCTTAGTTAAGTAAAATAATCATGGTTAACACATCCAAGGTCATTTTGGTCATTTCACATAATTAGTCAAGGGTATTTTTGTCATTTTACCTCTTGAGACACAACGGTCATTACTTAATTTATCAAGGGTATTGTAGTCATTTTACCCCTTTAGGACACAAAGGTCATTAATTAAATTGTTAAGGGCAATTTGGTCATTAGCCCATTTTGCTAAATTTTCATTTTCTTGTCAATTTTCCTTTTAAAGCCATTTTTTTAATTTTCTTTCATTAATTCATTTCATGCTCATTTAAATTAATTTTTCTATCAATCGACCGACTACGTCATTTATTTTTCATTGCGCTACCTTCACGTAGTCTCATTTTATAACTTAATTAGTCATTTAATCGTAAATCGATTAAATAACTTTTACATAACTTACAATTAAATTTTTAATTTCTTACAAATCGTCTCGGTTCCACATTTAATCAATTTCAATTTTCGATATCTCAAATAATCGAAATACTCACTTTTTCATAAACCACTTCCTTGAAAATCAAATCCTGATCAGATTACCAAAATCTATTCTATTTTATCCTTTTACACTCATATTAACATTTTATGACCTTTGGTGGGGCAGGTTTGTCATTTCTCTTCTTGTGTCTGCATTGCCCAGCAAGATGTTCAGAGTTACCACATATAAAATACTTATCTTTTTTCCTATTAATTTGATTCAGCACCTTGAGATGTTCATTTTTGATGTTGTTGTTACTCCCTTCTTTCTTGTTTCCATGTTGACGATTGACATTGTTGCTATTGTGCCCCTCCACCAACTTCACCATTGTAGCAAGCTCCCAAGTAGCGATTAACATAGCAAAATCGAAAATTATCTTTAAGATTGTAAGAAAATAAATAAAAACTACTATGAAAATTAAAAGAGAGTTATGAAGATATCAGCACTGTCCTTAAGGATAATTTTCATCCTTTCGATAATATATATCACTGATGCAAAAGGTCATAGTGGATATCCTCCAGGATTCAACAATTCTATCTTCTCTAATGTGCACTTAAATAGAGAAGGTGAAATGAACAACCCATTGCATTTTCTTGAGTTTTAGAATAGATCATTGAAGAAGAAAATATTGTAAAGTAATATATATTATTATATTAAAAAGAAGACATGCATTCTGAGTTCCTTTTTTTTTTTCTACTTTAACTAAATTAGTCACCTTATTATATTATGCATGGCTGCCTATTTTCTTTGCAACAGCTAGCAAATATTCAAGTGGACTTGTCTTTCAACGGTAATCAACTTAAGGTAGAAATCAGTACTATTGATTTTGCAACGGAAGGAAATCAATAAATCTCACTAACTCACTTGACTTTGAAATTCCTTTTAAACTTCATAAAAATTTCTAACAGAGTTATCATGAATCCTTCAATTAGTAATTACTACAATCATTTTCAATAGCAAAAGATAACATTTAGTCGGGATCAATATATAATGCTCAGCTAAGTAACTTGCTTGCTAATATTAGTCAGCCATTCAGATAATTCAATATTTTTTAATATCATATCGAGTTCGAATTATAATTTACTGGTCTCAACTAGGTTTCGGGCATAACACCTGTACCAATTAAAAATTGGACATGTATTAGTATCTGTTAACGCCAAATTTTGTATCACCCGTTTAAATCACAAAATAATGGATAAAACTAGACGCTAAACACAAATAAGTCAAAGAAAATTAATGCAAGAACACCGAAAATATACGTAGAAACCCAATTGGGAAAAAACCACAGAAAAAGAGATGAATTCACTAGTATAATAATGGTGTTTACAGATTTTTCTAAAAATAATAGAGAGCTTATATGCTGAAAAATAATGATTTTGTGAGTAAATAATAATAATAATAATAATAACAACAACAACAACAACAACAACAACAACAACAACAACAACAACAACAACAACAACAATAATAATAATAATAATAATGTCCTTAACGCTTTCATGCAACACCGTATATATACAAGTGTGCAATCATCCTAAAGGGATTGGAATTAAGAATCCTTTTCCATGTAAACGTACAGTTCACTAGTTGATAGATCCAATTCCACTTAGGCTTCTTTGTAACATCCAAATAAGGAAACAGAATTCCCTTAAAATAAGGATTATAATATTCCTTATCCCAAATTAAATAAGAATCCATATATCAAATTAATGGCCCAACTCAACAAACTACTATGGGCCAACCCAAACCTGGGCCAAAATAATATCACCCTAACATTGCCCCCCACTCTCCTACTTTTAAGAGCCTAATATAGGAGAGTAATTCAAATAATCTCATTCCCTCGTAACTGGCCATACCTAAACAACACTTAACCCCCTCGTCTGATACACGATAATTCTTAGTCCAATACATTCCCCCGAAATTTAACGTGTGTTGAACTCCGTGTATCCTATCCCATCAATAAAAAAAAACCCCAAAAGCCACTTTCCGGGCACACTATTTCATTTCTTTAACTCTTTCATCCTCCTTGCTTTAGAAAACCCCCCTCCAAAATTACTTCACCCTTCGTAACCCATGGCTGCCCAAGGTCAAGCTTCCTCTTCCCAAGCACCAAAAAATCGTCCACCTCCGTTTGATATTGAGAAAGAAAATGTCATTCAATAAAATTACAAAGACGCTCCAGTAGCAAACACTTCCTCCTCCATCACCCATGCTCAACTCAACTCCATCTGTCACGAATACCAAATCCCCCTCCAATATGAGCTCCGAATCCCCGAACCTCACAAGAGAATGTACTGGCAGCTCGAAGGAGGGTGGATGGGAGTACCCATTTGGACCCTGAAGCACGGCGTCTGATTCCCCCTTCATCCTTTCATAATCGAATTCTTAAGGTTCATGGGAATTGGGATTTCTCAATTAGTCCTTAATTCCTACATCCACCTCAGCTGCTTCATCGCCCACTGTAAAGATCAGAACATTAAACCAGCCCTAGATTTATTTCTAAATTACTTTAAGCTCATAAATTCAAAAGAAAAGGGTTTCAAAATCTTAACCCGATAATCTAATCGGAAAGTGTGGATGGCAACCCCTTCAAGCAACAAAGGGTGGCATTCATCCTGGTTCTTCCTCTAAAGAACCGACACTCGACTTCTTCAACCTCCTTAGGTTTTGACCACATCAAGGATGTCCGAGAAGCTGACCTCGAAAAGCTGTTGTCCATGATGCCGACCATATTTTGGTCAACCAATCTCCTCAGCGATCCAGACTGGTTGTTCCTTCACGGAACTAAGTATCCAATCCTACTTTAAGATATTTTAACTTATCCACCAGGCTTAATCTTTTGTTTTATCTCTTGTTCAGTGATACTCTTCCGAAATTCGAAAGGGAACATCGCTAGTCAACCCCCGGTCACTCAAAGACGATAACAAAAAGGCCCTGTCTTTACACCCTCACCTATCTCCTCGGAAGAATCCGAGCCTCCCGCCGAACCCCTAATCCGAAGACCTCGAACCTCCTCCTCCTCAGCAATCTCGAAAGAGACCTCAATTCTCTCTTCCAAACCATCCCCAAAAAACCCAACTTTCACCCAAGAAACCGAATAAACCTAGCCCTTCACAGGGTCAGCCCCCCAGACCACGAACACCCCACCCTTAAACCAACCTTCATCTTCCTTAATTAACCCTTTGGAATCTTCAAAGGGAAAAGGCCCTACATCATCATCAGCTAACTCTTCATCAGGCGCCTTAAAAGGAAAAGGCCCGGAAATAACAAAAAAATAAAGTGCTTTGGAGATGTTATACTCCGAACTCAAAAAACATATGAAAGCCAAAAAAATTGAAAACCCCCCACTCGCCAAGATCTTAATCAGATTCGCCCAAATCCCCTCCCCAAAAATCTAGCCAACCAACACCCGACCAACCTAGACCACCAATTTCTAAATCTTCCAAACAACCAACCCCCAAACAAAATGATCAACAGACATCCGAGCAACCCCGTCAATAAACACCAGGACAAACCAAAAAATCAGTTGGCAAACGACCAATTTCTGACCAAGCTGAATCATTGAAACAACCTATACCCGAAACCGACCATTTCCCGCTTGGACATCCTCCTAAAAAACCATCAAACAATCCTGGCATAGCCCAGACACCCCTGACATTCTTCCCAGATGACGCCAATCTCCCAATCCCCTTCTCTGCTTACAACAAGTTCAACTTCCCGGCTGACAATGAAATGTTTCATGACTACACGGATCGGGAGCTTATTTTGGCCACGGCAATCCACCAAGGCCAAGTAAGATTCCTTTTGCTCCAACTTTTCCAAATGTTTTTGACTCTTTTATTTTGACAAACTTCCATTTATCAGGCCCTAGCGACATTCAGCCGTCTCCTTGGTCGGGAAACCAAGCCAAACAATTGTGATGAAAAAATGAAGAAGATGAAGGCAAAATACAAAGTCATAAAAAAATAAGAAGAAGAAACTTGCCAAAGATAACACAAGCCTTCAAACATCCAACGACAACCTTCAACAACAGTTCGAGATCATCCTCGAAATGAAGAATCAAAAAACTGAAGAGCTTACTCGACTTTAACTTGAGAATTCTGAAATTGTGAAAAGAGCTTAGAAACAAACCGAAGAGATCGTCGAACTGAAGAAACAAAACGAATAGTTAACTTCTGACATCCAACGACAACAAAACGCAAATGAGATCTTGAGAGAACAGGCTCGGCTAGGGACCCTTGAACTACGCCATCAAATCCTTGAAGAATATAAAGCTTCAACTGAACTTTTGGAAAAAATAATAGATTAGTTCAGCAAAGGATTCCAAGCTACAATAGAAAAGGCAACAAGAGCCGGTGTGGACCCTTCCATTTTCATTGATTCTGACTCCGATTCTCCCGAAGACAAGAACTGATTTCTACCTTTCCTTTTTCTTTTTTTTTTAATGAAATGTAAATTACACTTATCATTAATGAAATTTAGAATTTTATTAACGTCTTGTTCAAACATATAATGAGTATTAAAAATTCCCCATAAAAAAAAAAACAAATCCTACCAAGCACAAATAGATAAATTAAACTTCCCGAATTACTAAAAATATTTTCTTAATCTAGTTGCATGCCAAAAATTCTTCAAATCTATCCCAAACATATCTCGAAGTCGATACGTTCCATGCTTTATAACTTCAATGACTTCATACGGTCCCTCCCAGTTCAACATCAATTTTCCTGTATTCAAAGGTGTAGATGTTTCAGCCTCCCGAAGAACTAAATCCCCGACTTCAAAATGGCTCTGTTTAACCCTTCGATTATAATGCCTTGCTGTCCTCTGTTGGTCCAAAGCCAATTTTATTACCGCAATATCCCGAACCTTATCCAATAAATTTAGATTAAATATAACTTATTAAAATTCACCACCCGAAAAGACGGAGAACCAACCTCTACCGGAATTAAAGCTTCAATTCCATATGCTAGCCGAAAAGAAAAATCTCTTGTTGTTGACCAGGGAGTCGTCTGATAAGCCCATAAGACACTAGGAAGCTCCTCGGGCCATCTTCCCTTAGCATCATCAAACCTAACCTCCTTTTAATTCCGTTTAATAAAGTCTTATTTGTTACTCCAACCTGCCCATTGGCTTGAGGATGGGCCACTGAAACCCTCCGATGTTGTATCTCCAAGTCTTCAAGAAATTTTTCGAATTCAACTCCTACAAACTGCAACCCATTATCGGATACCAAAACCATCGAGATCCCAAATCTAAAAACAACGTTTTCTTTAAGAAAGTGAATACAATCCTGCTCGGTCATTCGCCGAAGTGGCTTCGCCTCCACCCATTTTGTCATATAATCGATTGCCACAATCATGTAAGAAAATTGACCTTTGGCCTTCGGCATAGGTCCTACCAGATCGACCCCCTAAACTACGAAGGGAACAGGGGACAATACCAAAGATAATTCTTCGGGTGACCGATGCACAACAGAACTATTCAACTGACACTTTAGACACTTCTGCACAAACTCCTTTGCTTCCCGAAACATCGTCGGCTAATAATATCCTTGTAGGACCAGTTTATATACTAAAGACTTAGTTCCCATATGGTCCCCACAAATGTCTTCATGTACTTCCCGAAGAGCATATGATGCTTCCGTCGGGATAAGACATTTTGCCAAGGGCCCCGAATACGTTCGACAGAAGAGATCTCCATCGATCAGGCAAAAATGAGCACTCCTATACTTTATCTTCTTCGCTAAGATCTTGTCGGTCGATAACTTACCGTCAGCCAGATAATCTAAGTACGGTGTCAACCAGTAGTTAGACATCTCCAAACAATTAACCTCCTTCCTCAAAATGCTAGGTTCGACTAACTCCTCGATGTGTATTGACCCAGACAAAGACTCGTCTGGGGTTGGAAGATCCGATTGGAAGACATGTTTTTCACAATAGAATTCATGAATCCTTTCATCTGAAGCCATTCAAGTACATTGGCATATATTTTCACAAACGAAATATAGTGTGATATAAGTTATTTACAATTTTATATATATATATATATATATATATATATATATATATATATATATATATATATATTAATTTATAGTTTTTTTTATCATTATTTGATCTAGTATTATCACGTCGTTTTATTATATTTCTAGTTAATATTTAGAAAGATAGAAACTAAAAACAAAAAATTGCTACAAGTCCTTTCATGAACGTGTCTTTTATTTTGAAACGAAATGGATATTAATTTGGTGTCCGACTTGACGATCCAGTGTTCATATAAATAGGTAGGATGCAAAAATATTAGAACATGCAATTTTTTTATATAATTTGTTGATATTTTCAATGACTTTATGGTAATAATAAAATTTGAGTTGAGATGGCTATATGTAATGGTGATTCACAACTTTAAATTAAATAAAAATAATAAAATCTGAGCTGAGATGACTAGAGTTTCGTAAGTTACATTTGTTGGAAAGGAAAATGCGCCTCGACTTTAATTTCTTGTAATGTAAATGTGAGAAATTAAGGGTGAAGTGGGTCCAAATTAATGGCCACTATGCCAAGAGGCTTTTGTGCTGTCAATTTGACGAGATTATCCATCTATGCGAGGGCTGGATTCTCTCTATATAGGGAGAAAGTATACTTAGCCTGGAGTACAAATAACTAATTTCAATTTAACATTTTATTTTATTTTTTGTGAAAACTATTTTCAATTATAAAAATAATTAATGTCGTGATATCCTACTTAAAAAATATTTATTCATTTATTTATATTTTGTCATTTAGGCCCATGTAACATTTTAAGATGTACAATATTCAATACTTTTGATTAAGTTTTAACCATTCATATATCGATCCAGACAAGGGTGGGATCGGGATTTGCTATTAGTAAGGGTGATTTTAATTAATTTCTTTTGTTAAAACTAAATAAATGAAACTTAAATTAATCATAATATTAACTAATCATAATAAAATTTGCAAATGACAATACTAACCTCCTCTAAACCCCATAACTTGAAAATATTTCAAAATCTTATTCATTATTAATAATTTCAAATATTTTATTTTTGATATAAGAAATTAAATAATCACTCAACCATTTATCGCTCATTTAGATCTAGAGAACGACATTTTTAAAAATATTAATCACAGAAAATATCCTTTTCACCGTGGTAGTAACGATCGGCAAAATCAAAGTCAATTTCAATAACAAATAAACTCAAAGATACAAATCAGTGTTATTCTCGTTAACCAACTTTTGAGCAAATTCACCAATCCCTTTCAAATTAAAAAATTCAAGATTTAGAAACTTTATTACCATAGTTCAATTTGAACAATTCTCCAAAAGAATACAATTTCAACAGTATGTTGAAAGTCTCGAACCAAATTTATTTTTTATATTCAAATAAAATCAAGTCAAAACACATCAAAATCAAGTCACAATCATACGCCATATAACAAAATCACAAAATAAATAAATAAATTAAAGTTCATGTAACCCCAAATCACAAAAAATTCAAATAAATTTCGAACTTTAAATTACAAAACAAAAAAGCCTTAATTTAGTTACCTCTCAAGTTCAAAATACAACAAAATCATCAACAAAAAAAAATTTGAATTACATTTAACCCCAAATAACAACAAATTCAAAAATACTACAAATTTTAAATTATTAAACAAAAAAGCCTTAATTTAATCATCTCTTAAGTCTGAAAAATCGAATCAAATGACAAGGTTTGATCTGTTTAGTGTTTGATATGTGCAAGAAAAGAAAAAAAAGTGAGTGAGCGTGAAGTTCTGCAAATTTTTTTTAAAATTGAAGTAGTTTTAGTTTGTTTTGCTCCCCTCCAAATTTTAACATTTTCATAAAATTGCCCTTAAGTTTATTAAATTATATTTTTATCCTTGCCCCTATACAGTAAAACCTCGATAAATGAATACCCTTGGAACCCGAAAAAAATATTATTTTAGCGAGATTATTTATTTATCAATAAATGAATAATTTATTCATTTATCGATAAATTAATATTTATTATTTTAGAAGGAGCTTTTCAATTTATGTATGTAGTTAGAAAAATCAAAAGAAAACAATTAATGTATTAATTTGAGTCTAGAGAAGCTAAAAAAATAGGTGAAACTTATAATGTCTTAGAAAACAAAAGGTTTTAAATTAATGTACATAACAAATAAAAAGATTCAAGTCTTTAGCTACACAATATAAAATAGATATATAAAAGATATACTCCAACAAGTTACAATTTTTTTCTTCTCCCATGGCTTCTCATCATTTGTAAGGAGTAAAGAAATTGACATTAACCGATGAAATAAGGAAAGCATCATTTGTAAGGAGTAAAGAAATCAACATTAACCGATGAAATAAGGAAAGCAATATGTGAGTATAAGAAGGAGCACCCCTGCATTAGCCAAAAAGATATGCAGGCATGGGTTCAACAAAAGTTTGATTTGTCTGTCAGTCAATCCAACAATATCAAACACTCTTAAAAGGTCAAACACTTTTGTATGAATATTATTGATTGATTGAAAATTTTAAGCCTATTGTATAAATATTATTATAAAAAGTTCAAGAATATGTGAATTATACTTATAAATTTTTGTATAGAATTTAGTAATTATTAATTTATATTTTCGTCGAGCCTTTAAAGATTTAAATTTTTTTATTACTTAATGCATTTAGCGAAGTTATTACTTTAGTACGCATGCCCAAGTCGGGACCGAAAGAAATTATTATCTAAGCGAAATTATTACTTTATCGAATATTCATTTATCGAGGTTTTATAGTACTTAACAAAAGAAAAAAAATTCAGAATTCCATGCATGATTTCCAGCCATGCAAGTTGTAGGCAATATGAACTAGGCTAAGCAACTCCAAGTCTCCAAGTCAAGAAAAGTGGTCGACAGCACGAAAGAAACAAACAATATCAACCAACTAGCTACATTATTTTCTTCCTTGGATTGAAAAAACTCTCCTCCCTCCCTCCCAAGTTATATAACTGAATTATTCCCTCTATCTCCCAAATACACAAATTTTATAAATAAAACTCTGTTTTACTAATCAAAAGAGTATTAACTCCTCAGTTGAAATTTATAATATAACAAGAATACTATTTGAAAATTCAAATGATAAATATATTTTTTTTTCATGTTAACGCATTACTCTTCAAAATTTCAAAAATATACAGATTTGTCACATATATCATAATGCTCTTCAAAATAATGACAAATTTCTAGTCAGATTGTGTTAAATAAGGTTAAATTCCTATTTATCCTTCATGAAGTGATGAAATATCAATTTTAATGTCAGGTCGTACCCTCATGAAGTGGATAAAATCATGGCAAGACTTGAATCGTGTCACGGTATCCTAATGACACCCTTGATATCAAGTCAAGGCATTACTTTGCAAAGTGCTTGGAGCTCACACACCTCATCAAATCGCGTTATGGCTAAATGTCTTTGACGCTATTAGTTAATTAATCATGTGGTGTTCATGTCAATTCATATTAATCTGGTCATGTCGTGTTTGATATGAACCCGCGTTACATGACATGATTAACTAATAGCGTCATCCTTAAAGGAACAAACAAGATAATAGGAAGTGTAAAAGACTGTTTTAAACACTAGTCATCCTTAAAGGAAGGTTCAATAGCCAATTCTCGATAATACCTGTGCCACAAAATCTAGTTCAACAGCCTTGCCTGCATCAGCTTCTTGTTGAGCAGCTATCTTCCATCATATAATTTCTTCTGCAGCTGCAGCAATATCTAGCTATTATACGCTTTTCGACCTAAAGCCAAAACGTAGTCAATACAAGATGTGAGATATAGTGAATTTAAGAGTAGCTGGAATGTATATATTACTCTTCACCATAGTTTCACAAAATCATATCAGCAACCAAATAAATAGATCAAAATATTTTGCATAGGATTATGATCAAATCAACCATTATAGTCAAAATGAGATGCATAATTTTACTTGAATTCACACAGAGATTAAAAAGTTTGCCTTGTCGTACAACTCTACGAATTCTGATCAACGAAGGAGAATCAATTCTAAACAAACTTAACTCGAGGTAAACCTAATATGTACCCCAACAGCTAGGCCGGGGAAGAATTATATCTCAATTCAATACATTGCTTATAAACTCTCAGTCCACATAAATATGGGCATCAGCTATACTTGTAAACTCTTACCAACTTGTCCGGATAGGATGTGTAAAATGTTACAACTGCTGAAATACTAGTAGAAATATCTATTTGGCGAATGATGATGATAATTCTCTTGGTAATCTGATTCGGGGACAAATTGGCGAGACAACAAAGAACTCTGCAGACGCCATCCTTCAGGCTCCTTTAGGTACTGTTTTGAGTCTATGTAATCCTGGATACTCATGACAACTTTAGTCAGCCTTGGATCTTCCCTTTGTTCAAGTGCATTAAGAAAGTTGTGAGAAATGATATTCAGTAACTTCTTGAACTGTGACCTATATCTTTTATACAGAGCAGATCCTGCCATCTGAGCCCCAAAATACCTTTTAAAAGACTTGTCTAGTACAAATTAGCTTAGTTAACTGAATACGATTTTGAGATTGTCTTACTTCAAGAAACGCCTGCAGCGCAACTGCCGTATATAAATTTGCTGGAAGGGCATTCAAAAATCTGGCAATCCATGCCCAACCTTCTTCAATTCCATGCAGGTTACCGAAACCCCCAACTTCAGTCTGAAAAAAGACAATAATTTCCCCATCAGTTGTAATCCTTCAAAGTAGAAAAGAGCATGAAATAACTTGTTCCTTTTTTTTTTTCTTGATAGGTAGAATGAACAATAAATCTTATAAGACTGTTTTTATGGAAACTTATAATGCCAGATGCACAAGCGATGAACCTGAACCAGAGCACCATATAGTTTCATACACGACATCATACGTGCTACATAAGTATCCTTACTTTCAATCTTTCCATCTTCTTCTTGATATCCAATGGCTTTGTAATTAACTTTTTCTGTTTGAAATGTCGACTGAAGTGGGAAAGGCAATTCAGAAATCTATTTTACATCAAATAGCATTAACAAAACAGATGACAAGCAGCAAGAATACCAAGGAAATCGAGAAAAAGTAAAAGAACAGATGATACAACAAAAATACAACATTCATTCAACATTTCAGCAATCGAACTACATAGGCAGTTCATGCTAAATGATCAAAGAAGAAAAAAGGAAAAAATGTGTTTAAAAATCTGTGCATATATATATATATATATATATATATATATATATACATGGCAGGGCATTATCATCCGCACACATCTCATGAATAAAAACTACTCCCTCTGTCCCACATTTTTTGCCACTCTTATTTTAGAGTATGCGACATGGATTTTAAGACAGCTCCAAATCATATTTAGATATTATCTTTACATATATTTTAATAATATAATAAATATATTTGATATACTTTTTACAACTCTTGAAATCCGTGATGTACACTCTAAAACAAGAGTTGCAAATAATGTGGGACGGAGGGAGTATATGATAACCGTTACCATGCTATAAAAGATTATTAATATCTAGAGTTGAGATCTGAGTACCTTAGAGTAACTCATATATTTTGGAACAGTGTATATGCAAACTCTGTTTAACTCGGCAAGGAGAATTTCCATGGCTCGAGGAACCTAGATTCATTAGTAATGCGAACATTCTACAGATTAGTTGACAACACAATAAATAGACCAGGGCAATAAATGGATAAAATACGAAGAAACAATGACACATACATGATTTACCCTTCGAAATAAGCATTTGGGCTAATGCAATTAAATTCAAGTACTGAATATTTAGCCATGCATTAGTTAGTGTAAGCATCAGTGACATAATTTTTACAACGGTTGACAATGATGAACAATAATCTTCCATACAATTTCTTAACCATTTAGTTTCTAATTAATTATATTTCTTGTTACTAGTTTGGAATCTTTGGATTATCATACAATTTAGTGCATGATACCTCCAAGAAATACGTTATCAAGACTTATATTTTGCAATATCCTCATAACTAAGCCCTAAAGTGTTACTCGAACCTCTAAGGTGAGTGAAAAGGAATACAGTTGTATGAAGAACCTAGCAGATGCATAATTCGACTTGGATGCACAGAGAATGTTAGAGATATAGGACTATGCCATCAGCTCAGAAGGCTTGCAAGTCGATCAAGTCTGCCAGGTATCCCATAAAAATTATTGCAGAAACTGATTTCTTTAAAACAAAACAAAAAGGATTCAGACTTTCTTGCACAGGAAAAAATTTGAAACAATGTGAGCCTTCGATTTCAATTTGCTTACCTACTCAGCAAAATAAGAGCTAGTAACATAACAATAGAAGAGATAGTGTGCTACACCTGTGAAGTAACAAGAACAACAACATGGCCATAAGCATAAACAGCATTGCTGAAGCTTCCGGTAGGATTAACACACTGAGAGACTACCTGTAGTTTGAATGCCTCAAACACTGTCAGAAAACTCATTTCTACACTTAGTTTTATATAGAAAGATTACACATGTAGTATGAGTGGAATCATTTACAGATAGACTATAATATGCACAGCAGGCTAGTATTTCTACTAATACACGTGAGAGAGTTTGGCAGAGATAGTTAGCAACTTTACAGGATATAATACATATGATCCCTGGGAAAAAGAAAAATAAAACATTGCTATCACTCAATATTGAGGTACGTACATCAGTTACTAAACTGTAAGAAGCCAACTCTTCAAAAAATTCTAGATTGCTAAGCACAGAGACGTAGAGAGAGATGAACACGTTTTCTAACTATTACAGAATTGAATATTCAATAATTGTATTTAATTCCTTCCCTCATCTGCCCAACAGCCATGTTCAGCAAATACGCAACACAGATAACAGGAAAAAAGTGCTTTTTATTTTATTTTATAAACTAACAAGAGCAATTACCTTCTCCGCAAACATTGCGATACTGGCTTGTGGATAAGCTGACTGGGCTGGGTGATGAGTTTAATTAATTCATCCGCTTTAGTTCTGAAAAATAGTTACAAGAAAATACCGCAATATCAATCATGTGTAGTACATCAATACGAAGAATATAGTAAAGAATTTTTTAGGCATGCAGTGCACTTGATAACAACTTTTTTTGTTGTTGTTTGGCCGGGGGGGGGGGGGGGGGGGGGGGGGGAATCATGCGGAAGTTTAATCACCAAAAACTACCGAGACAGTTTATAAACTAATTTGAGGATTCCCTCACCTAACATTTTCCAGTGTCCCGTTTACTGTTTTGATCTGTCTAGCTATTTGTTTTCCATGGCTGCTAAAATCCTGCACGGCACACAAATCATCAGTTACTGATCATGATATAATCCCTCGTGTTAAAATACAGATTTACATAGGTAGTTTACATGATAAAATAAAGTTCAAATGAAAACACTCGGACTACAAAATTTATAGAGAAAAAACTAATCGTCTGCAGACATAAAATAACCACTACAACTGCTAACTACAGAACAAGTTTACTACATCCAAAAGGAATCACATAACTACTATACAACTGGAGAGTATAGTTTAAACTAAAAATCTTCAATATTTTTTATTAAAAAAAAACAGAAGAAATAATCTTCAAAAACTGAGACTAGTTTATACCAATTTTTCTTCTTGAACCAAAACTATGAAAAAGATAAAAGAATGCATCAGCCACAACAATAGTTACGCTTGATCAATCCAAACCATGAGCAAAGATAAAAGAATATGTTGGGCTTAACAATGGTTATTAGTTGAAGAGTTGAGCTCGAACAGTGAAGAATGATGGATAATTACCATGCTCAGACATGCTAACTTGCACCAGGGAGATATTAACTACCCATGTGCCACAGTGTTAAGGCATCGCCTAGATGCTCAGGCACTACCAAAGCTGCAAGGCAAGCGCACAACTTTGGGGCAGCTGCTAAGGCGAGCGCCTAGGTACTTCATAGTGTTACTGTTGTTTATTTTATTATAGGCTTTAATGTATATAATATTTCTATGTTTAATGTATTTTTAAAGTACAATATATTCATACAAAAAATTTATACATGTATATATTGTATATTGTGAACGACTTATTGCCTTATGGAAGCCTAGGCAGGCATCTTATTGCTTAAGCATCCAGGAGCTCAGCCGCCACCTCGCCTTACCGTCGTAACAACTACTGCCAGACTACTACTACAATATTCTACTTAATAATTTTGTCCCTAAACTATTTCCTGAACTAGTCATTGGCCTAGCAGAATAACAAAAAACTAAAAGGTGCAACATAATCAGAAGTATACACAAATAAAGAAAACAATCTTCAGCCTCAAAGTTTGACACCTATCATGCAGGTGGCCTACCTTATTCTCACGCAATCCCAAAGTCTCAATTTCAGCAGCTACTTCTTTATAGATTTGTGATCTTCTTTCCTCAAGTTTCAAAGCACTTTCTGCCCCTTTGATAAAATTCCCTGAGACCAGATTGGACAGTTGCAACTCATTTAATAATGAAAATCTGAAGTGACAACGTAATCATAATACACAATAAATATTTTATGGTTTCCATCTCCGTCTGATCAACTCCATGAAGGTGGTAATATTTCACATAAGATGTCCCACATTATGTAGAAATAGAACAGACACATTGTGATACTTAAGCAGTTTAATTAACTTGACTCATAAACATAACAATCTAAAAGAAAGGAAAAGCAGTGAAACTGTCAGATAACCTAAGCTCAGTGCATTTGTCCACCTAAATGTTGTAGTATAACTAAAGAAATGATGTAAAAGAAAATAATAGCCACATTTTACTTTATGTTGCCCGAAATTTGTATAAACCAGGTTGTATAGATGACTACTGAAACAAAACAGATTCATATGGCTTAATCAGGATCTCAGCAAAGGCGCAAATATAAAACCTCCAAATAGCTGTCTTGCTACAGCTGTGAATCACATGCACTGATTGAATAATGGTTAAATCACAATTAATAATATAAAGGAGGAGAAAACAGTAGAAAGGTGTTTGATGGTTTGGCGACGAAGGAATACCTGCAGATACCTTCTTCGATCCATCAGCTCTTGTTCCTGTAGATTGTGCAGTAGCATCCTGTGACGTTGCTGCTGCTGTCACAGCCTTTCTTGAATTTTCAGTAATAACCCTTTCCGCAGCTTCTTTCACTGCGCTTTGAGCTTCCAAAGCTTTTGCTTCTTCTTCTTCAGCTCTCTTCCTTTCAGCCTCAAGTCTAGACTGAATCTATCAAACAATAAAAACCTATAAGCATCTAAAAGGTTAACATGTTCTTTATATATGGTTCATATTTCTGATGAGGAAAATACAGAAAGAGACAAAATGGCCTCTAGCAGGCACTAAAACAGAATATCCATTTCACCTCCATAAGTCATGTGTGTCTCCAAAACTCAACACAGCTAAGACGATCACCTTTTCTAACGGCACAAAACCCAATACATAAACAAAAACCACAAGCCAACTCTAATTCATTAACTACATTCTTCATAATCAATACAAACAGGAAAACTTGCACCCGTGTTTTGATATTCAAACTTATGACTACTTTTTTCTCTCCTTAAAGTTCATGACAAGTTAAAAATAAAGAGAGTGCATTATAAATTATAAAAGCAAATCCAGCTTGACGCACTGTCAATACAAATTAAAGAATTAAAAGAATTTGAGCCAGAAGTTGCATTGTGGAAATGGATTCAAATGAGACAGGCAACCAGTAGCAAAATTAGCATTAGTTTGCATAACAGAAGTCAGATGCCAAATCCCCAATAAAATGTGAGAAATATTAGAGAAATTGGCAGAACCAAGTTAACAGACCTCTGCTTCTGCTTTAATCTTTTCTTGCCTATGTTTTTCTTCTCGACATATTTTGGTATCTTCAATATCTGCATCATCTCTTATTCTCCTTTCTTCTATATGGGATCTATGTTCATGCTTCCTCTGTATACCAGTCAAATATTTATCAAGATCTTCTGCACTAAAAGTAACATATAGATAGTCAACCAAACTGAATGATACTGATACCAGCATTACTGATCAAACTAATTTTTTCCAGGCAATTGCCCAAGTATATAAAAAAAATTCAAAAGAACCAACAAGGAGGGGTCTTACACTGTGCAATGAAACTGCAAATCAAGCTTTTTTTCCATTTCCCTTCGTGCTTCAGCATATTTCTCTACATGAGAAATTGCAGAAGTGAACTTCTCATTTCTATTTGCCCGTTTCTAACTTCTTCCTGTCAATCAAGGAATTAACAATGATAATTGGGTCATTCGCTGGTTGAATGAACATATCAAGTTATTTTGAAGAGGGAACATGGAACTGAAAAGGATGTGGGGAAATGAAAGACACACACACACAAGCACCACAAGAACAACTAGAAAAAACATGAAAAGTCAGCAGCATGGTTTGCAGATTTTGCCGGATAGTAGCATATAAAGGAGTTAGTTAGTTTGAGTAATTATGGAGGTGTAGGTTAAGAGATAAGGTGGTGTAATTTAAGCTTCTATTTACAGTAAGTTGTAAGTCCAATAAATAAGTATTTGAGTCTGTTATTTCATTTCATATGCATTGAATGATAATAGAAAACTGAGAAGCATGTTTGCTCTCAATCTCTCTCTTTCACTCTCTTCTCTCTTCTCTGTATCTCCATTTCTTCTCTATTTCTCAACCTAATTTTTATTCTCTTCCTCTCTAAAACTCTGAAATCTCTCTCCTCTCTAAATTCTGAGAAACCCTAGGTCGGAGCCTCTAAAGCCTGACAAATTTGGTATCAGAATTCTAGTCGAATCCTGGAAACTTCTTCCTCAGATTTCTTCCCTCTCTTCTTTGATCTCAATTCTCCAATTCTAGTCTTAATCTGTTCTTAGTTACCTTAGGTTTTCTATATCTTCAATACTCATAAAATCAGCTACAAAACAATAATAAACAGCCTCAGATCAGTCCAGAAATGCAGCAAGAAAAGGAGATGCATTGCTCTGTTTTCGTGATCACCTGCAACTGAGTAATTTCATGTTATAGATAGCTTGAATCAGGTATTAAACAACCCTACTACACTCAATTAAGTTCTATAGTACTTTACTAAGCATCAATTACAACAAAAAATAAAATCTAAAACAGTTTTGAATTCATAATTCTAGTTTACTTCTTTGTCGGCAAAAATTCCAGAAAAATTCTAATTGTTCGTCTGAAATTGCAAATTGTAGTTAGTTTGTGATTGATTTCATCCTTTTATATCACTTCTTAACTAGTTCTGTCGTTAGAATCAGTCCGGATTCAAGTTTAAATTGTCAGTTTTAAAAATTCAAAAATATACACCAACTGTTTGTAAAATGTCCTGAACTAGTAGTTAATATACTGTTAACTGTTTGTTCTGGTGCTATTTGATCCTTGTGTGCTTAGCTTTTGTTCTCAGCTCATTTACTCTATTAATCTCAGCTAAGCTTTAAGCTAGAAGAGATTTCAATTGTTCAAGTTTCGAATACTTGTATTGTTCACAAGGAAGTCCATTTCAACACCAAATTAACTGTTCAAGCTCATTTACTCAAAAATCTGGTAGTATTGTTACTACTAGGTCAATTTTAAAAACTCCGATTCTTACTTGATTTTAAGGATCACTTTCCTTCCTATTTCATGACAGAAATGGCAGGAACTTCTCAATATATGTCCAACCAAATGTTACAGCAGGATTTCTTTAGTTACAGAGAGTATACTAATGAAAAACTGCAGCACATTGATGAGAAAATGGACTATTTATGAGTGGAATAAATGAGTTACTCAAACAGAGAAGCTCAGACAATGAGGAAGGCTTTGTAAATCCTTTTGGTGACAAAAGAAGAGGCAAGATGCCAGTACATGTCCAACACAATGAAGCTAGAGGATTTTTTAGAGAGATCCTACTCATGCTGAGAGAGAAAGGTCCAGAAATAATGAGGATGAAGCTCCATGGAGGACGAGGAACATGTACAATGAGGAAAATGAGGAGGATAAGGAACTCAAACACTTGAAGCTTGTGTTTCCTTCGTTTACTGATGGAGATGATGCTAGAAGTTGGATACAAGATTGTGAGGAATACTTAGAGATTTATGGAATTCAATCTGGAGGATTGCTATTGCTGCTATGCACTTACATGGACCACCAAAGTACTGGTATAAGGCATACACACGTGGCAAACATGACCTGACCTGGAGGTTTTTTGCTGAGGACTTCATAACCAGATTCACAGAGGCAGGGACTGATAACATTTATGAGCACTTCAAACTGCTGAAACAGCAAGGAAGTGTTAATGCCTATTATGATGCTTATAAAAAACAAAAGGGAAGGTTGCTGGAAAAGATTCCTCAACTCTAAGGAATTCTTTGTAGGATGTTTTATTCGAGGTTTGGGTGATGACTAAGAAAATGGTGAAGCTTCTTGATCCTATAACACTTTCCCAAGCTTTTATGCACGCCAAGTAGACCTGGCAAAATAAGTCCAGCCCGCTCAGAAACAATTGGGCCACGGGCCTCATTTTTTTTGCTCAAAGAAAGCTGGGCCATTTTGGCCCGGCCCGTTATTAGCCCGACCCGTAGTAGCCCGACCCACGGGTGGCCCGGCCCAGCCGTGAATTTTTTTTTTTTTTAAAAAACAATGCTTCTAGTGGGAGGAGTTGAACCTCAGACCTCAAGTTACTAAATAAGCCATTAAACCAACTGAACTACAAAAGTTTGTTATACTAAATTTACTCTTCAATATTATTTGTTTTGATTTTGTTTTCTTCTCAATTCTTTTTCCAAGTAACTCATTAAGGCATTAATCCATTACTTTTCTTTTATTAACTCATGTCTCCATCACCGACCATCAGTCCTTCACCACTTCTCTCTTCCCGTTCTCTCTCTAACTCTCTTCCAAGATCTTCTCTCTCTCTCCCCCCAAAATACTTCGTAAATTCTAACAATCTAACCGATGCTTGTAGGTTCAGTATATGTATATATATTATGTTTCAGATCTACATATATATATATATATATATATATATATATATATATATATATATATATATATAAGTACTAATATATATGATTAGTTGATAACAGATCTAAGATCTCTCACTCTATATATATATATGTGCTTCCTTCCTTCGTATATATGATTACAGATCTACACACACACACACACACACTATATATATATATATATATATATATATATATATATATATATATATATATATATATATATATATATATATATATATTGTTGGGTTTGGATTAACTATATGAATTTCCGATGTGATATTCTAACTTGGTTATGGTCAAAATGGGTTCATGTTGAATGATTATATATTTATATTTATGAAGATAATCAATGATGCAAGTGATTTTTTTGTAGTTATCCTCATCAGTCATCACTACGCTGCTGATACAAGATTGAAGATTCACTTGAATATGAACAGCAAGACCCTGATTTAAAAAAAAAAAAAAAAAAAAACCGCGGGCCGGCCCGGCCCGAGCGGGCTACTGGCTTAATGTTTTTAGCCCATAAAAAGTTGGGCCGTTTTGGCCCGGCCCGGCAATAGCCCGGTCCGTTTGGGCCAGTCCGGCCCGTTTGCCAGGTCTAACGCCAAGTATTATGAGACTCCAGCCCCTAAACAACAAAGCAATTATTCCAGAGCCTTGAAGCCTCCTATGAATTCTAAGATCCATTCAAACTCACAATTTAATTCCAATACTTAGGAAAAAAGACTTAGCCTTACCTACTACTACCAAAACTCCTCTACTTACCTGTCCAAGGACTGACTTTAATAAGCCAAGGCCAATAACAGCAGCTCAAAGAGAAGAAAGAAGAACCAAAGGCCTTTACTATTATTGTGATGACAAGTTTACTATGGGACACCATTGTAAAAATCCTAGGTCACTCATGATAGTTGGTGAAGATCAAGCAGTAGAGGAGTTTTTGATGAGAAAGCAGCAACAGAGACTGAATCTCAAGTGGGAAATGACAGAGATCACCCCAATGGTAACTTCACACTAGCCACTCTGGAACCTTATGGTCAACCACAGAGGCAACATGTTCTTGTTCTTAAAGGAATTAAAGGAATTAAGGGGACAAGGAAATGCTGATGCTAGTTGATAGTGGCAGTACACTGAGTTTTATTAGTGAAGAAATGGCAGAAGACCTTAAAGTATTAGTCAGGGCTGCAAAAACCATAACAGTTTGTCTTCCAAATGGAACAAAAATACATAGTCAGACTTGTTGCCCCCAATTTTACTGGAGCATTGACAATTATCAATTTAATACCATAGCTTGGGTTCTTAAATTGCAAAACTGGGATGCTATATTAGGAGTTAACTGGCTACAGCAGTTGGGAGAGATAAATCTTGACTACAACCTTCTAACTTTGAGTTTTTCCATACCATGGTAAGACAGTACAGCTGCAAGGGGAAAATGAGTTATTAGTTTACCATAAAGAACCTGCTTGTCAATACTTAACTATTGCTCAACTAGCCTGGATGACTCAATTAATTGACAGTTATGAGGAGGATGCAGACCTTGCACAGGTTAAGGCTGAACTAGCAGTTGCAAACGTGGGACCTAATGAGTATGAACTAAGCCATGGGTTGCTCAAGTACAGGGGCAACCGGGCAGGTGCTTTGTTGGTTCTCAAGGAAACCTAAGCTAATATATGAAGAATTGCATGAGAAAGGACTAGGTGGTCACTAAGGAGTTAGAGCCACTCTAAAAAGAATTGAACAATATTTCTTTTGGGTGGGCATGAAAAAGGATATCATTGAGTGGATAGCAGAATGTTCAGTCTGTCGGTTCTCTAAGGATGAAAATGTGAAGACACCAGGGCTGCTACAGCCATTGCCAATACCAGAACAATCTTGTAAAGACATTACTATGGACTTTATTAATGGCCTCCCTAATTCTAGGGGGTATGAAATCATTTGGGTGGAAATTGACAGATTCAGTAGATATACCCACTTCATTCCCCTTACTCATCCAATTTCAACCAAACAATTATCACAACTATTCTTTGAACACATTTTCAAATTGCATGGCCTTCCAAGTTCCATAGTAAGTGATAGGGACCTTATGTTCCTTGGTGCTTTTTGGCAGGCTTTATTCAAGATTGTGGGGACTAGGTTTCACATCAGCACAGTATACCATCCCCAAAGTGATGGAAGTACTGAAAGAATAAACCAATGCCTAGAGCAGTATCTAAGATGTATGTGCAGTCATTCACCTAAGCAATGGAGTTCATGGTTTTCTATGGTTGAGTGGTGGTTCAATACTACTTATCACACTTGTTTGCAAGAGAATCCTTATAAAATTCTCTATGGCAATGACCTTATTCACCTCAGTATTAACTCAACAAAAGGGACAAAGATAGTTGTAGACACGAAGTTTTAGAAAGTAAGAAACAACATATTGCAGTGCTCAAAGAGACCCTAGCCAAGTCTCAGCATAGGATAAAAAGTCAAGTAGATAAAGGAAGAATAGAAGAGAGTTTGTTGTTGGGGAATCAGTATATCTAAAGCTACAACCCTATAGACAAAGTTCAGTTTCTATTAGGAAAAATATGAAACTGGCCCCAAAATTTTATGTTCCTTACAAATTCCCTGACAAAGCTGGTACAATTGCTTACAGGTTGGAATTGCCTAGCACCTCTAGAGTCCATCCTACATTCCATGTGTCTCAACTCAAGAGGCATGTGGGCTCTGCAATAGTACACTCTACTTGTCCACCACTTAAATCTGAAGGAACTTTTGATATGTGTCCACTTAGGACTTTAAAGCATAGAAAAGTCTATCAAGGGGGTAAAGTAATATATCAATATTTGGTTCAGTGGAAGCATGGATAATGCCACACGGGAAAATGAAGATCTGCTCCAATTCTATAATCCAGATTTGTTTCTTAATCCATGAGGTCATGGATTTTCTACAGGGGAGGGATTGTCACATAGTAGCATATAAAGGAGTTAGTTAATTTGAGTAGTTATAGAGGTGTAGATTAAGAGATAAGGTGGTGTCGTTTAAGCTTCTTTTTACAACAAGTTGCAAGTCCTATAAGTAGGTATGAGTCTGTTATTTTATTTCTTATGCATTGAATGATAACAGAAAACTGAAAAGCATGTATGTACTCAATCTCTCTTTCTCTCACTTCTCTGTACCTCCATTTCTTCTCTATTTCACAACCTAATTTCTATTCTCTTCTCCTCTAAAACTCTGAAATCTCTTTATTCTCTCTAAATTCTCAGAAACCCTAGGTCAGAGCCACTAAGGCCAGACAGATTTACTTATCAAAAATAGAATATAGAGATGAACAAAGAATATAGAGACGAGCTGGTTTAAGTCTATTTAGTTTCAAGTATAACATAAGTAAATGATAACAAATTCAACAACACTACCTACCGCAACTCCAAGCTGATGTTCATGGGTTAGCTCAGATAGAGCACCTTCCACTACCTCAACTTTCTCCATCAGATAGGATTCGCCTTCAAGCACTAACTCATTCTCGGAATCCTCACTGTCACTGAAGAAAGTTGATCACCATATTAACCAATTAAGTACCAAGAGCTATAATTTATACCACTATCTATGTCAAGAGAGCAATAAGAAAATTCTAAAATACAAGATTAAGGTGATTTTACATATCAAAATAACACCATAATTTATGCACTGTGTTCATATATAATCAAGTTCTCTAAATCAACAATACATGGCACTCTAAGTATCACACGCTTCATGATAAGTTTGATAGGTATGTCTGTCCCTAAGTACGGAAATTGCAACTTCACTTCCTAAGTTTCAAAAATGAAAAAAGTTCAAAGTTCTCGTCTTCAATTGTCCAATCTACTGTAAGAAGATTTGTTTTGCTTAAAATTATTAAATGAAATGCCTTGAATTTATTGTCACTATGGTATCATATATAACCATGCAACAAAATGTCCACTAAGGTAACAAAGAATGTGTTGACAATTTCAGTTACTCTAAGTAGCTGTAATGAATAATGGTAAGTTGCATCCCTAACTAAGAATTGAAATATATATGATGAAAAGGTTCGCACTTCCGAGCTAATTCTTTCCCACACCACCCACCACCTACAAAACACACCCACATCAAACAATCACCAAAAAAGAAGAAATTGAAACAACAAAGAGAAGTATAAAAAGAATCCCATTAACATTCCTAACCACTGCACTTTTTACTGCTCATCTAATATTTTTTCCGTCTTTCAACATGTATTAACTCCATCATTACATCTGAGAATGAGCAAGTGAAATAATTTAAAACCTGATATACGTAAACCGTCTGCCAGAAGTTAATGGTTGACCATGAATCTCCAACCCATCACCATCAAACTCTTTATCCTCCATCTCCTCATCCGACACACGCATTATGAAAGCCCTTGTACATTTTTCTAAGCCCTTAACGGCTGAAAATTCCCTGAATAACAGTAGCCATAAAATATCAAATACTGAAAACAGTTAAGTGCAATAACAAATACCTTATGGTGCTAAACTGAAAATTAAGTCGCATTTTTAGAAAACAAGTTAACCACACACTATATCGTGCACATGGTTTGGCATAAGGTATAGGATATGCATTAAGCTTCTTTTCTATAGAATTCAGATCCAACAAGATACTGTCAAAACTCCAATCTGGCTCTGGGTCAATGGCAATCCCATCAACATTCTGAGGGCACCTAAGTTCCAATATAAAAGATCCCCTAGTTGATCAAAATCCATAAAATTAGCACTACAAGGAAATTCAGAAGCCAAAGCTAAATAATTTCAACTACATTTGGCCACTTGCAACAGTCCTAAATTATAAAATAAAATAAAAACTTGGACAATTTGTAGGCATGGAGATTCAATTATGTATATTATTCCAGAATTTAGCATAAAACTAAATTACAAGCAATTTCCACAAAACAAATAAAAGGTTAAAGGATTTAAATGGAGAATCACGGCTTACATTGCCACAAATTGAAGAAGGTTTCCAAAATATATGCTTTATATTCCGTGTTGCCTTCAGGCCATCAAAGATAGCTACAAATCTGAGTATATACGCTGATATGAGATTTGAACCCTATTTGGTTAGCAATCAGAACCAAACAACAGCAGAAAGTTTATGCAGATGTAACAATTTAAAAGTTCTCCTCTAGGTTTTCTACTAATTTTCATCCTCCCCACATGTTCAACCAAATTCATGTAATCAAGTGAGCAGTCTAGCAATTAAACACAAACGGCATCTCAATGCACAATTGGTGCCCTCTATTACATGTACATTCAATTAGGGAGGAAAAAAGTAGTTGTGGTAAGGGTGTATCCAGTGAAGCATTTGATCAAATAGGCGATCTACATAACATTATGCATTCATGTTTTCACACTTGCCACAGTCATTGATACTTCGAAAGATAACATCTTAATACAAAATTTTCCCGCAGCCAAAGTGTCTTGTACACCAGATCACCCTTAAAATACTCCGGACAGACAAATCCTACACAATTCAGTACTTCATGATCCTTTGCAACTGAGTCACTTCCTAAATATAAATGTTTAGCAATTCTCAAGCAATCTTTATCAAAAATAGCAAGCTTGTCTTTCTTAAAATTCAAATTCTCTAGGGCATTGCTCTGAATCTGAGTTGTTCCAGGGGAGCTTAATTGGACCAATTCTCACACCAGGGGTAGAGGGATTCGGCCACACTCCAACATAATCCGATCCGGCCCTGGCCACTCCTCAGGCTTTGGTCTGGAAATTGAAAGAGGTGGCAAACAAGCCCGCGCCTTAGCATTAAATTGTGGTCTAGATATGGGCTTTGTAGATGACCGATCAAACCACGAAACTGACCGCGAATACATTTTCCGACTACCAGTGGATGGCCTATCATTATCTTCTAGGCTTAACATCTTTCAAAAAAAAACTAACAAAAACCCTCTTGAGGATTGTTCTAGGAAAGACCATATAGAGTATCAACTTTGGGTATTGGGATAAATAGGTACCACAACGAAATTTCTCTCTTTTTGTATATATACAGAGCAGCAGCAGCAGCAGCAGCAGAACACAACCTGGCACATGTAGCAGCAGCAGCAGTTTGAGGTGCAACACAAATTGGCACATGCCTTGTACCAGACAGCTAGCCAAGCATAAATGGAATGGAAGTAAAAGCCACGTGTTGATCAATAATAGTAGTAGTTATGTTAATGATGACAGCTAATAATGACAGTTAATAGTCGGTTAAAACTATAGTTAATTGTATACATCTAGAGTTAGTCTAATTAGACTTGGTATATATACAGATAGTTATCATAGTTCAGAGCAAGTTAAGAAAGCTGAGAATTAGCTTGTAAAGAAAGCTTTGTCAATGAAACATCTCTTCTTCTTCTTCAATGTTCAGTTTGTTCTAATCTCAATTCACCATTGTTAACAATATACTTTTATCTTCTCACACAAAACCCTTGACTCTTTCTTTTTATCCAACAGTTTAGAAAACTCCCCATTTATGTATAATATACTTGTTACAAACTTTGGGATAGTCACTCCTTAAAAACTAGCTGGTTGGAGAGCCCAAAGTTTATATGAGTCCCAGACCTTAGTTGATCATAACATTCCATCACGCTCCACAGCCCAACGCCGACACGGGCTGGCTTTGGGCTAACCATCTACCCCGGCCGACATCCATGGGGCTGGCTTTGCGCTAGCCATCTAGCACCGGCGGAACACTGCAATACCGACGTCACCATCCGCGTCACACCGGGAGGTATCGAACGACTCTAATACCAATTATTAGAAACTTTGAGAGAGCCGCTCCTTAAAAGCTAACAGTTAAGGTTGAAGAAAGTCTATAAAAATCTCACATCAAAGTCTCGTTCCTTTGACGTGGGACTTAATAAACCAAATACGACCGAGTAAAATTAGTAAACAGAGCTATCGTGGGGGTAAGCATTCAACAAAAGTGGAAAAAGAAAAGATGAGAAAAAAGTGCATAAAAAATAGTGACAAGAGGAATAATTGGGAGTAGAGTTTGTTGAACGAGGACTTACAGGAAAGGAGGACTGCCGTCGAGTAATTGTAGCAGACAATTGGATTAGAATACGTTTTGTTAGAGTGAAGAAGAGGGACTGACCGTCGAGTAATCGCAGCAGACAATTGGATTAGGATACCACTCCTCTTCTCGAAGACTCTCGCAGTTCACCGCCAACTTAACAACTGCCTGCCCTGCTTTACTTTACTTGATCAATCACTTAAATATGAATGAAGATTTTCAATGTACAATTTGAACCTATAATAGTTCCTAAAAAAAATTTAGCAACAATTTTAGCTCTAAGGAAAGGAATGATTCGTAACGTTCCAATTCAGAAAAATAATCAGAAAACATATAGAAATATTTCTATTACACTGTATAATATAAGAGCAAATATATATATATATATATATATATATATATATATATATATATATATATATATATATATATATATATGGAGGATCATAGCAAATATTTGTTATCAAACAGAATTGTTCAACCGGTTTTAACATACAGAATCGGACTTGACCAGTATCGAATCAACCCAAAACTTGATACCGGTTGGACCGATTCAGTACCGGTTAATATCGAAAATAATAATAATAATTTTTATTATTATTAGTATTATTTTTATTAGTATTAGTAGTATTATTATTATTATTATTATTATTATTATTATTATTATTATTATTATTATTGACCGGTACGGTCCGGTATATACCGGACCACCAAATATCTAAATCGGTTGTAACGGTATGCCGAACCGATTCCTAATCGGTCACTATTTGTACTGAATCGTATGGTTCGGATTGATTCGATATACCCTAAATACCGGTTGAACCGAATTTTTTGAACACCCCTAATGAGAATAGGGCAAATAGTATCTATACTATTCATTATAGGGATCAGTGAAATATTAAAAAATTAAAACACGTCATCCGCTATTATTATTGGTGGGCGCTGCATTTCTCAGTTTAATCTCAATCGTTAATATATATATTGAATGAATTCGTAAGTTACAATTGTTGGAAAGGAAAATGAGCCTCGACTTTAATTTCTTGTAATGTAAATGTGAGAAATTAAGGGTGAAGTGGGTCCAAATTAATGGCCACTGTGCCAAGAGGCTTTTGTGCTGTCGATTTGATGAGATTATCCATCTCTATGCGAGAGCTAGATCCCCTCTATATAGGGAGAAAGTATATGGAGCCTGGAGGACTCTAAGCTTTTGAATTACTGCAAATAACTAATTTAAATTTTATTTTTTTATTTTTTTGTGAAAACTATTTTCAATTATAAAAATAATTAATGTTGTGATATCCTAATTAAAAAATATTTATTCACTTATTTATATTTTGTCATTTAAGCCTTTGTAACATTTTAAGATGTACAATATTCAATACTTTTGCTCAATGTTTTAAAAATCGAACCAGTCATCCAACCGAAAAAGTTACCGAGTAGATGGATCACTGCTTCAACCAGTGGTTGAACCGTTATTAACCTAATGAAATCATTAATATGTAATAAATAATAAATATATTAATTATTATTATATATTATATATAATATTTGTCAAATATGTAAAATTAATCAATTTATCTATAAAAAAAAGACTAAACATATTTTGTATAATATTTACTTTATACAATTCAAATAAATAATAAATTTATATGAAAAGAACGATATTAAAGCACGCTCCTAATTCAAAAGTGTTAAAATCAAACACAAACAAACATTTTACACATTTTGACTGTTCATACTGATAATGAAATTGTCATGCTAATGTAAATGGAATTGCCCTCCTAATATAAATGGGTAGTCTTTCTAAATTTTGAGGGATTCTTGTTAAATATTAATTTGGATAACATTATACACATTTTGATAATGGAACTCATAGTTTGTAATATGTCATCTTGTTTACAAATATAAAATATGATTGTCCAGGATTTTACGGTGAACATAAACATAAAATATATGAATAACAAAAAAAAAAAAAGTGTCATTTAAAGGCCGGAGTAATTCATTGATCTAACATGTTTGTATTTTGTACACTAGATTACATTTATGAGTAAAACAAATCAATCTCAATAGTTGGACAATGTATTTTTTTTTTTTATATAGTAAGTTTGAACTGATGAACACCGGTTCATTGAGTTAATCGGTTCACCGGGTTTACTGATTTTTTGTCAAAAATGGATAGATGGGTCAAACTGGACTGGAGCATAGACCGTTTTCAATTTTTTTCGATTAAACCGTCTGTCCGATCCGATTTTTAAAACATTGGTTTTACTTAAGTTGTAGTCGTTCATAGATAGATCCAAACAAGGGCGGGACCAAGATTTATTCATAGTAAGGGTTGATTTTAATTAATTTTTTTGTTAAAACTAAATTAATGAAACTTGAATTAATCATAATATTAACTAATCATAATAAAATTTAAAAATTACAATGTTATCCTCCTTTAGACCCCATAACTCGAAAATATTTCAAAATATCTCCCTTTTCAATGATTTCAAATATTTCATGTGACACCCCCAAATCTGGACCCACACAGCCCAAACTTGAGTTGTCAAAAGACTATAACAAAATTATTATAAGGTAGCACAACGTTCAACAATATAGTGTATAATAATACACAACTAAGTCTTCACTATTATTATCACACTATTTTACAACACGTGAAGACTACGATAGCTATCCCTGGGACTCTCACTCCATTCCTCGGCTAGACCTAGCTACGTTCTCAATTCCTGTTGAAAAACAATGGAACAAAAGAAAGGGTGAGCTCAAATAGCCCAGTAAAGAATATCATGACTAAGATAATGACGAATAAATTATCATTAGCTTTCAACAGTTGAGTTCTTGATAGAATACAATAGACTCCAAGGTTTATATCAAAAACTGCAGTTAAATTCTTGAACAATGTTCAGATCAATAATAGCAGCGGAATGAGCAATCTATTAGAAGAATAATGCAGACTATAATGTCCACTCGCTTCTCTTTTTAGGAAAAATATCATCAACTTTTATCATCTGAAATACCATTAGTCAAGATAATACAAATTCACAGTTCATGGTCATAATCATGCAGATCAACAGTTCATCTTTGTACTACGGGCCAAAGACATTCAATATAACTCCAACGATCATGATTGTACCAGATTCAGCCTTTGGTCATAATCATACCAAACAACAGTTCATCTTTGCACTACGGGCCAAAGATATTCAATATAACACCAACGGTCATGATTATACTAGATTCAGCCTTTGGTCATAATCTTACCAAACAACAGTTCATCTTTGCACTACGAGCCAAAGAGAACATTCACCACGTGTCATGAAAGACACCGAACAGATGTATCGTCTTTAACCTATCATCTGTTCAACAATTATATCGCATATGTGCCCCCGGCCACATATATTCACAACAACTTGATTTTGGATGATTAGAATGACATAAATGATGAACAGAGGAAACATGATAAACAATAAGTATCAGAAGTTTACTTTGTGCAGATTCAAATAATGTCCAAATTGTCAACATGATGTGGAGTGAAATTCAAAAATGATATTCAAGATCCACAGTTCAGAATAACGGTTACAGTTCAATAGAAAAGTTCACGTAAATAGGAAGGTTCAATTGAAATGATGAAGTGCAACTATTATGAAACATATAATATTTTCAGGAATTATAGAAGCAATAGTTCCATAATAAGTTTCGATTTAGGTGTATGAAAGAAAATAATATCCCTTACCGTAGCAGGTTTAATTAACAAAAGGTGAAGGAAATTAATATCCCTTACCATAGTAAGTTTGAATAATGGAAGATGAAAAAGACGGTATTCCTTATGAGTATAAAGGAAAATAATATCACTTACAAATATGAAAGAAAATGATATTACAAACGAATATGGAATAAAAGTGTCATGTGATAATTCGTGTAGACAAATTATTTTCACAAGAGACAAATAAGAAATAAATACAAAGGGTTATTCACCAACAGGCGTTAGTCCGCACAGTAAGGTTATTCCCACAATTTAATAAAATTTGAATACGAAGAGTTATTCACCAAACAGGCGGTAATCCGCGCCGTAAGGTTATTCTCAGAGATTAATAAGAAATGAATACGAAAGGTTATTCACCAACAGGCGGTAAGCCGCGCCGTAAGGTTATTCCCACAATTTAATACATGAAAATAAATGACACATCTTATGAGTAAGAAATAAACGATATTATTTTCGAGAATCAAAGAATGATAATCCCTTACCGTGGTAAGTTTAAGTAATAGAATATGAAAGAAGATGATATTCCTTACCTTAACACGTGACTGAATATTGATTTAAATGAGGTTGATTAACTTGAACAGTACTCATACACTTATAGATCTTCACAAATACTCAAGATGACTTAAGCACACTTAGAGAGAACTTACACAAGAAGTATTTAGAGAGTGAAAGAAAGAACAAGTAAGGAAGTTTATGAAAAATCCTTAAGTTAAGGCCTCTATTTATAGCCAAAAATCTTATCATAACTAAGATTTCATAATTTAATCCAAACCGTTCATTTCAAGATAATGTTTAATCCTTACCACTCATTTCATCTTTTAAGATTTCTTTAATTTAAACCATTCATTTAAAGATTATCTTTAATCTACACCATCCATTTCAAATTTTATATTATCTTTAATCTATACCATTCATTTCATCTTTTAAGATTTTCTTAATCTAAACCATTCATTTAAAGATCATCTTTAATCTACACCGTCCATTTCAAATTTTAATCTATACCATTCATTTTATATCACCTAACTTTATATTATTTATTATAATAAATAAATAAATTTATCAATTCAATTATTCAACAATAATTCACACTTATTCATTATTATGACTAATTGTTATAAATACAGTGTAGTCGGCTTTCTGAGTTAGATATCAAGTCAATTAATTAATGAAATATAACTGTTTAAATAACATCATAATAGAGATAACAATAATGCAGAAAGTATGTAAAAGAAAGAATATGTTACTGCGTAATGACAATTATTGATTCAATAATCTGAATTATTGTGCACATGCTACTGTGACAATTATTAGTTTAATATTATGAATTATTGTGCATGTGACAATAAAGTCAAATATTGTACGATAACCACTTTGTCAGTTTAATAATACGAAACACTGTGTAATGTCGTGTGCTACTATGCAATACCGTATGTTACTATTCTTTTACCACTGGGTTTTTTAACAATTAAAAGTGATAGTACCATTAACCATTTAAAAATTATTTATGTCGTTTTCTATATCCGACAATTATTCGTTGTGGGGTCCACCAATGATTGGTTCGTACGGCGCCGTCGTACGAATATTTCCCGACAGAACGAATATTCCCCGATCAAATGAATATTGTCCGACATAATATAATTTACACATAACATCCTTAACTTTTAACTTTATCAATTTAACCACTTACTGTTTCATGAAAAAATATATATGAAGAAAAATTAAATTTTATATTTCATAAAATTCGGGGTCTTACATTTCATTTTTGATGTAAGGAAATAAATAACCACTCAACTATTTATCCCTCATTTGGTTTAAGAGAATGACTTTTTTTTTAACAATATTAATCGCTAAAAATATCTTTTTCACAGTGATAGTAACGATCGACAAAATCAAAACCAATTTTAACATGTAAATTTGAGGATACAAATCAGTCTTATTCTTGTTAACCAACTTTTGAGTAAGTTTATCTTTTCCTTTTACATTAGAAAATTCAAGATTTAGAAACTTTCTTGCTATAGTTCAATTTGAACAATTCTCCAAATGAATACAATTTCAATTGTATGCTCAAGTCTCAAACCAAATTTATTTTTTTATATTCAAACACAATCAAGCTAAAACACATCAAAATCAAGTCACGAACACATCTAAATCAGACCATATAACAAAATTACAAAAAAACAAACAAATTGAAGTTAATTTAATCCCAAATTACAACAAATTCAAATAAATTTCGAACTAAAAACCCTAATTTAGTTGCCTCTTAAGTCCAAAATACAACGAAGTCATCAAAAAAAAAATAAAAATTGAAGTACATTTAACTCTAACTAACAACAAATTCAAAAATACTACAAATTTTAAATTATCAAACCAAAAAAAACCCCCTTAATTTAGTTATTTTTTAAATCTGAAAAATTTAATCAGATGATGAGGTTCGATCCGTTTGGCATTTGATATGCGCAAGAGAAGGAAAACAAGTGAGTGAGCACAATGTTTTATAATTTTTTTAGAATAGAAGTAGTTTTAGCTTTTTTGCCCCTTCTAAATTTGAATCTTTTCATAAATTTGCAGTTTATTAAATTATGTTTCTACCCTTCCCCCAATACTTAACAAAAATAAAAAATCAGCATAGACAGGCCTATGCTGCCCCGCCCGTGGATCCAAAAGATACGGGTGCGACCACCAATATTGGGAGGATCCAAATTCCATATCCATCCATGCAAGTTGTAGGCTATATGCACTAGGCTAAGCAACTCCAACTCTCCAAGTCAAGAAAAGTGGTCGTCAGCACGAAAGAAACAAACAATATCAACCAACTAGCTACATTATTTTCTTCCTTGGATTGATCAACTCTCTCCCCCCGGAATTATTCCCTCTCTCACAAATACACAAATTTAATAAATAAATAAAACTCTTTTTTATCAATCAAAAGAGTATTTACTCCTCTGTTGAAATTTATAATATAACAAGAATACTATTTGAAAATTCAAATGATAAATAGATATTTTTTTCATGTTTATCACTAAAAAATAATGTGATTGATTTAATAATAATGACATGGTAGTAAAATTATGTCGTTATAATTGATAATATTATGTCATTTTAATATTTTATATTACAAGTAATAAAAAGATAACTTTTTTATGGAACAATTTATATATATATATATATATATATATATATATATATATTTTAAACAAATAAATTTCTTTTTTATAGAATTTCTACCTATGTATTTCTTGGTACTTAAAGAGACCGACTGGCCGTCCAAGACGGTCCTAAATTTAGATATCTAAGTAATTTGGCACGAATACTTTGACTCAGGGACGGATCCATGTTTTAGCATACCTGGGCAACTGTCCAGGCAGCCACCGACCGGCCCCTGCTTCTCAGCCTTCTCTGCCCCGGCAGCGCAGCGGCAGCGACAGCCAGATGTGGTGGAAATAAGTGTTTGGCTAATCCCACAAGAGCGTCATCCAGAAGTCCAGCGAGGCTGTCGGTTTGGGGTGGCAAGTTCGAAAAGATCCAGTCATCCAGAAGTAGTTTTCCGACGAGAAGTCATGAGAGAGAGAGAGTTTCAGTAGTTTTTTGCTTTTGTAGGAGGGGAAGTGAGAGGAGAGAGGAAATGAAGAGTTTTGTAAGGAAGGCAAAGGAAAAGAAGAGGAAAAAAAAAGAATACTACGCTGTCAAAAAAAAGAATGCCCGGGGATCGGATTCCAAAGATCACTGCATTAAAATAAGAGTCACTTTTTTAAAAAATAAACTAAAATGTATCAGATATTTTAAAATCTCCCCTAATAACATTTTGGCCAAGCTTAGCTGTTATTGTCTTAAATAAAATATTAATTTGGGACCTTTTGGTGTATTAGTTAAAGAAAGTAGATAATAAATAAATTTTAGAGATGTATTAGTCCCAGCAAGCACTGGTATATATGTACAACTACTAAAAAATATTGTATTTATAAAAAAAATAAAATTGGAAATTAATAATTTTACAATAAATAAAAATATTATTTTTACAGTTAAATCATCGTTATAGATGTATAACAACGATTTTGACTAACGCTATACATTTATAACGACAGCTTAACTATAAAAATATGAAAAATAACTGTAAAAAATTTTTGCCGAATAGCCTTACCGAGTAGCTTGCCCCGGCTGAAAAAAAATTCTGAATCCGTCCCTGCTTTGACTATCGCTTTTTTCAGTGGAGAATTGTGAATTGATGGATGCAACAATATCATTTCTTTAAACATTAACGAAAAGGAAATAAAACGAGATAATTTAGCAACAACAACAACAAAAGAAAGAAATAAAATGAGATACAAAAAAGACCAGACCAGGCGTACTTTGTGGAGAGTTGCAAATTTTGTTTTGTTCTGGATATGATAGAATTGTGCTACTAAATTACATCAAAATAAAATAAAAATAATTATTACTCGCATACAAAATAATAAACTTTGATTTTTAATTACTTTTAATACGTTCCCCCTTTTAAAATATAGGCAAAACTCTATTTAGATTTAGATAATAAAACCGTAAAGTACTGTTAGTTACATAAAATTTGAAAATAATTCTCTAAGTTTTTAAAATTTAATATCTTCAACAAATAACTATAATTTTTCTAAAAAATTACATATTAAATTTAAAAAGTCAAACTTGATTTTATGGAATTTTAAAAAAATACATTTACATCTGAAATTTTAATCTGTGCAAAATTTAAAGGACAAATCTACATGCATAACATCCAAACATAAAATTAAACATTACATCTATCTTAACCATTAAAAAGTGAGCATGACACGAATTTTAATGTCATGCCTTACTTTTTAATAATTAAGATGAATGTAATGTTTAGATGTTGTAAATTTATACTTATTCAAATTTAAATAGTAAACTTATGAATGGACCCAAAGTTGATAGGCTTATAACCAGAACTAAAAAATCACTAGTAATTTTTTCTTGAAATTTTCTATTGAATGTTATAAAACTATCAATTTACAAGTAATTCTCATAGGAGTTATTCTTTTTTTTTACTAGATTTAAATGGGACTTTATTTTTTTTGGGAACCGAAACAACAACATATAAATGCATGCATATGGGGTCAAGTAGTAACTTAATTGTACGTACTTATTTAGTTTGTAATTAATAGTGTTTCTATTGACATTTATAACAACAGAAGCAAATATCTTTAGTCTTGCACGTGGTCTCGCCGAGCTTGGCATCAGGCGGCGTCCACTGCGCACACGCAACAAAACAAGCATCTTCAGTGCAGTCTTCTACATTGATGAGACCAGGGCAATCATTTGGTGCTGGATTTGGACCTGCATTGCATTGGATCATATATGCAAATTCAAATTAATTAAGCTACGCTACATACATATATCATCTAAAAATTGAATCTGTCTGTCAATATGTATGTATATATAATTAATATAGATATTAATTACCATGTAATTAAGTACATACAATCATCTGGTATATAGTTGACGACTTTGCGGGGATAAAAACTCTTGGTATTGGCGGCGACGGCAGCAGCACCAGCTCCAACGTCGACCACGAAAATTAGCATGTAAACCAGAAAACAAGTAGTAGTAGTAATTGCGAGACCTTTCTCATCCATTCTAACGTAACAATCTTCTAAATACGTTTGGTTTGACTTGATGATGATCATATATTCAATCCCCGGACTACTACGTATTTATATCAAAAATTAAAACATAAAATAGTAATTTCACACAAACCTTAATTAATTCGTGGATAAGTAAGCAATAATTACCAAAATCTGGTGAAATCTGATATTTCCACACCTTTTCTTTTTTCTTTTGAAAATTGATACTTTCACATAAAAATAGCCTAAATAGGGAATTATTATTTTCACGAGTAAAAGTGATACTTCCACAAAATCTATCTCACATAAATAGTAAATGAACCTCACATTTATGTAAGAGAAGTTTTGTGAAAATGTCAATTTTCAAAAGAAAATCAAAGCGAAAACTAAAAAACTGACAATTATAAAACAAAGAAAATTGGAATCTAGTCGGCTGGTTTCGGTTTGCACCCATAAAAAATCGAAACCAACCGAACCAACCGAATATATAAAATTGTAAATATATTTATAAATATAATTATATATAGAATATATTTTTACTTATTTACAATAATACTCAAATTTTTTAGTATATGATATAATATTTTATTTACAATACTAGAAAATTTAGGCTTAATGGATGTTTATTATTCATGTATGCTTAATCTCCTTTTGAATGCTTTATTAATATTTTAGTCTTAATTTATCGTGAGAAGAAGTTTAAAGTATTATTTCTAATGACCATAAGCATTTGTTAAAATTTGAGGAGTAGAACTCTCTAGTATAAAATATTGTGTTTGATTGTTTGATGATTTATGATTTAATTTTATATTTAATTATTTATTTGTTCTTGGTTCAAACCACCTAAATCAACTGATTTAACCGATAACCGATTATGGAGTAAATGTTTGGACAGTTTTAATTTTTAACTTTTTATAATTGCTTTAAAAGATTTAATTTTTTTTAGATATAAAACCAACCAAACTGAATATTGTGCACCCCTAAATTACATATATTTTTTGGACAAATGGGCTAGTAGTTCTGGCCATAATTATTCGTGAGACTTAACCCTGACTATCTTTATTGAGGATAATGGTTGGACCAAGTTTTTGATTAATTACATTAAAGTTTGAGACAATTACATTTACTAATACATTTTTAGAAAATATTACAACAAAAGTATATACATAAAATATTTATAAAATTAGTACATCTTCAATATTTAATTTACAAAATTAGTGCATTCTTATCCCTTTAATTTAGTTGTGTGATTTTAAAATTTAAATTTTAAAAAGTCAAAATATTACCATGAACCACATATTATGTGTGGAATGTTGTTCCTTGGAGAGAGAACCACGTATCCTAAACTATTATAACCACTCATGTGCCAACCTTATCATCAGTTATACAATTATTATTATTATTATTATTATGAGGAAGAAGGTTGTGGCAGAGGAAGATGATGATGATGGTTGTAGCGGAGGAAGATGGTGGTAGTTGTGGCTGAGGAAGAAGATGGTGATGGAGGCGGAAGAAGGTGGTGGTGGTTGTGGCGGTTGTGGCGGAGGAAGAAGATGGTGGTGGAGGAGAGAAGAAGATGGTGGTGGTGGTGGTTGTGGCGGAGTATGAAGATGGTAGTGGTTGTAGCGGAGGAAGAAAAAACTACAGTTTTTTCATATCCACACCTGCAGTTTCGTCATACTACAGTTGGTAATCAAACATTCATACCAAGGTAACCAAACCTTCATATCAAGGTAATCAAAACCTTCATACCAATGTAACCAAATCTTCATACCAAGATAACCGATCCATCTCCACACCTACATTTTTTTCATAGTGCAGATTCATAAAGCCATACTTTCCGATGGGGGAGAAAGTGAGGATGAGGAAGAAGATGGTAGCGGAGGCAGAAGAAGATGGTGGTGGTTGTGGCGAAAGAAGAAAAAATTGCAGCTTTTTTCACTTCCACACCTGTAGTTTTGTCATAATACAGTTAGTAACCAAACCTTTATATCAAGGTAACCAAACCTTCATACCAAGGTAACCAGACCTTCATATCAAGGTAACCAAAACCTTCATACCAATGTAACCAAACCTTTATTCCAAGGTAACCAATCCACTTCCACACATGTAATTTTTGAATGTGATGCAGTTGGTTGCAACCGGTCTAATTCAAGCGCCTAGGCGCTTGGGCACGGCCAGACTTGAAGGTAACCAAACACGTATATGAAGGTAACCAATTTATGATTGTGTAGTAACTACGAGTCAGTAATCAAATCCTTCGAGCTTCTCGTCAATGGTGTTTTTGAAAGAGAGAGACCAACCAGATGCGCGCGCCCTCTGTCAAGGATTCATGTTGAAGATGCACATATATATGTCTAGATAGAAGGATAAGGTGGAGGCGAATGAGAGAGGAGAGAGAAAATAAGAAGGTGGAGACAGAGGAGAGAGAAGAGAAGGTGGAGGCAAAGGAGAGATGAAAGAGAAAATGAGGTGGAGGCGGAGAGAAGGTAGAAGATAACGATGACATGGTTTTTATATTGTACTCTTTTTGTAATTATTTTGTGAATGCATTAATCTTGTCATTAATTTATAAATATTGTATATTACTGTAAAGAACCCTTAAAGTTTTCTTTCAAGTAATATTTCATCTTCTAGAATATTTACCAAAAAATTATAAATATAATATATAATTACAAAAAGAATACTCATTCGTTCTAAAATTAAAAAATACAATTTGATGAGGCCAAATGATGACATATTACATGTAACGATACACAAATTCCCAAACATTATAAATTAATAAGTTATTAATGGAAGCTAAATATTTTGAAAGGTGACAAGTATTTTGGGACAAACCAATTATGGTGTATTTAATAGTGGAATTAAATTCAAACTTTATGAAACAAGTTTGGATAAAAAAGGATTTAAGTTGAATTAAAAATGACCAATAATGGAATTTTTAGGAAATTATATGAAAATTAATTGTCTAGATTGTTGGAGAAATAACCAAACTAATCTTGACATTTTAAATAATGACAAATGTGTCTTAAGTGGTTCAATGACTATTATGCCATCAATAATGGGTGCGAAATGACATACATGCCCTTAACTATGCATGAGTTAACTAACTATTGTGAGACATACATGCCCTTAACTATGCATGAGTTAACTAACTATTGTGAGTTAAATGTTGGAAAACCTTGTGCAACACTTATATATGATAAGTTTTCAGCATTCTAACTAAATATGTTCTAAGTTGCTACGTGAGAGAGCTTAAAGAGGAAAAAAGAGGAGAAAGACAAGGGTTTAAGGAAAACCTTGAAAGATTTCAAGGAGAAGTGCTCTAGACAAGTTAAACAAGTGATCAAAGTGGAGAATCAAGCTTTTAGAAGGTTTATTTCAAGAAGGAAAGTAGCAAAAAGAAGTCTAAGTTCTAAACTTGTCATCTATGTGCATACATACAAAGATAAGTGAAGCCATGTATGTATTTTGGTAGTATATGACTTGATTATATGATTTATGTGCCATATATGAAGTTTAACATGAAACCTTAAGCTTCTATGTGCTAGAACCAATGGTGGTGCACTATTCATGAGTATATTCAAGATAAAAGCTATGATCTAAAGCTCGATTATGTGTTATATGTTATTAGAAATAATGGAACCCTAGTTGAAGGTGTTGAATATGCGGGTTCCATGTGTTGATTGTGTTTGGTAAATTAGTAGATGTATGAAAGAGTCAAGAGCATGACTTGTGTAGAAGAATTGCAATATTAGGCTATATGTTGCATGTAAACCAATTTATAATCTGTAAAGTGTTTTGGTAGGTGCATGTAGAAGCTACAAATGCATATAAAATTGCTAAATGTATATATGTTAACCTATGTGGTGCATGAGAGTCAAAATGTTAAGTGAGTTTAAGTGGGAAGTTGTTAAAATTGAAAAAAATGCTAATAATGTGTTATTTTTGGCCATTTTGAGTAATTGGAGGTCAAATGGGGCTAAACATGTAAGTTTTATGTAAACACACGTGTTAGAGTTGAATTAGAACTCATTTGATTTGTATGGCGAAAATTGTCCATTTTAAACGTTTTAAAACGTTCGCCGACGACCAAAACGATTTAATTGAAAAAATAATACAATTTTAAGATTTTTAAATATTTTGAAGGCCCATACATATCAATTACGTGTTTTATATGTTAAATGATTTGTTGGAACTCAGAAATGTCGATTTGGGCCAAAAATAACATTGATTTTTAAAAGAATTTTTTTTCAGAAAAACCAGAAAGGCGCCGGGGCACCATCTTTTACACTGTGAACTGCGCCGGGGCGCAGTTCTACTGAAGGACCACGCCGGGGCGAGATCAGAGCAAGCCGGGGCGTAGTCTGGGCTGAGCCAATCTCGCGGCCAGCGAGATGTCAAGCATAAAACATAGCGCCGGGGCGCCATGTACTGAAAATTTAAAAATAAATTAATTTCTCCCAAAATGAAATATTTTGATATTAAATGATAGCTACATATGATATAAACCATAAATTGATAAAACTGATCAATATGGTAAATGTTAAGGACAAATGAATAATGTGTTATACGTTAAAGGTTATGCAAAGACAAAAGGTAGCTTATATAGCAAGTTATAGCATGCATGTAAATGTAACTAATGCATGAACCCATATTGTGGTCATGTAGGTTATAAAAGGAATAATATTTTACCAGTTGTGATAGACAATGATACAGGTAAGTGTTTTATCTGAAATCCTAATTGCAGTTTCTTTGAACAGTTATTCATAATATGCAATCATGCGTTCATGGAAAGTTCATTCACCATTGAACTATTCTTGAAAAAGGTCGATGCCAACCTTGATTCCGGTTAGACACATATGATGATTTATGTTGAAATCAAATATTTATTGTTATGTGCTCCAATCCACATTGTTGTGGTGCGGAATCTATGATATGCTGTAACAGAACATCCCTGTTAAAGGGGAGTAAAGTATAAAGCAATACAATTTTTATGGCGTGGTTGCGTCGCTAGATGTTTATGTTGTGCAAAATATAAAAGTACGATGGACTAATCACCCAGAGTATACATGTAAATTGAACAACAGTCTTATGACTATCCTGGGCAATGTCAGTCTTTATGATTGGTATTGTTCTTAACGAGTTCTAGGTCTTGTGACCGTACAGCAAGCAAGTTTCATGTGTTTCGCTAATCATGTAAAGTTATGCATGTTCTCATGTTCATACATTGAACTGATATTGGTCAGCTATTGGAAATGATTCATTACATTGTTTGATTCAGCTTACTGTAAACGACTCATACTCATTGTAAATGATTTTCATTCAGCATTCTGAGATATCAAGTCGTCATTGTTTATATACTTGCTGAGCTATTTGATGCTCACCCTTGCTTTTAAACATGATATTTCAGCTAAACCCGAGCAGGTCGAGGGGTCGGGTACAAACAAGGGAAAAGGAAAAGTCGGCAAACAGTAGATGTAAAGTGATAGAGTCACGTATATGTAAAAGTTATCTTTTTGTAATATGTAAGGTACATATGTGTATATATAAAGGTATGTAGAACCTGGGATAGTTATGAATGAATGTAATTAAGTTTTATTATTATTCTGAATGAATAGATATGTTGACAGGGTAAAATAGTATCGTGAGCACCGAACCCGTGGTTCAAGAGACCCGGAGTTGGGGGCGTCACAGGTTGGTATCAGAGCTGATAGGTTATAAACCTTATGTGGGGAAAACCTTAGGAATATGACCTTAAGGAATATAGTGAAACTCATTTAGAGTTCTAAGGGGTGATTGGTGGAAATTAATAAAGTTAAAATTTTTACAATATGTGCTATGTGTTATGTGTTATGTGCTATGTGCTTTAGGAATAAAATTTTTTTACGTTGAATTGAAACAGCTGTTCTTGTGATTTTATAGCATGCCAGAGATTGGTGAGTCCAATCAGGCAATAGAAAAAGAGCCCAGGAACATTCAGATAGATGTGATGACCACTGTACCAGCTATGGCACTAGTACCAGCTGAGGATAGTGAACCAAAGGAGGATCCAGATAAGCTGGAAGGAGACTCAGATGGAGCATTGCCAGATAATGCATCTTCTGAGCAAAGAGAGGCCGACCGAGCATGGATGATTGACCTGATACAACAGAATAGTGAGTTTGTGGATAGAATATTGGAGTTAGAAACTCAAGCTGCTGAACGACAGACAACTGTAGAACAAAATGAGAATGCAGTCCAAGTGTTAGTTAATAGAAACATAGAGTTGGGAGATAAGTTAAGACAGGAAGAACAAAAGGTTCAAGAGCTGAAGAATGAAAAAGAAATCTTGGTGGTAAAGCTGAGAGATGCAATTGCTGAGATAGCCAGGTACGAATATGCCGGGGGCAAAACAATAAGGAGAGTAAATCTGGTGGAGGAAGAAGTAAGGGTTAAAAAGGCCAAGATAGATAGCATGTGTAACACCCCCTTCCCGACCAGTGGAAAGGGAGGCTACGCACGAACGAATTCTAAGCAGAATGTCAAAACAAAAAGGAACTCTCTTCACACTTGCCCTTGAATCCCCTTGCAAACCTGCCGGAAGAAAAACACAGCATGAGCCAAATGCCCAGTACGGATAAAGAGTGCGCAAATAAGAACTGAAATTGAATAACAAAATCAACTGAACCAAACTGAGATTAACAAAATCAATTGAACTGAATAACATAATCTTACTGAACTAATCTACTAAACTGAACTAATCTACTGAACTGAAACTGATCTCCTGAACTGAATTGATTTATTGAACAACATAAAAGGCTGAATTGAATGGTTGTGTTTATTTCATACCGAGCTCAAAACAAAACAGAAATATACCTTGTCACAAAGACAAGTCAAAATACTGCCACACAGGCAGGCACACATTGGACTGCAGATCCAAATGTATGCAAAATCGGAAGGTGTGTTCGGCACAAACAACACCAAACCGCAGAACAGAACAGAACAGAAACTAGGGTCGACCCATACGCCTCCCAACACAAAACACCAATTGGCCAACTCCCATCGGAGCACACAAAATGGAGACGCCGTGGACTAATCACACTGCCACGGAAGTGTCATGCCTCGGTGCCAAGAGGACATGCCTGTGGTACCCCCACAGGTGGTTATAGCTCAGGTATACCCTACGGTACTTTCTAACAAAAATATCATGTCACAACGAATGCGACACAATATCACAAAAAGGGTTCTAATACGCACATGCTAAACCGAAACAAATCGACACAAAGTCTCCCAAATATACTTGCATGTACCTTTCTACAGAATCAAAATAAATACTAGACATGCTTAATAAGTCTAAAGAGTACAAGATAAGTTGCGAATATCTAAAATCAACAAAACTATCATATGCATTTGACTATGAACAATCTATCGAAATAATATCCAAATTCTAATGAGGAACAAAACAAACAAATTAAAATCAAAGGAATATTGCTGAAGGAGTACGGAATTCGTACCTGGAATAAGCAATGTAACACCCGAAATTATATTGCAAAACTGACTCGTTAAATTCCCTCCATCGAAACTAATAAAGGAACAAATAAATAATACATTAATCAATTGATTAAGTTTTACACATTTTCTCTCTCTTAGGCAAATCTAAAATCCTTCCATTCTAAACAAAATTATACCTAAAGTTATACATACATAAATATTCTAATCATGGTAACGTATTAATAAATAATAGTTTTCTTGTTCCTTCCGAAATACATATAAGTATATTTTCAAAAATATTCTTTCCATTTTTAATTCTATTACAAACAAATATTTTATTATTATTATTATTATTATTATTATTATTATTATTATTATTATTATCTGACAAAACTTTAAAGTTACAAAAATACTAATTTAATATTCCAAAATGCTAATTACTAACAAATATATACTAAAATATATAAACTAACAAACTAAATAGCATACAAAAATTAAAACTACAAAATTAAAACTACAAAATTAAAACGAATACAGAAAATTAAATAATTACACAAAGAAAGAAAAAGAGACATACCCGAAATTATGAGGTTCGCAGTCCGCCCACGTCCTCGACACCAAAAATTTTAACTAGGGAGGTCCTTACTAAAAAGGCCCTCACACAAAAAAGTTTCCTCACATTGGGAAAAGCCTTGATGTTTTTGTTGTTAAAATGGGAAGGGGTATGGCCATACATATAGGTAAAGGCAAGGGAGATGGTTTAATATTTAGGTGATATGGGACTTTCTTTTAAAAACTAACCGGGTATTACATTATCTCCCCCTTAAAAAGGATTCCGTCCCCGGAATCAAAAAAATAAAATGTAACGAACTTAATTATCAAAAGATGCAAAAAAAAAAATAAAATTCACTCAAATAAAATTTTTCACAGAACAAACGAAGTAATTTTCCTCCGAAATCTTATCAAAACAGATAGTGCACCATGTGCAACAGATGATAATGACAACTCTTCAGCACTAAATACATTATGCACATGAGCTGACTATGAAGGCAAAGCTAACTGAAATGCAACATTGCCAACCCTTTCTAAAATCTCAAATGGGACAATAAAACGCAGACTGAGTAATTTCCCTAGCACCTTAAGCACTTCAAAATATCAAAATCTCAATTCGAATTAGTTCTTAAATATTATTACTCAAAATAATATACTACTAAAATATTGAAATCACCATATTAAACTCCAAGTCACATTCCATTATCTGCATAAGTAAACTGTGTACTCTAAACTATTCAATGTCTCTCAAAATTTATTGAATCTCATCACTTAATATAAAACCATTTAAATAAATCAATCATCTCTTAGTGCAAACCTTAGTCCAACAATTTCCAAGATCTTCTCATACTATTACTCGTCATTTAACAAAACTCCAAAAATAGCTGCAAAATTGATCATTAGCCTCAATGATTAATCTAATTACCTCGAATATCTACAACTCAAGTTTACAAGAGATCATCTATAAATACCAAATAGTTTTCACTTATCATATTGTCTCATCAATATACATACCTCACATCATCCACGAGCTTAACATAAATCCAACACAACCCATATCAAATCCTTAAGTCTAAGATCATAACATATTGTTACTAAAAGCACTCTAACGATTAATTCTCCAAAATCAAATACTTGCTGATACAAATACTAATATCATAACCATATTACATATATGATCATTTTTTAACTGTACAAAATATAACTTTATTTTCCTTAATGCTCCAATCACAATTCTTAACTAATATCCTTACTCCATTGTATAACAATAATAACCTGGACAAATTATCTCACTTTCCTCATATCAACTACAAATCAAAACAGATTAACATTTGGTCAAAATCAAGACCAACCAAACAGAGAACCAAATCGAGACAAACTTATATGTCTGCCTAGTGATTTACTCATAACTCACAGATCAAGCCTAAAGGCAATCTACATAATCATAACCTAAGCTCTGACAGTCCATCCCAAGAATCATATCAAAGTCGTACATACGCATCGACCGAAAATTAGTCCCATGAATCTTTATTTTCAAAACTAATAGAAACAACCACGGTATAAATCAGAGACCAAAAAAATTTCTCATCGGAGCAGCAATAGACATAGCAGAATTTAAGGACTGAGATGGCACACCAAGATGCCGAACAAAAGAATACGAAACAATCGAATGAGTAGAGTCGAAATCAATAAAAGTTTCACGACTGCCAACTAAAAGAGTGCCGAAATATAATATTGCGCATCTATCACCTAATTATATGACAAGGCGAACACACGTCCTTCGTGGTGCCGACCAACATTGTTATCATTATCACCGCCTCCACCACCTCTAATGGTTTTACGAGCCCTCGACAAAACAAAATGGACGAAAGCGAAATTGATTTAAGGCAAATTTGAATTCAAACGGATAGGATAGCTGAACAGAATTTTAAACAGAACAAAAACCTATCCCATATGTCTACCCATAACTCACAGGTCAAACCTAAATAGATTTCTACAAGAAAGAACCCTAGCTCTGATACCAACTCTGTAACACCCCCTTCCCGACCAGTGGAAAGGGAGGCTACGCACGAACGAATTCTAAGCAGAATGTCAAAACAAAAAGGAACTCTCTTCACACTTGCCCTTGAATCCCCTTGCAAACCTGCCGGAAGAAAAACACAGCATGAGCCAAATGCCCAGTACGGATAAAGAGTGCGCAAATAAGAACTGAAATTGAATAACAAAATCAACTGAACCAAACTGAGATTAACAAAATCAATTGAACTGAATAACATAATCTTACTGAACTAATCTACTAAACTGAACTAATCTACTGAACTGAAACTGATCTCCTGAACTGAATTGATTTATTGAACAACATAAAAGGCTGAATTGAATGGTTGTGTTTATTTCATACCGAGCTCAAAACAAAACAGAAATATACCTTGTCACAAAGACAAGTCAAAATACTGCCACACAGGCAGGCACACATTGGACTGCAGATCCAAATGTATGCAAAATCGGAAGGTGTGTTCGGCACAAACAACACCAAACCGCAGAACAGAACAGAACAGAAACTAGGGTCGACCCATACGCCTCCCAACACAAAACACCAATTGGCCAACTCCCATCGGAGCACACAAAATGGAGACGCCGTGGACTAATCACACTGCCACGGAAGTGTCATGCCTCGGTGCCAAGAGGACATGCCTGTGGTACCCCCACAGGTGGTTATAGCTCAGGTATACCCTACGGTACTTTCTAACAAAAATATCATGTCACAACGAATGCGACACAATATCACAAAAAGGGTTCTAATACGCACATGCTAAACCGAAACAAATCGACACAAAGTCTCCCAAATATACTTGCATGTACCTTTCTACAGAATCAAAATAAATACTAGACATGCTTAATAAGTCTAAAGAGTACAAGATAAGTTGCGAATATCTAAAATCAACAAAACTATCATATGCATTTGACTATGAACAATCTATCGAAATAATATCCAAATTCTAATGAGGAACAAAACAAACAAATTAAAATCAAAGGAATATTGCTGAAGGAGTACGGAATTCGTACCTGGAATAAGCAATGTAACACCCGAAATTATATTGCAAAACTGACTCGTTAAATTCCCTCCATCGAAACTAATAAAGGAACAAATAAATAATACATTAATCAATTGATTAAGTTTTACACATTTTCTCTCTCTTAGGCAAATCTAAAATCCTTCCATTCTAAACAAAATTATACCTAAAGTTATACATACATAAATATTCTAATCATGGTAACGTATTAATAAATAATAGTTTTCTTGTTCCTTCCGAAATACATATAAGTATATTTTCAAAAATATTCTTTCCATTTTTAATTCTATTACAAACAAATATTTTATTATTATTATTATTATTATTATTATTATTATTATTATTATTATTATCTGACAAAACTTTAAAGTTACAAAAATACTAATTTAATATTCCAAAATGCTAATTACTAACAAATATATACTAAAATATATAAACTAACAAACTAAATAGCATACAAAAATTAAAACTACAAAATTAAAACTACAAAATTAAAACGAATACAGAAAATTAAATAATTACACAAAGAAAGAAAAAGAGACATACCCGAAATTATGAGGTTCGCAGTCCGCCCACGTCCTCGACACCAAAAATTTTAACTAGGGAGGTCCTTACTAAAAAGGCCCTCACACAAAAAAGTTTCCTCACATTGGGAAAAGCCTTGATGTTTTTGTTGTTAAAATGGGAAGGGGTATGGCCATACATATAGGTAAAGGCAAGGGAGATGGTTTAATATTTAGGTGATATGGGACTTTCTTTTAAAAACTAACCGGGTATTACAGCATGAGCGTAAGAATGGAAGACATGAGCTATGCTTTTCGCACAACGTTTGGAAGGGCACGGGACAGAGTGTACCACTACCTAGTGGAATATGACCTGACTAGTAACACTTTGAGTAGGTGGAAGATGATAACAATCATGGATGAAGAGTATGAAAATGCAGTGAGACGCGGGATGTTTCCGTAGAATATATGTAATAGCGGTGTAGGGTTATATATGTATAGTTATGTATATATAGTCATGTGTGTATGTAATGTGAATCTCTAGTTTGTGATAAAAGAAATAGAAAGTGTTATGTAACCTCTTTGGTCTTAAGGAGGGAAGGTCTAAGGTGGTGGTAAAGCTGTTAAATATGAATCCCGACTTTTGTAATCTGAAAGGATGAAAATAGCAATGTGCTACATGTTGTGTAATGTGCTAGGCACTAGTTAAGTTGTTATGAATATAAATTCAGTAATTAAATGTGTGTTGACACGGCTATGTATTTAAAGTTCGTAAGAATGTGGCATGTAAATGATATATAATAATCATGATGAAAATTTTTAAACAGAAAATGCCGCGAAGACGTAGACCAAATGTTCAACCCCCGCCAGAGGAGTCGGTAAATGCTCCTGAGGAGCCAGTTAACCCCCCATGCAGTAGTTTGTTGACTTGTTGATGAGAGCTTTCATGACCAGGAATGTTAACCCTGTGGTTGACCAACCGGTAACAGCTCAGATTGCTACCTTCAAGGATTTTAAAGCTGTTGGACCCCCAGAGTTCAAGGGGATAATGAATCCGATAGAGGCCCATAATTGGATAATTGAAATGGAAAAAGTATTTGATGTAACAAATGTGGCAGAAGAACAGAAAAATGTCTTTGCTACATTTATGTTAAAAGGAGAAGCAATTATTGGTGGACTGCCAATAAAGGAAGACTGGGAGCAGGAGCTGCACCGTGGGAGAAATTTAAAGAAATTTTCCTTGAGGCTTATTTTCCTCCAGTGACTGAAGATATGATGGAGGTGCAGTTCTTAGAATTAAAATAGGGAAATATGACTGTAGCCGAGTATGCGGCGAAATTCAATGAGTTGGCAAGATTTACTCTACACCAGGTGGACGCAGAACAGAGAAAAGCAAGACGTTTTGAACGTGGATTAAAACCATGGATTTACAACAGGGTCTCAATGTTTCAGATTGGGACTTTTGCTGGAGTGATGGAAAAGGCCATTATAGCCGAAGGAGGTAGTGATGCCTTAGCAAAGTACAAGCAGGAACATCATGGTAAGAAGAAAGGTGATGGAGCTAACAGAGAAAGTAGTAGTGGGGGAAGTAACACTAACAAGCGAAAGTGGAATAATAATCTAGCTGGAAGCAAGCAAGGGGAAACAAAGAAGAAGATAGAGCCATGTCCTAATTGTGGAAAGGGACATTCCGGAGTATGCCTGAAGGGAAAAAACGTGTGCTTCAAATGCGGTCAGGAAGGACACATCACACCAAACTGTTCGGTTCCAAATACAAACAAAGGTTGTTTTCATTATGGGGAAGTGGGGCATCAGATTAGAGATTGTCCTAAGAAGAAAGCTGAAGGAGGAAGTGGAAGTAGGGGAAATACTAGTGGGAAGTTAGCTATTGGTGGACCTACTCAGCCGGGGAGATCGACGGCACGTACGTTCAACATGACAGTTCAGGATGCAGTGGCATTAAAGGACGTGGTGTCAGGTATCATTTCTATCAATGATACAAATGCATATGTGTTGTTTGATTCTGGTGCTATATGTTCTTTTATATCTGATGAATTTGCTAAGAAATTGAATCTACCTCAATCAAAGTTAGAAAATGTGTTGAACATAGAAGTAGCAAATAAGGAAGTAATCCAGGTGGAAAATATTCATCGGGATTGTTGGTTAACGATAAGGGGGCATAAGCTGTTAATGATAGGACTAAATTATACGATATTTTTATTCCCTAATACTTAGTTTTTATATTTATTGTGTGCTTAAATGTTTAATTATTTAGCATATTTTGGTTTTAATAGGTTTTATAGGATTTTAGTTAAGGTAATTTTATAGTATTTTTATATTTCTTTTTATTTATGTGTTTTTATTTATTTTAGGTGTTTTATTTATTATTATGTGTTTTTAGGATTTCTAGTATTTTTATATTATTTTTATTTATTTTTATATTTTATTTTGTAGGAAATTAAAGGTGGAAGGGCAAAAGTGTAAAAAGCTGAAACGCGGAGGGGCAGAATCGTAAATACCGAAAGTTCAGCCGCGCAATGCGCGGAAGGAGAGATGACGTCACTACGCGTGGCTGAAGCGTTGACCGGTCAACTATGGCGGCTTAGGACGTGTTTGGCTTGCCATTAAAGCTGAAAAACGGAATTATTTTCGATTTTTGCTATTTTTTGATTCCAAATTGGATTTTTATTCCAACTAGGGTTAGGATAATAATTATTTTTCTTTTTCTTTTATTTTTAATTATAAATCCTATTAGGTTTTGGACAAGTTAGAGGCCTATAAATAGAGGGTCAATCTTTCATTATTTATTGTAAGTTTTTGGGAGATTTTTCTCCTAATTTCTTGGAGAGAGTTTTTCAACTAGTAGGTATTATTTTTATTATGTTTGGTTAATTTTTATTTTTCAGTTCTAAAGGGATGTTGAACCTTATTTTTAATTAATATTTTAATTGAGTTTTATTATTTATTCCTTCATGCATGAGATTTATTCTTGATAATCTGTTTTAATTGTTTTATGATATTTATTTGATTAATTTGATTTGGCCAGTTGAATTAATTAAGTTTTTGTCATATGCTAGATTAAGATTTGATATTAAGCAAACGATATTTTATCTGATCATAAGTAGCAGTTAATAATATTTGATTGTGGACAAACTTTTGAATATTATTATGATTATCAAGATAGCAAGTTAAATGGTCCGCGATGTTGAGATTGTTGCTTGGAATAATCTAATTCTCTAATTTTTAATGCAACTGTTATATTAAATCTAGACTGATAGTTCTAGGTTGTATGATAGTTAGGGTCTTTTGTGAGCGATTGCTGAATTAGATTTATAATTTAAGGAGGATTTCGGGTAGCTTGGCGATTGTCGGTTATCTAAGATTATTAATTTCAATTGAAGGAAAAGATAATAATAACTTGATTAATTTGTTGATTAAAAGAAGGGGATACTGAACTAAGGAACTGAAGTTTGTTTTTAATTGATTTTTCTCATCTTTATTATTTATTATTTAGTTTTATTTTAATTAGTTCATTAATAATTCAAAACCCCCCATTTAATTAGATATTCTTGAAAACATTAGATTTATTAAAACAATTCACTCTCTGTGGGTTCGACTCTTACTTTCACTACTACATTAATATTTTTCAAAAGTAAGATTTTATTTTTGGGTGCTTGCGACAGCTTCCCAGTTAATTTATTTAATTCCTATTCGGTTAGGAGAATTTGATGTAATACTAGGAATAGACTGGTTGTATAGTCATGGGACGGTGATTGATTGTCAGAGGAAATGTGTAAACCTTCAGACTCCTGCCAGGTCTAAGGTAATATTTTATGATAGCAAGTCGCCACGACAATCTTGTTGTCTGACAATGATGCAGGCCAATAAGTTGTTAAGGAAATGATGTATGGGATATTTAGCACATGTGGTTGATACACGAATAGTGGGATCAGAAATGGGTCAGATACTCGTGGTAAAGGATTATGCAGATGTGTTTCCAGAGGAATTACCGGGTCTTCCGCTAGATAGGGAGATCGAATTTGTAATAGATCTTGCACCAGGAACGACACCAGTTTCAAAGGCACCGTATAGAATGGTTCCAGTAGAATTGAAAGAATTGATGGTTCAGTTACAAGAATTGTTGGACAAAAAGTATATCCAACCGAATGAGCACCAGTTTTATTTGTAAAGAAGAAAGACGGATCGCTAAGGCTATGTATCGACTATAGAGAGTTGAACAAAGTGACAATAAAGAACAAGTATCCGTTACCAAGAATCGACGATTTATTTGATCAGCTACGTGGAGCCAAGTATTTTTCGAAGATTGATTTGAGAAGTGGTTATCACCAGTTAAAGGTGAGACTTGAAGATGTACCCAAAACAGCATTTAGGACTCGTTACGGTCATTACGAGTTCCTGGTAATGTCATTTGGATTGACGAATGCGCCTGCTGCATTTATGGATTTAATGAATAGGGTGTTCAAGCAGTATTTGGACAAGTTTGTGGTGGTATTTATAGACGACATTTTGATTTATTCAAAGACTCAAGAAGAGCATGCGGAACATTTGAGAATTGTATTGGAAAAGTTGAGAGAAGCAAAGCTGTTTGCAAAATTTTTGACATGTGAGTTTTGGTTAGAAAGAGTGCAATTTCTGGGGCACGTGATCGACCAACATGGGATATCTTTAGATCCAGCCAAAGTTGAGGCAGTAATAAACTGGGAACAACCAAAGACACTAAAGGAGGTGCGAAGTTTTCTTGGTTTAACAGGATATTATAGACGATTTATTAAAGACTTCTCAAAGTTATCAGGACCTCTAACTAATTTGACGAGAAAAACTGTAAAGTGTGTATGGTCAGATCAATGTGAAGAGAGTTTCATGGAACTTAAGAAAAGACTAAGTGAAGCACATGTGTTGTCATTGCCTGACGATACGTGAGGATTTATGGTTTACAATGATGCATCGCACAAAGGACTTGGTTGCGTGTTGATGCAGCACGACAAATTCATTGTGTATGCGTCAAGATAGTTGAAAGACTATGAGAAAGGTTATCCAACCCATGATTTGGAATTGACAGCAGTGGTGTTTGCATTGAAGATATGGAGACATTATCTATACGGAGAAAAATGTGAAATATACACAGATCACAAAAGTCTGAAGTATATTTTCACTCAGAAGGATTTGAATATGAGGCAAAGGAGATGGTTAGAACTAATTAAGGATTATAATTGCGAGATTCTATACCATCCAGGGAAAACTAATGTTGTAGCCGATGCCTTAAGTAGGAAGGGTCGAGAAAGATTGGAAATAATGACTACTCAAGAAGAGCTAATAAGAGAAATGGAAAGGATGGAGCTGGAAGTGAAATATCCAATAGAATCGGAAGAAAAGTTATTTGTGGTAGAAGTGCGTCCAACGTTATTAGATAAAGTGAAAGAAGCTCAGATGCAAGATCAAGACTGTGGTCAAATTAGGAAATGTATATATGATGGACAAGAGATAAAGTTCAAGATAGACAACAGCGGAATGCTAAGATTGGAAGGAAGAGTATGGGTGCCGTTAGTATCAGAGTTAAAAGATGAGATTCTGCAAGAAACGCACAGTTCGCTGTATTCAGTTCATCCAGGAAGTATGAAAATGTACCAAGATCTTCGCCAACACTTTTGGTGGCCCAATATGAAGAAGGATGTAGCTGAATGCGTAAGTAAATACTTAACGTGTCAAGGAATTAAAGCAAAACATCAGAGGCCTAGTGGATTGCTAAAACCGCTAGAGATTCCAGAATGGAAGTGGGATCATGTTACAATGGATTTTGTCGTGGGACTCCTAGCTACACAGAAAGCCAATGATGCAATATGAGTGATAGTGGATCGACTAACGAAGTCTGCACACTTTTTACCGATCAAAATCAAGTTCAATTTGGATCAGTTAGCGAAGTTGTACGTAAAGGAAATTGTGTCGAGACATGGAGTTCCCGTATCGATTGTTTCAGATCGAGATCCGCGATTCACATCTAACTTTTGGAAGAGTTTTCAGGAGCGTATGGGTACACAATTGAGGTTGAGCACAGCGTATCACCCTCAAACAAACGGTCAAAGTGAAAGGACGATCCAAACATTAGAAGATATGCTCAGAGCATGCGTAATGGACTTTAAGGGTAATTGGGATGACCATTTATTGTTAGTAAAATTCGCATATAACAACAGTTATCATGCAAGTATTGGCATGCCGCCGTATGAGGCATTATATGGGAGGAAGTGCAGAACACCTCTCTGCTGGGATGAGGTAGGAGAACGGAAGTTATTGGGACCAGAAATTGTACAACAGACTGCTGAGATTGTCAAAGTTATAAGGTCAAGGCTTATAGTAGCATAAGACAGACAAAAGAAATATGCAGATTTGCATCGGCAGAAAAGAGATTTTGAAGTAGGGTCTCATGTGTTCTTAAAAGTATCTCCCTAGAAAGGGAAGATAAGATTTGAAAAGAAAGGAAAGTTGAGTTCAAGGTTTATTGGACCTTTTGAAGTGTTGAGAAAGATAGGGGAAGTAGCCTATGCTGCGGCATTACCTCCATAATTAGAACACATTCACAACGTGTTCCATATATCAGTGTTAAGGTTGTACAAGCCGGATTACAAACATGTGATTGAATACGAGCCAATTTAGATTGAAAGAGATTTGACGTATGAGGAGACTCCTGTTTGGATCATTGATAGGAAGGAACAAATTCTAAGAAACAAAGTGATCCATTCTGTAAAAAGTAATGTGGAGAAACCACAATATGGAAGAAGCAACTTGGGAGTTAGAAGAGAAAATAAAAAAGGAATATCCAAGTTTGTTTGCATAATCTTGTAATAGTGATTCCGAGGACGGAATCCTTGTAAGGAGGGAAGAATGTAACGATACACAAATTCCCAAACATTGTAAATTAATAAGTTATTAATGGGAGCTAAATATTTTGAAAAGTGACAAGTATTTTGGGACAAGCCAATTATGATGTATTTAATAGTGGAATTAAATTTAAACTTTATGAAATAAGTTTGGATCCAAAAGGATTTAAGTTGAATTAAAAATGACCAATAATGGAATTTTAAGGAAATTATAAGAAAATTAATTGTCTAGATTGTTGGAGAAATAACCAAACTAATCTTGACATTTTAAATAATGACAAATGTGTCTTAAAGTGGTTCAATGACTATTATGCCATCAATAATAGGTGCGAAATGACATACATGCCCTTAACTATGCATGAGTTAACTAACTATTGTGAGTTAAATGTTGGAAAACCTTGTGCAACACTTATATATGATAAGTTTTCAGCATTCTAACTAAATATGTTCTAAGTTGCTATGTGAGAGAGCTTAAAGAGGAAAAAAATGAGGAGAAAAGCTAGGGTTTAAGGAAAACCTTGAAAGATTTCAAGGAGAAGTGCTCTAGACAAGTTAAACAAGTGATCAAAGTGGAGAATCAAGCTTTTAGAAGGTTTATTTCAAGAAGGAAAGTAGCAAAAAGAAGTTTAAGTTCTAAACTTGTCATCTATGTGCATACATACAAAGATAAGTGAAGCCATGTATGTATTTTGGTAGTATATGACTTGATTATATGATTTATGTGCCATATATGTAGTTTAACATGAAACCCTAAGCTTCTATGTGCTAGAACCAAAGGTGGTGCACTATTCATGAGTATATTCAAGATAAAAGCTATGATCTAAAGCTCGATTATGTGTTATATTTTATTAGAAATAATGGAACCCTAGTTGAAGGTGTTGAATATGCGGGTTCCATGTGTTGATTGTGCTTGGTAACTTAGTAGATGTATGAAAGAGTCAAGAGCATGACTTGTGTAGAAGAATTGCAATATTAGGCTATATGTTGCATGTAAACCAATTTATAATCTGTAAAGTGTTTTGGTAGGTGCATGTAAAAGCTACACATGCATATAAAATTGCTAAATGTATATGTGTTAACCTATGTGGTGCATGAGAGTCAAAATGTTAAGTGAGTTTAAGTAGGAAGTTATTAAAATTGACAAAATGCTAATAATGTGTTATTTTTGGCCATTTTGAGTAATTGGAGGTCAAATGAGGCTAAACATGTAATTTTTATGTAAACAAACATGTTAGAGTTGAATTAGAACTCATTTGATTCGTATGGCGAAAATTGTCCATTTTAAACGTTTTAAAACGTTCGCCGACGACCAAAACGATTTAATTGGAAAAACAATACCATTTTAAGATTTTTAAATGTTTTGAAGGCCCATATATATCAATTACGTATTGTATATGTTAAATGATTTGTTGGAACTCAGAAATGTCGATTTGGGCAAAAAATAACATTGATTTTTAAAAGAATTTTTTTTTAGAAAAACTAGAAGGGCGTCGGGGCGCCATCTTTTACACTGTGAACTGCGCTGAGGCACAGTTCTACTAAAGGACCACGTCGGGGCGAAATCAGAGCAAGCCGGGGCGCAGTCTAAGCCGAGCCAATCTCGTGGCCAGCGAGATGTCAAGCACAAAACATGGCGTGGGGTGCCATGTACTAAAAATTTAAAAATAAATTAATTTATCCCAAAATGAAATGTTTTGATATTAAATGATAGCTACATATGATATAAACCATAAATTGATAAAAGTGATCAATATGGTAAATGTTAAGGAAAAATGAACAATATGTTATACGTTAAAGGTTATGTAAAGACAAAAGGTAGCTTATATAGCAAGTTATAGCATGTATGTAAATGTAACTAATGCATGAACCCATATTGTGGTCATGTAGGTTATAAACGGAATAATATTTTACCAGTTGTGATAGACGAGGATACAGGCAAGTGTTTTATCTGAAATCCTAATTGCAGTTTCTTTGAACAGTTATTCATAATATACATTCATGCGTTCATGTAAAGTTCATTCACCATTGAACTATTCTTGAAAAAGGTTGATGCCAACCTTGATTCCGGCTAGACACATATGATGATTTATGTTGAAATCAAATGTTTATTGTTATGTGCTCCAATCCACATTGTTGTGGTGCGGAATCTATGATATGCTATAACAGAACAACCCTGTTAAAGGGGAGTAAAGTATAAAGCAATACAATTTTTATGGCGTGGTTGCGTCGCTAGATGTTTATGTTGTGCACAATATAAAAGTACGATGGACTGATCACCCAGAGTATACATGTAAATTGAACAACAGTCTTATGACTATCCTGGGCAATGTTAGTCTTTATGATTGGTATTGTTTTTTAACGAGTTCTAGGTCTTGTGACCGTACAGCAAGCAAGTTTCATGTGTTCCGCTAATCATGTAAGGTTATGCATGTTCTCATGTTCATACATTGAACTGATATTGGTCAGCTATTGGAAATGATTCATTACATTGTTTGATTCAGCTTACTGTAAACGACTCATACTCATTGTAAATGATTTTCATTCACCATTATGAGATATCATGTCGTCATTGTTTATATACTTGTTGAGCTATTTGATGCTCACCCTTGCTTTTAAACATGATATTTCAGCTAAACTCGAGCAGGTCGAGGGGTCGGGTACAAACAAGGGAAAATGAAAAGTCGGCAAACAGTAGATGTAAAGTGATAGAGCCACGTATATGTAAAAGTTATCTTTTTGTAATATGTAAGGTACATATGTGTATATATAAATGTATGTAGAACGTGGGATAGTTATGAATGAATGTAATTAAGTTTTTTTATTATTCTGAATGAATGGATATGTTGACAAGGTAAAATAGTATCGTGAGCACCGAACTCGTGGTTCAATGGACCTGGATTTGGGGGCGTCACATTAAACCTCAAAATTGATGTAATTTATTTAATTTTAGTTTATACAATTATTATAATTGTATAGCATATAATAAAACTATTAATAACAAAATTTATTTTGTTTTAAACTTCTATAAGTCATACTAATTTTGAAGTTTAATATATCATCATTTGATCTCAAAAATTAAATTATATCTCTAATTTTAAAACAAAAAATAGTATTAATCGGAGAAATTCAATTTATATTCTCTCAATCCTCAGATGTAGGTGTTAACTATATTTTGAATGTAAAATTGGAAACACTTTTTTGATAATTGTATGTCCAAACTAAAGCCTACACCATTGATACATTAAAAGTGTTCTATTAAAAAATATACAAGTTTTAAGTGTGTGTGTATCTCACAAATACTATATAAGATGAATTTTTGAAATGTTTTAGTTTACTCTTGGAATTCCATGCTTCTCTTTCCTCAGCCAGTTTAGTGCGCCTAACTGACTTAATTACAAGGGTTCTGGGACATACAATGGCGTCAAAAGCATCAATACTATAAGCTTTTCTTCAACCCCAGAGGAGGCTCATTCCTTCGATCCTAATCTAGGCATGTGTAACCTTATTCACTCGTCCCTAAGGCTTTTAAAGCACAAATGAAGGAAGAAATTAATTACTCAAAAGAAGAAAGGAAGCCCCTACTGAGGGTTCTATTAAAGGTAATGTTGAAAATATGCTCTTTATGGTCCAACTAGAAGGAAAAGACCTAGGAGGGTGGTCTACGATCAACTACTTTTGCTTATAAACTAAAATTTTAAATTTCTAAAATTAACTTCAAAAAGTTTTTTCTTATAAAAAAAATATGTGTGAAATGAAAGTAGTATTAAATAAATATAAATTATTGACATGTGTAAACATTATAAAACTTAGTGAATAATATTAGCAGTCCCAATAGAGCACCAAATGGAAATACCAAACTTAATATGTCATCATTGAATTGGTTAGTTGAGTTGGAATAATTAATTATATAACATATTTTAATTATCAAATAATTAATAATATAATAATAACAAAATAAATTAATACTTCAAATTTGTATTCCAAACATTACCTAATATTAACGCTTGAATTATCCACATGTTCAACCATTGACTTTAACCTGCACAGAAAGAACTACTAGAAAGTACTTGACGACTTGGGCCGTCAGGGGATACCTCCGATGTGAGAATAAAAAGAAGTTTTAAGATGCATTAACAATGGAGGCAAGTTTTAAGTTTTAAGAAGTATTTTATCAACTTGAATATTGTGTATCCATGTACCTCTATTGTTCACCTAATATTTATAATAGTCACGCATTCTCAATAGAATTACAATTCCTAATAAGAACCGTATAGTATAGATTTTATTGAAAAAGTTAATTACCATACAAATTAGTATGAAATATGATAACTAGTTAATACCTTAAACGGCAAGGTGGTGAGCCTAAGCCTATTGGACTTAAGAGTCCAATGTGAGCGCACTAAGTTTAATGGGTTGTGTTGGTCTAACACTTTCGGGCTTCAAATGAGCTATCTTTTCGGTCTGATGCCTCTGGGCTCTTAAAAGTCTATCCCTTATGTTTGACGCCTTCGGACTCCTAAAGGCGCTATCTCTTCGGTCAGATGCCTACGGGCTCCCGAAAAATTACCAGTTCGATTTGACGTCTTCAGACTCCCGAATGTTCTATCTCTTCCATCTGATGCCTTTTCGGCCCCCGAAGACTTTTTTTCTTTACTCCTTCACTACATTTCATATGTTAAAGGAGTTGAGGACAATATTGGACTGCGTATTTTTCAAGAATAAATGGGTTTTCCACATTGGGCTTTGTCCCTACAACCTATTAGGCCTAGTACTCCTAACCCAATAGGTTTGGTTTGTTACTTCTTAAATTCCAGATGATTAAATGATATGACAATTACCATAGCGGTTACACCTCAGCATTCATTTCAAACGTTGAGGTAGTTACTCTGGATATAATGAGGACGTGAGTTACTTCTCCAAGAAAACTGTTGCACGACTCAACGATTAGAGGAGAAAGGACAACCGTTGTGAAAGAAATATGGACAATAGAGGTAAAAATAATAGCATTTTTAGCCTACTAAATACTAAACACCTCCATTATTAATACATCTTGAAGCATATATTTACTCTCACACCAGAGGTATCCCCTAGTGGCCCAAGCCGGTAAGTATTTTTCATTGTTCATTTGTGCAAGTTAAGAGTCTCAGACGACGATTAAGCATTCCAACATCTTTAAGCGTTAACATTAACTTTTTTCTTTACTTGATTTGTCTTTTTGTTCTTTTTTTGCCTTTGATTAGGATAATTTGTCATAGTTGGTTCACTGTGGATGTAATATTGTGTCATTTAACACATAATTATTATTGGATTTTGGTGGAGTTATCTGTATGAAGTATTCAAATCTTTATTGATATGATCCTGGTACTTTGTATTTCCTCATTAGTCAATTGGTAATACCTATTTATGTAATAGGTTCAAAATAACTTCTTTAATTCATAATAATTTTTTGAAATAAGTGGTAGTGACATGGCAGGAATGCTACATAATTGATAATTTCATTTATGTCTCCTTGTAATTATGAGTCCCAATGAGTGTCCTATTTATTTTAGCGTTAGCATGTTTCATTATGACCCATGAAGGTGATAAGTGGATTTTATACCTGTTATTAACTATCTTTTAACTTGATAATTTGTGAGTTCTTAAGTGTTTTAAGTTGTTTTTATGTTCATTTTATGTGTTTTTACTTTGTTTTGTAGAAATTAGAACAAGTGCTTGGTGGATCAAAGTTTGGAGTTGCCGTGTTTGAATTTTCAGCTTGTTATTAACAAAGTTGTCACTTGTGGCTCAATTTTGACCTTGATACGGCCAGAATTTCTTAAATTCTAAAACATGAAAGTTGGAGATCTACTTATCATCTTTTCGAAACATCTTGAATTATCTCAATCGGAGTTTGGATGAGAGAGTTATGTCCATATTACTACAAGATATTGAAACAACCAAAATCCTATAACTTAAGGTGACAAGACAGTCCGTTGTTATAGGGAGCGCAACTGCGTTAGAAGGCAGTGCAACCGCGTTATGGGAATATGATTTTGACGTGTTTTGACGCATTTTTGAACTCCAATTGGTTTTGTTTTCCTTCTAATACATGGTATTGGACTTGTAACCTATAAATACACTATATGGGGCATATTTTAGAGATATATAACATAGAATTACATACATTAACATAGTTAGGAGTAGGATTTTATTAGACTGGAAATAAATATTTAACGCGAATGATTCAAGAATCGAAGGCAAAAGCTTGGGGATTGAAGATTGTGATTCGGGTAATAGGCGGATATCAAAACACAGATTTGAATCTCTTTTCTTTTTCTTTTATTTTTATAATTTTGAGATATTGAATTATTTGTGGAAGATTTATTATTTAATTATGAGCTAATTTAAAATAAAGATTGCAATTGAACCCAATGTTTAGTTTATATTAATTTGCTTCCTTTTTAATTATTGATGATTATATATAAATTGTTTATCATATTTTGTGCGTTCGTATATTAATTATCTAGCTAGTAATTAATAGGATAATCTATACAAAATTGAAAGATAGAGTATAAGTTTAGATTTGAATAGGATAACATATGTTCGTATATTCTGCTTGGGTTGAGATATATAATTAGTATATAGGATAAGAATATACCTATGTATTTTATGCAATCTTAAATAGAATATGAACTTAAAATTCTTGTTAATATATTTTACATAAGAATATAGTGATTTAATTAATTATGGTGTTCCTCTCTAGTTTTGTTACCTCAGGATCATATTTAAAAGGATTTGTTTATATAATCATCGGAAGAGGCGTATAAATACTATAAAGAATTATCGATTATCAATTCTATATAATTAATTAATTAAAAAGTTATTGAAGAGATTTAAATGAAGCATTAAGAGAAATTATAATCTTAAGTATTTAAAATCTGATATAATCTTTGTCATTAGTTTAATTTAGTTGTTACTTTTAATTACTTTTATTTTATAGTTTATTACGATTGTTTAGATAAAATTAATTTGATATACAATTAGTACTTGGTAATAATTATTTTTAATTCTCCGTGGAAACGATACTCTTCTTGCCAGTATATTACTAGTCGATTGCGTATCCTTGCGTGTATTTCCTAAATAGTAAATTAGGCGAACAGAAGGATAACTATAATATATTTGACACAATATAGCAATCTATGGTGGTATATAGTTATCTGATTTTGCTGTATGTTGACACCTGATTTTGTCCGTCACTGAAATCACCAAACAGTGAGCAACCTGTACCTAAGATCAAGCAAAGTCACCAAAAGTTAGACGGCTTAGGCTGTCAGGGGATAGCTCCAGTGTGAGAATAAGTACAAACCAAAAAGCGTAACAATGGAGAGATGTAAAACTGTTGGAATAATATTGATATTTAATATAAAAGAATGATATAAATTGGATGTAGCTTGTATTCTCCAGTTTGTAACTGTATTTATACTTTTCTCAATAACCCTGCTATCACGCATCTGAGACCAATTAGGATTTGGAAGCTCTGATTAGAATCTAATTGTGAATATGATCTTAACCAGTCAATCCTTATCTCCCAAAAATCCGAAATCATAATCTAATTTGGAATCCTAAGTCAATATGGACATTAACCCTCCTAATTTATCAACCCCGCCAAAGGACACTGTAATGGGTCTGCCCCAATACAGAACCCACTATAGTGTGTAAAAAATAAACTAACACCGGCACCAGGCCGTGAATGTGGGTTCCTAATTAATTATATCCCAACAGTGCCCCCATTTTCCTATTATAAAGAATTTCTAATTGGAGAGTAATACCCAGAAAATAACATTGACTGAACAAATTAAAAGACCAATCATGCTCCTTAATTACTATCATAACCATCATTAAAAACCCTCCACATCCTTCCCAAAAACCTGCACATACATTTAATTAGCTGTCCTTGATTACCGCACTAATCCTTTCAATTTAAACTTTCAAAACCCCGCGTCCCATTACTTTGCCATTTTCAAAAAACTACTTATCTTCCCATCTTTTCTTCTCTCCTTACATCAAATAATTTTCAGAAATTCCTTTTCTGGCAAAAAAAACCCCTTTTTCATCGATAAAATTTCATATTTTCCATTAAATCCCTTCATCTATCAGTTACCCATGATTGTAATATCCAAGAAATTAGTAAATGCTTATATTAATGAAATTAATAACTTACTTGGAAAATTATTTGTGTGCTCATACATTTACGTATTGTGTGGTAAGCATTAACAATTTAATTAAATATGTGATAAATAATAATGTAAGTAATGATGATGATGAACTTAATTAATGTAGTATGCCTTGTGTGGTATAATTGTTAAGATGGATTAATTAATTAATTTATTAAATTAATTGTGAGTTGATTAAATAATTAAATGGATTAATGAGGATAATTAAATTAGGCCATATGTGAATATTAGGAGGTCATGTGAATTAATGTGACACAATCTAACATGTTATAAATTAAAAGTCCATGTGTGTAGAATTGGTAGAAAATTGTTTGTCTTTTATGCTTGGGGTCATGTGGGAGTTATAATTATATAGGGTAAGCCTAAAAATAAATAAATTATTTTAGGTGCATCATTAGTTTAAATATGGTCATATGTACTAAAAAGTGTGGTTAGTTCACCAAACTTTGATTAACCTATGGATAATAAATTGGTGGATGGTTATTACCTATTTAGGTGTATTTTATACATGTATTTATACAATGTATTGGTATATGTATGTGTATATGGATTTTGCCTATAAATAGGCTCATCTCCATTCATTTTAGAAGATTACTTAAAATTTACTAAGTAGGGGAGCTATAGAGAAAAATTGAGGGAAAATAAGAAACGCTAAGGGAACTCTTGCAAGTGAGTGATTCTAGCAAGGTCTAGTAAGGAAGGAAAAGATGGAGGCTTATTAAAAGTTCAAATCTAAGAGAAAGAAAACATATAAAAGGTATAATCCTAACCTAGTTTTTATTTTATAAATTAAGTGTATATATTATGGTATATTAGAATATTTATGTTTAGTTTAGGGAAATCTTGTGTGTGGTAATCATGGTGAATTCCGAAGACATAAGGGTATGTGCTATGTATGTGTATATAAGTGTTTTATGTTCAAATGAACCAAAGAAATGCATGAGAACATAAAAATCCTAAGTGTATTAATAAAAACATGTGATTTGGGTAAAAATGAAATAAAATTTAAAACTCATTTGTATAATCTAAAAATTGTATGTTGTAGCTCTATGAAATACAAAGATATTCCTAGTGGAACGAATAAAAACAGAGCTGAAATGAATTTATGGTGAATTTTCTTGTAACAGATGTCAAAATGGAACTCTAGCTTGAAAAATCAATAATTTTGGTTAAATAAATATTTTTAAAAATAATATAAAAATAAGAATGTTGAAGGGTTATGAGTTTATGAAATAACAAGACTGATTTGAGCTTATTTGGATTTAAAATAAGCAAGATACGGAGCATTTAATCAAAAAGGGTAGAAAATAAAAAAATTGGAAATTGGTTCGGCCAGGGGGGCGCTGCAGCGCTGGCCCCTAGTGTTAACCCGGGCGTTGCAGCCCAGGTCAATTCGTTCGGTTGACCGGGCCGGTCAAACCGGTTGGGTTAACCGACCCGACCTGACCGAATTTTTGTTTTTATTTTTAATTATAATAATAATAATAATAATAATAATAATAATAATAATAATAATAATAATAATAATAAATAATAATAATAATAATAATAATAATAATAATAAACAAATAAAATAATTAAAATTTATTTTGTTTGTAAGTTAATTAAAATAATATTAAACAAATAAAATAATAATTTTAAATTTTTTTTATTTGTGAGTTGATTAAATAATATTAAATAAATAAAATAATATTTGAAAAAAAATATTTTATTTATGAGTTAATTAAACAAATAAAAAATATTTGTGAGTTAATTAAACAAATAAAATAATAACTAAAAATTATTTTATTTCTGAGTTAATAATAACGATTATTTAATGATTTTCTTAAACAATTAAAATAATGTTAAAGGACTATTTTAATTTGAATTAATATTATATAAGCAGTTAAAGTAATATTATAGGTTATTTTAATTGTGAACTAATGAGAGGTAAATAATTAAAATAATATTAAAAATTATTTTAATTTTAAATCAATAAAGAGTAAGTAATTAAATAAGGTTAACAATTATTTTAATTGTGAATTATCAAATGATGAACAATTAAAATAATGTTAAGGATTATTTTAATTGGGTACTAATGAAGCCTAATTAAATTAAAATAAGAGTAAGGGTTACTCTAATTGAAATTAAACAAATAAAATGATAGCTTAAATTATTTTATTTGTGTATTAATAAAGGGTGTTCAAAGAATATAATAACAAGTCAAACAAATAAAGTGATAACATTTTGTTGTGAATCCTTAAGAAATAATAAAGAATAATGAGACAAATAAAATAATAAAGTGTTATTTTATTTGAAATAATTAAAGAATGAATTAAATAAGAAATGTGAGAGACAATAATGTACAAATAAATAATTTAATTTGAAATTATATGTGTAATGATTTGAGAGTCCAAGTTCTATATAGCTTATAAGTCAAATCTATTAGATTGTTACGTGAAGGTTAATAGAAATTAACCGTTAGATGAATATGTTGAACATAGGTTATTCAAAAGATAAGGAATTACAGTCCGATAGAGTCGATGATTCAAGCAAGTACTTTAACTTGTACTTTTAATAATTCGTACAAGTAAAATTAATCGATGAAATAATTTATGTTTTATCTATATTCATGAATGTTGAATTATTGATTCTGGAATTTGATTTAAATCATGGCTATACTCTTGAATAGTTATTCAAACTCTATTTGCGAACATTGAACGTATCAATTGTTCCTTATTGTGTTGAGATGTATGTCTATGCCATTTGTATCGGCTAGATCAATGATAAGATCGATTGTTAATCAATCATATTTTCTTGAGAAAGCTATCCAAACCAATTGCTTTGGTGATGACTATTATAGTATGCTGAGATGAACAACTATTTTACGTTGGGGAACCGACACGTGAGCGAACATCATGTCTGAGTGTTATGCATAACATAGGGTACTTTAGTGACCACCTATTGTACTTGTTTATTATTGTGAATTTTTAGTATAATACTGTTAATTCAAACATGTGTTAACGGTCCATAGTGACCACTTAGTTCAATTATTTATTATATGAAAATATTGAAATTCTTGATTTCATATCCTTCAGTCCATAGTGACTTTTCAGTAGTAGAAATGATCAGAATTGAAACTTTTGACCCTTACATTGTTCACAATTCATTTATTCAATTCCCGAGTTTCTAATTATTGTTACATACCTTGTTATATGAATCCCTACACATAAACACTTACTTTTAAATACTTGATGAGCAAACTCGTTGCTCACCCTTTTTTCCCTTAAACATTACAGTTAAGTCTGAACAAGGCACTGACTCAGGAAAAGATAAAGGCAAAGACAAGGTTGCTAAATAGCCTTATTGAGATGTTGTAGTTAATTTCATTCAGTGTTGTATTAAGAATTATGGAGTACTTGTAATTTTGAATGGTGTTTGTATTAGTAACGGTTGCGAGGCTTGGGACGCAAATATTTATGTTATCTAAATGTAAAAATTTTTATTATTCCGCATTTAGTTGATATTAATTTGTTATATGAGTTGGATCGTGAAGCACCAGATTCGAGGTACACGTATATGAATTTGGGGGCGTCACAATGACCTAAAATCCTTCCACTTCCACCCCTGATGACCCAACAAGTCCCACTCTTTCTGACGCTGAGAAAGCATAATTGGCCAATTGAGAATTCTACAAATTAGAAAAATCTTTCAACCACACCAACATTATCTCCACCATAACCCTGAATCTCTTGTAGAAACCCATAAATAATTCCAGATCCTAGATCAATATGACTTTTAAGTCCCAAACAAAAGTGAAAGAATGTACTTTTGTGCCGACGGGAAGTACATTGACATCCCTACTCAGGTGCTTCGATTGGGAGTACGTTTTTCTCTTCATGATTTTATTTCTTTCTTCTTAACCCTTACCGGGATCGGCCTCACCCAACTTGTCCCAACTTATACATCCACCTCATTTATTTCATTATTTTTTTGTCATGAACTAAATATCGCACATTCACTGGACTTCTTTTTCTCCATCTTCACCCTAACCAAGACTAGAGAATCTGGCTTCTGAACCCTAAACAAGATTCTCGGAAGTTGAGTTTGGTTGCAGACTCTTTCAAGCAACAGAAGATGGCATCCATCCTTATTCTTCATCTATGGCACCGACATGAACCTAATACCCATCTGGGGAGAACCCCAAAATATTCTCATCGGATATGAACGACTCTCTGAATAGCGCAGAAAGGAATTCCATGAATTTTATAAGAAGATTCCAATCGAACCCTGAAGCATAGACCTTCTATCAAATGAGTAATGGCTATTCGACCACAAGTGTAAGTTTTTGAACCTATCTCCTTTATGAAAATTAATTTGCTTTATTTTTATTCCTTTTCATCATTTATACCTCATTTCTTTCTTTTATAGTAATGTCAATCAAACTGCAAGCTCGAATTCCAGCCTTTCCCCTACAAAGTCCATATGCCATTTTTGACATAGAAGAATTCATTATCGACACAGTCGAACCCTTCACTAACACTGCCGAACCCACCATCAATACCATTGAACCCACCAAACGTTAAAAACAGCTAGCCAGAAAACATAAGAATATCACCACCTCTGTTGACAATTCCCTTGAACCCCAAAACTAACCTTCCGAAACCCAAAACGAAACCACCAGCAACACTCCTGAACTTAGAAATCCATCACCCAAAGCCCCTAGAAATATACCTCTTGAAGCCCAATTAAACAAAAAGATGAAGTCAAAAAATGTGATATTTCAACAAAAATGACAAAAACTAGCCCAAACACAACCCAAACTCAACCCAAGCCTACCTCTTATACTTTAACAACCCCAGCCGAAGAAATCTCTGCTGAACAAACTATAACGGACCTAATACCCACCAAGAAAACCCCACCCAAACAAACTCTAACAAAACCACAAATTCAGGCCCAAAAAGGACTAACACCACCACCCTAACACCTAAACAAAGAAAGAGCCTCTACATCCGAACCACAACCCTGACTCCAAAACGAACCAACTCCTTCATCCAAACCACTACACCAACCCCATCAACATCTGAAGCCACCATTTTCGCTAATCCCTTTCAAGGCGAAAGAGTCGAAAAATTCGAACGTGAAGTTAATACTTCCACCTTTTGGCCCACCAACTTCGACTACAACAATCCTTTAAAACTTTTTGAAATTTTCAACCTACCCATTGATAACTCAACATTCGACAACTATACCAACATGCAACTTATCCTAGCTTTGATGATCCACTAAGACCGAGAAAGTAACTATAATTTTCTTTCATATTTCAAATTTAAATTTTCCAACTTAGTTGTTGATTAATTTTCCTTTCCTGTACAGCTCCTCGCACCTTTCAGCAGGCTTCTGAAACGAAAAATGTCAGGAATTGGCTTTGATAAAATAATCAACAACTTGAAGACTAAATAAAAAGCCACCAAAAAAGAATGAGCCAAACTCCTCCAACAAAATAAAGAACTGAAAAAAACTTTCCAAAACCATCGACAAAGAAACCCAATTGATTAAAGCACTTGAAGAACTTTGTACGCAAAATAAGAAACATGAAGAAAATATTGAGAAACTCATCAACGAACTTCAAAGTTAACATGAACGAATCCTACCGAACCATCATCTCAACAACGGCCCAACTCGAGAAAAACAACGAGGAACTCTGAAACTAAAATAATGAAATCCAACAAAAATCAAAAAATAAATAAGAGAAAATCATCGAACTTACCACCACTATCAAAAGAGGACACGCCGCATATAAAGACCTCCACAAATTCACCGTTCAACTCAAACAGAAATACAAAACCCTCAAAGCTCAAGCCCAAACTATCACTGATGAACAGCGACAACAAATCATCAAAGAATATCGATCTTTCGATGAACACCTTAACTAAATACTCACCGAATTCGATAAAGGGAATCAAGTTACTAAAGCCAAAATTCAAACAGCTGGTACTGAACCAACAACCTTTGGCTTCTCTGATGACGACGATGACAACAACTAACTCCATTTTAATTTTTTTTTATCAAATATAATACAAAACATCCTTTGTAATTAAACAATCTGATGAATAAAATTAAACTCTTCCTTTTATTGATGTTTCTTTATTGTACAACTGAATTAATGTATATCTCCAATATCTACAAAGAATGACTAACTTTTACAAAACATGTACTTGTTATTGATAATATTTTCTCAGGTCTGCCAGCATACTAAGTATTTTTTAATTCTAAACCATCCATTCCCCGAAGCCTGTAAGTCCAAGTCTTTAAAACTTCAATGACTTCATAAGGACCCTCCCAGCTAGACATCAACTTAATAACATTTTGAGGAGTAGAAGCCTCTGCTTCCTGAAGCACTAAATCTCAAACTTCAAACCTCCTAAGTTGAATCATTCTATTGTAATACTTGGCAGTCTTCTGTTGATAGATAGCCAACTTAAGCATCGTAGCATCCTAAACTTCATTTAATAAATCCAAATTGAACCGAAGACCTTCTTCATTGTATAACTCCTTAAAATTGGCCACCCTGAATGAAGAAGACCTGATCTCAACCAAAAGCAAGGCTTTAGTACCATATACTAACTAGAAAGGTGAATTTCTAGTATTGGTCTAAGGAGTAGTTCGATAAGACCATATAACACTTTGTAATTCTTTAGGCCACCTCCTTTTTGACTAATCCAATCTCTTCTTGATTTCATTCAACAAGGTATGATTGGTCATCTCCACTTGACCGTTAGACTGAGGATGTGCAACAGAGACTTTTCGATGCTGAATTCCCAAGTTTGATAAGAACTATTCAAACTTTGATCCCACGAACTACAAACCATTATCTGATACCAACACCATTAGGATTCCAAATCAAAGCACCACTGACTCCTTACGAAACTGCAAACAATCCTGCTAGGTGATATGTTGAAGTGGTTTAGCCTCAACCACTTGGTCATGTAATTAATGGCTACCACGATGTACTGAAGCTATCCCTTTACCTTGGGCATAGGCCCCAACAGATCGATCCCCCAAACTGCAAATGGGATCGAAGACAAAATCGAAGATAACTCTTTGAGAGGTTGATGAGGGATCAAACTATTTAATTAACACTTCGGGCACTTCTTCACAAATTCCTTAGCTTCCTAAAATGGCGGCTAATAGTACCCCTTTCTAAATAACTTATAAGACAATGACTTAGCTCCCATGTGATCCCCACAAATCCCTTTATGTACTTTTCGAAGCACACATGACACCTTCAACAGGGCCAAACACTTTAGCAAAGGTGAAGAAGAAGCCCGACGATACAATTCTCCATCAATCAAGCAAAAATAAGCACTTTGGTACTTAATCTTCTTAGTTAATAACTTGTCTGTCAGTAATTTTCCATCAGCAAGATACTCCAGGTATAGTGTCATCCAATAATTCATCCTCTCAATAGGCATCAACTTTTTCTTGGGGATACTGGGCTCGTTCAAAATCTCCAAGTATACTGATCCACCAAAATTTTCCACCTGAGTAGCAGCCAATTTAGACAGAGCATCGACCACCATATTTCCATCTTGTTCTCTATTATGGAGAGAATAAGACTAGAATCAATGTAACAACGTCTTCACCTCAAATAAATACTTCGACATTCTTCCCCCTTGAGCCTTATACTCCCCTTATATATGTTTAACCACTAGCTGCGAGTCACGGAAGATGAGGATACGACTCACCTCCAAACTCCGTGCCAAACTTAACCCCGTCATTATCCCTTCATACTCAGCTTCATTATTGGTAGTTCTGAAGTGGAACCTGATCGCCTACTGAACCTTGGAACCTTCTAGACTTGTCAGGATGACTCGAACCCCACTAACATCTGCTTTAGGTAATCCAACCACATATAGAGTCCATGATGATGACGGAGCCTATTGCCCCTAGTTATAACTCCAATAACTGCAACCGACTCTTGCTTCGGATCCTCTTTTGGAAAGGTACATTCAACCATGAAATTCATTAATGCTTTCCCTTTAATAGCCGCCTGAGGTTGATAATCCAAAACGTACTGCCTAAGCTCAATATACCATGCCACCATTCTCCACGAAGCATCAGGCTTGTGCAACACCTTCTTCAATGATTGATCCGTATAGATAACTATAACCACCCTGAAAATAGTGGCGAAGTTTCCTGCTAGCTATTACCAAGGCATAGACACACTTTTCCAAGTTCGGATACCATGTCTCTATGTCCCTTAATGCACGACTGACATAATAAATCGAAAGTTACCTCCCTCTTCTTCCTGAACCAATATCGCCCCCACAACCAAAGAACAAACAACCAAATACAAGTAAAAGGGTTCCTTCAGTAAAGGTTTCTATAACAAATGAGATGGAGATATATACCTTTTAATCCCCTGAAAAGCATCTTCACACTCCGATGCCCATTAGAATGTTTTCTCGTTCTTCAGGCCCTTTAATGTATTAAAGAACGGAAGACATCGTTCTGTTGATTTGGATATAAAACGCTAAAGAGCTGCCACTCGACCTGTTAACCATTAAACATATTTAAAGTTTTGTGGCTATATTATGTCCAATATGGCCTTGATTTTCTCCAAATTGGCTTCAATCCATCTTTTACTAACTAGGTAACTAAGGAATTTACCTGATCTGAGTCCGAACGTACACTTTGTGGGATTGAGCAGCATATTATAGTGTATAGCTATTTGAAAGCACTCCTCCATATCTTGAAGATGATCTTGATCCTTTATGCTTTTGAGAATCATTTCATCCACATACACCTCCATATTTTTTTTATCTGCTTTCAAAAAACTTTGTTTATTATCCTCTGGTATGTGACGCCTGCATTGATCAGTCCGAAGGGCATCCTTTTGTATGCATAGATCGCCCGATATGTAATGAAAGTCGTCTTTAGGATGTCCTCCTTGCATGTTAAAATCTAATTGTACCCCAAAAAGGCATCTAAAAAACTAAGAAGAGCATGCCTTGATGTTGCATTAATTAACTGATCAATGTGAGGAAATGGGTAGAAGTCCTTTGGGCACACCTTGTTTAAGTATGTATAGTCAATATAAACTCTTCACTTCCCATTCTTCTTCCAAACTAGAATCACATTCGTCAGCCACTCTGAATATTCAATCTCTGATATCGCCTCAACATCCAGAAGCTTTGCAATCTCCTTATCAATAATCTTTTGTCATTCTAGAGCAAATATTCGCCTTTTCTGCCCATCTAATTTTTTTCTGGATCTACCGATAGCCTGTGTACCGCTACATCTTTTGATATCCCAGGCATGTCACGTGCAGTTCAAGTAAAAATGTCAATATATACCCAGAGTAACTTTATCAGCCTCTTTCTAACTGTCTCCTCCAGTTTTATATTGATCTTGACTAGTTTTGTAGCATTACTCGGGATCAATTCCACATCTTCAGTCTCTTCGGCATGCAATGCTAATGGCTCCGTAACTCTTTCAGTAAAGGGCTCTGCATTAACCATCATTGTCTGTCTCTGCTTGCTGACCCCAACAGCTGATGACGCGAGGGTATACCGATAACATCTTTTCACTATATCCAAATCTTTGACCTTGCCAACCCCATTAGGTGTTGGGAACTTTATCTTAAAGTGTGGGATCGACGTAACAGCATGTAGTGCAACCAAAGTTGTACAACCTAAGATAGGGCTTAAACACTTTTTCATCACTGTACTCGACCCCAATTTATAAATACATTATTGAACTGATTTTTTTTATAATTACATCACTATACTGGATTTTTTTTACAACACTTGAAGTTTTCGTCAAATACTGTTAACCATTTAACAGAAAAATGACGTAACAATATTAATTTACAAAATCATCATTAAACTAGAGGTCGATTTATAGTTGAATCACAAAAAAAGATAATAATAATAATAATAATAATAATAACAATAATAATAACAACAACAACAACAACAACAACAACAACAACAACAACAACAATAATAATAATAATAATAATAATACCCTATCTGTTACACAAAAAAAGATAATAAAAAAAAAGATTAAGTTTGGCTTTTTAAAAATTAATTTGAGGTATTTTAAAATTAAATTTTGATTTAATAATAATAATAATAATAATAATAATAATAATAATAATAATAATACCCTCTTTGTTGCTCAAAAAAAGAAGAAAAATATTAGTTTTGTTTTTTAAAAATTAATTTGAGGTATTTTAAAAATAAAATTTGATTTAAAAATAATAATAATAATAATAATAATAATAATAATAATAATAATAATAATAATAATAATAATAATAATAATAATAATAATAATAATAATAATAACGTTTCCGTTACACAAAAAAAGGGGGAAAAAAGATTAGTTTTGCTTTTTAAAATTTAATTTGGGGTATTTAAAAGAAAGATATTTATTTTTTTACTTTTTGTGTAATGGAGAGGGTATTATTATTATTATTATTAAATCAAAATTTATTTTTAAAATACCTCAAATTAATTTTTAAAAATCAAAACTAATCTCTTTTTTTTTTGTGTGTAACAAATAGGGTATTATTATAATAATAATAATTATTATTATTATTATTATTATTATTATTATTGTTGTTGTTGTTGTTGTTGTTATTATTATTATTATTATTATTATTATCATTATTTTATAAAATAAGCCAAATTATTTTTTAAAAAGCAAAAATAATATATATATATATATTGTTTCAACTGTAAATCGGCCTCCAGTTCAATGATGCATTTGTAAATTAATATTGTCATGTCATTTTTCTATTAAATGGCTAACAGTATTTGACGAAAACTTCAAGTTTTGTAATAAAAAAAAAATCAGTACAATGATGCGATTGTAAAAAAAATCACTTCAATAATATATTTTGTAAATTGGGGTCGAGTGCAGTGACAAAAAAATGATTTTACCCAGTAAGATAGCATTATAAGCATAATCAACTTGCACAATACAAAACTTCACCTAAATATGCATCTTTTATGGAGCCGAGTCGAAGACTACTTGTTTGCCTAAATCTAACCTAGTAAAACACGTAAGTATACGTGGTCCAACTATAGTAAAATAACAAGTAAGGTATCGTTTTCCACAAGGATTTTCTACTATTAATACACCAAAATACTAATCATAAATCACTCCAATCCTAATTAAACAGTCACTCAAATCTGACGATTATAGATTAATTGAATGAGTTAAATTAATTGAATTAACGAAATTTAAATTACCAAGATTTGTTATCAAGATGTAAAACATTAAGGTTATAATTTTCCCTAACACTTCAATTGAACTTTGTCATTCTCTATTTAAGTAACCAAACGTGTGGAGTTAATAACCATAAAATCATATGCACTCACTAGCCTCTGTCGATGGTCAAGTGAAAATCACCTATTTAAATAAATCACTATGTGTCCATGAGATTTAACATTAAATAAGAGTCATTGAATTCATATTTCTTTGTAGGTTATATATAGTGTATAGGTATATGTCTATCCTATATACCAATCATGCAATCTATCACATGTAGAATGGCAAGAACATATGTAGACATACCCAGGCCTAAGCTTATATTCCATTTGTCAATTTCATATAAATTGTCAAGTTAATTACTGGCCAAGTAATTATAACTCGAGCATAAGTTATGTCAATTAACTCCAACACAATCAATTAACATTAAAAGGAAATGAATTGTCTTCAATTTACATGATAGGTTCCATTACAACCTTAAATCTGAAGTTTAGTTCATCACTAATTTGTAAACCATGGATATAATTCTAGCAACATACAGATAAATCAAAGTAAAAGAAGTAAGAGAAGGTAGAACTCAGTTGACTCTGAATTTCTCTTCAACCTCCAGCGTTAATTTCTCCTTCTGATGCCTCCTTGAATCCTCAGCTCTCTCTTCTCCTCTTTGTCTTCTTCTCTTTTTCACCCCCTCTCTTCTTCCAGGTTGTCCCTTCCTTTTTATGCCAACCACCCCCAAATCTAACTGTCCCCCACGAATATAAAGGTGTCCATCATTTCAAGTCATGCCTGGGTCTCACAGAAAAGTATTTCGCTCGTGAAATTTTCCGACGAGCGCCTACCGAGCACCTAGACTCTCACCTGGTCTGGTTGGAGTTTTTAGCCAAGCGTCTAGCAAGCACCTACCGAGCGCCTAGGCTCTTGTTTGATAGAGATAATTACCATCTTGCCATTTTGAGCTCATTTTCCTACAAAACAAAGGAGAAATACCAAAAGTAAGTAAAATGAGACTATAGAGCATAAAAGGGAATGAAAACAACATAAATCAATAAGTCTTAAGTATTCAATTTGCAAGTATAAAACCTACTCATCAAATACCCCTAAACTTAGCTTTTTGTTTATCCTTAAGCAAAGCAAAAACAAAACACAACAAAATAACGCGAAGCACGAACTAACAACCTATAAGCCAAACAATGAACCAACGGTTATCCAAGCATATGCCTCAAAGATTCCTTAGTTACCATTTAGACAAATCTTCAAAATCATCTTTCATTCCTTCCTAACATATTACTAGCATCGCATTACTCTCAACCCCTTTCGTGTGTGTGTGACTTCAATGCATCAATTGAAAGTAGTATGCCCTTAAGCCAATCACATTTGATGTGATAAGCATATACTTTGTAATCTTGTTCATTTATTAATAAAAGTATCAAGACATTTCTTTATTCATGATTAATTACTTGAATTAATCAAATGGATAAACCCATAGTTTTTGAGCAATACTTTTAGAACCATGATGATGATCATGCTAATGAGATCAAAATTCAAGATAGATCAAAACTAAAATTGTTCCTAATCATTGGATCACTAAAAAGGGGATTAGTAGATCCGGATAGATTGGTACATACTATGCTTGCTCTTATGAAGAGGATGATTGATCTCATAATCAATTGTGTAGAGACACTAAAAAAAGTATGTAGGTGCTTATTAGAGAATAAGTTCACTGAACGTGACTCGCTCAAGGAACACCTAATGGAGTCTTACTTGTTTGTCAATAGGAGTTCCTTATGTGATAGTTGTACAAGTGATCCTTGGACTTGAGATCATCATAGTATCTCGTATGTACTAAGTTAAACTTTGACATATTTCTTAAGACTTGTTGGTATATCAAAGGATATGCTTGGGTATAATAAGATACACATGGAGATAGGTGAATGATCAACAAATAATCTACCACTTTCAGTAAAGGGAGAGAATGTCCAATGCGATTCAATAAGTGACAACTCAGAAATTCCTGGCCAGGGTTGAATGAAATTAGAAAGGAGTTTCTAATTTACATTAACTAGAGTTGTGTATTTGTGGATTGAAATGCATATGATCAAATTAATAAGACTTGACAGAAATTCCATGTCTTATATTTGATTGGGACATTGTATGGTATAAGGATTGAATTGTACGGTAACTATTCGCTGAAAGGTTCTTTTACGATCATATGTTGAAATCTATATTATCTGGAATGTCGACTAATCGCTAAGGTGACTTACCCTTATTGTGGAATAATTATTTATTCTGAATTAAAAAGTTAATTGTAATAAATGAATTATAATTGTTCTAATTTATTTATTATACAACCGATTTAATATGGAGAACCTAAATGGTCACACCACAAAAAAGTAATATTTATTTTAGAAGTGGATGGCATAATCGTAATAATAAATTAAGTATATTTAATTTATACTATGGTGATATCATAAATTAAATAGCTTAATATTGATAGTTTAGTATTTTAGAAATACTAATTATAAATTAATAAGAGGAGTCTTATTATTATTATTATTACTATTATTATTATTACTAGTATTATTATATAGTTCATAAATAGTTTAGGAATTAATTAATAAGTAGTAGTATTATTGTAAATAATTAAGTTCCTAAATAGTTTAGGAATTGTAATTATAATAATTAATTAAGTTACTAAATGATTTAGTAATTAATTAATAAGAAGTACTCTTATTATTAAATAATTAAGTTCCTAAATGGTTTAGGAATTATAATTAATTAATTTAGTTCTTAACTAAATTGGGAATTAAATTTAAATCCTAATCCTAAATAGTTTAGGAGGGTTGACTATATCTATAAATAAGAGGAGTTTTATCATAGATCAAGGTTACACATTCTTTCATTAGAATAAAGAGAGTACTCCATAATTCTCTACATCTAAGGAGTTAGAGAGAGAGAGAATTAGGGCGAGCCACCCATGGTTTGGAGAAATCATAATCCACTTCTTTAATTCATAGATCTCTTGGTGGATCACCTCTAGAGGCTTCACACTTGGGGAGCTAACATTGATCCGTGGAATCTAATCGATGAATTTGAAGAAGAACGTGAAGGATTAAAGGGAGATGGACTTGTACCCGTGGAAGTGTGGTTCTACAAAGGTATAAATTCTTTTATCATTCCCCAATTAATAATAGTCGCATAAGAAAAATCTGGGTTATTGGTTTGTACAAAAAATTTTAAAATTTGATTTTTTTTACTTCAGTTGCGCTTATATAATTTGATTATATGTATGTCATATTTTTGCAAACCAACATTAACCTCACCAAAATTCAGATAAGCTAATTAACTTCAATACCCATAGACGATAATTAATAGAAGGACATACATAAGTCCTCTATATGCTTACTTGCACATAACTTTTTATTTATTTATCACGAGTGCGTTTTATGCTCCATCTCACATCTAATCTTGGCATGTGCAGTGTCTACTTTTGTTAGGCTTTTCAAAATTACCCATGTAACGAACTTTCCACCAATGACTCCCACACCAATTAGCATTAGGGCATTAAGTGTAGAGACACTCCTACAGGCTTACTTGTTCGAGTAATTAAGGCCACAAAAGTAGACTAGCCAAGTTACTTTTAACCATCATACTCATCCACATTTTAAACTTTCCCTTTTACAATTTTCTTTTCTTTTTAATTTTTTTTAATTAAGCATATAGAGGTTGTTCTTATCGTAATAAGCACTTAATTCAACCAACTTCTCATAAATTTCAATTAGTTTAACACACTGAATACGTGCATATAAATGTCAGGGGTCTGAAGCACTGTAGTTACTTGTAACAGTCAGAAATTCGACTAACACTCATTATTCAATTCACCCAAATCGCTGACTAATTCATCAAATTATCATCATCGACACACATAAGATTATACCAATTCATTGCTCGATTCACTACTCTAATGCCCCTAAATATACATAATACCTAGACTAACCCATTTTCGTAGGGACCATGATTACACTTAGCGTATTCAATAAGCCTTTGAACCACAAGATTATCCCAAATGGACGAGTTGTGTCTCATGAGGGTTTGCAGTGAATATACCCACAAAATTTTAAAAGTAAATGCAACTGACCTAAAATGTAATTAACTACATGCAAAATAACTATATGCATTTATGCAAGACACAACAATATACAATATGCACGTCATAATACTTATCCCAACAAGTTATCCTGCCCCCAAATTTAAACAGCGAAATGTCCTCAATTTGCAATAAGAAAGAAATGTAATACAGAGGACTTCCCTGTAAATGCTCAGTTATCATCATTGTGCTCCTCATCAGTGGCGTCTGACCATGGGAATATTGGGAGTTGAGGAATTTCAGGAAGCTGCATGTTGGAGAGTGCTTGAGCTAATGCCAGAGCGACATTCACATTGAATTCGGGCATCATATTTTGGCGCTAGGCTATTGCCATATTTTGTCGAGCTACGTCCTAGAACTGCAAATCCACATGTGATTGTAATCTCCGCAGCTTAATGCTGAACTCATTTTCGATTAGTGATGCCTTAGTGGATGGTATGGCTGAAGTTGGCCCTGCTTCGTGTGAAGGTGAGTCGGTGAAAAGCTCATCAGTATCTGGTGATTGCGGTTCATCCCTAGGTGGAGGATTTATAATAAAACCAGCTCCTCGCGGATGCGCAAGGGCACCACCCCATTGTTTTAGCTGTCTAATGATTCGTGCATTAATGAGAACCTTAGGTTGTTGCATCAGTTCATTCATAGCCCACGTTACTTCAGACCGTTTACATAGCCATCAAATGAGGGATGGGTGTGGTAACCCGCCCGATGAACCTCCTTCTATTGCATGTTTGATAGGTTCTTGAATCATCCTACCCACATTGATAGTTTTTCCTTTCACTAAACAGTATAATAAAATGGCGCTATCCTTGATGATTTCACTTACATGTGTTGTGGGCATAAGCTTCGCACACAGAAAGAAGTGTCATGCCTTCCCAAATCTACTCAAATGACTTGTTGAAAACAGCACCAGTTCATCCTCGTTAACCTTCCAGGTAGCACCGGGACGATACAACCCACGAATCACTTTATCCAAATTTAGCTTATTCTACTTATAAGTTGTGTACTCATCCATTTCCGGCTCAGTAGGTAGTCTATAGTACTTGTTGATTTCTGTTGCACTGAACGATACCTCTTTACTGCATACTTTCACCACATTGTGTGTAGTCTCAATCGCATTGGCATAAAATTCTCGCGCTATAGACTTCACTGCTGGTTTTGGTTGTGCAGCGAAAGTGGTCCAATCTCGCTCATTGATCATATCAAAAAGTTCCCCCTGCATTACACCTGGACTAATCCCCCTTTCTGGAATTATGGTTTTGGTAGCTATGACCCCCATTGAATCGGTCAGACGCTGCTTCACTTACAAATTTCTTTGTGTCGTACGAGGCTCGGGAACTCTCACCACGTTGTCTTTTTTGTCCCATGGCTCACTAACAAATTTCAAGATGATTATCCACCCCAATTCTAGAAAATAGTAACCAAAGGAACACACTTTATTCTTTTAGGAATTCTAGTAAACACTTGGTGTGCAACATTAAAATCATGAGCCAAAGATGCTCCCCCAAACTTGGATTTTGCCACCCACTGTGGGTTTATCTATACGAGCAACCCAATCGTCGATTCGAAGCCAAATGAAGTTGAATTTCAAACTTAAAAACAAAACTTACTCTTTCAATTTGTGTTAGAGAAGCTTTGCACATACAATCTTACAAACCTTTGAGTTAATGGTTGAATTAAGTAGGATAACTTATGTTTATTCAAATACTTGGGGTTAAGGATGGTGCTCTTACCTTAAATGTAGTACCCAAGCCGTGAATTAAAGTAGTTGGTGGGACAATCGAACAAGACGGAACAAGAGGACTGGATTCTTGGCGAGACGTTCTTGGATTCGACAAGTTCTCTTTGGTTTCGGCAATATGGAGGCTTAAGCTTGGAATGGGTTGGTTTGAAACTTCCTTGTTGCTCTTAGATTGTAATATAAGAGGTTGAGAGCGTGCTCTAGAGTTTGAATAGTTGATGGAGTGCACAATAAAATCAAACCCCAACTGCCTTCTTATTATTTCCCGACCTGCATGTGCGTTTTTTTTTCTTTTTTCCGGACAGCCCTGTCAAGCGCCTAGGCACTTGGTAGACACTTACTAGGCACTCTCCCAGCGCTTACGAAGAGCTTAGGCGCTCTTAGCTTCTGCTCACAGCCTTTTCATGCTGCATTGTTTCCTCTTTTGTGCCTGCAGCTTGTACCTACCATGAGTCAAATAATTAGTATTAATAACACATGATTTTTAGACATAATCTAACTACAAATAGTGAACTCTTAACATAATTTAACTCCACAAAATCGCAAAACTATGAAATTAACACTTTAGGTTGCCTCCCAAACAACGCTTAGTTTTAAGTCATCAGCCCGACTTTGTCCTTTTCACTCAGCGTTGGCGAAGATGATTGAGGTTTTCTGGCGATCAAAATCGTCGCCCCAATAATGTTTCAACCTTTGGCCATGAACTTTGAAAGTTTGCTTCGTAGCTAAATCCTCCAGTTCCACCGCTCCATGAGGAAATACTTGATTAATAGAGAACGGACTTGACCATCTCGACTTCAATTTTCCTGGGAAGAGTTTCAAGTGGGAGTTGAAGAGAAGAACTTGTTGACCCGGCTCAAAATTCCTCAAGATGATCTTCTTGTCGTGCCATTTCTTTACCTTCTCCTTCTATAATTTAGAGTTTTCGTAGGCTTGGAGACGAATTCATCAAGCTCATTTAATTGCAATAATTGTTTTTCACCTGCTAATGATGCATCAAAATTAAGCTTTTGGATCGCCCAAAACACATTATGCTCAAGCTCAATTGGAAGGTGACACGTTTTTTCGTATACAAGTTGAAACGGAGACATCCCGATTGGTGTTTTGTAAGCGGTCCAATATGCCCAAAGTACATCGTCCAATTTCTTTGACCAGTCCTTTCTGTTTGGGTTCACCATTTTCTCTAATATCCGCTTAATTTCCCGATTGGATACCTAAGCCTGTCCGCTAGTTTGAGGATGGTAGGCAGTGGTAATCTTATGAGTTACTCCATACTTAACCAGGAGTGTCTCAAATTGCTTATTATAAAAATGCGTGCCCCTATCACTGATAATTGCCCTTGGTGTGCCAAACTGGGTAAATATGTTATTTTGAAGAAATCTCAGAATCACTTTTGCATCATTAGACAGTAGTGCTGCCGCTTCCACCCATTTGGAGACATAATCAACTGCGACTAGGATATATAAGTTACTGAAAGAAGATGGAAATGACCTCATGAAATCTATTGCCCATACATCAAAAATCTCGACTACCAGAATATTATTGAGGGGCATTTCATGTCGTTTAGAGATATTGCCAACCCTTTGGCATCTGTCGCGCTGTAGCACAAATGAATGAGCATCTTTAAAGAGTGAAGGCCAGTAAAACCCAGAATGAAACACCTTGAATGTAGTCCTTTCTCCCCCATAGTGTCCTCCGTAATTTGAAGCATGACAATGGTGAAGGATGTTCTGAATTTCTTCCTCGGGTACACATCTTCATAACAGTTGATCGGCACATTGTTTAAACAATAGAGGTTCATCCCATATATAAAATTTCACATCGTGCAAGAACTTCTTTCGCTGCTGGCTTGACAAGTACGGAGGTATCACACCACTTGCTAGGTAATTCACAAAATCAGCATACAATGGTGCCTCCGTCGTAATAGAAAAGAGTTGTTCATCTGGGAACGACTCATTAATCACCAGACCGTCATCCTCCTTATGTTCCGAGTTCTCTAACCTGGATAAGTGATCCGCCACTTGGTTTTTGGTCCCTTTCCTGTCCCAAATCTCCAAATTAAATTCTTGAAGTAAGAGTACCCATCTTATTAAACACGGCGTTGCATCTCTCTTAGTGATCAAGTATTTTATGGCTGAATGGTCCGTGAATACCACTACTTTTACCCCGATGAGATATGCCCAAAATTTATCAAATGCATACACCACTACTAGAAGTTCTTTTTCTGTTGTTGTGTAATTGAGTTGGGCATCTGACAGTGTCTTACTTGCATAGTAAATAGCATGGAACATCTTATCTTTATGCTAACCCAAGACTGCCCCAATTACGTAATCACTCGCATCACACATCTGTTCAAAAGGCAAGTTCCAATCAGGGGTAATAATCACCAGAGTTGTAACCAACTTTATTTTTAATAACTCAAAAACTTCATGACATGCCTTATCAAACTTAAATGGTGCATCATTTTCCAACAGATTGCATAACGGTTTTGTTATCTTCAAAAAATCCTTTATGAATTGTCAGTAGAAACCAGCGTGCCCTAGAAAACTCTGAACTCCCTTAACCGAATAAGGTGATAGGAGTTTCTCAATTTTTGCTTTATCCACTTCTAGCCCTTTCGTTGATACTCTATGCCCCTAAATGATACCCTCTTGAACTATGAAATGACATTTTTCCCAATTTAAAATCAAATTTATCCCAATGCAATGTTTAAGTACCAGAATTAGGTTCTCCAAACAAAGATCGAAAGAATCTCCAAAAACTGAGAAGTCATCCATAAATACCTCGAGATTGTTTTCGACCATATCCGAGAAAATAGCCATTATGCACCTTTGAAAAGTGGCTGGTGCATTACATAATCCGAAGGACATCTGTTTGAATGCAAAGGTCCCATAGGGGCAGGTAAAAGTTATCTTTTCTTGGTCCTTGGGTGCAATAGTGATCTGATTATACCCTGAATACCCATCTAAGAGACAATAAAACTCATGGCCAGCCAATCGATCTAGCATTTGGTCAATGAACGACAGAGGAAAATGGTCCTTACGAGTGGCCTTGTTCAGTTTTCTATAATCCATGCATACTCTCCATCCAATAACTGTTCTTGTCGGAATCAATTCATTGTTTTCATTAGCAACTACCGTCATCCACCTTTTTTTGGGACGCACTGTACTAGACTCACCCAAGCACTATCTGAAATCAGATAAATGATCCCTGCGTCAAGCCACTTAATAATCTCTTTTTTCATAATTTCCTTCATAATAGGGTTCAACCTTCGTTGGTGCTCAATAGTTGGTTTAGCCCCTTCTTCGAGTAGAATCTTGTGCATGCAAACAGTCGAATTAATTCCTTTTATATCTGCAAGAATCCATCCTAATGTAGATTTATATTCTCTAAGTACCCTCAAAAGCTTACTCTCTTGCTCATCTGTTAGAGTTGCAGAGATAATCACTGGCAAGGTAGAGAAGTCACCCAAATATGCATACCTAAGGTGTTTAGATAGTTGTTTAAGATCTAAAGTAGGCGGTTCCTCTAATGAAGTTTTGGCTCGACCATTGGACTTCCCCGAATAGTCTAGTGCTTCAACCTGTTGTTTAAACTTAATGTACCTTGGTGAAGTGTCCAGCAGTTGCACATACTTCATAACTTTTAAACATTCTGAAATTTCTTCACTAACAATAGAAGTCTCAAGAGGATCAAGAGCACTATTAATTACACGTATATCGTTAACCGCTCCATCAACCAGATCAACTTTAAAGCATTCATCAACATCGTTGGGGAATTTCATTGCCTTAAATAAGTTGAAGGTTACCTCTTGGTCATGCACTCGCATAGTCAGCTGTCCTTTCTGAACATTAATCAATGTTCTTCCCGTTGCAAGAAATGGTTGACCCATAATGATTAAAATGTCTCGATCCTCCTCAAAGTCTAACACGATGAAATCTGCTGGAAATATAAATTTATCGACCTTAACCAAAACATCATCCACGATCCCTCGTGGATAAGTGAGTGATCTATCTACTAACTGAAGTGTTACATTTATGGGTGTGGCTTCTTTCAACCCGAGCTGCTGATAAATCGAGAAAGGTATGAGGTTGATACTAGCACCCAAATCGCACAAACATCGGTTGAAAAACTGGCTCCCTATTAGGCACGATATAGTGAAGCTACCCGGATTCTTAAGCTTCGGTGGAAGTTTCTTTTGTAAGATGGCGCTGCATTCCTCCGTTAACGCTACAGTTTCAAATTCTCCCAACCTTCTTTTTTTTTTACAAAATGTCCTTCGTAAATTTAACGTAGCTGGGCATCTGTTCCAACGCATCTGCGAATGGAATGTTAATTTGCAGCTTCTTAAACACCTCCAAGAATTTCAAAAATTGCCTGTCCAATTTTCGTTTTTGCAATCTCTGTGGAAATGGCACAGGCGGTACCAAGGAATCGTTTATATCCACTTGAGCTTTCTCCTCTGCCTGTGTATCTGTCTTAGTCCCCTTTTCTTCATCTTCTTTTTTGACTTCTTCTTCTTTCTTCTTTTTCTCCTTTTTAGCCTCTCGCAATTCTTTCCCATTTTTGAGCATAATAACTTTTTAATGCTCTTTCCCTTCTCTTTTTAGATTCACCTCTATGTCGCTTGGAAAATTCCTGTGAAGACGGTTATTCATTGCATTTGCCAACTGTCCCATCTGATTCTTGAGGCTGCGAATTGACACTGCTTGGCTTTTTATGTTCATGTCCATCTGATTCACAATCTTGTCCTGCGCACTCATCCTTGACTCGGTTCCAGCCATGAATTTTGCCAACATTTCTTCCAACTGTGACTGTTTCTCTGGTTGCTGAGGGGACTAATTATGAAATCCGGGGGGGGGGGGGGGGGGGGGTTGGATTGCCTTGGAGCATTATGTGGATGGGTTTGACTATCTCTCAATGAAAAGTTCGGGTGGTTCCTCCACCCCAAATTATAACCATTAGGGTTGTTGGTGTTCTGTTGTCGGTTATTATTCCCCAAATACTGCACTGACTCTGAACTAATTTCTCATTGATCACTGGAATAACTTCCAGCACATAGCTCGCACACCATTGCTACATTCTGTACATCCTTTACACCCATAGCATCAATTTTTCTTGTCAAAGCCGCAATCTGAGATGTCACCTGAGCTGATAACGCTGTAACTATATCCACCTCAATAATCCCGGCTACTCGTGGTTGGTTCATCCGTGAAGTTGGTCACTGATAGTTATTAGCTGGCATAGTCTCCAGCAATTTATATGCTTCATCAAAAATTTTAGCCATCAAAGCTCATCCTGTTGCTACGTCAATACTAGTACGCGTGGCATTAACCAACCCATTGTAAAACGCTTGAACTAGCAACCACTGTGGTATCCCGTGATGAGGACATCTGTGCATTAGGTCTTTAAATCTCTCCCATGCTTCATATAGCGACTCCGAGTCATGTTGAACAAAGCTAGTAATGTCATTCCGCATCTTGGTTGTTTTAGCTGGTGGAAAGAACTTGGCAAGAAACTTTTGTGCCAAATCATTCCACGTCGTTATTGATCCAGGGGGTAAAGAATGAAGCCAAGCCCTTGCCTTATCATGGAGTGTAAACGAAAATAGCCCCAGCCTGATTGCATCTTCACTGACTCCATGAAACTTGAACGTATCACAAATCTCTAGAAAGCTCACTAAGTGCTCACTCGGATCATTATTTGGTAATCCCCCAAATGGAACCGAATTTTGAAGCATCTGGATTGTTCCTGGCTTAATTTTGAAATTTGTAGCAGTAATTGCGGGCCTTTGAATACTTGACTGTAACTCAGTGACCTGAGGCATAACAAAGTCTCTAAGCGATTTTTATTCCTCTTCCGCCATCCTTGTTTGATGTTCTACTGTATCTTGAACAAAGTTTCGAATTCGACGGAACCTTCGTTCAATCTCATCTTTGAATGGTAGTGGTTCCAATCCTTTCGAACGTGTTTGCATACAAAATTTCGGATACCTGAAAAGAACAAAAAGAAAAAGTGATTAAACTAAGATTAAATTGACTGTAATTAGTTTTGGAACAATAATAATAATAAAGTCCCCGACAACAGCGCCAAAAACTTGTTTGCCTAAATCTGACCTAGTAAAACACGCAAGTATACGTGGTCCAACTGTAGTAAAATAGCAAGCAAGGTATCGTTTTCCATAAGGACTTTCTACTATTAATACACCAAAATACTAATCATAAATCACTTCAATCCTAATTAAACGATCATTCAAATCTAACGATTATAGATTAATTGAATGAGTTAAATTAATTGAATTAACGAAATTTAAATTACTAAGATTTGTTATCAAGATGTAAAACATTAATGTTATAATTTCCCCTAATACTTCAATTGAACTTTTTCATTCTCTATTTAAGTAACCAAACGTGTGGAGTTAATAACCAGAAAATCATATGCACTCACTAGCCTCTGTCGATGGTCAAGTGAAAATCACATATTTAAATAAATCACTATGTGTCCATGAGATTTAACATTAAATAAGAGTCATTGAATTCATATTTCTTTGTAGGTTATATATAGTGTATAGGTATATGTCTATCCTATATACCAATCATGCAATCTATCACATGTAGAATGGCAAGAACATATGTAGACATACCCAAACCTAAGCTTATATTCCATTTGTCAATTTCATAGAAATTGTCAAGTTAATTACTGGCCAAGTAATTATAACTCGAGCATAAGTTATGTCAATTAACTCCAACACAATCAATTAACATTAAAAGGAAATGAATTGTCTTCAATTTACATGATAGGTTCCATTACAACCTTAAATTTGAAGTTTAGTTCATCACTAATTTGTAAACCATGGATATAATTCTAGCAACATACAGATAAATCAAAGTAAAAGAAGTAAGAGAAGGTAGAACTCAGTTGACTCTGAATTTCTCTTCAACCTCCAGCGTTAATTTCTCCTTCTGATGCCTCCTTGAATCCTCAGCTCTCTCTTCTCCTCTTTGTCTTCTTCTCTTTTTCACCCCCTCTCTTCTTCCAGGTTGTCCCTTCCTTTTTATGCCAACCACCCCCAAATCTAACTGTCCCCCACGAATATAAAGGTGTCCATCATTTCAAGTCATGCCTGGGTCTCACAGAAAAGTATTTCGCTCGTGAAATTTTTCGACGAGCCCCTAGACGCTCACCTGGTCTGGTTAGAGTTTTTAGCCAAGCGCCTACTGAGCGCCTAGGCTCTTGTCTGACAGAGATAATTACCATTTTGAGCTCATTTTCCTACAAAATGAAGGAGAAATACCAAAATTAAGTAAAATGAAACTTTTAAGCATAAAAGTTAATTAAAACAACACAAATCAATAAGTCTTAAGCATTCAATTTGCAAGTACAAAACCTACTCATCACTACTAGAAGCTCTACTTTCCCAACTAGTCTTATTATCGAACCCATACAAAGGAGATTCCTACCCGACCTCCATTTTTACTCCTTCAAGATCCATCATTTGGTATACATGACTGTAAAGCACGTCCATCGAAGACCCATTGTTTATCATAATTTGCTTCATATCCACTGGGCCCACTTGTGTTATGATAACCATTGCACCTTCGTATGGTTCTATGGCATCGGGAGGGTAATCTTCGTCTGTAAATAAGATCACCATATCGGGAAAAGGCATATCTGGCTTCTGAACCTGATCCAATATCGCCATAAATTTTACATTATTTCTTCATTACTTCCTAGATTATCTCCTTAATGTTCCTCCTGTTATAACGTTAATTACCTGATGAGGCCGAATCTTCTGTTCATCTTTTCGATACTCAGCCTACGCCTGGTTTTGTACTGGTGCCTTCCGACTAGCCACATATTGGATCAACTCTCCACTTTGAACATTCTTTTTAATCATATCCTTTAACTTAGTGCATTATTTTGTAGAGTGTCCAACTATCATGATACTGACAATATAAGTTATTCTTCGACTGATAAGGGTTTGATGGCTTTGGCCCAGCTACAAGTGTAGTCTTTATTGGCTCGAGGATCTCCATCCGATCTGTGTTCAGTGTACACCTTATTCTTCGTCCTCGGTCGAAAAGATGGCTTGTTTATTGTAGGCTGTCCTCCATTTGGCCCGATCCGATCCCAGACATTCGCCTTATTATCTCTAGTTTTGTTATTGTTGGGTCGCCCATTCCACTTATTGCCCTGCTGCAGACTCGTCATTGCCTCCTTAATTATAATAAACTTTTTGGTCATTTCATATGCGTCAGACAGATCCTTTGGTGGGTTGAACATAATGTCCTTCATCAGCTTTTTAGATCTTCCCATATTCAACCTCGTTGTAAAGAATCCCAGAGCTTGTATCATGTTATGATCAGTAATTGTACCCACTGCATCCTTGAACCTCTGTATGTACTAACTCAATGACTCCCAAACTTTTGTTTGATCTGCATCAAGGACGATGTGAGCTTTCCTTTCATCGTGTTTCTCCTAAACCGCTCGTGGAACTTATCGCATAACTCCTACGCTGATCAGGTTGGCTCAATCCCCTATCTTCATCCTCCCCGAATAAGGGACCGATGATCCGTCCTTTTGTGCAAGTCCTGATCCATAGTAACCAATGGAGTGAAAAGCCATTATTGGACTTCTGATTGGGTCATAACGAGTCTAGATCTCGGTTGATTGGGATCGAGTCTATACTTCACCAAACCTCGAATATGACGCGTTACTAGAATTGCAGAGGACCCTTCCTTGTCCTTATTCAAATCTCCCTTATTTGCCATACTATTACTCCTGAAGTAAAACTAATGATTTTAATGAATTATCAATCGGCCCTCCTTCTAGCGCCAATGTTGGCTCTAGGTTTTGTTCGTTACTGAAATCACAAAATAGCGACCAACCTGTACCTGAGAATAAACAAAGTTACCAAAAGTTTGACGGCTTAGGCCATCGGGGGATAGTTCTGATGTAAGAATAAGTACATGCCAAAAAGCGTAACAATAGAGAGATGTAAAACTAATTGAATAATATTAATATTTGATATAAAATAATGATGTAAATTGGATGTAACCTATATTCTCCAATTTGTAGTTATATTTATACTTTTCTTAGAAACCCTATTATCACGCATCCGAGACTAATTAGGATTTGGAAGCCCTGATTAAAATCCAATTATGAATATGATGTTAATCAGTCAATCCTTATCTCCCCAAAATTCGAAATCGTAATCTGATTTGAAATCCTAAGTTAATATGGACTTTGACCTTCCTAATTTATTAAACCGCTAAAGGAAACTGTAATGGCCTTGCCCTAGTACCGGGCCCATTGTAGTGTGTAAAAAAGACACCAACACATACACCAGACAGTGAATAAATATGAGCCCGCACTAGATCTGGGGTCCCAATTAATTATATCCCAACACTACATAATAAGGATTGGAGTGAAGTTCCTTGGTGATATGGCTTGCATAATGATTTATTACTATTTTAATTAATATTCGTTCTTATTGGTATAAATTTGATCAGACAAGCCCAAAGGCATCAAAATGGAGGCAAAACCTATCAATCACCATGACAAATTGGAAGAGCATTTTGCCAAGGATAGAGCAACAAGGGATAGAACTGAAACAACAAATTAAGGAGAAACTTAAAAGATGGACTAACTTGTCTGAGAAAGAAATGGATATAGATGCTATTGACAAATTAGTATCTCATAATGAAGCTTCATTGGATAGCTTTGTGGATTTGGTTGGAGTTGAAGAGTTTTCCCTTACATCGACAACTCAAGCACAATCGTCAACTAGAACTATTTTCAAAGGCAAAGAAGAGGAAGGTTATTAAGAGCTCTAACAACTAAGATAATGATTTCAATAACTTATTTAGTTGTCTAGTGGAGGTAATCTATGTTGGGAATGAAAATCTTGTGAATGCCTTAAAAAGTTCCTAGTCACGTGTATACACTTTGGATGAGATTTACAAGGAGTTGATATTATTGGAGCTTGAGGAGCCATTTCTTAAAGATGCTTACAACTGGTTTTTAGAGAATGATAAGATGATGAGGAAATTTTTTGGATATCCACCAGAAAAGCAAAAGATGACTTTAAAAAGAGTGATGAATATCTCTAAAAGTTAAAGATTTATTCCAACCACCTTGAAATTGTTTGTTTGAGGAGCATACTTTAAAATAGACATGTAGTTTCTTTTTTTTCTTTTTTCTTTTTTTTTAATGTCTCTAATTCCTTTTAAACTTGATTGTCTTTTACAATTGATTGGTGGATTTTTCATTTTAGGCAATTGTTTGTGAATATATTTTATTGATTGTTAGTAATTTCTTTTAACAATGATAAACTTAAGTTGTTGCATATGATTTTAGTCCAAGGTATATTGTTTTATTTAATTTCATCTCTATCTTTTAAAACACAAACTCTCTACTTGTTTGTTTCTTGGGGTGTAACTAATTAAGTTATTATTATTAATTTTTTTTGTGGGTTATACATTGAAAATCTTAATTAGGAAATGTTGTTGCACAAGTGTCTTTATGCATGTTGTCCTTTTTATTTTGACAGCCCAACTATAAGGCAACCATGGCTACAACTTTTCAGAGGTTTGTATTATTCTAATCCCTTGTTGAAATGTATTTTTGTGATTCTTCAAATTACAAGTATGCTTTTTAAACAAAATTAAGTTTATTATTGTAAAGTAAGTCATCATGCATGTATATGTAACAAAGCTTAAAAAAAAAAAGACTAAACAAAACAAATCCAATAGATAGAAATTGTTAAATTAGATCATTTCTTACATTTATACGTAAGGGTAATTATTTTTTTATTTTTTGTTAATTTGAGCGAAATTTTAACATTTTTGCCTTTGGCAAGAATAGATTCCAAGACCTTATACACTCAAAGCCTTATGAGTAGTTGTTTTATAATTGAACCATGAGAGGCTTGGTTAAGGGTAATATTGTAATAGTGTAATTTAAAAATAAAAATTATTTCCTTTCACTTTCTTTCTAAAACTCATAAACTTGACAAAAATAAAATAAATTATAATCCGTTCCCATCTATTCCCTTCTTAAACTTTCCCTTCCTATCACATTTCATCCTTCCAAACTCATAAACGTAATTTTAGATAATGAAATTATGACGTGTAAATAGTGAGGAGAAATTAACTCTATGACTTGGCCCTAAGGCTTACAATCAACTAAGGGGCAATAAGGCAGATTGGTCCAACAAGCTTGTCAAACAAAATGACTCAATCAAGCCCATGTGGCTCAAAGAAATAGTGGTTGTCTTTTAGATGACAAGGTGACCTAAGATTTTATTTATTTTTTAGTATTTTTAATACTTTCGACAATTATAAGAAAAAAAATACTTTCAACATGTAAATCAAAATGAAGACGATGAGATTAACACATTCTGTTCGTTAAGGCGATGAAAAAGTAAAATAATAAATATATATATATAAAGTTATTTTGGGCTCAAATGCACGTTGACGTAGAATAAAATGGGTTAAACCCACCCATTTAAGAAAGAATCAATCGATGAGACCAGAACATTTCATTCCTATTGTCGATCATTCAAACAGACTAAAAGTCATTTACTAAGAAATAGTTATCCCCTCACCCCCCAATACAACAAAATCATCAACAAAAATAAAACTGCCTGGGAGAATTTCCTTTGGGTTCAGTCCTAGGGTTCCACACCTCCCGACTTGATTAACAATTAAAAACTTCTTGTATAGAATATAAACTTAAATATGATATAAAAATAAAATAACTTTATATTAATTATAAATTTCAGAAATTTATGAATTAATTAAGGGGGAAAAAATTAAACTTACACACTTTTTGTGGGACAGGGCGAGTAAGCATATCTCAATCTGGCGCGTGAGTATATCTCCAACCCATGGGTCTCACCTTAGGGCTCTTTCTAGCGCGCGCACGGAAGAAACTCACTCTCAAACTCTCACATAACGAAAAAGAAAAAGGAAGAAGAAGAAAATAATAAATTGCCCAGCCACTTCTCAATCTCAATATCCACTACAATTGCATATAAATTCAATCTCCCCAATTGATTGGTAAGTAATTCTCTAATTCATCTTCTATTTCTTTAATTCAATTTATGCCATTTTTGAATGCTGCAGCTGGTGAAATTTTCGTTTTTACTTCTGCTACAATTGGAATGAAATGGAGGATTGCCTGTTTAGTTCTTGATAGTTATTTAGATGGTTAGAATTTTATAATTGATGTTAATTAGTATATATGCGTGTAGGCACATAATTTCCATGCCCTGTATATGAACCAACTGAATGCACTGATATGTCTCTATTTGTAGACTATGATTATGTATGCATCAAATTGCTGTATTTTAAAGTTGAATTCAACATAATACATTTTAGTCTTTTCCCCCAATTTCAGTTGCGAAATTGTCATGAATTGAAAACAGAAAATAGCAAAGCAAGGAAAATACAGTAAATGGAAATAACAAAACGAAGAAACAAAAATTCAGATAACTTTTTTCCATGCCATCTTCTATCACCTCTACTGCTTAAAAGCCTTCAGAACTAACAGACTCCAATCCAAAGCTAACAATCTTCTCCACTAAAAACATTACACGTGTCTTCCTAATATAAAAGAAGCTAACAGATTTATTATGTAAACACAGACGTTTGAGGCTAGCAATTGAATAAGTAAAACGCTGCGTTTCTTCTATCAAACCCATTCTCCTTAACGGCTATATCTATTATGCCCTGCTCCCCCCTTTTCTGACAGAAATTAAATGTTGAAAATGGTTTATTTTGTTGGTAATTATTACCAAGAGACGCTCATTTTTCAGAAGACGTTATTGTGCGAAAGTAAGTGCCTATTTTGAAAAATCAAGCTCTCAATTAGGTTTACATATTGAGAACAATATTACCCTGGCCCAAAATTAGGGTTCACTTCTTTAAGTCATTGTACGGACTTTCATTATATTTTATTGAAGTTGTTGAAAATTTAAATTTGGATTCTCATTTTTGGGATGGAGGGAGTACTAAAGTTCAAAGGTTTAAGAACCTAGAGCATGAGGATATCATTTTGTATTTTTTTTATTTGAGGTTATATCAATTATATAATTTGCACATATGTTTGCTAGGCTTCTACGAATATGTTTTTTAAGTAGAATAATTATTTATTTGAGGGAAGAATAAAGTCCAGAAGTTAATAAGGAGGATGAAGTTCAGTGCAAAATATTGGAGGAAAAGTAAAAATGAAATCATAGAATAGGGAATTCTATAATGGAAATTTATCTAAACAAGCCCCATAGCTGAACACTCTAGAGAAGCTATGAAAGTAATGTTTTACAAGAGAAACATCCAAATGCACCAGAGAAGTGCAAAGCATGAGGAGCTTTCTCTTCTTACGATTTATAGGAGACCAGAACCATAAAAGTGGACAAGATGAAGATCCTAAACTGAGTTGGGACACACCCAACACTCTTCCAAACCTTGATGCCCAAAAAGCCGCTAGGAAATAGGACAATAGAAAGAATAACTGGGAACTGGAATTGGTGCCTTTTAAGGTCTGTCTGCTAACAAGATTTATAGTAGTTTCTATTTTTTTTTGTATTTCTCTTCTCCATTTTGATATCAGAGTATAAAATCTATTTTACTGGAATAAAAATTTCCAATTCTGCCTTTTTAGTGTGCGCGCTCGCCCGTGGATGTGTGTATGTACAAATATATCCGTACACATGTTATATAAATGATTGTAAAATTGTAAATTGAACCCAAAGGTCACTTGATTTATTGAAACATCTTTTTAGTGTAACTAAATCTCACTTAATTTATTGAAACAATTTTTCAGTGTAACTTATTTTAACATTTTATTTTTTGAAATTCAGGGTCAAATAAAACATACTAAACATAAGTTCTCTTTGACTCATGTAATGTGGTTAATTCATAGATATCCATCACAGAATTGTGAATGCTGATTTATGATACACAATGCTAGATATATGCCTCTGGTTCATGTGATTGAAACTATTACGAGTGATCTTAAAAGGATCAACACCTCACAAATGACTTCTTAAACGGTCACCTGTGTAACACACTAATTATAATTAGTTTTTATGGAAATAATTAGAAACACCTGTTTGGTGCTTCTGATTATTAGGTTTACCAAAATTTAATATAATAATTAGGTTTGACCAAGTATATTACTATACTATCCCTACTTATTTTAATAATTCCACCATTATCCCTCTTTACTTCTCAAAACCTTCCCTTGTAGTAATTTATACTTGAAATAAGTGATAAGCAGTTACGTTAATATCAAATACTTTTTATTTTTTCTGCTAGTTTAAGTTTTTCTTCATTACCAAACACAAAGTGCTATTTAAAAAACTGTTTATTTGCAAAATGATTAATCACAATGAATAATCACATTCACATTACTTGTGCAATCCCAAACATAATCTGAAACTATATTTGATAATCAATAAAGGATCAATTCATCACAATGACTTATTAAATGATCACCATGAAACGCACGCACAAACACTAGTTTATATATTATGTATTCATCTTTGTGTATCTATGAATATACAAGCTGATGATTTTAAGAAACACCTTACAGGAAATACTAAATATTAACGTATATGTAAAGTTTCTGTCTAAAAATATTTATTTGTAAAAGTTTAACATTTTCTTATTTATGGTTAATCACATGGGCAAGCGGAAAAGCACGTGTTAATGCATTTTAATTGAATTCTTGAATTTGGAGTGGTCTTATTTGTTAATGTTTTTTTTGTTTGGGGGACCAGGAGGCTGTATTGTTATAACCATGATCATCTTTCTGGTGTGAGGGTACCAGCTTCAATGTTACTAATATTTGGTTCTAGTTGCCACGACGCCATTGTGCCACGGTGAGACGCTGCATAGTTTGCTACCACGACGCCTAGGCAATAAGGCACCCGCTATGTCGTCCATATGGCAATAAGTTGTTAACAATGTGCAATTTATACATTATTTATTTTACTTAAAAAATATAGTGAATAATAAAATTTTATACGCATTAAAACTCAAAATATAATAACTAATACTATGAAATATAATTGAAAACACAATTATATTAATACATCACAAATAAAATTCAAAAATAAAACACTTGACATTAAAAATTAGCAGAATAAGTCAACAAATACGTCGTAGAAAATAGAGAATCAACTAAATCATCACCTATCACACATTACATTTTTAATAAGTAATAAAATTACATTGCATAGCAAGTCCATGGGTTATGATGAGTCATGGGTAAAAAATGACTTAGGGGCTGTTTGATTAGAGCTTAATGAGATTGAATGGTTGAATCGGTCAGCCATTCAATGCGTTTGTTTAGAGCTGAATGTGGCTGAATAGCTGAATCAGTCAGATTTTTGGGCTGAATGACTAAATCTAATTTTTTTTTTCTGAATGGTTAAGTTTCGGCTGAATGAAGTAAAATATATATATATATATATATATATATATATATATATATATATATATAAATATTAAATATTATATTAAGTAATATTAAATAAATTTACAACAACTTTGAATTTTTTCAGATGGGTAAAATAGTAAAAATATGTTATTTAGATATTTCAGACATATCACTTATCAAACAATTTTTTTCATTCAGTATTCAAAAATCTACTTCATTCAGCTCATTCAGATTACTTAAGCATTCAAAACTATTTTATTCAGTTTTTTTCAAACACTTCCTTAGTCACTTAACTTGAGCCAGCTACCAAGGCGTGAGCTTTGGTAGCTCAGCGTCACGCCTTGGTAGCTCAGCGTCCAAGGCATCTTCTCTCCCTTCTCCAACGCCCTAGGTGACACCATGGCAATGCCATGACAATTATGTTCATAAGTAGTAGCAATTTGATCTATCCATCTTAGGTGCCCAGTGTTATGGGTGTATCTTCAGTAAAACCAAAAAGTCTAAGCAGTGGAACAGCACACCAGAACATGGGTTTTGGTACTTTTTTACAGATAAATAGATGTCCAGGGAAAAGCCCTTTGCAGGTTCTATGCTCCTGCCTCCTGATAAGGTCATTAGTATTTGAAGAGCAAACTCCCACACAAATTGAAGTAGTATGCCAAAACTAGTGAAATAATAAAAGAGTAAATCTTCCTAGAGACTACTGTGAAGAAGGGAGATCAAAGAAAGCAGTTCCATGGTATCTTGATCACTCGGATTCCTGAAGAAATAAAACTCCCTAGAGGAATGATATCCATTATGGATAAGGAAATTAGAAACAGGCACATCATGCATATTTGAAAGGAAAAATAAAACAAGGAAAAAGCTTGGAAAATAAGAGTATCTCCCTGTTAATTATCCTCCTAGAAACGAACACAATTACCATCCTATTCCCATACCTGATAGAAGCCATACAAGAATGATAACCTTGTGCAATGCACTTCCAAGGGCATGCAGGAGTGACATGATCCAGGATAAGCATTCCACCCATTCAGCTGCAAACCATACTTACTCTTGATTACCTTATGCCAAAGGGACTGCAGTTGGAAAGGAAACCTCCAAAGAGATTTACCTACGTAAGAAACATTCTTCAGAATGAGATTCCCTAGCCCTAAACCACCTCTTTCTTTAATGGCTAAAGACTATTATCCAGTTGCGAGCCTTTTTATTTTTATTTTTTGCGTATATTCATTATGGAATCTGGAAGAGGTGTTAGATATTAAACCAAGTTCAGCTGGGTTGCCAAATAATAAAGAATATTATTATCCGTCTAGATATATAGATTACAGGTAGTCAATGAAACATTTGTCAGTTTAACATTTGAAGAAGAGAAAATGATTAAAGATATGATATGATAAGCTGCTAGCCTCATTAGACAAGGGATAGAAATGTAAAATGTTGATCTTTATGTAGGCCTTGGCTTGGTAGAAGTATTCCTAATATTGATCTTTTGTGCATTATGGAACTGCATGTATTTTCCATGTCCCTTAAAAGGCTCTCCTACCCTAATCATGATATTTTCAATATAGAGCAAAAATAATTATCATATATAACTTGCTTGTTGCAGTGTATTGTGTTTTACTGCTTGGAATGGATTTGAACTTTATTTTGGGTTCGGAAGATAATTTTTATACATTGCTGTACTCTACATTTCCTTTTCTTTTATAGTACCAAATATCTGAGAGAGGGAACCAGATTGTTTTGTACCTGTTTACTTGAATCCATGACTATGGAGCCTAAACGACTCTCCCATGCAACCCCAAGAATACTAAAAGTTAAAACGAACACCTTTTGTCCCCAGAGATTCTGTTAAGGATTCCTAGCTTAAGCTATCCTGTAAAAAAGCAAAACATAGGGGATCTCTGGATATTGGCTACTTCCCCATATGTTATTTATTTATTTTTAAGTATTTGTGGGCTCATGGTTTGAGATTTGAGAATATAAACTAATACTATGTTAGGCCCAGAATAACATATAAGCTTCATAAGTTTAAAAGTTCAAGCTTCAAGAAGTTAAAAACTATTTCTATTCTAGCCGTTGGTCAGTGAATATTAGAAAATCTAAAACTTACACACTTGTCTAGATTCTCTAGAAGTTAATTAACTCATCCTTACTCATCTAGTTTGGCTGCAAGTACTGAACAAATATTTCCAGCCATGATATTTGTCAAAACTAGACTTCAAAAAAAGATGGATGATGATTTTCTCACAATACATTGATCCTATACGTCAAGAAGTAAATTGTAGAGAATTTACTACTTTCTCAATCATATATGAATTTTGTGAACTAAAAAGAGCATCGAGTATTGATTTCATAGATGGATTCATATGTATCTTAAAAATCTACGTATAAAGTTTTATTTATGCTTATATTTTTTGAATACCACATTAACACTTTCTAGTTCTTATAACTTTTTCAATTTTCTGCCCCTTCCCACTCAATTTTCTGGTTACGCCTCTTTTTGGTATAACGATTCAACTAAATATTCAACAAGAGGCATGAAGGAACCCCCAGTTAGATGACCCTCCATCTCTACTTACATAACGCTTCCTTTAGCATGCAACCAAATAGAGCAATTCATGTATCGGTTAATGATGTAGGCATCAAGAACCAGACTTCCCACTTTAGACATTCAACAAGCATCAAATATAATGAATTCAGCTCAAGCTTCCCCCTTGTGAACCCTCCATCTTCATTAGTCCATCTTTTTTTTTCTTGCTACATCGAAGCACTGTAGAGCAAGCTTAAAAAGGATATACCTAAAAGCAAGTGATCAACTATAAAACTTGAGAGGCTATGATTTTTGTTTCTCATTAACATTTACTTTAACTTTTCCATTGCAGGTACGGTATAGATGATTTACTTTGGAGAACTACATTTTTCATATGCTAATAGATCTTTAACTAAGCAGTTCAGGAACATGATTTAGGAAGAGAGAAACAGAAATGTATTTGGTGATCTGGTGGATTGTGGAGACATCATCCGTAGTGGTGATGAAGTGAGTATAAACATGGTTGATGTTGTAGATGATGTCTGTAATAGGGATGGAGGGGTTGTTAATTCTCTAAAGAGGGACATTATAGGGCTTGAAGGGGTTATTGATTTTGAACTGCATGATGGTATTGAATTTGAATCACACGAGGTAGCATATTCATATTATCAGGAATATGCAAAGTCTATGGGATTCACCACCTCAATAAAAAATAGCCGGCGCTCAAAGAAGTCTAAAGAATTTATTGATGCTAAATTTGCATGTTCCAGATATGGACTCACACCAGAGTCAGATAGCGGCAGCAGTAGACGTCCATGTGTAAAGAAGACAGACTGCAAAGCCAGCGTGCATGTGAAAAGAAGGCGAGATGGAAAATGGTATGTTCATGAATTTGTAAAGGAACATAATCATGAACTTTTACCAGCACTAGCATATCATTTTAGAGTTCACAGGAATGTGAAATTAGCTGAAAAGAGTAATATTGATATTCTTCATGCTGTTAGTGAACGAACAAAAAAAATGTATGTTCATATGTCCAGACAATCGGGCGGCTATCATAATGATGGTTTTCTTAGGAATGAATTGAATTCCCAGTGTGATAAAGGCCGTTGCTTGGCTTTAGAAGAGGGAGATGCACAACTTATGCTGGAGTACTTCATGCATATCCAGAAAGAGAATCCTTACTTTTTCTATGCAATTGACTTGAATGAAGACCAGCGTCTAAGAAACTTGTTATGGGTTGATGCCAAAAGTAGGAATGATTATGCCAATTTTAGTGATGTTGTTTCTTTTGATACCAGTTATGTCAAAAGCAATGAAAAAATGCCATTTGCTCCTTTTGTAGGGGTGAATCATCATTGTCAGCCTATGTTGCTTGGATGTGCACTGCTTGCAGACGAGTCTAGATCTACATTTGTTTGGTTGATGAAGACATGGCTTAGAGCAATGGGTGGGAAAGCTCCAAATGTAATAATCACTGATCAAGACAAATCTCTGACGGCTGCCGCTGAAGAAGTTTTCCCAACTTCAAGTCATTGCTTTTCTCTTTGGCATGTATTGGAAAGGATTCCTGAGAGTCTTGCTCATGTAATCAAAGAAAATGAAAATTTTATGGGGAAATTCAATAAGTGCATTTTTAAGTCATTGACAGATGAACAATTTGATATGAGGTGGTGGAAAATGGTTAGCAGATTTGAACTTCAAGAGAGTGACTGGATTCATTCATTGTATGAAGATCGTAAGAGATGGGTGCCAACATATATGAGGGATACTTTTCTGGCTGGAATGTCAACGGCTCAGCGATCTGAAAGTATAAACTCTTACTTTGACAAATACATTCACAAGAAAATTACTCTGAAAGAGTTTGTTAGACAATATGGGGCAATCCTGCAAAACAGGTACGAAGAGGAAGCCATATCTGATTTTGATACATGGCACAAACAGCCCGCTTTAAAGTCTCCTTCACCTTGGGAAAAACAGATGTCGACAGTATATACGCATACAATATTCAAGAAGTTCCAAGTTGAGGTTTTGGGTGTAGTTGGGTGCCATCCTAAAAAAGAAAGTGAAGATGGTACAAATATAACATTTACTGTAGATGACTGCGAAAAAAGTGAAAGCTTTATAGTAATGTGGTACGAGGCAAAGTCCGAGGTTTTCTGTTCATGCCTTTTATTTGAATACAATGGTTTTCTCTGTAGACATGCTATGATTGTTCTCCAAATTTGTGGTCTTTCAAGCATTCCATCTCACTACATTGTAAAGCGGTGGACAAAAGATGCTAAGAGCAAGCAATCGATGGTAGAAGGAACTGATGTTACAGAACGGATGCAGAGTAGGGTGCAAAAATATAATGATTTGTGTAAACTTGCAATTGAATTGGGTGAAGAAGGGTCTTTATCAGAGGAGAGTTACAATATTGCATTTCGGGCATTGGTAGAAGCTCTAAAAACCTGTGTGAATGTTAATAATAAAAGTGCTGCAGAATCTAGCAGCACTACTCTTTGTCTTCGCGATGTGGAAGAAGAGAATCAGGGAATTCTTGCTACTGAAACTACTAAGAAACGAAAAAGCACAAATAAGAAAAGAAAGGTTAGTGAGTTTTTATTTTTGAATAACGCCATCTATTTATGTCACTATTTAACAAACATCCATCCCCTTCCAGTAAAATAATATGGAAATGACAAACAAAAAATTGAACAAAAATTGTTTGTATTTCAGGTACAGTCAGAGCCAGAAACTATGGTGGTCGAGTCTCAAGAGAGCTTGCAGCAAATGGTATGTTGTACTGTTATCCAGTTATACTTTTACCAGAACTTCTGTTACGACTACCATCAGTACTTTTGGATAAGTATAGAAGACTGCAATATTCTTCCAAGTTGGGGACATTTTGTCTTTTGAACACATGGCGTTGTTTATTTAAATAGTGTAAGATGTGAAAAATAGTTTTATGTACTCGGACCATAAATTTTGATTAGAAGGATTGGATATGTTATATATAACTTCTTTTTTTTTTTTTTTTTTTTTTTTTTTTTTTATGTTCGTGTTTTTTAAAATCTTCCTTAGGGCTTCTATAGTTAAGTAATGATATTTCTTAATTGATTGATCTTGCTAACAGGAAAATTTAAATTCAGACGGGATAACCCTCAATAGTTATTATGGGTCTCAGCAGAACGTTCAGGTATTGGTATGGTGTTCTACAACCTTTGACCTTCTTGTAATAGATTTTAAATGACTCCATTGAAAATAACACCGGGCTAAAATTATTAGTCACTTTCGAAGAAGATGCATTTGAAATTATTATGATATTAATATGTTTTGGATGCAGATACAATTGAACTTGATGGAGCCGCCACAGGATGGTTACTATGTTAACCAACAGAGTATGCAAGGACTGGTGAGTGATACTGAAGTCTTTACACCTAATAACTTTAAAGAGATTTATTCAACATGTTTATAATTTTCAAATTGGCTCTCTATGTAGGGACAATTAAATTCATTAGCATCCAACAATGACAGTTTCTTTGGGGCTCAACAAAGCTTGCATGGATTGGTATGGTATTTTACTAATTTGTACATCACAGTGCACTTTGACAGCGAAAATAGTTTAGATTTTATTGTTCTATGTTGATATTTCAGATGATAAAAATATCCATACTTTTACTTCTATTTTCGTAGGGGCCATTGGAATTTAGACCATCAAATTTCAGTTACGGATTGCAGGTCATTCTGTTAGTTATGACTGTCACATTGTTAGTTTGGATTGTGGCACTCACTTGCATGAAAATTTATACATGAAAATTTATACTTCGTTTTTCATCCAAATTGCAGGATGATCCTAATTTGAGGTCTACACAGTTGCATGAAAACACGACGACGAGACATACTTGAGGAAGAAGCACCACTAGGTTTTTCTGGTATCGCGGAAATCAACTCTCGTAAGCCAAAGTTATCCGATTTCTTGTTTATGAACAGTGACGAAACAACCCTTGAGATATGAGATGCGGGAAAAATTACCCACTTGACTTTAGGTGAAGAAATAGTTGTTAAAATATAACTGTTAGAAATTTGAGATAAAGCATAGTAATAAATTTTCGACCCCTTGTGGTTTAAAAGAAAATGTATGATTATTGCTGCCAAAGACTTCTTACGAAAACTTGTTTATAAAATGATGTGTGAGTAGTTGAAGATTTATTATACATAGAATTTTGTATATATTGTGACACAGTTTGTAAATTAATGTAAATACATGGGTAAATAATGTGAATTGATATTAGCAGAACAATAAAGACGAGTACAAGGCAATTTATATTCTTTTTGACAATTTTACTTTTATTATTAACAATTTCCCGTATTTCATGCCTCCGTGAGAATTCTCGAAATAAAAATCCACACTGTACATCAAAAACAATAGATGTCCAATAAGGTGGACCGTGGATGGAATACAGGCCGTTGCAATCATTTGTGAAAAATTCCTCATCCGCAGGCTAAAAGATAGAAAATTGTTTACAATGAGGGCAAAATTGTTTTAAAAAAAAATATTAATTGCTGTGTCAATCTTTTGCCATGTTAGTATTATTTCTCTAATTAATTGATGTGTCTGCTTTTAAAAATGTTTCCATCATGAATTAAATATTTTCCATAGATATAAGAGTAAAATTCATAAAATCACTTATGATTTATTCAAATTATTAAGTTATCACCGCATGTGGTTTGTCTTCAAATATCAAGTCTAACTCATTTCTATTCAAGTTAACAGGAAATGGCCTTCACTCGCCAAAAATGAGTGAACTGAACTTCAACAATTATGTTGACCCTATAAAAGTCTAAAATACCCCTCCTTCATGGTATATAACAAATAACCATTTAAGCTTTTGTCCATCACTAATTTTTTAATTTTTCAAATTTACAAGCTTACAAAATCTGCTCTTTTCAACTCAAAAAAAATAAATAAAAATCAGTTAATTTTTGTAATCTTATATTTTTATTTAAACCAATTAGTAAAGACATTTAAGCACTCACCAATAAATCTAGAAAAACAATAAAACATTAACTTCTTTTAGAGATGAATTCATATTAAATCATGTTAGCTACTAATTGCATCTTCCAATGATTATTCAAAATGACCGCATCACCACTTAGGAATGAAAACATGTTAGCTACTAATTGCATCTTCCAATGATTACTCAAAATGACCGCATCACCACTTAGGAATGAAAACATGGGCTACAATACTAATTTATAATATATATATATAGGGAAGTGATTAATAACAAATGACTGTTATGATACTATTCTAGTAAATTAATTTTTTACCGTCCATATAAAGTTCTAACGATAGAAAAAAAAAAAATATTTCCCAATAACTAATAGGAGTAGTGGTTGGGCAAATTAGGCCAAATATTTTTTCTGTGGTATAAGACCAATTTGCTAGAATATTGTTCATAACAACTATTTACTATAAATTATCTCATATATATATATATATATATATATATATATATATATATATATATATATATATATATATATATATATATGGGAATGATTCATAGCCAAAGTTGGATGGGATCACTATTTCATCCAACCCAATCTTAACCGTTCATTGCGATATCCAAAGGGGGAAAAAATAATATACCGCATAACTATTATTTACATTACCGCATAACAATTTTGCGGTAGAAGACCCACAAAAAAGTTCAAAAGTTACCCTCATTGCACTGCATATTGTTATGCACAAAACTTTTTAAAAGAAACATACCGCCAACTTTGGTTTCGCACAAGAGTTCTGCACCGCACAAGAGTTCTGCGGTATCTAGGGGGAATTTTTTTTAGCTATACCGCATAATTGTTATGCGATATGGGTAAAAGTTTTTTCCCCCTAGATGTGGTGTGAAGAAACAAATTTTTTTTACACACATCGTATAACAGTTATGCAGTATGCTCAATTTTTTTTTCTCCTTCTTCCATATTTTTGGCCAAACAATTATCACTTATAAGGGATTAAAAAACAAATTGGATATGCCTAATAACTGTTGTGTAGTATGTACAATTTTTTTTTGAGGATACCGCATAACTGTTATGTAGTAAGCATAATTTTTGTGTGTGCATACCGCACAACTGTTGTGCATTATGTCCAAATTTGTTTTTTTTTTCTTTCTCATCCTTCCATATTTTTGGTCAGACAATTTACCACTTATAAGGGATTAAAAAATAATTATTAAAATTTTTGAGCATACCATATAATTGTTATGTGGTAAGCATAATTTTTTTTTGTGCATACCGCACAACAGTTACGCGGTATGTCTACTTTTTTTTTTCCTCCTTCGTCCATATTTTTGGCCAGACAATTTACCACTTATAAGGGATTATTTTTTTTATTTTTTTGGACATACCACATACTGAACAAATAAGACATTAACAAAATTGTGTAAACTTGAGATTTTCATTAATTGATAAAGTTCGTACAATGGATAATTGAAATAAAAGATCTAATAGTCCTATCCCTTCGGCTAAGTATTTATTCTTTGGATTACTTCAAATCATCGATGGGCTTTTTAACTCTCTCAAATCTCCATGAAAGGGAAGCCAGATTAGTGGATTAAGAGAGATAAATGAATTTATTGGAAGAATTTTTACATGAAGAACAATTAGGGAGACACCTGTATATAGTATCTCTAACCTTAATTATATCTTTCTGCAAAGTTACATGAATTAGACCATAGGCGGCAATAATCTCATATCCAGAACAAGTGTATTCCTTCCTATTGTGCTCTTCTACATCTCTTATATGTTCAACCATAAGGAGCTCGTATATTCGATCCTCTAGAATTCTAATAATGACCATTATTACCTCGCCGACAACAGGGGAAACTAAGGCTAGAAGGGATGGGGATTGAACAACATGGACAACATTGATGCCCATAAAGAATAGAGATTTCTTTCTATCTAAAAAATTTGAGGTTTAGAGAGAAGTAAACAATGGTCAATCTTATTTATAATGGGCATTAGTGGACTGAATTAGTCATATTCAAATAGCCGCAATAATTTTCGCGTCATTAATGGAGAGACGATTGCTATCCCAAGGTAATCGTAATTCGATTGAAATTTTGCAGGTTGACTGCATAAATTTTTTTCATGCGTACCGCATAACAGTTATGCAGTATGTTCAATTTTATTTTTAATCCCTTATAAGTGGGAAATTGTTTGGCAAAAAATATGGAATAAAATTTTTTTTTTTTGGACATACCGCATAACTGTTATGCGGTATGCACAATTTTTTTTTAGCATACCACATAACTGTTATGCGGTATGTGTAATTTTTTTATGCGTTGTGTAATTTTTTTTGAGCATATCGCATAACTGCTATACAGTATGAGTACTTTTTTTTTTGTTTTTTTTGCACCGCACAAGAGTTATGCAGTATCTAGGGGGGAAAAAATTACTCATACCACATAATAGTTATGCAGTATGTCTAATTTTTTTCGCTAGATACTGCATAACTCTTGTGCGGTGCAAAGAAACAAAAAAAATAAAAAATTAGACATATTGTATAACCAAAGTTGACGGTATGTTTTTTTTTTTCTTTTAAAGTTTTGTGAATACATCAGACACAATGTAAGGTGCAATGAAGGGAACTTTAAAACTTTTTTCGTGGGTCTCTTACCGTATAACTGTTATGCGGTAATGTAAATAACAGTTATGCGATATATTATTTTCTCCCCCTTTGGATATTGCAATGGGCAATTACGATTGAGTTAGATGAAATAGTGTCCCCATCCAACTTTGGCTATGGATCATTCTCTCTCTATATATAACTAACATTTGCTTTGTGAACTGTTTCAGTAAACGCATATGAGATCGTTGATTTGATTATCCAAAGGTCCTAATTAATAGCAAAATACTCCTAGCCGTTACCTAGGATAGCGGCTAAAAAAATAAAATACTCCCAGCCGTTACCTAAAATAGCATCCTGGGATTTTTGTCTCATTTTGGCCTGACCGTTATCCTAGGTAGCGGCTAAGGCCAAACCAAATAGTTAATTATTTAATTCACATATATCAAATATTATAAATTATCAAAAATTAAATTATAATTTATCAAAAATTTGTTTTCCTTTGAAAATCAAATCCTCAAAAGTATATAAAAGAATTAATCAGAAATATATAATATGGGTTGTTTTAAAAAAGAATAAATTCTTTATAGATAAAGATTAAGAGGATATATAAAATATGTGTAACTGAGAGGATAAGAGTTTGAATTTATTTAAAACAATTTGTACCAAAAGAAATTTAGAGAAAACTGTTAACATATTTTTAGGAATTATAATAAGTTAATTATTATGTTAACATATATCAGAAATTATAATTCCTAAAAATATGCTAACAGTATTCTCCAATGATATTTCTTCTGAACGAAAATATGCTAACATTCTTTTCCAAAAATATGCTAACAGTCTTTGAGGATTTGATTTTCAAAGGAACATATGAATTTGTTAGATTTGATTTGATTTGCCTGTAACAAAATATTATCCTTAATCTGATTGATTTCTAATATGGATTAAATTATAATTTAATTTTTGATAATTTTGGATAATTATAATTTTTGATAAATCATAATTTAATTTTTGATAATTTATAATTAACTCATTGGTTTGGCCTTAGTCGCTACCTAGGATAACGGTCATGCCAAAATAAGACAAAAAGCCTAGGTTGCTATCTTAGGTAACGGCTGAGAGTATTTTGTTTTCTAGCCACTATCCTAGGTAACATGTAACGACCCCGAAATTCGACCCACTTTATTACCTTAATTTTCATGTTTATTTAATATTATTTTCTTAATGTCCAAATTTTGGTCCGTTAATAAATCTTTAAATACCATAATTGATCCATTAATTGATTTCAAAATCATCAATTTTCCAATTTTTCGGTATAAATTTTTCACTTTCTCAATTCAATTATTGTATTAAAATATTTGGATATTTAAAATCCTTATATCTGGATCCTAGTCCCTGGATCGCAACCTTCACTTTTTCTTTTCTTTTCTTGTATCATAAAGCTCGACATTCAAATTTTAATATCATTCATATCCATACAAATATTCTTTTTTTCATGATTCATCATCAGATATATAATAGTCTCTATCATAATATTCATGTTGAATAATTTCAATTCACAGTTTAACTATACACATCATATTCAGATCCCACTTATCAGTACATATAACATATCAAAGTAACTTGGCAAATTTATCTACATTGATTTATAATATTAAATATAATAACAGTCACAACCTTCCTTGGTAAACCGTCTCTATATAATCCGAAATTCTTGAAATTTATTTCTTTCCTGCAAAAACGTTTATTAAGCAAGTAATGAGCACAACGACTCAGCAAGTTCAACAGTTTATGCGTCACGTAGCACATACCTTAATATGTTCGGTGTGTGTCATATATCATGTGTTGTGCCTATACTTGAGCAACATATATATATATATATATATATATATATATATATATATATATATATATATATATATATATATATATATATCGTTGCACAACGTACACATTGTTGTCATATTAATCACGTAGCACATAGCACATAATTTGTATGCATTTGAACAAATATTAACATATCATAACAGACAACATTTTAACATTAAAGGACTGAAGAACTTGTCTGGATTGTGACTTTAAATAATAAATACCCTTTTTATATTGCTCCTCGTACAACCTATGATCATAAATAATCAAATAATAATTATTTATCTCTTTATGATGTTAATTTACTTAATTAATATAATCTATAATGTAATTAACCCTACCCGTCGATTTATTTTAGGGTACCAGGTCAATAAATAAATAATATGGTTAATTATATTAATCTCGTCCCGTAAAATATTAATATAACTTAATATCAAATACCTTTAATACGGACAACCCGGCTTATCGGATAAAATTTAGCATATTTGGTTGTCCAGATACTCATTTAATCATTTTCTAATTTTTAAACTTAATAGATTAATATTTAAATATTAATCCTCAAATATTTAATATTTTTACAAAAATATTAAATTTAATGCCCAAACATCATTTCTGTATTTTTAGTATTTTTCTATAATTTTTAAACATTTATTTCATTAAAAACTAATTTTGGGGGGCATTATGGTAATTTTCGCGCCCTTAGGGACATAACTGGAATTTCCCGAAAAGTCCAGGGCTATTTCGTAATTTTCGTAGCTTTAAGGACTCATTCGGTATTTTTCGGAAAGACAGGGGGCAAAACCGTAATTTCCTAGGTTAAGGGACACGTTCGGTATTTCCTGAAAAGGGCAGGGGCACGCTGGTAATTTCCAACGGTGCCGGCCGCCGCGCATTGCGCGCGGCCCTCTTCTGTCGTCGCCAAACGACGTCGTTTTCCTGCCGCTTCACGAGCCTCCGCAAAAGGCGCGGTTCACCCTCTGACGCGACCCAAAAACGACGTCGTTTTGGCCCCGGTTTTCGAAAGAAATGGCTGCCGCGCATTGCGCGGACAACCCATAAATTTTTTTCTTTTTTCCTTCGCGAACAGTGCATCAACTTTCCAAAAATAACCCATTTTTGATCAAAATTTTCCCATAAAATAACTCTAAAAATCATATAATCCATAGATATACATCTATAATTTATTTAGAATAATTATTCTAATTATTTACAATTTTTCACAATAAAAATTTGTACACCATAACTACCAAAATAAATCGCAAAAAATTAAATTATACCTTCTTTGGCTTTAAAAATCTTGCCTTTGATAGCATAAACCTCATCTCTCATGGTGGTGACTATGGTGGTTGCCGGTGGTGTAGTGGTGGCTCTCGGTTGGGAGGAAGAAGGAACAAAAGAGAGTGTTTTTGTTTTATTTTGCTTCCTTCCTTTTTCTTTGCTTTTCTTTCCCTTTTATAAATCTTGCTTGTATGCTTTTTAATTCCCCACACATGTCCACCGACTTAAAACTCACGCCAACCGACTTAGTCAAATTTTGGATAAGCCATAACATGCATAATTAAATTATTTATTACATTACGAAATTATATCGTGTAATAAATATTTTATATAATATATATAAAATATTTATTTTAATTCACTAAAAATCATAACATGATTTATGAATAATATTAATACCTTTTTCGGTATTTTACCTGACAAATTTTGTACACGCATAATGACATGCATGTAATTATATGAGATAATCTATACATCCAAAATTCATAAAATAATTCATATAACTTATAAAAATTATTTTTCATAATTTTTTACTTCGTTATTTGGACAACATGTTACATTAACATGTTCACGTTTCCGAAATATTATTCCCCATAAAAATCATAATAATTCCATTATACATAAATATAATTTTTAATAAATTAAAACATTCATTTTTCTCATTTATTTTCATTTCTTTACAATTTACACTAACTTTTCTGATATAAATTATATAATTTATTATTATATAATTTACATAATTACCTTATTCCTATATAATTTCCATTTCACACAAAATACAAATTATAAAATTTGCTTCCATCCTTATTCAACTAAATTCTCTTATATAAATTATATAATTACCCATATATAATTTATATAATTATTATTTTCTTCATACTTTATTTTGATTTTCTTATATAAATTATATAATTTATTATTATATAATTTATATAATTACTTTTCTTCTCAATTAATTTCTAAACTTCCTCCATAATTCTTGATTAAATCTAAAATCAATAATTATAATTTTACTAATTTCCTCATTAACTTTTTATAAATTTTCGGATTAATTTAATTATTAATCTCTTAATTTCTATAATTAATGAAATTTATAATTATCAATTAAACATGCACACACACACACACACACACACACACACACACATATATATATATATATATATATATATATATATATATATATACACACACATACATACATACATATCTAATTCATACCTCACATTACCACATAACATTATTTAATTAATAATTTTCGTATTTCCATAATAATTTTATTGTGCCTTTACAAGAAATTTCTCTTATTCTTCATAAATCGTTTTTAAACAATTTATTTACTTTTCAATTATTTTAAATTAACACAATTCGTCATGATCTCTGTACAGATTTAATTTACTAATTAAATCTCATCACATACCTTAAATCACATAAAATAATAATTAATTTAATCAATCTTGATAATTTTATCAATTAAATTCTCATTTACTATTATTAAGAAAATCCTAAAAATTTAGATCCTCACATTCTTCTCCTTACAGGATTCCGTCTTCAGAATCATAATTGCCGTAATAATTATACGTATTTTATTTATAGCACCTTGCAATAGCTTTATCTTGATAAATCACAATTATATCCATAATAATCACATCTTTCCTCATTAATTTGCATAACTCACATGGATAACACCATAATGGTCATAAGTGTCAGAATATTCAATTCTTATTTCAATTCACAATTTCTTTGTAGTATTACATTTCATATTTCTCTAAATTTTTTATTAATAACACTTTAACTCATTTCTTGATACACTTATCAAGATAATTTCTCATTCTCTGAAAATTTCTTTTCTTTAATCATACACTTACCTTTACTCAATCAATTTATTGTTTACTCTTTATTGCACATCATTTACATTCTACACATTCATCATTCTTTTCTTAATTCACATGCATAAATCTTCTTCACATTCCATAAATCATTCCTTAATACATCTATTATTCAACACTAGGTTTTAAACACTAACCTTTACTTAATTTATCATAATCCTTATTTGAAATTATTTCAAAAATCCTGGGTGTCACATTCACCCCTCCTTCATAAAATTTCGTCCTCGAAATTTCTATGTACTCGTACTTCATTCATTTGTAACTTACACAATTTCTTTACATTTATTCCACATATCTTTATTTCCTTCATTTCTCGTATTTATTGCACATTGCAATTTTTTAATCCACCACATTTCATAATTTCTTTACTTCACAATTAGTTTCATTAATGCTCACATTTAGAAAATACTACCCCATCCTACCATCCAATCTTCATAAGAAAAGAGAAATTCAAAAATTTTAATTTGGAAAGTTTCATGCTATGCTGAATGAACACATGTTTCGGTTAACAGTACTTCACTCCCAGAGTACCTCATACTGCAACCTACTAACGTAATGATTTTTCATAATAGTCTGAACATGATCCCGGTTTAGCAGTATTTCACTCCTAGAGTACCTCATACTGTAAACTCTGACAGTGGATCAGTTTGTCATAAAAATGATGGATGTTTCACCATACATGTGTTTCTTATGCCAGGTGACCATTTGATCAACCTGCAACATTCTTAATCTTTTTGTTCATCTCAGCCTTATAATTCATTCGAAGACAATTTAATTAGTTATATCTTTCAAATAATACGAATTCAATAAATATATTTCAAAATTTATCTAGCTGAATTAAATAGCTTAGACTTGTATTTCTTCAACGTTTGTCTAGCTAGATCAATTAAAATAGACTTACTTTTAACTATTTATAACCCGCAATTTTTTTTAAAACATTCATCATGTCAAAACTCTTTAAAACGTCTAGCCGAGTCAAATGACACTGACTTATAGCTTTGACATACCTTCATAAATCAAAATCATTTATGACTTCATGTTACCGCATCATTTTGACAGTACATTGAGAATTCCGTCGTTATCAATTATGGTATTTAAAGATTTATTAACGGACCAAAATTTGGACATTAAGGAAATAATATTAAATAAACATGAAAATTAAGGTAATAAAGTGGGTCGAATTTCGGGGTCGTTACATAACAGCTAGGAGTATTTTGCTATTAATTAGTACTTTTGAATAATCAGATCAACAGTCTCAGATACGTTTGTTGAAACAGTTCATATAGCAAATGTTAGCTATGAATCATTCCCATATACATATACATATATATATATATATATATATATATATATATATATATATATATATCACAGTATCCTTTTATAAATATGTGATATGCAGATAATAGAAGCAAAACATAGTGGATTAAAGTTCAATAGAGCAAACTGTGTCAGGAAAGAGTTGAATAATTTAAAAACAAAAAATAAAGAAATAAAGGGATTAAAAACATAACACCTGGAACATACTATAAGAGAAAATTAACATTCCTGAAAAAGCTACCAATTGAAAATAAGAGAAATAAATCACCAGCTTAAATAGTGTCGAGTAGGCCTGTAAACGAATTGAACTGTTTGCGAACAGGTTTGGTTCGGTTCAAGTTCGATTTGCTCGACTTATCGAGACGAGTACACACATGGTATCGAGTTCGATTGCTCGATCGTACATGTTCGTAAATCATGTGGTTCGGTTCGACTTTGTTCGTGAATAGTTTGAGTTTGGTTCAGTTCAGTTCGATTTGTTAGATGTTCGAGTTCGAATTGTATTTCTTACATGTTTAACGTTTTTAAATTCTAAATACAAATAGTTAGTTATTTTATTTCATATTAAATTCTAAAGTTTTTCTTATCAATAATTGTTAAATTTGTAGTAATTTTTTTTTTATTACGTAAACATCTTTCATTTTTTTTAATAATTGATTAGAAGCAAACATTTTTATTAAATAGGTAATAAATAATAATGTGTACTTCTTCACCTTTAATTTAATTAAAATAATTTCAATATTTTCATAAAAAAATTAACAATGATTGTTAGATTATTACAATTTGCATCAATGATAATTTAATAAATTATAACCCATGTCATAAATCACATAAATAAAGTCATTAATCATCATGTAATGATAATTTGACATTAATTAAAGAAGGATACAATATAATTGCTTATATTTACACGAGTTACTGAAATTACCAAATCGAGATAAAGAATAGAGAAATCAAGTCACCATTGTATCGAGGCTTCACTAATAGAGTAGTAGTCATTGTACAATTACTATTGTACATTACATCAACTATCAATTATATAATTAAAAGTGCAAACTTGATTTCACCAATTTTGAATTATTTAGTGTTACAGACTTACAGTGTATATGTGAGAGTGAGACATTGAGAAAGAGTGGTTGGCTAACTTGGATTTATACAATTAAATAATCATATTTATTGTAAAAAATAGTGTTTAAATTTTAATAATCCAATTAAGCAATATGTCACAATACCATTTGCATGAAACTAAAATGAGTTATTAATTTAAATTAAAATAAGCAAAAGGGTAAACATAAATAAATAAATAAAGTCTCTAAATTGCTTTGAGCCTTTGATATTAGAACTGTAGTTAATTTACGAAGTGGAAAAACTAGCTTTTACACCATTATACTTGTCGGTTTTTGTGCGTTAAGCCATTAAACTTTTAATTTATGTAATTGGACCATCATACTAATTTTAAAAATTTTAATTAGGTCATTATGTCAAATTATTTGGACGAAAGTTATCCTTTTTCTTTCGTGGTAGCTAAAAAAAAATAAAAATTAATAACAATTTCGTTGAAAACAGATAAAATAAAAAACTTGAAAAAATTAACAACAATTAATATCCTCCCCATCCTCATCCTCTTCTTCTTTACCTTTGCTGCCGCCATGAGAACAATTACCTCTGACTACCATCAATTGTATCTACTGTTGCTCATCTTGATGCTCATTCTCACATGCATTCTCTAGGCCAATTCCTCCTCCTCCTTTAGTTAAACTTTGATGAGTATTATTCATAAACAACTCCGATTAGTTCTTTGTAATTGGACTAGTTTTTGCACTTTCTTCTAAACATTCTAAAAATATGACGAGGCTTAAAGTACAATTCCCAACAATTTCCTTCACATCACAGTGAGGATCTTCGTCGCCTATATCAAGATGTTTGGTTTCTTCAGTTTTCCCCTAAAATTTTAAGATCTTTGGAAACTCTAGCTTTCCTTAATTTTTCAACAATTTTTTTTGGCTTTTGATCTAATTTTATTGGGTTTCATCTAATTTTATCTGGGTTACGTTCAAGAATCGCTCTTATTATGCTGTTGCTGCTGATTATCAAAATTGGGTTTTCTGTTAATAGGTTAGGATATTTTGTGAGATAATTTGTTAAGGTGTTTCATATATATATATATATGTGTGTGTGTGTGTGTGTGTGTGTGTGTGTGTTGGACAAAAACTTTGTTACTACTGGGTTGCAATGAAATGACTGAATATAGAGGTAAAAGAAAAGAGGGAATCTATCTGTGTCGATTTATTTTTGCACAAAATTACTCTGATCTATTACACAGATTTATAATCTATCTCTCACTATAACTAATCGATCAATTCCTCTGATCTATGAAATGAGAAATTGGGAATTCTCTGTTAATCGACCTTTTACCATCTTTAATAATCAGATCACTGCCTCTCCACCTCTTTGTTGATTACCGGCGGTGGAATTGTCGATTTTCGCTTACATGCGCTACCTCCACCTCACCCAGTTTATAACCTTAAGTATGAGGAAGATGCGAATGGTCATGATGAAGGTAAAGATTTATCTTCTTTTGATGAGCAGGTGACATAAGTCAAGCCAAAAAGATATAAGAGATGGGGAGGAGCTCAGTGCATGTTCTCAGACTTCTTTAGCAGCAAGCGGTGCAGATGGAGTGAATTGCAAGTCACGTGACTGGCAGGTGTGACATCATTTCCAGCTTAAACCATGTCGCATTTCCATTTCATTCTTTATTTTTAATAAAATGCCATGTTTGATTAAAAGCTAACGTATGGTAGCTGATTTTAACAGAATAACTTGATTAAATTTTTTTAATTAGTATGATGAACCAATTACATAAATTAAAAATTCAGTGATTTAATGCACAAAAATCGACATTTACAGTGGTGTAAAAGCTAGTTTTGCCTTTACGAAATTGAAAAATTTAATATATTACTTTGGTTTTTCAAAAAAATGGTATTTAGTTTTAAACAATATAATTATGAAAATTATAAAAATTTTATAAAGTAATTCTCAAGATTTATTGTACTCAAAAGTTAATTATCACATCCCTTTCGAAGTAAAAATATTTCCTATCAACTTTAAAAATTCATACTTGATTAGTTCATCTTATTAGATCTTATTACTTATATTTTAGAACGAAAGAAGTATTTTGTAGTAATACTGTGACGCCCCCAAATCCAGGTTCTCTAAACCCCGAGTCCGGTGCTCACGGTACAACATCCACACATTATTATCTACCCATTCAATCATTAAATGCAATACTTAACTATATTGTTCATCTTAAAAATATAACATCCCAGGTTTAACTAACCTTCATTACACAACGTTACATCATAACAAAATTCTTAGGAACATAAATTTAAAAGTTACACTGAAAAATAATAAAACAGTTACTCCTTAGCTTTCCCTTTACTCTTGTCCTTCTTAGAACCTTCCAAGAACTCGGGTTTTGCTGAAATGTTTAGTTTAAGCAAGTGTGAACAATGAATGACTCAACAAGTATATACAATGGTTTATAGCATTATAGTTCGAAATAGTGGTAACATTTCTGATAAATTGGACAATTGAAAAAGATGCATAAGCATTTACTTTATATATCAAAATCGAATATTTGAAATGCTGATGGTTAAGTGACGTTGAACTTTATTAAGATTATTGACGTTATGTAAAAGATGACAATAACCAATAGTCATAAGACCAATATCGTTAAGACTATTAACAATTTATATAGCAATTGATAATAACCAAAGATGTGCTTTGGGGGATTAGCCTATCATACGGATACATTGTGCACAATATAAAACATCTAGCAACGCAACCACACCATATATGAATTATATCCAAAATTATAGTTTTTAAGCCCCTACTATGAGAGTTGTTCATTTCAGCTTTAACAAATACCGCACCAGTACAATATGGTTTGGTTTAGCATTAAAAATCATAGAATTCCATTTATCATGACATTAATTTATCTAGCCGAACAATGACTTAGACTTGTATTTCATAACAGTCATGCATAAGGACTTTAAAACGTAAAGTCGATTTAATAATTGAAAGACTTTTGAAATGCACGTAAGTGCGATCATGGCATATAGATATTTGAAATCAAAACATTTGCACGGAATAATAACGTGTGCATAAGTAAAGAAAACTTGCTCAATATAATTTGAGTAAGGTTAAGAACTTGCCTCGATTTTTGTTTACCTTAACGTTAATGCTTCGCTACGTCTACCGCCTACACAGTTAACAATGTTGGCCCACTCATTAGTTTTAAGTTACAAATGTCAATCTGATCATTTATCTTAGATACGAGCTAGTTCTAACGTACTAGTCTGATTCACACTTAACACATAACTTTAATATTAAACCTTCCTATCTCGGTTACCAATCACATAGTATATCGCTTTTATCTTTTAACTTAAGCGTACACGTTTACAAAGCTAGAATCATTACACATACATGCTTACACATAACACGTATCACTTAGGTTAGGCAATCATGACATAGGTCTATGCATTTAAGCTCAAGTCATGGCGTTTTTCTTTAAATGCTACCTAATTTAGGTTCATTATAACATTTTCTCTTATCTTAGACTCAATCTACATGTTATACAAATCATGTAGTTCAACTAGATTACATATAGGCATGCATGACGACCACTTAGCAAAACATGAAAAATTTCACAATTTGAAAATAGAAGGGTCTGAAGCGCAGGTGCGCTGGGTGCACTACAGGTGCGCTCCCCTACTCCGCAGGTGCGCTACACTTTGAAAAACTGACAGAAAGGCTGGGCAAGGCTGCGCTCGTCATAACCGCAGGTGCGCTCCATTAGAAAAGGTTGGGCGCAGCTGCGCTCCTAATGACTGCAGGTGCGCTCCAGTGTAAAATTCTTGACAAAACACTTGGGCGCAGCTACGCTCCTTCTTAGCATGTGCGCTCAACCAAAACTCAAAATTTTTGCAGATTTTTGACTTTTTGATATTTTAGCGCATACAAGCAAGCCTTAAACATCATGCACTTCACATAAATCTTTATTTCCTTGATTTCTAGCATGCATTTCTTGACTCATTTTCATTACGAAACATGTTTGACAAATTTAAGTTTTTGAAAACCTTTTTCATAACACATAAAACAACATTTGGACTTCTTTATTATAACATGCTTTATAGATAACCTGATAATACACATGCTTGACTACCATGAAGCTTTTAAAAAACCATTTTGGCATACTAGGGTCTTAACACATATATGACTATTGTTTAGTTTTGAAAAACATGCACTTGAATGGTAAAGCCTTGAAATGTGCTGCAGTAGAACTTTCATCACTTACTATCATACATGCATTAACTCCTAGTTACTCATATAAGCATAAAAACCTCCTTGACATGACTCCTCATTAATACTTCAGTAATTTACTTATGAGAGCACATGTATGTATTCCGTGGATCTAACATAACACTTCTAACATTTTAAGGAAATCATCTGTTTTGAAAAACACTCTTTCAATAACAACATCTAGAAAACTGCTTAATGAGGACTTTGATCAAACACCTAGCATGCATGCATTGATCTATAGCACATTCATATATATAAACACATAGAGCACATAAACTCAAGCCATAATGTCCACCTTATATCACCAGGTCTTTCATGACCCCCAAGTTCACAGTAATAAAACAACTCCCAAAACACCAGAATCAAAACCATAGCTAGCAATATATGAAGTATAGGAGTTTGAGCATAAGAGACTTTTAGACCTTAAGAGGGTATTACACTAGAAAGCAAGTTGCTGGGTTTCTTTCTTCTCCTTGAAATTTCGTGAGCCTCTTTCTTCCTCTCAACAGAACTCTCTTAGATAAAGCTCTTGTACTTAGAAGTTTAGGTGGAGATTTGAAATGGTTAAGGTTGTAATTTATAGGTGTATTCTCTTTCACTTCTCAACTGGATCATTACCACCTAAAACCTCCATAACCAGCCCTATGTAGCACTTTAGTTCTGCAACCTAGGGCAGCCAACACCTCTGCCATAAACTCCTTGGGCAGACTAAGATCCCTTGCACAGCTGACTTGGAATGATTGCATTTCACGAGCTCCCTTGTTTTCTGAATTGTCCTAGAATGAGTGTCACAACAGATGCAATGTAACGTTAACTTTTAATTCAACAAATGGGTTGCTAAACCTTCCTCACAATTAGGTCAAGGGTTGGGTTTAACTAATAATAATGCTATTTAATAATGTGTTGGATTGCTCTAGTAATAAGTTGGGCTATGGTTTGGGTTTAGTTAAATACAACATGGGTTTTTAATTAAATTGAATCCTCACATCAATAATCAGTCTATTTGTGTTCATAAAATAAAATGTCACCCCCAACATATTAATTTAATAAATTAGGTTTATAAAATAAATATTGGACCTTTCTCCCATAACTCTAATTGATCAATTTAATTAGTTAATTAAATTATATTATTACACAACCAATTAAATTCAACAATCAAGTTCGTTAATTAAATCACAACAAATGAAATTAAATAAATTGAATCACGTGATCACAACTTTTGTTTCCTAATTAAATCAATTAACTCAATTAGGTTATTATTTATGTGACGCATTACTTGCAATTATCACGTAACATTCTTAATTCAAACTCATGTATAACACACACACACACACACACACACACACACACACACACACACACACACACACCACGTAATTCACACACACACACACACACACACACACACACCACGTAATTGCACAAAAATAAGTTTGCATAATTTTATTCTAAAAAAAAAAAAAAAATTACAGCGAACTTCTCGGTCATTACAAATACATTTCAAGGTTAACAAGTTAACAATATTAGTCTGTTAAATATTAAATTAATCTAAATCAACTAAATTCACATTATTTTAAATATTAGAATTTTATAGTTTCATTATAAAAAAACTCAAATAAGATTCTTTTTATGAAATAGATGGAGTATTTTTTTTTTCATTTTGTTTCACCTAAAAGCAAAAAATGCAAAAATATGAAAATAATTAATTAATTACTGTCGAACTTGAACATGTTCTCGAACGTTCGCAAACCCGAGTACGTTCCTGAACTCGAGCTTGTTCGCAATCAGCCAACGATTCGAACTGGCACATGTGGTTTGGTTCAATCATGTTTGTGACGCCCCCAAATCACTATACTTACTATAGCTGACTCGGTGCTCACTATAAATGTTAAATCACTAAGTTTATAGATGATTTCCTGTATTCATACACAAAGTTCTCATCTTAATTCCCAAAGATCTTTTATTATTTTATATCAAGTCCTTGTAATCGATACAAGAGACTTAATACTCAATCATAACATTTTATTCTTAAGATTTAGATATTCTATAACTTTACATGTTTCAATATCCACGACATTAAATCATTAGGACAACTCTTGGGAATAGAGAATCTCGGGGTGAATGTTTGCATCTTCATTTGTGATAAATGTTTGCATCTTTATCTGTGACAAATGGTTGTATCTTTGTCCGGTGCAAAATTCTCTTTCTGTACAGAACATTACCCAACTAGTTAAAACCCTCACTTGAAACATATTTGGTTATAGTAATATCTCTTCATATCAATAATCCTACTTATCTGACATTCAGAATAGTAATAACGAGTTATACCTGGGTCCGAGGAATCTTAACGATGGATTTGACCAGTCAACATCGCTTAGTCCTGTCTCAGATGTACATCACTCACAAGTTATTTACCGATCCTCATCCAGATAAATAGATTATTATCAATACTATGTTAAGTTTTAACAATTCTAGATTTAATCAAAGTAAAGAAGTAACAAAAGAATGTGATAAAACTTAATAATATTTATATAATATTCGGTTATATGTGTGGAACTTGTTCTTATTTTAAAATGTCATTATGATTACAGTTAAGAACAATTAAGTAAAGCAGTAAACTAGTCTACGAATTTCTGCTTTCCTTTCTTCTTTCAGCCGGAGCTATCGGGTTTGTCTGCAAATTAGGTTTATTTGCAAGAGTGAGCTAAGATGCTCAACAAGTCTTAAACACATAGCATATAAGTGAACTCACACCGATATGGATTATAAGGATTCATGGCACAACAATTGATATTACAAAATGTTTTAACATAGCAAGACTGAGTGGTGGTTAGACCTTGAACTGTTCTTTGTCTTTCGACTTAGAACCATTTACAGTGGATATAGAAAGGGGATTAACCTCACAAGGTTCTATGTTATGCATATTATACACGACACTGGACTAATAATGAACAATGCGACATATTCGTTCATCTCAGTTTACTTCACATGTCAGGATTGCCCCAAGACAACTTGGTTTGATATAATAAAGCATGATTTGAAATATATCACGAATAAGTATTTCATTTTGCAAGTTATGCCGAAACAAGAAGCAATAACTCTCATATCAAATATTTATAACACGTTGATTATACAAAATGTATAAATCACATAAAAGCAAGTAAATAAAGGTTAATGATAGAAAACTTGTCTTGTAAATATCGAGAATTAGATTAAACGCTCGTCGATAATCCTACATAATCACATGTTTACATACACAGTTTAAATTATATCGAGTACAACTTTTAAGTTTTATTTTGAACATTATAACCACTTATAAATAAGACTTCTTCTAATATATATGAAAATATTTGAGCATTATAATTGCTTATATAATGAATATTTTCATTTATTACATAAGGAAAATTAAACATTATAACTGCTTATAAACTGAACATTTTCTTTTTTATGTTTGAAATAAATCGGCCATTATAATAGCTTACAAATAGGACTTTTCAAATATATATTTAAAATAATTTGGGCATTATAACTGCCTACAAAATGGATATTTACAATAATACTATGAAAAATCTGAGCAGAATAACGGCTTATAAAAGTATGTTTTCTTCTTTATACCTGAAATAAAATTGGCCATTATAACGGCTATCAATATGACTTTTATACTATTTATTTAAACTAAATTGAACATTATAACAACTTATAAAAAGAATACTTATACTAACTAATAGAAGAAAACTAATGAAAAGAAAAACAGGTATATCGCTTGAAGTGCGTGCTTTACGTTAAATCGCTTCGAACTTCATCGCTTCGAAAGTAATTTTTCTCTCACAATATCTCTCAAAATATAACTTTGGACTGTTTTTGCATTTGAACTAATGAATTTAAAGGAGGGAGAGCTCCCTATTTATAGAAAACCAAAGGTCGAGGTAGTTTGGTCTTTAGTTGAAAAGCTAGGGGCATTTGAGTCTTTTCATAAATTATTTAATTAATAAAAATAACATAATAGCTAGATATTTTCAAGACCAAACCGTTCACCTAGTCTTCTAAAAGCTTCCCGAGCTCCTTTGTGATTATTTCTTCCGATTGGTTGAAATTTTAGTATATCGAATAAATCGCGTGCGATTAATTTGAAATATTTTTCATCAGTAATATCAGTTTTAATTAGTTATAAGTATTTTACTCATAAAATACTTCATACATTATTAATATGATGTCTCGTGTAAGCCTCGTAGTTTATACCTTATTTTAACCTTGGATACACTTCCGTATATTTCTCGTAAAGTGTATTTTTACGTATTTCTTTCCGTATTTGTTCGATTTTAAAATTTCATAACCCCACAGTTATTTTTTTGTAAATATTTTTATTTGTAAAAATATCTCCGTTGTCCGTAAAAACGTTATTCAGAACTGTGAATTTTTAAAATTCGGAAGACAGTGTCTGAATTAATAGTGTTTGCACGTATTTTGAGATAAAATATTTTTATTGGCTCATTAACATCCATACCTCATAAGAATACTATTTTGTGAAATATACAAAGTTAAAATTTTGAAAAGAACGTTTAAAAAGACGACAAATGTTTTCTCGTAAATTGTGCATTTTTTGTCTTTTTTCCTAAAAAATTTTATTGGTTCCCTGACATCTAAACCTCATATTAACACTATGTTGTGAAATGTAAGAAGTCCTACACATGAAGGAAATAATTAAACGAATGAAAAATGTCACCTCGCGAATAATGATTTTACACATTTTTCGAGAAAAAACTTTTATTGGATAAATAGCATTTGTACTTCATATAAACGTTATTTTGTGAAATACGATATATCAAGATGACTTTAGACGGTTGAAGAATCCTCTAGATTATAACCCTTAGGGTTTAGGTTTTGACTTCAAATTGTCATTCCGATTTAATTTGTAAGCGTTAAGATTTACTACTTGAATCAAAATACAGAATCCTTCATGTAGAATTATCACATAACATATTATGAATCTTAATTGAACCTTTATTTATTCACATAGAGTTGGATTACAGGAACATTAGAAGTTTGGAATATTACATTCACCCTTCCTTAAAGGAATTTCATTCCCGAAATTAACTTATACAATTAAGAAAACAAATGTGGATATTCTCTTTTCATTTTATCATCTAACTCCCACGTTGCTTATTCCATGGATTGATTTCTCCATATAACCTTGACTAAAGGTATGACCTTGTTTCGCAAAACTTGTTCCTTCCTATCAACAATTTTAACAGAAGCCTCCTCGTAGCTTAGATCCTTCTTAATTTGAATGGGTTCATAGCTGATGACGTGTTTGTAATTGGGTTTATAGGGACGCAATACTAAAACATGGAATACATTATGTATGTGTTCCAGCTTTGGAGGTAAGGCTACTTCATAAGCTACCTCACCTATTCTTCATAATATCTCGAATGATCCTATAAACCTTGGACTCAGTTTTCCTTTCTTTCTAAAACGAATTTTTCCTTTTCAGGGAGATACTTTTAGGAAAACATGACTATCGACTTCAAAGTCTCTCTTTTGTCGATATAGATCGGCATATCTCTTCTGTCTTTCTTGAGCAGCTCGTAACCTCAGTTGAATTGTTCGAACTACATCCGCTGTTTGTTGAACCAATTCTGACCCAAGCATCTTCCGTTCACCAACTTCGTCCCAACACATCCGTGTTCTACACTTCCTTCCATACAGAGCTTCATATGGTGGCCTTCCTATACTAACGTGATAACTATTGTTGTAAGCGAATTGCACCAGAAGTAAGTGATCTTCCCAACTTCCCTCAAAATACATCATACAAGCTCTCAGCATATCCTCCAAAGTTTGGATAGTCCTTTCACTTTGACCATTTGTTTGTGGGTGGTAAGCAGTACTTATTCTCAATTGTGTACCTAGATGTTCTTGAAGACTTTTCCAAAAATTCAATGTGAACCTTGTGTCTCGATCAGACACAATTGAAACTGGTATGTCGTGTTTAGAGATAACATTCTTAATGTATAGCTTTGTTAATTGATCCAAAGTGAACTTAACCTTGATTAGTAAAAAGTAAGCTGACTTGGTTAGTCTATCCACTATTACCTATATGACATCATGACTCTTCTGCGTGGTTGGTAGGCCTACTACAAAATTCATTGTAATATGCTCCCATTTCTACTCTGGAATCTCCAATGGTTGCAACAATCTGCTGGGTCTTTGATGCTCAACTTTAACTTGCTGACATGTCAAACACCTACTAATGAATTCAACCACCTCCCTTTTCATGTTTGGCCACCAGAAATGTTAATTTATGTCTTTGTACATTTTGGTACTGCCTGAATGTACTGAAAACTTAGTACTATGTGCTCTTGACATGATCTCTTCCTTGAGTTCTTGAACTGGAGGAATCCAAATTCTGGATTCAAATATAATGTTTCCCTCCTTGTCCATCTTGTATTTGCCGTCTACAATCTCTGTTAACTTCTTCAACTTCTTATAGTTTCCATCCTCTTCTTGGATTTCCTTAATGTTACCCAACAGGTTGAGTGATCCTCCATTACGAATAATTTTCTTGTCGAGATGAAAGGAACTCTTACCTCTATGTCGAGTCTAGAGAACTCTTTAATTAACTCATCTTGAGTTGTTAAAACATTTAACTTCTCTTGGTTCTTCCTACTCAAAGCATCTGCAACTACGTTGGCTTTTCTTGGATGATATAGGATTTCATAATCATAATCCTTAATCAATTTCAACCAATGTCTTTGCCACATATTCAACTCTCGTTGTGTAAAAATATACTTTAAACTCTTGTGATCTGTATAAATTTCTCACTTCTCCCCATACAAGTAATGCCTCTATATTTTCAAAGCAAATACTACCGCCGCTAATTCTAGATCGTGAGTAGGATACCTTAATTCATAATCCTTTAGCTGTCGCGAAGCATAAGCTATTACTTTGCCATGTTGCATTAAAACACAACCTAATCCTTTATGTGAGACATCACTGTAGACTACAAGACCTCCACCATTATACGATAAATATAATACTGGCGCTTCACTTAGCCTCTTCTTTAGCTCTCGAAAGCTCTTTTCACATTTGTCTGTCTAAGCATACTTTACGGTCTCCTTGGTTAAGTTGGTTAACGGGGTTGCTATCTTTGAAAAATCTTTAATGAAACGTCTATAGTACCCCGCTAAACCTAAGAAACTCCTCACTTCTGTTGGGGTCTTTGGTTGTTCCCAGTTTATAACTGCTTCTATCTTTAATGGATCTACTAAAACTCCGTTTTTGTTAATCACATAACCTAAGAACTGAACTTTCTCTAGACAAAACTCGCATTTTGAAGATTTGACATAGAGTTGTTCCTTTCTTAAGGTTTCTAGTACACTTCTCAAGTGTGTAGTATGTTCTTTTAGTATTTTTGAGTATATGAGAATATCGTTGATGAACACTACAACATACTTGTCTAAGCAAGAACTAAAAACCTTATTCATCAAGTCCATGAATACTGCCGGTGCATTCGTTAATCCAAAGGACATCACTAAAAACTCGTAATGTCCGTAACGTGTTCTAAACACTGTCTTCGACACATCTTCTTTTCTCACCTTCTGTTGATGGTAACCTGACCGTAGATCAATCTTAGAGAAATATTCCGCCCCTTTGAGTTGATCAAACAAGTCATCAATCCTAAGTAATGGATACTTATTCTTTATGGTCAATTTATTGAGTTCACGATAATCAACACATAATCTTAAAGTTCCATCCTTTTTCTTGACAAACAACACTAGTGCTCCCTATAGAGAAACACTTGGTTGAATGTATTTCTTATCCAACAGTTCTTGTAACTGTACCATCATTTCCTTTAATTTCATAGGCGCCATTCTATATAGAGCCTTCGAAACAGGTGCAGCTCCAGGAGCTAAATCAATGACAAACTCAATCTCTCTATCAGGTGGAAGACCGGGTAGATCATTGGGAAAGACATCCTAAAACTCTCTTACCACTGATATTTGGTTTATATCTAACCTTTTTTGTTGGGTGTCTACGATATATGCTAAATAACACTGACATCCCTTTTGAAGTAATCCCTTTGCTTGATTTGCAGTTAGACATCGGGATTTTCTTAGTGACTGACTCCCTTTGAAGACTACTGTTGACTTGGACGTTGTAAGAAATTTAACGCACTTTTGTTGACAATCGATCATCGTTTGCTGATTGGTCAACCAATCCATGCATGAAATTACATCAAATTCCTCTAATTGGATTAGAATAAGATCGACTCTTAATTCATGACCTTTGATCACTATGCAACAACCTTTTATTATCTTATTAACAAGAATTAGTTCTTTATTAGCAATCTCTATCATTAAAGGACTTTCTAACAATTCACTAGGCACGTTTAGTTTCTTAGCAAATTCATGGGAAATAAAAGAGCGGGTAGCACCCGAATCAAATAGCACGTAAGCACTTATAGTGTTGATCGAAATGATACCTGACACTACATCCTGCGATGCTACAGTATCTCCCACAGTCGTGTTGAATGTCCTTACTGTTGGACGACCTGGGTTAGTTGTTGGGGTAGATTTGTTGTTATTGTCCCCTACGGCATTTCCTCCCCTATTGGGGCACATCTTAGCTTGATGCCCCATGGCTCTACAATTAAAGCAAGAGTCTTTCTTAGGGTTAGGGCATGCGGTTGCTATGTGTCCCTCTTATTTGTAATTGTAGCAAACATTTTTCCCTTTTAGACACACTCTTAAGTGTTGTTTTCCGCAGGTTTTGCATGGCTCCAATGTTTTCTTTTTATTCTCCCCTCCTTGCTGGGAGTTTCCACTATTGAACATTCTCTTATTATTATTTCCTCCCCCATTCCCTCCTTTATTATTATTTCCTCCCCCATTTCCTCCTTTATTATTATTATTCCTATCTTTGTTAAATTTTGTTATGGCGTCGTTGCTGCCTTCGGCAATGATAGCCTTTTTTAAAAGGTGGGCATAACTCTCTATTTGTAAGACATCTACTTTACTATATATCCAGGGTTTTAAACCCTCTTCAAGCCTTCTTGCTTTTCGTTCCTCCGTATCTACTTGATTTGGAGCAAAACGAGTAAGTTCATTGAATTTGGAGGCATATTAGGGAATAGTCATGTCCCCTTGTTTCACATTTAGAAATTTGTACCTCCATTCAATTCTTCATGCTTCGTGAAAAGTAGTTTTCAAAGAATATATCTTTGAATGCTTCCCACGCAACCACACTTTCCCTTAAACGGGCTTGGTTGGCTTCCCACCAGAAGTTTTTCTCGCCCTTTATTAGGTAAGTGGTGAAATTAGTCTTCTTATCCCTAGCAATCTCTGCTAAGTCAAAGGCTTTCTCTATTTCTTTTATCCAGCACTGAGCCTCTATAGGCTCAACGGTTCCCTTGAAATCGGGAGGACCTACATTTTTAAAGTCTTTAAATTAGACTTTCTTTGGTTGGGGTTCTGACTGATGTGGTGGTGGTATTTGTGGTTGTGGTTATGGGGGTGGTGGTGGTACATTATTTGCTGCACGATTATCTAATACTCCTATTAACCTATCCAGAAATTATTGTATAGGATCGGGAGTCTAAACATTACTCTCACTACTAACACTTATTGTTGTTGTCGCCCTCGTTCGTGGTCTTGGTGGTACCATTTTCTAAATAAATGAAAAAAAATACGTGTAAATATGAAAGCATTAAAGTTGTAAGACATATTTCTTAAACAAACTTCTTATATAATCCAAATTTGTACAATACATTATCCGAGTGAGTTAAATCACTTACAACTATTAGCATCCCTTATAAAAATGGGAAATACTATATTACAACATTTAAAACATACTATTACATTTCACATTTTTCGATTATAGCTAGATTTTTCTAGCCTTCTTATTGATCTTGTGGATCATACTAATCACGACAGACCTATTAATTTCAAGCCCCAAATCTCTGGCTGGTGCAGGAAATTTAGTTATTTGGTCCTCGAGAATAGAATACGTAGTACCATAGGCTCGTTTGATTTGACCACAATCTGCTTGTAGGCGATATACTTCCTCTTGGGAAGCCTCTAAAGCCTCTAACTGAATCTGTAGTTGGTAGCTTCTTTCAGCTTCATCCAACCACCGCCTTTGAAGAACTTCCATTATATCATTGGTCTGGTTCATGTTGGCCTAGTTCTCGGTTTGGAGTTATTTGATACGCTCTTCTTGGGCTTCTCCATACACCAATATTTCTGCTGCATCTTCTTCCAACTCGGCGATGATTTCGTCGTAAGTCAGCAAGTCGATGACATCTTCATCATCATCCTCCTCTGCTGGGAGAACTTGATTTACCTCACCAGCATCGTGTAATTTCACATTGTGGTTAGGCTCTTCATTTTCTGACTCATCACTGAAGTGCTCGCTAGGATCACTTTTGTTGCCCAAAGCTTGAGTGTTGACTCCCATGATGTCTAGTTCATTTATATTCGTTATTTCTACAAAACAAGGTCGACTTTAATTAGTATATTTCTTTCACATAATATATTTTATGTAATTAAGATTTAAGATTTATTATCATCTTTTAATTATCTATTAGAATCTTCACAAGTACATTTAACTTAATCCATCAGATTATATCCTAAAGTACTTGTTACTTTAGAGCAATAATCTACAGCTCTGATACCAACCTGTGATGCTCCCAAATCACTATGGTGCTCACAATAAATACTAAATAATTAGGTTTATAAATGATTTCATTTATTCATAAACAAAGTTCTCATCTTAATTCTCAAAGATCTTTCATTATTTTATATCAAGTCCTTGTAATCTATACAAGAGACTTAATACTCAATCATAATATTTTATCCTTAAGATTTAGATATTCTATAACTTTACATATTCCAATATCCCAGACATTAAAGCATTAGGACGACTTTTGAGAACAGAGAATCTCGCGGTGAATGTTTGCTTCTTCACCCGTGATAAATGTTTGCTTCTTCACCCGTGATAAATGTTTGCATCTTCATCCGTGACAAATGGTTGTATCTTTGTCTGGTGCAAAATTTTCTTTCCGTACAGAACATTACCCAACTAGTTGAAACCCTTACTCAAAACATATTTGGTTATAGTGATATCTTTTCATATCAATAATTCCACTTATCTGACATTTAGAATAGTAATAACGAGTTATACCTGGGTCCGAGGAACCTTAACGATGGATTTGACCAGTCAACATTGCTTAGTCCTGTCTCGGATGTACAACACTCACAAGTTATTTAACGATCCTCATCCAGATAAATAGATCATTATCAATACTATGTTAAGTTTTAACAATTCTAGGTTTAATCAAAGTGAAGTCGTAACAAGAGAATGCGTGAAACTTGTTCTTATTACAAAATGTCATTATGACTATAGTTAAGAATAGTTAAGGAAAGTAGTAAACTAGTCTACGCATTTCTTCTTTCCTTTCTTCTTTCAGCCGGAGCTATCGGGTTTGTCTGCAAATTAGGTTTATTTGCAAGAGTGAGCTAAGATGCTCAACAAGTCTTAAACACATAGCATATAAGTGAACTCACACTAATATGGATTGTAAGGATTCATGGCACAACAATTGATATTATAAAATATTTTAACATAGCAAGACTGAGTGGTGGTTAGACCTTGAACTGTTCTTTGTCTTTCGATTTAGAACCATTTATAGTGGATAAAGAAAGGGGATCAACTTGACGACATCCTATGTTATGCATAACATACACGACACTGGACTAATAATGAACAATGCGACATATTCGTTCATCTCAGTTTACTTCACATGTCAGGATTGCCCCAAGACAACTTGGTTTGATATAATAAAGCATGATTCGAAATATATCACGAATAAGCATTTTATTTTGCAAGTTATGCTAAAACAAGAAGCAATAACTCTCGTATCAAAGATTTATAACACGTTGATTGTACAAAATGTATAAATCACATAAAAGCAAGTAAACAAAGGTTAAGGATAGAAAACTTGCCATATAAATATTTAGAATTAGATTAAACGCTCGCCGATAATCCTACATAATCACACGTTTACATACACAGATTAAATTATATCGAGTACAACTTTTAAGTTTTATTTCGGACATTATAACCACTTATAAATAAGACTTCTTCTAATATATATGAAAATATTTGAGCATTATAACTGCTTAAATAATGAATATTTTCATTTATTACATAAAGAGAATTGAGCATTATAACTGCTTATAAACTGAACGTTTTTTTCTTTATGTTTGAAATAAATCGGCCATTATAATGGCTTTCAAATAAGACTTTTCAAATATATATTTGAAATAATTTGTACATTATAACCGCCTACAAAATGGATATTTACAATAATACTTTGAAAAATCTAAGCAGAATAACAGTTAATAAAAGTATGTTTTCTTCTTTATACTTGAAATAAAATTGGCCATTATAACGGCTATAAATATGACTTTTATATTATTTATTTAAACTAAATTGAAAATTATAACAACTTATAAAAAGAATATTTATATTAACTAATAGAAGAAAACTAATGAAAAGAAAAACAGGTATACCGCTTGAAGTGTGTGCTTTACGTTAAATCGCGTAGAACTTTGTCGCTTCGAAAGTAATTTCTCTCTCTCAATATCTCTCAAAATATAACTTTGGAGTGTTTTTGAATTTGAACTAATGAATTTAAAGGAGGGAGAGCTCCCTATTTATAGAAAACTAAGGGTCGGGGTAGTTTGGTCTTTAGTTAAAAAGCCAGGGGCATTTTAGTCTTTTTGCACAATATTTAATTAATAAAAATAACATAATATATAGATATTTTCAAGACCAAACCGTTCACTTAGTCTTCTAGAAGCTTCCCGGGCTGCTTTGTCATTATTTCTTTCGATTGGTTGAAATTTCGGTATATTGGATAAATCGCGTGCGATTAATTTGAAATATTTCGCATCAGTAATATTATTTTTAATTAATTATATGTATTTTACTCATAAAATAATTCATGTATTATTAATATGATGTCTTGTGTAAGCCTCGTAGTTTATACCTTATTTTAACCTCGGATACACTTTCGTATATTTCTCGTAAAGCGTGTTTTTATGTATTTGTTCGATTTTAAAATTTCATAACTCCACAGTCATTTTTTTGTAAATTTTTTATTTGTGAAAATATCTCCGCTGTCTATAAAAATGCTATTCAAAACTATGAATTTTCAAAATTCGTAAGACTGTGTCCAAATGAATAGTGTTTGCACGTATTTTGAGACAAATATTTTTATTGGCTCATTAACATCCATATCTCATAAGAATACTATTTCAATGTTCAAAAAGACAACAAATATTTTCTCGTAAATCGTGTTTTTTTTCCATCTTTTTCCTAAATTTTTTTTATTGATTCCCCAACATCTAAACCTCATATTAACACTATGTTGTAAAATGTAAGAAGTCCTATAGATGAAAGAAACAATCAAACGAATGAAAAATGTCACCTTATAAATAGTGATTTTACATGTTTTTTGAGAAAAAAGTTTTTATTAGATAAATAGTATTTATACTTCATATAAATGTAATTTCGTGAAATACGATATATCAAGATGACTTAAGATGGTTGAAGAATCTTCTAGGTTATAATTCTTAGGTTATAACCCTTAGGGTTTAGGTTTTGACTTCAAATTATCATTTCGATTTAATTTGTAAACATTAAGACTAACTACTTGAATCAAAATACAAAATCCTACATGTAGAATTATCACATAACACATTATGAATCTTAATTGAACCTTTATTTATTCACATAGAGTTGGATTACAAGAACATCGGAAGTATGGAATATTACAATGTTATACGAACATGTTCGAGTTCAACTAGTAGTGTTTGAGTTTGGTACGAGTTCTACAAAGTTCGGATCAGTTCAGTTCATTTGCAGCCTTAGTGTTGGGTATTGTTTATAGTAAGTACTGTCTTACTAGTTAAAAAGATATTTTTAATATATGTTAAGTTAGATTAATATGATCAAAGTTTTTATTTTTGTGTTAAATACAAGATTAAAAACTTGTTCACGATTTCTTTATTGTTTACTTATTTACTTTCAATTTAATTTTAATGATTTATAGTGGTAATTTAAAGATGCTTACTAATTTTATAATATTGTTTATTTGTATTTGATACTTTAAAAGGAAAAAAATGAAGACAATGTTACTATGTGGCTCAATTAAAATTGAGGAAATGAGAGCAATAAAAGTTTGATAGTTGGGTTAGGGTTTAACAATATTTATTTTTAATCTTGTTCAGTTTAGCTTAGAAGCATTTAACTTCGAAGCAATTTAGTTTTTAGATTAGTTTTAGTGTAATTTAAATTTAACGCAAATAAATTTTAATTTAGCTTAGTTTGATAATAGATTTTATTATTTATTTTTGTATTTATTTATTACGCATAAACTGAATTTAGTTAGTGTTAATAGAATTTAATTTTCATGTTACATTACATTTTATTAATGTTATATATATATATGTGTATATATATATATATATATATATATATATATATATATATATAAAGGATAAAATAGTATTTCATCACAAAAACTAATGGTGTTAGTCAAAAAACCGTTAGTAGGTGTTGATGTGATATTTGAGGGCAAACTACAGGTGATGAACCAATAGTTTTCGACCCACAAGTGATGACTCACTGTAAGACCCCGAATTTTATGAAATATAAAATTTAATTTTTCTTCATATATTTTTCTGAAACAGTAAGTGGTTAAATCGATAAAGTTAAAAGTTAAGGATGTTATGTGCAAATTTTATTTTGTCAGACAATATTCGTTTTGTCGGGGAATATTTGTTTTGTCGGGGAATATTCGGGCCGTACGACGGCGCCGAAATAACAAATTGTTGGTGGACCCCACAACGGAATATTTGTCGGATATAAAAAACGACAGAAATAACCTTTTTAAATAAAAATAGTCAACGAAACTGTTAAAATACCGATGATAAAAGAATAGTAGCATACGGTAGTTTATGGTATTTTCTGTAGCACACGGTACTCTACAGTAGCACACGGTATTCCATAATGTCTCATATTATTGGTCTGATAATTGACACCATAACTGTTGCGCATCATTTCATCAATAATTGTCACTGCATAATATTTTATGTTATCAATTCAATAATTGTTGCTACACAGTATTTTGCATTATTGATTCAATAATTGTCATTACACTGTATTTCATATCATTGAGTCAATAATTGTTGGTGCACTGTATTTTAAAATTATTGAACCAAATAATTGTCACAGTTGCAAATATACAGTAATTAAATTAATAATAATCTGTAACGTGTTTATTACATTATTATTGAATTATTATTATAGCACTATTTGATTTTATATGCAGGACCCATAGGAAGAAAAAAATAATAAATAAATAAATGTAAAAAAAAAAATATTAATTAATTATTATGTGAATAGTAACATGTGGACCCTATGTGGGGGCCACATGAATTGTAAATGAAATGTGTTTTTTGCTGGAAAGTTTCCTGGTTGGTGAAGGAAGGAAGGCAAGGCAGCTACGCTGCTTTTGTAGAAAATTTAGGTTGGCGTGCAGCACGCCAGCCACCTACCACTGCATAGTAACATTTTTTCTCCTATAAATAGCTTGCTCAGCTGAATAGAAAAATCATACCTAAAACATAAAATTTTTCTATAAGAATTTTATGAGTTTTCTCTGAGAATAGTAAGGTTATTTTGAGTGTTTGAAAGCCAAAAGGAGTGCATGAATTTTTTTCAAGTAAGTCTTTTATTAAAGAGTAGTAATTTTATAAATTCCTATTTTTCACGATATTCACAAATCTTCCTTTAGAATACTTTTCTTTAAGAAGATTCATTTTTAAAAGCTTTCTTTGGAAGATTTATTTTGGAATATTATTTTAAAAACTATTTTAAAGTTGTTATATTATACTACAAAAATTATGTTAAATATATATAATTTTGATAGTTCATAATATATAAATTATCATACACCTTGAAATTTATTTGTGGTAATTACTAATTATATTAAAAATATATAGGTTGATCAACCTCATTTAAATCAATATCCAGTCACGTGTTAAGGTAAGGAATATTATTCTTTTCACACTCTTAAATTTATTGCGGTAAGAAATGTCATTTTTTTCTTACTTGTAAGGAATACCATTCATTTCATACTCTTAAATTTACTGTGGTAAGGAATATTATCTTCTTTCATATTCTAACTTACTACGGTAAGGGGTATCATTCTTTTCATCATCCTAAATGGATATTATTTTCTTTCTTACTGGAAGGGATTATCATTCTTTGATTCTCATATCATTCCTCTCTTGTGTCATTTATTTCCATGTATTAAATTGTGGGAATAACCTTACGACGCGGATTACCGCCTGTTGGTGAATAACCTTTTGTATTCATTCCTTATTAATCTTTGAGAATAACCTTACGGTGCGGATTACCGCCTGTTTGGTGAATAATTCTTCGTATTCAAATTGATGGGAATAACCTTACGGCGCGGATTACCGCCTGTTTGATGAATAACTCTTCGTATTTAAATTGATGAGAATAACCTTACGGCGCGGATTACCGCCTGTTGGTGAATAACCCTTTTTATTTGTCTCGTGTGGAAATAATTTGTCTACATGAATTATCACATGACACTTTTATTCCATATTCGTAAGTGATATCATTTTCCTTTATACTCATAAGGGATACCATCTTTTTCATCTTCCATTATTCAAACTTACTATGGTAAGGGATATTAATTTCCTTCACCTTTTGTTAATCAAACCTGCTACGGTAAGGGATATTATTTTCTTTCATACACCTAAATCGAAACTTATTATGGAACTATTACTTCTATAATTCCTGAAAATATTATATGTTCCATAATATTTGAATTTCATTATTTCAACTGAACCTTCCTATTTTCTGAACATTTCTATTGAACTGTAATCGTTATTCTGAACTGTGGATCTTGAATATCATTTTTAAATTTCACTCCACATCATGTTGGCAATTTGGACATTATTTGAATCTGCACAAAGTAAACTTCCGATACTTATTGTTTATCCTGTTCTTTTGTTCATCATTTGTATCACTGTTATTTGTATTAATCGTCAAGAATCAAGCTGTTGTGAATATCTGTGGCCGGGGGCACATATGTGATATAATTGTTGAACAGATGATAGGTTAAAGGCGATATATTAGGTTAAAAGTGATACATCTGTTCGGTGTCTTTTATGGCACGTGGTGAATGTTCTCTTTGGCCCGTAGTGCAAAGATGAACTGTTGGTTGGTATGATTATGACCAAAGGCTGAATCTGGTATAATCATGACCGTTGGTGTTATATTGAATGTCTTTGGCCCGTAGTGCAAAGATAAACTGTTGATCTGCATGATTATGACTAGGAACTACGAAGTTGTATTATCTTGACTAATGGTATTTCAGATGATAAAAGTTGATTATATTTTTACTAAAAAGAGAAGCGAGTGGACATTATGGTCTGCATTATTCTTCTAATAGATTGCTCATTCCCCTGCTATTATTGATCTGAACATTGTTCAAGAATTTAACTGCAGTTTTTGATATAAACCTTGTAGTCTATTGTATTCTATCAAGGACTCAACTGTTGAAGGCTAATGATAATTTATTCGTCATTATCTTAGTCATGATATTTCTTACTGGGCTATTTGAGCTCACCCTTTCTTTTGTTCCATTGTTTTTCAACAGGAGATGAAAACGTAACGGGGTCTAGCCGGGGGATGGAGTGAGAGTCCGATGAATAGCTATCCTAGTCTTCACGTGTTGTAAAATAGTGTGACAATAATAGTGAAGACTTAGTTGTGTATTATTATACACTGTATTGTTGTACGTTGTGCTTTATTGTAATAATTTTATTATAGTCTTTTGACGACTCAAGTTTGAACAATGTGGGCCCAGATTTGGGGGCGTCACACTCACAAAGTAGGATAAACCACAAGTAATTTTTTGAATTTTACTCTAAATATAATATATAACTTAATAACATCCTTTCGTAAATAACTTTTTGTGAAGTTTTTTTCTAGATGGATATACATATCAAATGGAGTTTATTAAATTTTCGAATAGTAAATTGTTAATATTCGTATTAGTTAACCAAAAACTTATGTGTTGGCTAAACTTAATTTAATATTTCAGAATTTACTAGCAATTTGAATGGTATAAAATAAATTATTACAAACAAAAAAATAATTAAAGTGTATTGAATTAATTTTTGGGTGTCAACAATCTATCTATATATATATATATATATATTCCCAAAATTAATTAAAAATTAAAAATCAAACTTGTTGACTAAATTACAAAATCTCACAAATTACGGACCTAAGTATGAATTTAGAATGACCAAAATATAAAAGATTGGACCTAATCAATCATTAGGAGGCCTAGGGATCAGTACCACTAAGCTGCCATTATAGTGACAGTCTGTGGGGTCAAGCTGTAGGTCCGTTTTTACTTCTGTTTTTACTCTTTCCCTATATATGTTGAGATAATATGAGAAGAGAGACCCTTCTGTCAATTTTTATTTTTTTAAGCTAATACTCCCACGTGAGAGAGAATATTTTAGAGAGAAAAATCAAAACCCCAAATACACTCAGTCAAATTTTAGTTTAAAATTAAAGAATATCAAGGATTTGATGGCAATTAGAGGTGAATCTCAATCAAATCTTTGATCCACTTTATTTTGCAAGGTTCAATTCTTATCTTCTCATTTTAGTTTTGAAATGAACTTGTTGAATGCATGATTATGGTGTAAAGATGTTGATTTGAGGATTTGAATCCTCATTCCGTGAATAACTTTAATCTGAATGGCTAGTATGTGATTTTGATGTCATGTGAAGCATATGAACCCGTACTTGATATTTGGATAGTCATATGATGCTAATTTGTTTGGGTAATCATTGTTTTGATATTTTGATCATGTAAGATGTGAGCTTAGGTGAATCTATGGCTTGTGAGTCAATACCTATAAAAACTAGAATTAGCCCACGATGGACTTGAGTTTAAAATGTGTATAATACCTTTGGGTTAAATTTGCATGGTTGTGAGTTTAGGAGGATGGCTAAGACCTTCAAATCTATATTTAAAGAAATTAGAGTCATCTTCCTATAATAGACATTTGACAGTGGCATGTAAATGGTAAACAAGGGAAAATTGAAACAAACCTTGAGATATGGGATTTGGGAAAATTTTCCCAATTGACTTCAGGTGAAGAAATAGTACATTATCAGTGTTGAAATATAATTGTTAAAAATTTCAGATAAATCATAATAATAAAATTTTGACCCCTAGTGGTTTAAAAGAAAATATATGAAATATATGATTACTGCTACTAGACTTCTTACAAAAACTTGCTTTTAAAATGATGTATGTGATTAGTTGATGATTTCACTGTGAGCAATGAATATACTAGTCTTATATATAGTGCTACAAAACCTGATGACATAGTTTGTAAATTAATACAAATATTGGGTAACCAATTGGAATTAATATTAGGAGTGCAATAAAAATGAGTGTAAGACAATTTATATTCTTTTGATAATTTGACCCTTATTAATAACTATTTGCCCCTCTTTCATGTCGTTGTGGGAATTCTCCAAATAAAAATACACACCATACATCATAAAACAATACACATTACACCTATCATTCCATTTCTCCTAATATACATTCAGCGGCATAATAAAATTAGTTGTAAATAATTAGTAAAACAATAAAATTTGTTGCATGTAATTGTGTTGTTGATATTGTTGTTAAAAGCAATATTTTTGTCGCTAAATGTGTATTAAGAGAAATTAAATAATAAGTGTAATGGAGGGATCCCTTAATCCAATATTATTACAACATAGGTCAGGTCAACCCATGAGGGGCCTATGTAGAGGTGTGACCTAGGGGTGTATACAAAATCAAAATAAATCCAAAAATCGACCAGACTGAACCGTTTACAAACCAAACCGACACTTATAAAACCAAAAAACCGAACATTGTAAAACCAAACTTTGATCCGCCGAGTTTGGTTTGGCATTCCAAAAATTTAAAATCGACCGAATAATTTTAAATTATAATATAATTTATATACTTTTCTAATAATTATTATATGTGTTTTTATGTTCCAATGATGGAGGTATTAATGTAATCTATCAATTTTTAGGTTGTTGTGGTGGATTTGCAACACAACTTCTATCCTAGTAGAGTAGTAGTAGTCAGTGAATTATTATGGCAATATGACAAACATCAAACTTGATGCACAAATCAGAGTGCAGCTTTATTCTGCATGAGATAAAAATAAATATTGAATGCGGAATATGTTGAAGTATATTTAATATGATACTTGTAATATCTTGAAGTATATGTAATGCAGTCTTTCCACTATCCATTAGTCAGGAATCAAGATGCATGTTATCGTAGAAGCAGCTCAAGCTGGACTGCTGTAGTTTTTTTTAACATTATAAAAGTACATACAAACTCTATCCCTTATCACTTGTTCTTAAGTTTTATAACCAAATAAACCGACTGATTTAACTGATAACCGATGACAGAGTAAAAATTTGAGCAATTTTAATTTTTTTTAACTGACTTAAATGGTTTGGCTATTTTTTTCGACAAAATCGACCGTTGTGCACTCCTAGTGTGACCAAGGTTCAATGAACTATCTAAAAATATAACCCTCACTAGTCTTTTATTGTCTACCATTATGGCGGGGGTTTACGTACATGAGAGTTACATATGTAATGTAGTATATATATGGAAAAATATTTAAGTGATGAGAAAATATGTAATCAACTACAGCAAAATCTCGATAAATGAATACCTTTAAGGCTGAAAAAAATATTATTTTAACGAGATTATTTATTTATCGATAAATGAATACTACTAGGACTAGGAGATAGTTCCCGGCTTTCGCAAGCTGTAGCATAGAGAAATAAACCTTCTTTGTTGGGGCGTGGAAAAGAATGGCGGTCATAGCTACTGACACGATCCCAAAAAATGTTCGAAGGCCCGAAAAAAGGGGCTTTTTCCCTCTCCGAGATGAAAGGAATTGGCCTAGTGGCCTTAGGGCCCACAGGATGATCATCGAAATTGGCCTGCAATGATAGAAGTTTAGTATAAGGATTCCATGGGAATGAAGGCGATTGAAAATAAAATGCTTACCATAGTAAATCTGAACTCCTTCAAGGTAGCCTTAAGATAACCTCTCTTCGATTAAACTCGGTAGGAATTAAGTCAGAACGCTCGTATGAGTGAACTTAATCCGTGGAAAGAGAAATTAAAGGCACCTGAAAAGAAAACACTGAATGTGAGAAAATCACATGAACTAAAAAAAATGAAAAGGCATGAGGAAGGGAGATAAAACCCCCTAGGGTTTGACCACCCTAAGCTTTGGCCACCTAGGGGGAGATCCATTGGTATCTTCTTCTAGTGTTTGTTGAGGTGTTGGTTGTTCGACCCGAATGTCTCTTCGACGCGAAAAGATATTTTTTCTTTAAAGGAGCCAAGACATTTTTAAGGTGTAATGGCTTAGAAAAGAAAAGATTGAAGGCACCTGAAACGAAGAAGAAACAACCATCAATGAAGATTTAAATGCATAATTATGTAAACAAGATAAGGGAAAACAAAACAATAATGGAGGAAGAACACCTAGGGTGTGGCCACCCCTTAAGGTTATGGGAATCCAAAACCTAAAAGGATTAATAATCCTTTCCTAAACCAAAAAGAATGGATTTTATTTTCCAAAACAAACAAAGAACAATGAAATAATTTTTTTTGAAAACCCTAATGAAACTATTTCCTAGCTGCGGCCTCTAGGATTCAGATTTCGTTTATGATTTGGGAATTAATATCATCTATGGTGATTTACTCGATTCGAATGGAGGAAATCAGTTCATAATAAGTATATACTATGGCTGTTAAATTAATGAAATGAAAGGGAAAAGTTACGTAATCCTGTAAACATATAGCCAACATAAATGATATATACTTTTAAAAGTTTAAGAGTATGCATGGATGGCCCACTTGCATACTTTTTGAAGTTTAAAAGTTAACACGACATGTATATATGCATAATATGTTGGTTTGCAAAAATTATGGCATACATATAATCAAATTATATAAGCGCAACGGAAGCAATAAAATCAGATTTTAAAAATTTTGTACAAACCAATAACCCGGATATTTCTTATGCGACTATTATTAATTGAGTAAGGATAAAAGAATTTATACCTTTGTAGAACCAAGCTTCCACGGGTACAAGTTCATCTCCATTTGATCCTTCACGTTCTTCTTCAAATTCACCGATTAGATTCCACGGATCAATGTTAGCTCCCCAAGTGTTGAGCCTCTAGAGGTGTTCCACCAAGAGATCTATGAATTAAAGAAGTGGATCTTGGTTTCTCTAAACCATGGGTGGGTAGCCCTAATTCTCTCTCTCTCTCTCTCTAACTCTTAGATCTAGAGAATTATGGAGTACTCTCTCTAATCTAATGAAAGAGTGTGTAACCTTGATCTATGATAAGACTCCTCTTATTTATAGATCTAGTCAACCCTCCTAAACTATTTAGGATTAGGATTTTAATTTAATTCCCAATTTAATTAGGAACCAAATTAATTAATTACAATTCCTAAACCATTTAGGAACTTAATTATTTAATAATGAGAGTACTTCTTATTAATTAATTACTAAACCATTTAGTAACTTAATTAATTATTATAATTATAATTCCTAAACTATTTAGGAACTTAATTATTTACTAATAATAATATTACTACTTATTAATTAATTACTAAACCATTTAGTAACTTAATTAATTATTATAATTATAATTTCTAAACTATTTAGGAACTTAATTATTTAATAATAATATTACTATTTATTAATTAATTCCTAAACCATTTAGGAACTAAATAATAATACTAGTAATAATAATAATAGTAATAATAATAATAATAAGACTCATCTTATTAATTTATAATTAGTATTTCTAAAATACTAAATTATAAATATTAAGCTATTTAATTTATTCTATCATCATAGTATAAATTAAATATACTTAATTTTATTATTACAATTATGCCATCCACTTCTAAAATAAATATTACTCTTTTGCGGTGTGACCCTTTAGGTTCTCCATATTAAACCGGTTGTATAATAAATAAAGTAGAACAATTCTAATTCGTTTATTACGAATTAACTCTTTAATTCAGAATAAATAATTATTCCACAATAAGGGTAAGTCCCCTTAGCGATTAGTCGACTTTCCAGATAATATAGATTTCAACATTTAATCGTAAAAGAACCTTTCAGCAAATAGTTACCGTACAATTCAATCCTTCTACCACACAATGTCCCAATCAAATATAAGACACGGAATTTCTGTCAAGTCTTATTTATTTGATTATATGCATTTCAATTCACAAATACACAACTCTAGTTAATGTAAATTAGAAACTCCTTTCTAATTCCATTCAACCCTGGCCAGGGATTTCTGAGTTGTCACTTATTGAATCGCATAGGACATTCTCTCCCTTTACTGAAAGTGGTAGATCTTTTGTTGACCATTCATCTATCTCCATGTGTACCTTATTATACCCAAGCACATCCTTTGATATACCAATAGGTCTTAAGGAATATGTCAAAGTATAACTTAGTACACACAAAATACTAAGATGATCTCAAGTCTAAGGATCACTTGTACGACTATCACATAAGGAGCTCCTATTGACAGACGAGTAAAACTCCATTAGGTGTTCCTTGAGCGAGTCACGTTCAGTGAACTTATTCTCTAATAAGCACCTACATACTTGCTTTAGTGTCTCTACACAAATGATTATGAGATCAATCATCCTGTTCATAAGAGCAAGCATAGTATGTACCAATCTATCCGGATCTACTAATCCCCTTTTTAGTGATTCAACGATTAGGAACAATTTTAGTTTTGAGCTATCTTGAATTTAGATCTCATTAGCATGATCATCATCATGGTTCTAAAAGCATTGCTCGAAAACTATGGGTTTATCCATTTGATTAATTCAAGTAATTAATCATGAATAAATAAATGCCTTGATACTTTTATTAATAAATGAACAAGATTACAAAGTATATGCTTATCACATCAAATGTGACTGGCTTGAGGGCATATTACTTTCAATCTCCCACTTGCACTAAAGCCAATCGCCCTTTGGTATCCCCATACCATTCTTCTCTAAGTGGCGTACAAATTGCTTAGTAAATGCTTTAGTTAATGGATTTGTAATGCTGTTCTAAGAGTCTACCATCTTTATGGTGTCGTCTCCTTTTTAATGATTCATCTAATCATATAAAAGCGCCGCAACACATGTTTAGATTTCAGATGAGACCTAGGTTCCTTGGCGAATTAAACTCCTTTAATGTTAGGAACCATTATAAGTTCTGTAATGAACTTGTTTAACCAAACAATCACCTTTGCAGCTTCACTTATAGTTATTTACTATGTCTTTGTCACTAAATCAGCAACTCTTTGCTGTTTGGAACTTTTCCAACTCACTGCAGCACCGTTCATGGTAATCATATTACCTGAAACGGATATGTTGTTATCTTGGTTAGTCTGAACAAACTTGAGTTTGTTAAACCCTCTAGTTTTATATTAGACCCATCATTAGAAACTCTTTTCTAATATTCTTTTCCAAAATTGAACTGATATCTGCTTATTATACATAAGCAATATCAAGTCTAGTACATTTCAATGAATCAATGTACGTCCCTTGGGATAAGCCGAGCATCCTTTATGATCTATCTCTATAGACCTTTATCCTAAATAGAATATTATGACGCTTCTCCCAAGTCCTTAATGGAGAAGTTTTTAGACAACCACATCTTTACTGATTGTAGCATCAGTATGTCATTCCTTATTGATATTATATCATCATATAATACTAGAAATGTCACAGTGCTCCCACTAACCTTTGTGCACACTTGGTTCATCCTCGTCTTTGATAAAATCAAACTCTTTTGATTGTCTCATCAAAACGGATGTTCCATCTTCGAGAAATTTGCTTCAATCCATAATTGGACCGTAGTAGCTTTCATACTTGATTTACTCCATCATTATGAAACAAATCATTTTGGTTGTATCATACATACATCCTTTTGTATAGTAAGCTGCAACTGCAAATAAAATCCGAATGGATATATGCATTTTCACTAGTGAAAAATTTCATCATAGTCAACTCATTGACATTGGTCGGAATCTTTTACCACTAGTCAGGTCTTATAGGTCTCCACCTAGCCATCTGTTTTAGCCTTTCTCCAAAGACCCATTTCGGATTTTATGGTCATCGACCATTTCTCTTGAGTATCTAATACTCATACCTCATCGTATATATCTGGATCATCATCTACTATGATGCGTACCTTATCATCATCATCTATGATGAATCCATACCATTCAGGTATCTTCGGTACTAAACCAGATTTTACGACTTGGTTGTGGTACAATAGGTTTATCTACTTGTACAGATTCCTCCATTTTATCTGTAGTGTTTTGTGGTTCTTGAACTTCTTTAAGATCTATTTTACTCCCACTAACCCTTTAAGGAAAAACTCATTTTTCTATAAGGCAACGTGTTTCAAACAAACACCTTTTAGTTAGTCGGATTATAGAAGTGATACCCTAAACTTTCTTTAGGATATCCCACAAGTTTACACTTATCAGATCATGTCCCTAGCTTATCTTTGTCAAACCTTTTAACATAAGCTGAACAATTCAAATCTTAACATGCTTAAGACTTGTTTTCCTCCCTATCCATAACTCATATGAAGTCTTGGGGACGAAATTTGAAGGTATCTTATTTAGTAGATATGCGATCGTTTCTAGAGCATAACCCTAGAAAGATACTGGAAGATCGGTAATACTCATTATGGATCATCACCATGCCCATTGTGAGAATACCATTTCGCTTGAGATGATCTAGAAACTTACTGCTTTAAGTATTCCCTTCTCGATCTAATCGAAGAACTTTAATACTTTTGGCATTTAGTTTCTATACTTCACTTTTGAAATCTTTGAACGTTTCAAACGATTTGGATTTATATTTCATTAAATACATATATCAAAATCTAGAATCATTAGTGAAAGTAATGAATGAATACCCTCCTCTTGCATTTGTTGTCATAGGTTCCACACACCACTGTGTGTACCATCTCTAACAACTCCGTAACTCGCTCTCCATGTCCACTAAATGGAGATTTAGTCATATTATCCATGATACAAGATTCACAAGTTGTATTTGATTCATAATCAAAAGCTCTAAAAGCCTATCTTTATACAACTTGTTTAGTCTTGTTTCATTAGCATGACCGAGTTAACAGTATTGCATAAAGGTATGATTCATAACATCTCTTTGCCTTTAGTTTGTTCAAATTGAAATATTTTCCATGTAAGTCAAGTATACAAAGTCCACTAAGTAATCAACCAGTTCTAAATAAAACATTATCATTATAAACAGAACAACGATTGTTCATTATTATAATGTCAAAAACCCTTCCTTGTCATCACATGGAACTAAAATAATGTTTCTAAGAACTGGAACATAGTAACAACTTACTAACTTAATAGGCTTGCCCGTAGGCAGTGCTAAATTATAAGTTCACATGACTAATGCAGCAACCTTTACTTCATTACCCAGCACATGATTATTATCATTTATTTAGCTTTCTACTTCTGCTTAGTCTCTGCAACGACTTGCATATGTGAGACCACCAGTCGGAATCTAATTCCTAAGTAGAAACTTGACTTATAAAAAGTTCTATTTCATTATGAACAAATCTATATCTGTAGTTGAAGCTTCACTAAACTTCTTCTACTTAACTACTACAACTCTCTTGTAGTTGTTCTTCCAGTGTCCCAGCTTATCGCAATGAAAGCAAACTCCTTTGCCATCGGGATCACTTTTATTTATGTCCTTTGTTTAGCCTTTCTTTTGCCTTCTACTCTTTCTGACTCCTCAGAAATACCTTTGACCATCTTTCTCCGCTTAGAAGATTCATCTATGAGTAAGACTTTGTTTTTCTTGGAAGGAAAATGACTCTCAACAGTCTTCAACATATTTAAGCAAATCAGTTAAACTGACTTCTAGCTTATTAATGTTTGAAGTTTACAACATATTGTGAATTAGAGTCAGTGAGTGACTGCAAGATCGAATCTTGACTCAACTCTCCATCCTTGACAAAACTGGTTGTCCTAATTGATTAATCCAATTAATCATCTTTAGGACATGTGTCTTTTACTGTAGTGCCATTGGTTATTATAGATCGGAAGAGCTCCTTAGATATCTTATATCTAGTTGACCTACTTTGCTTACCATACAACTATTGAATGTGCAACAATATAGTAGGTGCATCCATTTTCTCGTGTTGACGCTGTAACTCGATACTTATGGATGCGAGCATGATGCATTGAGCCACCTTTGTATCATCTTGCCATTTAAAATAGCAATCTCTTCCTCAAAGGCTTAGTCTACAACGTTTGTAGGAATAGACAAATTAAGGACATTTGCTAGCTTTTCAACATTGAGAACTTTTCTCAAATTTGTTTAATCAATCCGAACAATTCGGTTCGATTAATTGTTAGCATCCAATATGCTATGCAGTGTTAGTGAATTAAACATAACAATATTCTTTAAGTGAATTAATAACAACATTAACATGCATTCATTTTATTAATTACCAAAATAAATTAGGTCTTTATTTAAAATGGTGTCTCCCACTATTTTCATCAAACTATATTACCCTCTTTATATAGTTCGGCAAATCTAGTTAAAGATTTGCTAGTGAGAATAAGGATCCTATTTCAAATGTATATAGCCTTGTGTGACACAACAAACGATATATAAATAAATAGGTAGACAACTCTTGTCAATTACATTAATATGTAACTCCTTTTATTTTGCCTCTTAGATTATTATGATCATGTGTGACACATCCAAATCAAAATTATCCAAGTTAAGTCCAACCTAGCATTTTCTTATATTAGAAGAGAAAAAGACCGTCCTTGTGTGACACAACAAAACAGTAATGTTCAATTCTTTTTATAAACATCAAATGTGATAAAACAACATCTCAAAAATTAATATAAGCCTTGTGTGACACAACAAACTTATAATGATTATTTGATACTCTATCGTTTTACCATGCTAGAAGGCGACGTTCGATATTTTTAATAAATATCTTTGAACGTTACAACTTAATATTATGAGTAGTAGAATAAATAAATTAGAACAATTCTAATTTTATTTAATTGAATTAAACTCCTTTAATTCATGAATTAAACATTTTAATTCATTTTATAAATAATATTTATTCTACATCATGAGGGGTTTATTAATATTAATTGTCTCATCTTGTTTAGCGCACATGCACACATATATATATAAAATACGCATCATATTAATTAACATGCGAAACATGTTTGATAATATATAATATATATAAATAAGCATGCACATATAGAATACTATATTCTACTTGGATTGATTATGGACTTTTATTCTAGTTTGGTTTATTCGAGCCACCAAATAAACCAATTGGTCAAACCTAGGGTGCAAGAATAAATTAAATTAAATGTAACTATTACATTTAAATTCGGGCTCCATTACAAACGGGTCTTCATGCGTTCCTTGCTTCTTTGCTTCAATTCTTCAAAATAATTCTAACTAATCCTATTACAAATTATTTACAATAAATAGAAACCTTGATCAACAGTCAAGGGGAAGTACATAGGAGGGAGATAGAATTATACATAAGAAAAATTAGAAAGACGAGGTACGCAGACCCCATTTATTAAAACCCATTCATTCATGCATTTAATTAAAATTAAATCCAATCACATTGGTCAATAGTCCATAATCAATCCCATTTATTATCATATATATCAACATATATATTAATAAATAATATTCATCTCATGAATTAAATAAAACATTCCATATATGTATTGGTATCATTTAATGGGCAATTTAAAATTGTATAAAATCCAATTTCATATTTAAAATAAACCTTTTATTTTAATTATAAAATTATTTAAAAATAAACTATTTATTTTTATTATTTTAAAATTACCCAAAATAAACTCTTTTATTTTTGAAATTTTAAAATCTGTACAAAATTACCAAACTGTTTGGCTAATTAATATATATTATAAATATATCATATATATTAATAATATATATATACAAACATTCGGTAATCTATATATATAATAATAATGATGGTCACCAAATTGGTAAACATATATATTAATAATATATATATATATAGTCCAAAACATCTAATTTGGCAAATATAATATATATATATATGTCCGAAAAGTGTGACCGAAAAAACTGGGTGCTTTTTCTTGCTTCAGGCGTGACATTGAATTTGGGACAAGTTACCATATATATCATATATATACAATTCGAAAACAGGCCGCTGCATTAAGAATTTCCGAACATTAAGGCATAGCCCCACAAGAATTCTGTTAATTGCCGAAACAGTGATGCTAAAGTATCCCACCAAAACCGGAAACATTGCGGTATGCTTTTCTCACAGGTTTGGTATTACCGAAAGGTTATATATATAAAGCAACTATGCACCAATGTTATATATATGTATACCGAATCCCTGCATGATTATCACCGAACACATGGTAAAAAAAATCAATTCGCGTAATAACATATTCACGAATTGTCTAAATTTTTAAAATAAAAATAATAATTTTATACAATAAATTATACCCAATAAATTGTTCTAAACACATACCCATATATATATATATGAAATTAAAACAATTAATAATTCGCATAAGTTTGGCTCTGATACCACTGTTGGTTTGCAAAAATTATGGCATACATATAATCAAATTATATAAGCGCAACGGAAGCAATAAAATCAGATTTTAAAAATTTTGTACAAACCAATAACCCGGATCTTTCTTATGCGACTATTATTAATTGAGTAAGGATAAAAGAATTTATACCTTTGTAGAACCAAGCTTCCACGGGTACAAGTTCATCTCCATTTGATCCTTCACGCTCTTCTTCAAATTTACCGATTAGATTCCACGGATCAATGTTAGCTCCCCAAGTGTTGAGCCTCTAGAGGTGTTCCACCAAGAGATCTATGAATTAAAGAAGTGGATCTTGGTTTCTCTAAACCATGGGTGGCTAGCCCTAGTTCTCTCTCTCTCTCTAACTCTTAGATCTAGAGAATTATGGAGTACTCTCTCTAATCTAATGAAAGAGTGTGTAATCTTGATCTATGATAAAACTCCTCTTATTTATAGATCTAGTCAACCCTCCTAAACTATTTAGGATTAGGGTTTTAATTTAATTCCCAATTTAATTAGGAACCAAATTAATTAATTACAATTCCTAAACCATTTAGGAACTTAATTATTTAATAATGAGAGTACTTCTTATTAATTAATTACTAAACCATTTAGTAACTTAATTAATTATTATAATTATAATTCCTAAACTATTTAGGAACTTAATTATTTACTAATAATAATATTACTACTTATTAATTAATTACTAAACCATTTAGTAACTTAATTAATTATTATAATTATAATTCCTAAACTATTTAGGAACTTAATTATTTAATAATAATATTACTATTTATTAATTAATTCCTAAACCATTTAGGAACTAAATAATAATACTAGTAATAATAATAATAGTAATTATAATAATAATAATAAGACTCCTCTTATTAATTTATAATTAGTATTTCTAAAATACTAAATTATAAATATTAAGCTATTTAATTTATTCTATCACCATAGTATAAATTAAATATACTTAATTTTATTATTACAATTATGCCATCCACTTCTAAAATAAATATTACTCTTTTGCGGTGTGACCCTTTAGGTTCTCTATATTAAACCGGTTGTATAATAAATAAATTAGAACAATTCTAATTCATTTATTACGAATTAACTCTTTAATTCAGAATAAATAATTATTCCACAATAAGGGTAAGCCCCCTTAGCGATTAGTCGACTTTCCAGATAATATAGATTTCAACATTTAATCGTAAAAGAACATTTCAGCAAATAGTTACCGTACAATTCAATCCTTCTACCACACAATGTCCCAATCAAATATAAGACACAGAATTTCTGTCAAGTCTTATTTATTTGATTATATGCATTTCAATTCACAAATACACAACTCTAGTTAATGTAAATTAGAAACTCCTTTCTAATTCCATTCAACCCTGGCCAGGGATTTCTGAGTTGTCACTTATTGAATCGCATAGGACATTCTCTCCCTTTACTGGAAGTGGTAGATCATTTGTTGACCATTCATCTATCTCCATGTGTACCTTATTATACCCAAGCACATCCTTTGATATACCAATAGGTCTTAAGGAATATGTCAAAGTATAACTTAGTACACACAAGATACTAAGATGATCTCAAGTCTAAGGATCACTTGTACGACTATCACATAAAGAGCTCCTATTGACAGATGAGTAAAACTCCATTATGTGTTCCTTGAGCGAGTCACGTTCAGTGAACTTATTCTCTAATAAGCACCTACATACTTGCTTTAGTGTCTCTACACAAATAATTATGAGATCAATCATCCTCTTCATAAGAGCAAGCATAGTATGTACCAATCTATCCGGATCTACTAATCCCCTTTTTAGTGATCCATCGATTAGGAACAATTTTAGTTTTGAGCTATCTTGAATTTAGATCTCATTAGCATGATCCTCATCATGGTTCTAAAAGCATTGCTCGAAAACTATGAGTTTATCCATTTGATTAATTCAAGTAATTAATCATGAATAAATAAATGCCTTGATACTTTTATTAATAAATGAACAAGATTACAAAGTATATGCTTATCACATCAAATGTGATTGGCTTGAGGGCATATTACTTTCATAATAAAGTTTTACAACTTACATGGTGTGCTTGGAATAAAGCTTCAGACTTGGATTGTATAATAGATATACATATATAACGAAGACTAACATCCTACTAGGGTTCGGACAACTCACATCTTACCGAGGCTTACTAGGATTCTTGCTAGGATTCAACATGATATATAGTGTTATATGTTATGGTACTAGGATTCAACCATGAAGGTTCGGCTCACAAGGTTTGTTTATATAATAATAATAATAATAATAATAATAATAATAATAATAATAATAATAATAATAATAATAATAATAATAATAATAATAATAAATTGAAGACTCGATTTTTGTGCACAATCGTCACTTTGAAGGCGCGACTCACGTGCAGGAGGCAAATGTGAGCTCATGGATAAAATTAGGGTTTACATTTGACCTAATGAATTAAATAAACTAAAGCGAATAAGACAGAAATAAATGAACAACGAACTAACGTACAATAAACGAATAATTAAAGACCAAAAAAATATGAAAACCTCAAAAAACGTAACTTAAGAGTTGCTATCACGAGTTCCAAGGCAGAATGTTCGTGGGGGGCAACTCATTTTGGGAATCAATTGAGGGATTGGATTGGTGGCTAAAAGAATCGGGAGAAATGGTCATTACCCGAGTAACTAGGGGTATTTTGGGAACTTCCCTATTACTAAGGGTATTTCTGAAATTTCTCCGGAGTCACATGCCTGACACATAACCCCATTTCCCAAGAAATTCTATAAATAACTCCTCATTTCATAAGAGGAAGGACTTTTAACTCTTAGAGAACTTTGAAGCCACAAGGAGAATTCTCTCTGAACTTGCGAGAGTGGGAACATTCTTGGAACTTGTTGGTGACTCGGAATTGAGTTCTAACTTCGATATAATCGTGATCTCATGATTACACGTGGACTTGCAAAGTTGAACTCGAATTCCCTCAAAATCTAACATTTGATAGAGGCTTTCGGACACTAGTGATTACGTCGGGACCCCGAGAGTTTTGACTTGGGTAATTGCTCACCGGTTTCTTCTCCCTTCTCCAATATTCCGATTGATTCCGTATTCTTTGCAAATTTCTTGCCTCCTGGATCACGATAAAACCCTAACCCTAGTGATGTACGAGATTTCCTTGCCTACATTATTTTGGCGACTCTGTTGGAGAGGAGAGAATTTATGAAGGGTATGCCCACGAATCAGAGTAAGAGAGCTACAAGAAGAGTTTCGCAGAAAGCAAGTATTAATTCACCAGAGTTTATGGAAAGACGGGTGGATATTGATCAACTGATTATTGAGGAAGCATCAGACAATAGCTTTGCTTCTCCGATGGCTGAGCAAAGACAGACTGACAAGGCACAAGAAAATGGCGAAAGGCTAGGTGAGGAGGCTACCGAAGAATAGATAGTGATAATGAATGTGTAAATGGAAATGTTAAAGGCACTGAAGGAGCCGCGGGAAGGACAGGGGATAATGATGAACATTGATGACTGGTTTTTATACCTATGTATTTAATACCTTTGAACCGTATAACATTGTGGATTCTTTAGCATTTTAGTTAGTTTTATATGTTTTTATGTTATTATTGTATAATATGAATTAATATTAGTTTTATGTGTGTTATTTGCATTTTAGGTAATTTATATTATTTATATATATTGTAATTATTCTAATTTGATTTTTGTAGGAAAATATAGCTGGAAGGGCATTTTGGTAATTCTGCACAGAGGCCACCGCCGCAGCGGTGCCCTGCTACCGCCGCAGCGGTAGTGCAAGCTCAGAACTAACAAAAAGTTTTACCGCCGTGGCGCCCAAAGTTCCTGTCCAGATGGATTTTATACTACCGCCGCGGCGCTCCCCTGCTACCGCCGCGGCGGTGACACTGTTCCTGGTCAGGATTTCAGCCTTTTAAGTTAGATTTCCAGCCCTAATTTCATTATCTTTCATTCCTTTTTCCTTGTGGGCTGAGAGAGAGGCGATTCTTGGGGGAGAGATGAGGGGGAATGGTGGTTTCCTTCATGGGAACTATTAAACCCATGAATCTTGAACCCTAAATCTCCCTTTTTGGAATAATGACAATGAAGAAGATGAAGAGCAACAAGGAAGCCATTGATGGAGCTATGGGTGAGGGAGCTTGGAGATCACTTGGATGACAACAAGTTGTATCTTCTTATCTCTTTATTATCCTTGTTTTACATTGTATTGGATTACTTGATGGGTTTATTATGTATATTTGCTAAACTTCTACATTGGAATCTATGTATTGTTTTGGAACCCAAATAGTTGTTTGGGTTGATTTTCTCTCTCTTGATTGGCACCATATGGATTGGATTAGCATATTTTGTTCTTTATATGTATTGATTGCTTGGTTAATCGATTAGTTTGGTTGCCTACATGAAATTGACAAATGGAGTGTAGTGTGTCGACCTAAATGTGATAACATGTGATTGTGTTATTCTACATAGTTGGGATGCATGATTTGCGTATTGGATAGGAATATACCTGTATGCCATATGTAACCAATTAAGAACTTGTGCTTCAAACCCTTGTTTATTATTAATTCTCATAGAAATATAGTGGATTATTTAGACTTGGGGATGCTTGTATTGCTATCGACAGAGGCGCATAAGTACTATTGTGTTCTTGGTTGACCATTCGTGGGCTACGGCTATATGAATGGGTTGTCATGTTTGTGCTAATTGTTAATTGTTTAGCTTTGCAATCACTTTGGTAACTTGTATGAAATCGGAAGATGGACTATGAGTTTGGGCCTGAATATGTTAACACGTGTTAGGTTATTTGGTCTTAGGATTGAATTCCTAATTTGTGTGTAGGATAGACATATACCTATGTGTCTCGTGTAGCCTATGTGAGAATCTGTGCTTAAATACCCTGCTTGTGTTCGTTCTCATAGAAATATAGTGAATTATCTGGCTTGGGTTATTCTTGTCTGAATTTTGTCGAACGGGATAGGTTTGGGTGAGATATGCTTATTTGGCTATCGAAAGATGCCTATAAGTACTTTTGTATTCTTGGTTAGCCATTAGTCGTGACCGTATAATTGAGAGGAGAGTTAGGAGATGATAACGGCATGTTGGGGGAAATTGCAAACTTAGATTCACCTATCTTTAAATGCTTTCTAGTTTAATTATTAATTTGCGTTATGTCAAATTACATTTCACTTCTTCATTCAATTAAACGTTCGAACTAAGATTGACTCGATGCAGTCGGTATTTGGAAAACGTTAGAACTAATTCCTCGTGGGATCGACTTTTACTTACTCTTTATTACTTGTTGACCGCGTATGCTTGCGCGTTATTGTTCATTAAAACGAACTCGATGTCGGAACTTTACTACTAAATAAACCATTCCGATTTCGACCAACAAACATGATGTTGGACATGCAAAGGAAACAAGAGGAGATGACCAATTTTTGACAACAGATAGTGCAAATCACTGCCTTTAAAGCTTTACTTCTGGGAAGTTCACATCTACATCAGTCGGTGGAGAAAGATGATAGCAATAAGAACCACCATAATGTGACCCCTGTGACAGAAGCCCAACTGATACTTGTAATAAACCTTGAAGAATAAAATAGTGGTGAATGACTACAGAAATGGGTAAAAATAAGTTCCACACAATAGCCCATTGTACCAATCAACCCACAATCATTTACACAACTACAGATGTCTACTGTTACACCACATACCTTTTGTTCTGAAGCCACACCCTAAATGATTCAATATACGATCACATCCCAGAAGGCACCAGGGACAGGTTAATATATGACAAAGGAAGATATGATGGATCTAATTAATTAGATGAATAGGCAGGCATCTAGACCTACAAAGTTAGATTTTAACCCATCGTACCCAGTGTACATAAGAAAGCAGTCGTATCTCACGGGGTTCATCGAACATCCCCTACAATTCCCCAAGTATAGTGGATAGAAAGGAAATGCAAGGGAACATATTGCACGATTCGTGGAGTCGATGTCCCCTTGGTTGGGAATCGATGAAGTAAGCAATCACAATCTTTTACTGAGGGAGTTCAATAAAATGCTTACTGATGGTGCATTCAGTTGGTATTATAACTTGGAGAAGGAGTCGGTCTGGAATGATATGAAGCTTCAATTCTGTAAGAAGTTCTTTTATGTTCAGAAATAGGTGACAATTGTGGAACTAATGAGGTTTCAGCAAAAACAGAACGAAGAATTGTCTGATTATATCGATAGGTTTCGGACTTAGGCGCAAAAGTGTGTGGAGCCAATTGAAGAAAAGAACCTAGTAAGTATATGCAATAATGGTGCACTGGATACCTTCGAGCCCCACCTAATCACCAAAGCTTGTGACTCATTTACAACGCTGTCTAACTTTGCACAAGACATTGGAGGAATTGTTATAGTGTCAGCAAACCATCCAACTGCTACATGGAAGGGAAAGCGAACAACAACTGTGGCTTTGGAAAATTCTCAATTAAAGCCACAAGGGTGCAAGAAGGAGAAGACGGAGAAGAATGATGGAAGAAAAGGAAAATCGGGAGATAAGTATTCGGGTTACCTGTCCCAAGAGTGATTACTTGCAATGAGAAGGCATTTAGAAGTCTGTATGAACAGTGAGTAGAACATGGGGTAGTCAAGCCATCAAAAGCTAATTTTTTTATAACAGAAGAGATGAAGCAAAATCCAAATTTTTGTGTCTACCACAGATATATAGGGCACTCTACCATGGATTGTTATAGTTTGAGAATAATTTACCATGAGAAACTAGCAGTGGGGGAGATTGAGTTGGGTCAAGGAAGCAGTGCACATGATAAGCTGCTACCCAACCATAAAGGTAAAGGGACATGCAACACTGTTATTCATGTTAGAACATTGGGAGTTAGAGAAGTGATGATAAAAAATGGGGAAGTACCAGAAGAGATGGAAGTTCCTGAACCCGGGATACAAGTGACGGCATTAATGAATGAAGTAAAGTTTAGAAACTTCTGTGATCAGATTGGGTTGTCCAAGGACGCGAGGATTGAAGCAACCAAGGCATTAATCAAAGTTGCAGACACACAATAGACATGTATGGCAGTGAACAATAGTTTTGGCAGAATATTAGAGTAAGAAAAAAATCTCCTTCTCCAAGGTAGATAGGGAAGTAAAATATCCGCATAATAGACCATTGTATATGATGGCAATTACTAACGACATGTAAGTAAGAAGGGCGTTCATTGACAATGGGGCATCTGTGAACATCATGCCTTACATCATTTTTCAAGTCATTAGGATTATCAGACAAGAAGCTCGTCAAAGAGAAAAGAAGCATCATAGGGTTTGCAAACCAGTGTACTAGGACCCATGGTCATATAAGGGTGGACATGCAGGTAGGGAAGATAAGGGGACCCGTCATGTTCTATGTGGCGGAGATAAATGCTGCTTACCATATGTTGTTAGGAAGGGCATGACAAAATGATTATGGGATTGTGCTGTCGATATTTCATCAAAGTATAAAAGTTATATGGAAAGGGAAAGAGGTTCGAGTACCGACAACAAAAAACCCCTTTGCACAAGAGGAGACACATTATTGAGGTGGCTTTCTTTGATGATGTAGGATAAAATAATATTGTTAAGCCCGACTCCTTGATGTTAGCTAGTTGGGAAGATGTACATGTAGATAAGTTTATGACTTAAAAGAAAGTAAAGAAGAAGACAAATACAGAACAGGGTGAGAGCTATAAAGGGAAACGGTCAACGGTGGTAGATTTGTAGAAAGAAGGAAAAGAACAGGGGAAGAAGCAATTAGGTCCTGGTGATGTCAGAAATATAATTAACACCAAGCTAGAAGAAACTAAAAACCAGAAGCTGACAGGGACCAAGAGGAAGGAAGAGGAAAATGTAAGATGGAAAAGGGTCGTAAGACTAAATGGAAAATTTGTGTTTCGCTTATGACGGGGCGAGAGAAATGAGTCTGAGGGTACATTCAGGCCCGAGGACTCAAGAGGAGTCCCCCACTCCAGCAACAGTGAAAAAGAAAAATTAGTATAACAAAAGGTGGTGCCAGCTCCAGAATGCTTCGAAGATCGACCTAGGCCTCAACAGAACGAATTGGAAGAGGTAAACCTATTAATGGAGGAAGGGATGATAAGGCAAATCTATGTTAATAACGAATTGGATGTTGACCAGAAAAGAGAATTAATCAAGTTGCTGCAGGAATACAGAGATGTGTTTGCATGTAGTTATGATGAGATGCCAAGAACCGATGTAGAATTAGTAAAACATGAATTGAACATAAGTCCGAGAGTAAAACCAGTGAAGCAGGCACCTCAAAATTATGCCCCTGAAGTAGAAACACAGATTAAGGAAGAAATAAGAAAGTTATTGGAAGTGGGATTCTTTAAGCCAATACAACACTCGATTTAGTTGTTTGGCATTGTACCAGTGAAGAAGTCTATTGGACAATTGCGTATATATGTGGATTTCAGGGATCTGAACAAGGCTTGTCCAAAGGATATGTACCCGTTACCCAACATAAATACCTTGGTGGATGCGACCACAAATCACGAAATGATGTTATTCATGGATGGGTTTGTGGGGTACAATCAAATAAAGATATTGATAGAAGACGCTGAGATGACAGCTTTTCAAACACCTTTCGAGAATTTCTATTATGTTGTGATGCCATTTGGGTTGAAGAATGTAGGGATAACTTACTAACGAGCAATGCATGTTATCTTTTATGATATGATTCACGACATTGTGGATGATTATGTGGATGATGTGGTGGTAAAGTCAAAGAAGGCAACGACTTATTTGAAGGACTTGAGGAAGGTGTTCGAACGATGTCAAAAATATAAGCTGAAAATGAACCCAAAAAAGTGTGCATTTAGAATGACAACAGGGTAGTTTTTGGGTTTTCTTATGCATAACAAAGGCTTAGAAGTTGATCCTTTCAAGTCCAAAACGATCGCGGAGATACCCCCGTCGAAAACACAAAAACAGTTAAAGAGCTTTCTAGGAAGGGTTTCTTACTTAAGTAAGTTTATGCCAGCATTAACATAAGTGATAGAGCCATTCGGGAAGCTACTGAAAGGAAAGGCATAATGGGAATAGGGACAAGAGTAACAATTGGCCTTTGAAAAAGTGAAAAAGATACTGGCCTCGTCAAAAATGATGGTCGTGCCGAAAAGCTAAATCCTACTAAAATTGTACATCACATCAATGGCAAAATCTAAAAGGGGAGGGATTACATAAGAAGTGGATGGGGAGGAGAAGCCTGTATACTACATCAGCCGAATAGTTAGAGGACCAAACACCCGATATTCACAGTTGGAGTGACATTGTTTGGCGCTAATGTTTATTGCGCAGAAAATGAGACAATACTTTTTAGCGCCTGAAGTTCAACTTGTGACTAAAACTGATCTAATCAAATACTTACTGACTAGACCTGCACTAGTAGGGAGGCCGACAAGGCAGCTTATGATTCTTTATGAATATGACATCAAGTGTGTGACGCCGAAGACAATTAGATGTAAAGCTTTAGTAAATTTGCCCACTCAGTTTCTGAATGGAGAGTTCAAACACCGAGCCAAAGATCTTTCGGGAGAAGAGGTAGAGTTGCTTAAAGTAGAGAAGGAAAATTTAGAATGGTGGAACTTAGCATTTGACGGGTCATTGGTTGAAGGAAAAAGAGGACCAGGAGTGGTGTTAACTATTGGGAAAGAAAAAGAGGTAGCATTGTCATACAAGTTATATTTTCCATGCATAAATAATGAAGCAGAATATGAGGCATTTATACTGGGTTTAATTGTGGCTCGAGAACGTCTCAAAGAAGGGGTGATTCTAACTTGATAGTGCACCAACTACAAGGGCAATTAGCAGTTAAAGAACCGATCTTGGCGCCTTATAGAACTATGACGCAAAAAGCTATGGAGGCCTTTAGGAAGGTGGTGATTGAGTACATGTAATACCCAAATATTTTAAATATAATCTGACAATATCTAATTAAGGTTGTCAATTCAAAACCTAAAAACGATTACTCAAACATACATTGAGCTATCTTAAAGAATAAAATACGACGCGAAATTACGATTGTATACAACTAAGAGGTTAAAATCTTTAACCTAATATGTGTTATATAAATAGTAAAGATTGAACTGAGCTTTTAATGTTACATGTGAATTATCTATGTGTAGGATTTTGTATTTTGGTTCAAATAGTTAACCTTAACACTAACCAAAAATCAGAAGTCAATTTAGGTCAAAAACCTAAATTGGAAAAAAGTTAAACCTTAAACCCTAACGCTAGGATTTAAACCTTAAAAAATAACCTAGGGAAACGTGTAAGTCAAATTGATATTCCGTTTAAGGATTAATCCTTCCAATGCTTTGAAAACACGTAATACCCAACAAAAGTATTTTCTCGAAAAATATGTAAAAGCACTATTCACGAGAAAATATTTTTCAATCGTTTGACCATTTCTTTCATTTGTAGGACTTCTCGTATTTCACAACATAGTGTTAATATGAGTTTTAGATGTCAGGGAATCAATATATTTTTTTGGAAAAGAAAACGTAAATGGATCGATTTACGAGAAAATGTTTATTGTCTTTTTGAACGTTCTTTTCGACGTTTTGACTTTTTATATTTCACGATATAGTATTTATACGGGGAATAGATACCTGGGAGGCACTGATATTTTTCCAAAAATAAAACATAAAACGCTTTTTAAATGGAAATGTTTTCCATTTTTGAACTTTCCGTTGAAGGATATAGTGTTTGTATGGGAACACAGATGTGTAATAAGCAATAAAAGTTATTTGGGAGAAAACCTAAATTTAGAGTTTGAGAAAACCTAAAACCTAAGGGTTAAAAAACCTAGAAATCACTATTCATAAATACGAAAAGTATACAAGAATTATACGAAAATAATACGAGAATAGTATGAGTATATTACGAAAATTATACAGTATAAATACGAAAAGTCAACTGATGAATAGTAAAAGTCAACAACAATGGCTATAAAAGTTAACTAACTTATAAAAGGACTAAACTAACCTTGAACCAAGCACGAAAAAGACCAAAAAACCCCTAAATGGCCAGCCATTTTGAGCTAGAGAAAGCTAAATATAACTATTTTTTCTTTAAGCAAATGTGGCCTAATTGGTGGATCAATCAAAGAGGAGCAAGTGATGTCACAAAAATGTGATGATTTTATGAATTTAATGCCATTTAATGGTCAAGAAATCTAGCCATATAAGGGGGGAAATGTGATGATTATTTGTGATATTTTAACAAGACTTAACCATAAAGTAATGGCTTAATGACCCTTATGCCCTAGACCTTGCTTGCCTATAAATACCAAGCCATTTCTTCATTAATTCTCACCATAGTTCAAGAGCAAAATTAGATTATATAGAGAGTTCTAGTGAGTTATGATCAAAGGAAGTGCAAAGAAATAGTTAAAGCTTGCACTTCGAGAGGTAAATCTTTAGTCATTTTTATGTTCGATTAAATTTCGTAATATAAAAGCTCAAGAACGTACGTCGTAGCCATGTACGATTGTCGTTCTCTGTGTTCTTCGTACGATCTTGAGAAATTATTATAAATTGTTATAATCAAGTAAACAAGCCGTTATAATGACCAAATTTTGTCAAATATAAATTATTATAATCACATATGTAAGCAGTTATAATGCTCAAATTATTTCAAGTATGAAATTCAAAAGCTCAAGAACATAAATCGTAGTCATGTACGATTTTTCATTCTTTGTGTGTTCTTTAGCAAAAGTCATAATTTCCTACATAAGTAGATTTATGATTTTGTAATTTAGTGCTATAAAGTTCTGAAACATGATGGCCTAGCAAATTCATGCTTGTGGCACCATGTTTTAACAAGCTAAACCAAGAACGATGAAACTTAGTTCTTCGTGTTCTTTGATTCGTTCTTCACGTTCTTGAGTAAAAGTCATAAATCGTACATAAGTAGGTTTATGATTTTGTTATTTTTATGTTATGAAGTGTTATTGAGTGTTAGAACTGTTAGAGTTTATGCCCTAGAGGCTAATTATTTGATGTAATTGCTTAACATTTTTGATATTATATTTGATTGAATAAATAGATTATTTTATTATGATTTCATTTACTGCGTTATATAAATGTTAACATAATAAAAGCCCTTAGAATAATGATACGAATTATATAGCTTTAAGTATGTGACTTGAATATGAGATTATATAATTATAATTAGTATCATTGCTCTTAAATGTCCCTAGTCGAGTATCGTTGTTAATGGGACAACAATGATGCATTGAGACTAGTATGTGGATTGACTAATAGCCAAATCTCATTGGTCATAAATATATGAGATATTTGAGTCAATGCATAGGTACATGTTAGAGAACAATGTATTGGACTGACCCACCATGAGAATTCTACATGGAGCATTATGCAAAGTGTCATAAGAAATTCTTATAGTAACAATGATGTAATGATCCTCCGACCTGAAGTCACTATATTATTACACGAGAATTTGTGTACTTTGATATCATCAAATGTCACCTTTAATAGGGTGGACAATAAAGGCGATTATTGGGTACATCATGAATCGTGTGAGAAATATGAGTGATCTAGATGGAATTTAACCCTCCTATATATTAAGGGTGATATCCATAGGCCTCTTGATTGAGTAGGACTATGAAATGCATGGTCATGCTCAAATATTGATTTGTTTCATATAGTCTACTCATTGATCAAGAAAACTCAGATTAAATTATGAAGAGTATGACACATTCCATGCCTCGAGTTTAATCTAGGATATAAGGTTAAAAGGATTAAATTACATTGAAACATTGGTCACGAAAAGGTTGTATCGAATCACCGATCTTATTATTATTTGGGTAGCAGTGATGCATTACTAGATGCCGTTCACTATTTATAATTTTATAATATGATTTTAAAATTATTGCCAACATAATAATAACCTATAGGGTCACACACATAGAACGTATTTAAAAAGAAATTAATTTAAATTGTAAGTATTTAAATATGTCAATATGATTGATATTATTTAAAATTACGAATTTAAATTAATAGGATAATTTATATATATTTATATTAATTAAGTTAGACTTAATTAAGATATAATATATATAAATTCGGATTTTATTTTTCTAATTAAATTAGGTTTTGGTTAATTCCTATTAACTACTATATGTATGATATATCAGTAGTCTTAATCACCTAAGCAAAAACTAAAAACCCTAGCCGCTTTCAGAAAGAGGCTAGAGAGAAAAGTAATTGGGAAATCCTGATCTTGGTGGCTAGTACCGAGGTTCCTTTAGCTGCAGATCGTGGGACAATTCGCGGAGCATTCATGTGGATATCATAGAGACGCAGTTGCTGGATTGCGTTGAAGATTTGAAGCCGTTCCAGAATTCCATCGTCTTCTGTCCATCTCGGATAATCGGTAAAATAATCTAAATCTCTAATTAATCTGTTTTCGCATGAATCCTGTCTTAGGGTTTCGGAAAAAAATTTAAATTCCACTGCTTTCACTGTGTCGAAACCCTAACAAGAACATGTTATCTTAGCAAATTAATGCTTGAGGTATCATGTTTTAACAAGTGGATCAAAGAAAGATAAGTTTAGTATACTATCTGACTTTATTTGATGATTTCTGAATTTTTAATTTTGAAATATGACTTAGTAACCTAAAGGAAAGTTATAGAGCATGAAATTCTAATGAATTTAGACTCAAGCATCACCTTAAAATATTTTCATATGATAAAGTTATGGCCAAATTACTGAAAGAAGTTTCAGCAGCCAACACTTAAGAATTATGCTACATAGGTGGGGCGGCCGCACCCTAAATAGGCTTAATTATGGGGCAGCCGCGCCAATGCGCCAGAGTTTTAAAACTTCCAAAAAAGTTATACTTTGAAAGTTTTGTCCGAAACTTAGGGTCTTGTTCAATCGGGACTTATCGGGAAGTATAAAACCTGTCAAAACGAAATTATACTATTGAAATAAAGATAGTTAAGTTGAAGGATAGTTAAAGGTTATTGTTTATGACTAATGGTTATGTTAAAATCATATACCTTGTAGGCCGTCCGAATAAACGTAAAACTTAAAGTAAACGTTAAAGCGAATCAGGCAAGTTCTAAACCTTTATGTGTTATTTGTGCAAGTCTTCTAACTTTTGTCATGTGCTACCTTTGTAGTATTGTTAAAATGATAAATGAGATGTGTAATGTCATGTTGTTATGTAATAGATATTATGTGAAGTCTTTAACTGATGTTTGCAAGCCTTCTAATTGTTATGTGTTATGTTTCTGAGTTATGAACATGATTTATACACTTTGTGTATCAATGTGATATAAATTATTGGAATGCGATTTATATGTGATATTAAATAGAGAATTATGTTCAGTCAAAGCATGTTAAAGTTTATATGAAAGCATAAATTGTGTATGTGCTATATGTTAGACTTGCTGAGCCGTTGTACTCATTCTTGCGAATAAAACCTTATTTGCAAATTAAAGGTGAATGTTAAGAAGATCATGAACGTAAAGATGAAGCGCATATTAGGTTTTCATGTTTATTACTTGTATTTGTAAAAGTCATAATGACTGTTGTAATATGAATAAACAAACAAACATGTAACTGAATATTAAATGAATGCTATAAATTATTATCATCAGAATGTTGTTATGTCTTTATTTTGATATAACTTAGAATTGTTAAAACCTAAAATAGTATTGATACTGATCTATTTATATGGATGATGATCGATAAATGACTTGTGAGTACTGTACATCCGAGACAAGACTAATCGATGTTGACTGGTCAAATCCATCGTTAGGTTCCTCGGACCCAGGTATAACTTATTATTGCTATTCTGAAAGTCAGAGAAGTAGGATTATTGATATGAAGGGATATCACTATAAACAAAGGCGTTTCGAGTGAGGGTTAACTAGTTGGGTAATGTTCTGTAAGGAAAGAGAATTTTTCACCAGACAAATACACAACCATTTGTCACGGATAAAGATAGAAACATTTATCACGGGTGAAGATACAAACATTCACCGCGAGATTCTCTGTTCCCAAGAGTCGTCCTAATGATTTAATGCGGTGAATCTTGGAATATGTAAAGTTATAGAATATTTAAATCTTACGGTTAAAATTGGACCATTATATATGGTGTTATCAATTTATACGGATGAACTACAAGTTGATACTTGTATAAATAATGAGATCGAGATCAAGTTAAGATCTAGGAACAAAGTTAAGAAATTTTTTTAATGTATAGTCTAAAATAAAAATAATTCAACCAATATGATTATGGGATCATTGGTTAAGTCAGTAGATGTATGAGTTTAACGCACAAGATCCGCCGTAGCTATAGTACAGGGATTTTAGGGGCGTTACATTACATGCCAAGGGAACAAAATAAGCAGCCTGATGCCTTAGTAACAATAACATCTCAAATGTATATCACTGGAGAAGATATGGATGTAAAAGTGATAAAGAGAACTCTCCCAATAATGGTATTGAAGTCATTCTCCAAAGAGCTGATAGATGATTGGAGGCATCTGATTTCCCACCAATTACAGACGAATGAGGGGACCATACCATTGGCAAAACTACAAAAGTATATAATCATTAAAGGGATACTTTATTATCAGGAATCAAATAGAGTTTTGGCGAGGTACATGGGGAGGAATGAATCGAAGAGAGTATTGCATTAGGTACATGAAGATAACTACGGGTTGGAAGACGTTGAGTTATATCGGCGGTTGCAGCGACAAGGGTATTATTGGCCCAAAATGAAAAAAGAGGCGGAGAAATTGCAACTACGACGTCTTTCATGCTAAGAATACCCAAAGAAAGAGGAGTGCACCTTCATAGATGACATAGTGGATTGGTGGGTTCCTTATATAGAGTTTTTATAGAGTGGAATCCTCCTTGCTAAAAAAAGGACACAAGTATAATACAAAAGAAGTCACAGAGATTTTACCTACAGAATGAAGAGCTATTTAGAAAGGGATTCAATGGTAAGCTTTTATGGTGTTTAGACTTGGGAAGAGCTAATGATTTAGTTTATCGAATGCATAGAGATGAGCACCAAGGAGGAGCTAAGTTGTATAAACAACTGATTGATTATGGGTACTACTGGCCAAAGGTGGAAGGAGATTGCCTAGAGTTTGTAAAGAAATGTCATGCTTGCCAAATTTATTGGAATCTGGTACATGCCTTCGCTGTAGACCTAAGAACTATAGCAACACCTTGGCCTTTTTAGACATGGGGAATGGATCTCATAGGGTTTATTCATCTGAATTCAAGAGGAAATATAGGGATTTTGACTGCCACAGAGATGTATACGAAATGGGTAGAAGCAGTTCCCTTGAAGAATGTTACAGGACCGACAATGGCAAACTTTATAAAAGGGCACATCATTTGTCATTTTAGGATTCCAAAAGTCATTTTATCGGATAATGGGACACCCTTCATAAACAGGAATGTCAAAAAATTAATGGACAGATACTGGGTGAAACATTACAAATCATCACCATATTACCCAAAAAGGCAACGGTTAGGCAGAGGCTACCAACAAAACCTTGATCAAGATTCTATCAAAGACTCTGGATAATCATCTGAAGGAATGGGCAGAACAGTTGCCAATGATATTATGGGCCTACATAACCTCAAAGAGAAAACCTACAGGGGAGACTCCATATGCCTTAGTATACAGCGAAGAAGTTGTCTTACCCGCTGAAATAGAAATTCCTTTTGCCAGAATGAAACTCCGAAGCCTAGTCAAGAAAGAGAACTGATCGACTTCTCTAGAAGCCTTAGTTGACTTCCGAGATAAAGCTAAAGAGAAACTAGAAAGGTATTACGAACAACTGCAACGACAATACAATACTGTAGTGGTACCTCGACAGATTTTGGTGGGGGACTTGGTGCTCAAGACCGTAAATTAAGTCATGAGAAAAACACCAACTACCAAAGTTTTCCCAAAATAGGAAGTCACGTATCAGTTACGAGAGGTCTACGAAAGTGGGTATTGTAAAATATCTCGAGTGAGATCTGATACTATCTTCGGTCCTCTTAACCTAAAGAGGGTCAAGAAATATTATACCTGAGATAATCATCGGAGGAAGGAAAAGTTACACTTTATCTATAAAAGTGATTGAGGTACCCCGACTTAACCAAGTCCTTGAACTTGACAAATTACACTTTCTCTTTAAAAGTGATCGAGGCATCTCGACATGATCAAGTCCTCGAACCAAACAAGTTACACTTTATCTTTAAAAGTGATTAGATATTATTTTTTCCACTTCTATTCGAAAAAATTGAGATTCAAAATATCATGAAACGTTATGCTTTTCGTCAAAAGCAAATGATTATTAATGAAATATCTCAAACTTTTGTAAATTTTCTAAGGATATACAAATGTAAATGATTGATTGTGAATTATATTCATGTTATGTTATGCAAAATTTTGTCTTAGAATATTAATTTGGATGATTTATGATTCAAGGACCCATATTGATTCATAATGATTCAAATTAATAAAGACACATAATGAACGAAAATACTTTGATAAGTAAGAAGTAATATGACAAATAAGTTCTTTTGAAACAGGAAAATAAATGCTATAAAAGGTCGTGAGCCAAAGGCCATGACGTATCAAACTATAGTGGGGGCATGGCCAAAGCTTCTACGACGGCAATAACTGCATCACGAGCCTGAACGTCATCATTTAGTTCTACCTCAAAATGATGAGCAACGGACCCATAATCCCGAAGCTTAGTCTTATATTCTTGGAGCTTGGCTTTCGCTTAGGATATAATGGTCTAAATCTTTGAGAGCTCCCCTGAAGAAAGACGACAATGGTTATGCCGAAAGACAACCTCAACCCGCAGTGTGGAAATATGATGATCTCGTGTAATGAGGTCCAATCTTATACAGAAAGGGGACACGTCGAAACCAAGGGTGGCGAGATCGATGACCTTGCAATTTAACCTATCCAAATCTTCATTTTGCAAAGTCTGAAGAGAGAGATTTAGTATGTCAAAAATGAAACTTGAAGTATGTAATTTGAAAATCTCTACATGCGACAAGTCTCCCACTTAGATTACAGGAAGTTCTAGAAGGTGCTATCTTTGAAGTCACCATGACATCTAGAGGGATAGGATTCATGATTTATGGAATTACTAGCTGACCCGCTAACTCCAAATTAGTGGGAGGAGAGCTAAGGTTATCCATGAATGAATCAGCACAATCTGGATGAAGGGTGTCAAATGCTGCAAAGACCTCGTGAGGTACATGTAAGAGGTTTAGATTTTTAGCCTAAAAGGAAGTATGGGCAACAAAATAAGTATATGAAAAGTACCAAAAAACAAACGAACAAGGAGATGTATAGTAATAGAAACGAGAAGTTTACCAAAAATTCTATAGATAGGGAGTCGTGAGTTGCCCTGCCCGATGAAGTTTAACAGGCACCCTCCCTAATGACAGCTCCCTCAGTAAAATCCTTCGGGGGAGGAGGGGGGTCAGCAACAAGCGAAGGATTTTTTCTTGAAGGGGTCGAGACCATGACATCAACCGCAGAAGGAGAGGAAGGAGGAACCATATTATGCATTGCCGAAGTGGAACTAACATCGGATAGGGAGTCGTCGACACTAAGGCTGACACATTGGTTACGAGGAGAAGAAGTATTGCCAGTGGTATCGTCAACAATTTTAATAGGTTGAGAAGGTCCATAAATAGTAGGGCCCACAGCCTCTTGTATACCACCATTGAGAATTCCTATGGGGAAGGTTATCATAGTTATCCTCATTATCCTCATCAAGGACCTAAAAATTACATAAAACAACAGCATAAAGAGATAGGAAGAGGAATATCAAAACATTGAAAGGTAGATAATAATGTAAATTTTACCACAAGTCTTCTCATTTGCCTAGTTGGCTCTTTGACTGTCGGTTTGCTAGTTGTACTGTACACGCTTAGATAACCTCAATCTAAGGGTAGTGCCAGTAATAGTAGTACATCTCACCTCCCTAATAAGTGGACTTATGGTGGTTTGGGTAGCCCTCGAGCGAGTGACTCTCATTTCCTCAATAGTGAGAAGTTCTAGAGAAAGAAGGTGCCTGAAAGATGTAGCCTCATGATCGTGGTTAGGATTATGCTGTAATGTTTGAGACTCAAGGAGTCAAACCAATTGTTTAGGCAAGCATTCGATTTCGGGATACATAACAGTTTGGCCCATTATGAATGGCGGGGAGGAGAAATTGCTCGGGTAGGCAAGGTTAAGTCATCCAACCACCATTCTAGAATAATCTTCCTATAGCACCGCTCATCTGAAAAGTCCACCCTTCTCAAGAAGCATCTGGAATGACAAATGGGAAAAGGTCTTCACAAGCAAAGGATAGTCTCAAGAATTCCCACTTAAAAGTCCGAGCTGTAGGGATAAAGTTGTTAATTGCCCTCTCATGATCTCCGTCGAGAGCCTCACTATAAGGTCGGTGCTAATCAAAGCCAAACTTCCTCATCACTCTATGTAGAGAATATAACACAGCCTTATAGTCATCGTCCTCTGCAGAATAAGGTAACTCTCCAGCCCTAAGGAACAAGAACCAGAGAAGTTTCGATCCCTCTAGATCCTTAATGGGTGCAATGGAATGAGACACCCTCTTGTAATAATGTGGGAGATGTCCATCCTCGAGAATAATGGTGAAAGGATGAGCAACAAAGGAGGAAAAGTCATTGATATAATGTCACAAATCTGAGGTACCCTTATGATCAATCCATTGGGTTATGCAGGGCACAATGCTAAGTGATAAGGAAGGCGGGGATGACTTTTATTTCTTTTTAGATACATACGACGGAATGGCGTTGCTAGGAAAGCGCTTGAAGAGAAAAATCTAGAGAAATGAGCCTGGAGCAAAGCAGTTCACATCATACTTGAGCAAATTTTCAAAGAGCATCGATAAGTATGAAAAGGTGTACATAATAAGAAAGGAAAAGATAGCAGTTAAGAAAGAGGTACCTTCCGACTGATTCCCTTTTGGCTAAGACAGTCTCATCTAAGCGACGATACATGGTCCCAAAGAAAAGAGGAGCAAGAGGGATTGATAGGCCACGAGCTAGTAAGGTAGCCAAACAGAACATGCGTGCAGAGGGTCCATCAACTAGTGAACCAAGAAAAATGAAGTGCGATAGCCACATGACCAAATAAGCGGCTAATATGTAAGGGCGTGATTCTCTATGAAGAGAAAGCACTGACCCCTTGTGAACTAGACTGTCCCAGTTATTCGGCTAGTAATCATGAAACAAGTACTGCACCTAAGAAAGCCATGAGGCCTTTTGCCGGTTGGACTTCTCAAAATCTTGTAGTAGATCATCACCTTGGAATCTAAAAGTATAGGCAGATGCCAACTTAAAGGCCTCCATTAAGTTGAGTATATAATTAGTGTCCATTTATAGCTGATGGGTTGGAACACAAGAGGCCGAGCCTTTGACTGGAAGGTTACAAGAACGCGAGTAAAAATGGTAAAAACAAGTATAATGTTAAAAAAATGGAAATGAACACATAAAGAAATGTAGGGGCTCTCACTGATATATGGCATAGACATCCTCTAATGTGAGGATGAACTCCCCCCAAGTCGCAACAAAGGTGCATGCGAAAGAACACCATCGGAACAAAAGTGTGCAAAGTGCATCCTGATCCTGGTAGATACGAAGGTCCCTGCACAGCTGAATTCAGTGAAAGATACCAGCACTCTTAAATATCTGCACATTTTCTGGATTGCTTAGTATTTCATCGGTTCAATGTTTCCACCCTTGGAGACGGTTGTAAGAGTCGAGTTGAAAGCGAACATAACTGAATGAGAACTCCTATTTCTCTATTCATATACAAGGAATACTACTAGCACTGGGAGATTCCTCCCGGCTTTCGCAAGCCACAACATAGAGAAATAGACCTTCTTTGTCGAGGCGTGGAAAAGAATGGCAGTTATAGCTACTGACACGGTCCCAAAAAATGTTTGAAGGCCCGAAAAAAGGGCTTTTCCCCACTCTGAGTTGAAAGGAATTAGCCTAGTGGCTTTAGGGCCCACAGGATGATCATCAAAATTGGCCTGCAATGATAGAAGTTTAACATAAGGATTCCATGTAAATGACGATGATCAAAAATAAAATGCTTACCATGGTAAATCTAAACACCTTCAAGGTAGCCTTAAGACAACCTCTCTTCGATCAAACTCGACAGGAATTAAGTCAAAACGCTCGTATGAGTGAACTTAGTCTGAGGAAAGAGAAATTAAGGGCACTTAAAAGGAAAATACTGAATGTGAGAAAATCACATGAACTAAAAAAAATGAAAAGGGGTGAGGAAGGGAGCCAAAAAACCCTTAGGGTTTTACCACCCTAAGGTTTGGCCACCTAGGGGGAGATCTATTGGTACCTTCTTTGAGTGCTTGTTGAAGTGTTGGTTGTTCGACCTGAATGTCCCTTCGACGTGAAAAGGTATTTTTTTTCTTTAAAGGAGCCAAGACCTTGTTAAGGTGTAATGGCTTATAAAAGAAAAGATTGAAGGCACCTGAAACGAAGAAGAAACAACCATCAATGAAGACTTAAATGTATAATTATGTAAACAAGATAAGGGAAAATAAAACAATAATGGAGGAAGAACACCAAGGGTGTGGCCACCCCCTAGGGTTATGGGAATGAAAAACTTAAAATGATTGATAATCCTTTCCTAAACCAAAAAGAATGGATTTTATTTTCCAAAACAAAAAAGGAACAATGAAGTAAAAAAAAAATTGAAAACCCTAATGAAACTCTTTCCTCGCCGCAGCCTCTAAGATTCGAATTTTGTTTATGATTTGGGAATTAATATCATCTATGGTGATTTACCCGATTCGAATGGATGAAATCAGTTCATAATAAGTATATACTATGGCTATTAAATTAATGAAATTAAAGGGAAAAGTTACTTAATCCTGTAAACATATAGCCAACATAGATGATATATACTTTTATAAGTTTAAGCATATGCACGGATGGCCCACTTGCATACTTTTTGAAGTTACAAAGTTGACAGGACATGCATATATGCATAATAAAGTTTTATAACTTACATGGTGTACTTGGAATAAATCTTCAGACTTGGATTGTATAATAGATATACATATATAAAGAAGACTAACATCCCACTAGGGTTCGGACAACTCACATCTTACTGAGGCTTACTAGGATATAATGTTATATGTTATGCTACTAGGATTCGGCCACGAAGGTTCAGCCCACAAGGTTTGTTTATATATGTATATATACATATATCAAGAAAATAATAATAATAATAATAATAATAATAATAATAATAATAATAATAATAATAAAATTGAAGACTAGAATTTTTGTGCACGGTCGTCACTTTGAATGCACGACTCACGTACAGGGGGCAAATGTGAGCCCATGTATAAAATTAATGTTTACATTTGACCTAATGAAATAAATAAACTAAAGTGAATAAGATAAAAATAAATGAACAACGAACTAACGTACAACGAACAAATAATTAAAGACCGAAAAATTAGGAAAACACTTAAAAACGTAACTTGAGAGTTGCTAACACGAGTTCCAAAGAAGAAGCCTTGTGGGGGGGAACTCATTTTGGGAAACAATTAAGGGATTGAATTTGTGGCTAAAAGAATCGGGGAAATGGGCATTACCCAGGTAACCAGGGGTATTATGGGAACTTTCCTATTATTAAGGGTATTTCTGGAATTTTTTCAGAGTCACATGCCTGATACATGACCCCTTTTGCTAGGAAATTCTATAAATAGCTCATCATTTCATAAGAGGAAGGACTTTTAACTCATTGAGAACTTTGAAGCCAGAAGGAGAATTCTCTCTAAACTTGAGAGAGTGGGAACATTCTTGGAACTTGTTGGTGATTCAAAATTGAGTTCTAACTTCAAGATAATCGTGATCTCGTGATTACACGTGGACCTTCGAAATTGAACTCGAATTCCCTCGAAATCTAACACTTAATAGAGGCTTTCGGACACTAGCGATTACGCCGGGACCCCAAAAGTTATGCCTTGTGTTACTCGAGTAATTGCTCACCGGTTTCTTTTATCCTCTCCAATCTCCCGATTGATTCCGTATTCTTCGCAAATTTCTCGCCTCCTGGATCACGACAAAATTCTAACTCTAACGAGATACGAGATTTCCTCGCCTACACTTGCCAAGCATGAATCTTGTTCTAAATTTAGTACATCATTATGGGGTCATGGGGCTACACCCCACCGCATATAGAAAGTATACAACTCTTCTTAATTAAAAATAGTCCCATATTATTCTACCAAGCGTCACTTCTCTTCCCGCATATTTCTTTTCCTTTTTTTTCCTCTTTCCTTCACCTTCTTCTTCCTTGTGCTATCTTCTTCTTCCTCCTACCTTTTCCCCTTTTCTTCTAAAACCCTAATTCATAAACTAAACCCTAAAATTCTAAACTTGAAAACTTAACTCTAAAATTGTAAACCAAAACACACTGAAATTAAAACTCAAGATGTTAATATTACGTTTTAATTGAAAGAATGAAATAATAATAAATAAATAAATATAATGATTTTTAAATATCTAAAGTTTATATTTGATTATTAGTGGTAATGAGTGATATAATAAGATGGTCAAAATTATGACATATATTTATTCTATTGGAATAAATTTCATTTTATCACCTCAAACAAGAAATTAAAATTAAGATAATGGAATGAATTGAAATGATTTATCCACAAAAATGATTACCATTTCCTCCTTCATTTCATTCATTCAATCAAAACGTAGAATAAATTTGAACCCTAAAACTCAAAACATGAACCTAAAACTCAAAAATTGAAACCCTAAACCAAAACGTAACCCTAAATTCAATTATCAATCCGTAAATTTAAAAACCCAAAACTGTTCAGTTCAGCTCCTTACTTCCAGTTAAAACGATTCATGGAATTGAAAAAGGAAAGAAACTTTGCCGATGAAGTATTTCGAAGGGATATCGAGAGAGAGGGACGAGGAAGTATGCAACGGACTTGGCGAAAGAGAAAGAATCCTGCATTTTTCTTTTTATTTTTTAAAGTCGAACGGTGTTGTATGATAGTTCCCGTTGTAGTTCCTGTTTCACAAAAATTACATATAAATTAAATAAAGTAATTAATTTTTATCTTAGATTTATAATTAAATCATATAATTAGAGTGATTGTATTATATTTTACTAATATATTAACATGAGTAAGATAATTCATTCCTTCTAAATCTTATTAAATATTTAATTATACAATTTCTCATATAATTTATTATTAATAAAAAAAATTAGTACGTTTAAAAAATCTACAATAATAATTTATCTATTCATATAATTATATAATACATATAACAAGACAAATGACGATCTTATCCTAAGTTGAACTAGAAAATTGACTAGTCGTTTTGGTTGGTAATGAATCAGTCTTGAGTTCATCATTCAAACTTCTCCATTGTGTTAATTTTTTCCCTAATATTGAAGAGCTACATAGCAGTTCTGTTCATACAATGTATTTCCTATTTACAATTATATTAAGCTCTTCGTATTCTGCAATTATATTATTTTTAAAAGCCCACATTTATGTATGTAAAAAATGTGTACAATGATTTGATCTTGAAAGTCTAGTAATAATCTTGTTATTTCCAGATGTGCAATAGAGATGTAGAAAAAGGGATTGAATAGATTCTTTTCAATTTTTTTTAAAGATTGAGTTACCAAATGATTAAAAAGGTTAATTCAAATTAATTAGCATAGGTAAATAAGAATATAAAACTCATTCAAAGATTTAAAAAAAACAAAAAAAACTCTGAACATAAAAAAGTAATATGCAGAAATGTAAAAGTAATAAATTATGAACATATAAATTTTAATAGACTCGAAGAACAAAAGTCTCATAGTCCTCTCTTCTACTCCGAGTATGGATGATCCACTAAGGATGAGGTGGTTGCACAAACCAAGCTCACTTAGAGCTATTACAATTGAGATTTACAAAGAATCTTTTAAGTCACAAAGACTTAGTACAAATAGATCATTTAGATCTAATCAGAAATAATGAGTTGTTGTTTAAGGTGTTGCTAATATGCTTTAAGCCCTTCTTCAAAAGGATTACCACCAAGTTAAAAAAAATTGATCGTAAGGTGGAGCACTTAGAACACTTAAGCTTTTAAATGATCCTCTTTCTTCTCAGTTACTTTCTTCTTCATCCCATGTTTATTAACCTTAATGTTAGTGGCCATCATCTTCATCTTTTTCTTAGGTTTTTTTGTTGTTAAAAAAAATTGTAGAACTTTTAGGGGTAGCAGACCCCTTGACTCTACTTCACCTTTTGCAGTCTTACTCTTCTCTTCACCTTTAGATGGTTTTTGGACCTTAGTGATGGTCCTTTCACTACCTTTAGATTGTTTGGATTTGTTTATATCTATTAGATTTCTCTTCCAGTTGTCAAAAAGTTTTTTTTTGTGATCTTTTGTTAATATTAAGTGTCTCACCCTCCTTATCAGCAATTTCCTTCTTGAGCTTCTTCTTTTAAAACTATACTAATGAATTGACACAATCCTGATCAAGGCTACACCGTACAAAGATGATTCATTTAATTTAATTCTAGTTTCCGTTGAACTAGTTTCAAGAGCAAGAGCTAAAGGAGTTAAAGGAGACTTCAATGGACTAATTCAATGTATTTAGCCTAAAATTATTTCAAACAGGATCAATAAAGGAGTTGAACTTAAAGTATCTAACATGATCCAAGCCTTAATGGACCAAGGAAAGCTCAATACACAGCCCAAGGTAGTAAAATCTCGCAGCCTAAAAGTAGAGCTAATATAGGTAGCTGAGCTCAATTCAAGTTCAATTCAACATCAATTCAAGGGAATGCAAGGGATGGCAGCTTAAAGTCCAATTGGGCAAGCCCAATTCAGTAACTAGCAAAGGAAAAAGCTTGACAAAATCAAAGGAAGACTGATGTTTAGGACTTATTCCCGTGGCTATTTTCTAGGAGATAACTCGGCAAAGCAAGGAAAGGCTAATTTTTAGGAATTAAGTTCTCTAGTTTGCGGTAAAAGGAAATAAGGAACAAGAACGACTATTTTTTAGGGCAAATCAGTGACAACTTAAGGAACTAAAGCACGACAACTCGTATTCCTTCAATTCACAGCAAAACAAGCCTTCAAGAAGGTCCAAGTCACGACAAAAGCAAGGAAGGAAAACGGGAATAGTTTTCTAATGTAATTAAGATTTTAATGTTTATGTCATTACTTATCCTTTTTAATTTAGGAGTCTTAATTAGGGTTTCTTGATCATTCTTTGTAGTAATATAAATAGGCCTAAAACTAATGGTTTTATACACAATAAATTCAATTAATATATTTTCTTTGAGAGATTTTTTTTTTTTTTTGGTTCTTTAAAAATTGTTTGAACTTACCAGAGTTATTTTGTGGTGTTCAATCCTCGACTTATTAAGAAATAATCTATAGTATTTTGTGGTATCTGTCATGCCCCCAAATATGTGCACTTGCTACAACGGATCTGGTGCTGACTATTCAACATTATTCTAAATATCCACCAATAATTTATTTGGTAAAAACATGTTTACTAAAAACTTTACGTCATATTCTTTATTCCAAAACCAAATGCTTTATAATTTTCTATTACATTTCAAAATCATATAAATTATGATTTATTCTAATACATTAATTATGCAACTCTTCCAACACTAAATTCTTTTGAGTATTTCATAGACTCACAAACCAACACTAAATCCTTATTATTAACTTCATCTCCATTATCCATTCGAGACTCGCAATATTAACAACATCAATCTATCCAAGATTCATAGTATTAACAACAAGAACGTTCCCAGGAATGAGGGGGTCTTCTGCTAAATGGTGCACAACTAAGTAACCCCATTACTCGACAAATTTTTTTAAATATTGCCAATAATGTCCTCTTAGATTTATAGACATTGCCAATAATGTTAATATGGTATAGTTAAATGATTTAAAAAGTTATCACAACTTTATGTTCTAATACAAATAACAAAAACAATATATGTCTCTTAACAAAAATTACTATTTCCCTCCTTTCTATTCTACAGCTAGACTCTTCTGGTAATACTTCCTTAATTACAAATAAAACACATTCATAAGAATGAGCATAAAATTGCTCAACAAGTCTAAAAAATAACACATAAGAGACTTCACACTTCTCAAGTTTATATAGATAATAGATTTCACACTGCTCAGTAGTTAGGGGGTTCACACTGCCCAAGTTATAGAGTTCACATTACTCAAGTTATAGAGTTCACACTGCTCAAGTTATAGATTCCACACTGCTCAAGCTATAGTAATTCAAATAAAATAATGAACTTTACATAACAACTGAAAGACTTGCCTGATTCCGTCTTTTATGATCTTAGCTTATTTTTCATCCCTTGTACAACCTATATAGTTATACGACGTCGACACTAATATTTGTCACAATATGACTACTAACAATTTTTTATTTTAATTTAGACTAATTCAAGTCCTTAACTTTATTTCTGAAATTTTTATCATGTTTAAAATATCAAAAACCTAGACTACACGAAGCCCTAGCAGGCCGCGCCAAAATCTGCTGACAACTACCTCAAGCAGGGCCCCAACACCCCAACACCCGGCACACGCACGCCCAGTGCGCACACGTTCGCTCAGCTTGCCTACGTGCCAAGTTTTGCCCTAACCTGTCACTTAGGAGTGACTTTCCTTCCTTCTTCCTCTTTCCAGCATCATTAAACCACTATACTATCTATGCGCCCAAGTACAAATTAGTGTTCATAAGTAACTCTAAGTAATTAAATGAAAGAAAAAAAATCAACTAACAAAGAAGCGATCGAAAGACGAAAAACCTCGAGTTGGCCCCTTATGGTTTGGCCACCCTGGGGTTCAACATCCTAGGGTTCGGCCACCTTAGGTGGTCCTGCCTTAGGCTGATTTTTGACAATGACTTTTCTGATTGAACTTGATTTCAATCATCAAAACGAAACAAGAAAAATGAACAAAAAAAAGTGAAAAGGGAGGTGTTCCCTTAGGCCACCCTAAGGTTCGGCTGCTTAGGGAGCACATCGAGTCGTGTTCTTAAAAGTTATATTTTTAACTGTGCAATAACGAAAGAAGGACGAAACACGAAGAAACGAACAAAGAAGCAGCAAAAAATCTAGGATTCCCTAGGGTTAGAACCCTCTAGGGTTCGACCCCTAAGTGGGTGCCTCCTTGGTGAAAATGCCCAACAACGAATGCCCGATTGAACTTGACTTGAATTATCAGAATGAAACAAAAACAAAACGTGAAAAAAAATGAAGAATGGAGCAATAAAAACCTAAGGAAACCCTAGGGCACCCTAGGGTTTGACCCCCTAGGGGGGTTCAGCCCCCATAAGGGTTGATCTCTTAGGGGTTTTGATGTTTTAAATTCTTGAACTTTGTATCGAACAAGTTTCGAACGATGTGATGAATGAACAATGACCTGAAACTAAGGAAACTTGGATTGAAAATGATTTCTCTTAACTCTAATATGACAAGATAAACTTTTCATAGAAACGAGAATCAAGAAAAATGGATGAAAATGGATCAAAAAAATACAAAACGAACGAACCGCATTGGAGGAGGAGCGGGGCCCTAGGGTTTTGCACCTAGGATTCTGCCCCAATGGCCTTTGTTTGTTCTATGGTACGATGATTTGGGACTTTTTGATGGTATGGTTATTTGGCGTAATATTTTGAACTTAATAATGAAACCTTGGAAAACGTAACCTGAGAGATGCCATCATGAGTTCCCGAGGTTGAAGGCTTGTGGGGACTACTCATATTGGGAATCGATTGAAGGATTAGATTGGTGGCTAAAAGAATTAGATGATTTGGACATTACCTAGGTAATCAAGGGTATTTCGATAAAAAAATTTATTACTAAGTGTATTTCTAGAATTTCCCCTAGAGTCACATGCCTAGCACATGACCCTTGTCAAGGAACTCTATAAATAGCCCCTCACTTTATAAAATAGGGGACTTTTTGACCACTTAGAGAATTTTCTCTTTAGACGCAAAGGAGCATTAAGATTCTCTGAATATGTTGACGACTTTGAATTGAGTTTTGACTTAGGACACTCGTGAATACATTTACTCTCGAGTCTAACTTGAATTCACTAGAGACCTCAAACACCTGACAAAGCTCTTGGACACTAGCGATTACACCGGGACCCCGAAAGTTCTGTCACATGTTACTCGAGTAGTTGCTTAACAGTTCTTCTACCCTCTCCAACCACTTGATGGATTCTTTATTACTCGTCGATTTCTCGCCTCCTTGATCATCATGAACCTTAACCCTAGTAAGGTATGAGATTTTCCTTTCCTACACTATCCAGTGGTAGATAACTATTTTAAAGTTTACTTTAACCTCCATAATGATGGCAATAAATCCTTAGCATCAAGATTTTCTTCTTGTGACCTATGAAATCTAGTCCTTTCCTTTTGTCAATAGCTGTAAAATTAGTAGTCCCTTTATTTAGCAGATTTAAGGTAATACCTATTTCCCTTGGTCCAACTATCACGGTGATGCTCTTCACATCTGTCATAATCTGTCCATCAGCATGAGTGTCATTCAAGTAGAAATCTTCCACAAGCTTAAAGTATACCCTTGTATTTTCACTCAGTATTATCTCTAATTCAGTAGTTCATAAATATTTAAGGATGGTGAGAAAGTGAGTATCAACCCCTTCAAATTGATCAAAGCGAAGTTGGTTTTCTAACACAATCTGACTGGTCAGCATGATTTCAGCAAAAAAGATTAAACTAAAAGTGAAAGATTTAGGAGTTAAGGTTTGTAAATTGTAGAGTTAGTTAGGGTATGGGTCACAAGAGAGTAAAGTAAGAGAAAGAAAGTGCAATAACAAATTAACCGATAACAATTAAAAGTCAAATTTTGAAAATATATGTACTTCCCTTTATTTTTTGCTGAGTGGAACACGTGTATAAGTTTTATTGAAGGCGTCGTTTGTCATAACTGATGCATATAGCTATAGCAGTTACTTTTAGCTTGTAATACACTTTAACTATAGTTTTCACCATGCGCCTTATGATTTTCTTATCCACTCATAATATTTTCCTTCATTCATAAAATGTAGCATCATAGTGTGCACTTTCACTGTACGTTCCACTAGATACTCTACGTTTCACTCTACGATCCATTAATTCACTTTACGATTTATTCCTGCTTGGTTAGTCTCACAAAGCATGTATCAAATACTTAAGTTTAACAAGCCTAATTCTCTATTAACTTATTAATATGGATTCATCTAGTGATTTAGTAAACACATCAGCTTATTAATTATCTATTGGAATAAAATACAAAGCAATGTTACCATTTTGTACATGATCTCTAAAAAAGTGATAGTTGATGTCAATATGTTTAATTCTATAATATAAAACAGGATTATAAGTGATAGATATAGCATAGTATTATCACAGAATATAGGAATAGACTTAAATTCAAACTCAAAGTCAACTAGATAGTTTTTCATCCAACGTATTTAAGCATAACAGCTACCAACATTAATATACTCAGCTTCTGCAATTGGAGTTGATATTGAGTGTTGGTTATTGCAAAACCATGAGTCAAGTCTGTTTCCTAGCAATTGACATGTTCTACTATTACCTTTCTTATCTATTTTGCTTCCTGCAAAATCAGTATTTGAATATCTAATTAGATTAAAGAGAGACTCATTGGGATATCACATGCCCAAATTTGGAGTTCCCTTAAGATATCTAAGAATTCTCTTATCAGATATCAAATGAGATTCCTTAAAGTTAACTTAAAATTTAGCATAAATACATGTAGAAAACATTATATTAGGTTTACTAGTAGTGAGATATAGAAGAGAACTAATCATAACTTTGTATTATATTATATCAACACTTTTACATTGTTCATCCTTGTCGAGCTTAGTTAAAGTAGCCATTAGAGTCATTATATGGATAACTGACTTTATGCCATACATTTTGAATAAGTCTTTGATGTATATAGCTTAGTTGATGAATATACATTCATCAGTGTGCTTCACTTGGACTCCAAGGAAAGAATTCAGCTTTTCCATCATGTTAATCCCAAATTTACTGTATATAAACTTGGGAAATCTCCCTTATAATTTTTTATCACTAGAACCAAAAATAATATCATCTACATAAATTTGTACTAACAATGTTTTATCTTTTTGTTCCTAAGAAATAGTGTTGTGTCCACTCTATCTATAGTGAATCTTTTTTTAATAAAAAAAATAGTTAAAGTGTCATACTATAATCTAGGTGCTTGTTTTAAACTCTATAAAATTTTATCTAATATAAATACATAGTTAGGATGAGTTGGATAAATAAAACTTGGAGGTTTTTCAACATAAACCACTTCTTGAAGTTCTCCATTGAGAAATTCAAGCTTAACATCCATTTAAAAGACTTTGAATTTTATGTAGATTGCATCAGCAAGGAACATCCTAATTGCTTTAAGTCTTCTCATCATAGTAAATTCCTTCTTCTTATGAATATCACGTGGCAACCAATCTGGCCTTGTTCCTTGTGAACACAACATCTTCATCTATCTTGTTTCTGAACACTCATTTTGTACCAATTATAGGATGATTCTTTAGTATTGAAACCAATCTCCAAATTTTACTCGTCTCACACTGGTTTAATTTTTCTTACTTAACTTCAATCCAGCTAGAGTCTTTAAGAACCTCATCAATCTGCTTAGTTCTATTTAAGATAAAAAAAAAAAAAAAAAACCCCTCAAATGGAAGCATTCATTCTGTGTTGCAGACCTTGTTCTGACTATTGCATTTGATTATCCACTGATCAGGCCTTATGTGTGATCTCTTACCCATCTACTTTGAATTGAAATATTAGTTTATATGCCTTTTGTCTGAGAATTTCTAGATTAGGTTTAACAAGTTCTAGTGTAGAAGGTTCATCAATTCGTAAATTTCTCAATTCTAGAATAACTAGCTTTATGATATCTTCTACTTACTCTACGATCTCTAAGTTGTTGATCTTAGGGTCTTTTTGCTCTATGTTTTCATGTTCATGCTCTATCAACTTATTAAAAATAATCCTTACTTGGCTCCATAACATTAGTCTCATCAAAAGTTATATGAATTGAGACCTCGACATTTAACAATCATTTATTAAATATCATATATGTTTTACCATCATTTGAATATCCAAGAAAAAAGTTTAATTCTGGGGGAACATTTTGTTGGAATTAGGCTTATTTTGTCGGAATTAGATTATTTTTTACGGAATACTCCTTTAGTAATTTCGCCAAAAATAACCACGTCTAGATTAAATCCATCGGCGTTTTGGTCGGACATAATTATCCTCAACGGAATTAATTTTGATGCCTATTTCGTTGAACATAACTATAATTCCGACAAAATATATTTTTGGAAGGAATTTTTGTCGAGGCTAATTCGCCACGTGTTAACATCTTATTCCTTACAGATTATCAAAATTTCGACAGAATATTCTGTCGACTATAACGTAATCCGTTGAAAATAAGTATGATGCATGGCAAGATAGGAGGACCTGACAAACCTTATTGTTGACTGATATTTTTTTCGTTTCTGCAGTATCTAGGTTTTTGAAACACTTTTTTTGTACCTATAAACTTGTTTTATCCTAACAACAACACATACAATAATCTATTTCTTATGTTCACGTACAACATAACTACAACAACATATACATATAAATTACTTCAACTACAATAATTTTTATATAAACTAATTTTTCATAAGTACAACAAAACATAGTTTAAAAGTCCATTGTTTGACAAAACTTAACTAAATTACAATGAAATATATACAATTAAGCTAAACTAAAGTAAATACAGCTAAATCATTTATAAACGATCTACATAACTAAATCACACTAGTACTACCACCGGTGCGAGGAGAATCATCGAGCGAGAGTCGGCGGTGCTGCTTATGAAAATCATCGACGGTGTGTCATTCATATGGCGTGTAAGTTCTCTGTCAGCCCAAGCTCACCCTATTGGTATAAGTTCTCTGTCTCATTCTAACGGTTTGAGCTCGGATAATCTGGGGAGAAGTGCCCCTCATCCCCACAGTTGTAGCAACCACCTCTGCGATCTCCCGATAACATTCATTTGCCATATGCCCAATCTCACTGCACTTGGAACAAGCATTCACCACCAATTCCTCTTACGTCGTCGTCGCCGCCGCCACCACCACCATATTCACCGCTGTCACCATACCCTCCATGAAAAAGGAAGCCAAATTAATGAATCAACAAAGAGAACTAAATTTATTAGAAGATTTTTACATAAAGAACAATTAGGGCTACGCCAGTATATAGTATCTCCAATCTGCAATATATTGTTCTCCAAAGTTACACAAATTAGACCACATGCGGGTTTCTAAGCACCTAACCAAACTACATGCACAAGTGATTTGATTAAATTGAGACTATTCGACATTCACTCGTTAGGAGTGAATGTCAAACGAGTAACGTTCTACGAAAAGTATTACTTCTTAAGAGTACAAATAATTAAAGAGAAATTTGGTAAATTAATCGGACAATTGTAAAAGGCAATTACCGAGTAATTTAATTTAATATTTTATTTAAGTAAATTTGGTCATATTATAGTATTTTTACTTTTGTTTTATGAAGCACTGAAACCAAGTAAATGTTACTTAGTTTATTATATTATAATATTTAATTTTATTTTTTTAGATAATTTGTATTATACTATATTATATTATTTAATTTAATTTACTTTTAAATTTAAAAATAATAATTTTTATTTACGTTATTTTATTTAATTTATTTTTAAATTTAAAAAAAATAATTAAATTAAATTTATTTAATTTAATTATTTAATTTTAATTTATTTTACTTTGTATTATATTAAATTATATTATTTAATTAAATTATATTAAATTAAATTAATTTTCTTTAATATAAGTTATTTTATGTTATATTATTTATTTTGTTAATTTATTTTGTATTATATTATATTACTTAATTTATTTTAATTTATTTATTTTATTTTATATTATATTATTTAATTAATTTGATTTTATTTAATTTAAGTTATTTAATTTGGTGCTTCGGGAGGTGAAAGCTTCAACTCCTTAGAGTACAAGGAAGTTAATGCAGAAATAGGAGGGTCCGTAAGAAATTATTGAAGTTGTAAAACCAGACAGTTATCGTCTTAAGGATATGTCAAGTTCTGAGATTAAAAATTATTGGCATGCTAGTAGGTTGAAAAAGTATTATCAATAGTTAGTCTTATTATTTAGGCTCTTGGTTTGGTCTTTGTTTATACTTAGTTATTTTTTTGGAGTTTTGTAGTAAAAAGTTGTAGTAAAAAGTTGTAAAAATAAAAGGAGCTTTTCATTGATTTAAACTTTTGTTCATTACATATGGTAAAAAGAGAAACAGACAAGTAAATAAGAATTAAGTTTGGGGGGGGGGGGGGGGGGGGGGTCAGACGGTCTTAGGGGTTCGGGTCGACTAGGGTTTCTTCTTTTTCATCCTTTGCATCTTCATCGGAGGAGAAGCCGATTGTGATCAGGTTCACTCCAACCTTTGCCACCATGTTCTTGGCATAAATATACCCTTGGTGGTATTGTTCTACGACAGCATCTCTCAGCTCTTTGGATCTTTTGTATTCTTCAATTATGCTATGTCGACTGGCTTCTATGAGGGTCTCGGCCTTAGTCTTTAGCCGTTGGTTTTATTCTTCAAGGAAATTGTTCATGATGGCTGAGATCAGAAGGGCATCGTTCTTCTCGTTGACCTCTACAGTCAACTTGACGATTTGTTGCTGGAGTTCTTAGTTCTATTTTTGGAGCTCCTCTAACTTATTCGTGCATTCGGTGCCTTCTTCAAGGAGACTGGTTCTTTCCTTAGTGATGTCAGCTAGTTTTTCCTCTAGGCTTTAGTTTTCGGCTTTCTGTTTGGCTTGTTAAATTTGGAGGGCTTTGATGAAGGTATCGTTGACTTCAGATTATACTTAGAGTGCGATGTGCATGTCATAAAGATTGGTATGTTCTTAATGAAGACAGTTGTGGTCAGTTTGAAGATGGTGGAGTTCGGCTTGGACCTAAGCGATGGTATCGGATTGGTCATTGCTCTTGTTCTGAAGGCTCAGAAGGAGGCTAAAACCTCCAAGTGCCTGATCAAAATGAGCATATGTCAGTTTCAAGAGCTTTTTATAAAGAGAAAAAATTGATTTTATGAAATGTTAAAGTTATATACCTATCCGAAATGAAGGTTGGTCATCGTCAGCAGGGCGCTGAGGTCTGTGGTGTTGTAGTGGGATTCATCAGCAAGGAGGTTGAAAAAGCTGTAGAGTTCTTTAGTTATAAAGGTGAAGGTTCGGTTGGAAAGAAGGAAAGTTGTGAAAAGAGTAACATGGATTATGGGGAAGGGGTTTGGTCTATAGGAAGAAGAAGGTTATGGGTCTATTGTAGTGGTTCGGGGTTCAGAAGTTGAGGTGTTGAGATCAGGGTTAGAAAAGGAAGCATGTTTAGGGGAGGAGTGCAAATTGGTTTGATCTAGGGAAGGTTCTGAATCGATGTGGATAACAGATGGAGGTTGTGAAGGGGGTGACTAGTGTTCAAGATGGGGAGATGTATCTCTATCATCAAGAATAGGGGAAGGGGATGATGGGAGTGAAGGAGGTGGGGGTCAAATGAATGATATGGGCCCAACGAAAATGGGTTTGGGAGTGTTCTTAGGTACGTCTGAAGCCTTGGTTAGTATTTGGCATTTTTTTCTTTCAAAATAGTTACTTTTCAAAGATGGTTAGCTCAAGGGCATTTTTGTCAGGAACGGTGGTGGGGTTGGCAGTAGAAGGGTTGAGTTCAAATGTGAATATTAGGGTCTTGATGTTGGAAGAAGGTTGGAATGGGGTCTCGAATGATCCAAGGATGGCTGGGGGTAAATTTAGTGATTGGTTTGGGTTTGATGACGCTAGGTTGGGTCTTGCAGACTATTACTGGTACAAAAAAGGAAGGAAAAAAAAAGAAGGGGAAGGAAATTAGAATAATTAAAGATAAATTTAAGGGAAATATAGAGGTAAGAGGTCGAGGACTTTCATCCATGATCATGAAGCCACTACAGGTTTAATAGTAAGCTTAGATCTCATGGTTCGGTCAGGATAGCATTGCAGAAGCGTTCAAATTAGTCCTTTCTATCGTCGATAAAGGGGTTGATGACTGGCTTCTCAGGGTTAGTCCAAGATTAAAGGAGATAGGTGTCTAGGCTGAATACATAGAACTAGTTGCTGTGCTATCCCTTGTTGCTGGAAGGGGTTGCATCAAGGCTCTTTAGTTTGGAAGGTGGTTAAGAGGTCTAAAGTTGTGTTCTTTTTTCTTTATCAGGGTGAAGATTTGGAAGAAGTAGTCAAGTGCTGGTCTGATGTCGAACTGCTTGCAAGCGACAATGTAGCAGACCAGGTGGATGTATGAGTGTGGGACCAGCTGTGAAAGGCAATCCTGATGAAGTTAAGAAAGTCAAAGATGAAGGGGGATGGGGAATTTGACCCCATTTCTAAGCACTTGGGTCGGTACTGCTAGGAAGGTGTTGTTGGGTTATCAATACATCTTCTCATTGGCATTGGGGGCTTTTTGGGTATATGAATTGGAACTCAGATTTGTAGCCTTCTACAAATTCATTATTAACAATAGATTAGGTGTTAGCATAGGAGTAAGTTATGGTGCTTTCAAACATTTTTTTGACTTCAGTTTCTTTTTGTTTAATTTTATAGATAGGTGGGTTAGTGGTGGTGACGGTGGAGATGGAAGGGTTAGTGGTGGCGATGGTGGAAGTGGAAAAGTTGGTGGCTGCAGAGGAGGAAGCGGGGTTGGATGCCATAAGAGATGGGCTGGAGATGAACAATTCTTTGAAAATTTAGGGAAAAGGATTTTTAGTGAAGGGGAATGGATTTTGGGGGTTGATCTAAAGAATCGATGAGGTATTACTGGATTTTTCTTGCCGAATTGTTATGGTAACAAAATAAAGGGTCGGACGGGTGTTTGATTTACAGTGAAGAGAGAGAAATCAAGGGTTGGAGTAGTTTGGAGAAGATAAAGTGACCGACTATGTTTGAATTTTGGGTTTTTAATGATTGGCGCGGTACTCAAGGCAGTTAACTTTTAATTGGTGTACGTGCAAGCATTGCTAGTTATAAATTAGCAGTTAGAATAATATTTGGGTCTTGGATTTATCTATTTTTTCTGTTACTCTCCTATTTTAAGTTCTTAAAAATAAAAGAGTGGGGGCCCATGTTGGGATATAATTATTTGGGCCCGAATATGGTGCAGCCCATTTTATTTTTAATTCGGGTTTGGTGTTGTTTATTTTTATTGGACTGGATCATGACTTGGTCGGCCCACTTACACACAATTTTAAATAGTTTGGGATAGCCGATGTCCATATCACACTTGGATTCTGTTTCCTTATTCAAGTAGAGTACGTTGGTTTAATTAAGGTTTTAATTATTCATTAAATGGAGTTATAAGGTAATTTGAAATTGGACATTTTATTCCTAATTGGACTCTAAGGATCCTAACATCTACATAAGCAGCCATTAGCCAACAATTACGGTACACATAATATCTTATCCACAAAATTTTATTTATTTCAATATTATTTTGGTTCTCCATTCGAAACGCTTTTAGCGTGTACTTACTCTCACACCGGAGCATCCTTGGGCGGCCCAAGTCATCGCTAGTTTTGAAGGTGTTTAATGGTTCTTCTTAAGTTCAAGTGTTTGTGCTTTTGGTGGTTTTCAACGGGCTCACAAAATAGGCGATAACATGTGGCTTGTTTCCACCATCAAGTTTAGAACTCGTTTTGATAAGTGTCATTGATCTACCCAAATTATAAATCTAGTTCAAATGAGAACACAACTCTAATACCATTTGTTATTTCCAATGGCATAAAAGAGATCTAGAAGTGGGTTTGAATAGATTCTTTTAAATTTTCTTTTTAAATATTAAGTTACAAATTGATTAAACATGTTAATTTAACTTAATTAGCACAATAAAATAAGTTTATAAAACTCCTTCAATGATTAAAAGAAAACTCAAAACTCTGAATTTATTGAAGTTATGGAAATTAGTCATAGAGATAAATCATAAAGTAACATAAAAGTAATATACAGAAATGTAAAAGTAATAAAGTATGAACATAAAAATTTTAAGAGGTTCGAAGTACAAAAGTCTCCTAAGGATGAGGTTATTACACAAACCAAGACTACTAAAAGCTATTACAACTTAAATACAAAGAATCTTTTAAGTCACAAAGACTTGGTACAAATAGATACTTAGATCTAATCACAAAGAATGAGTTATTATTTGAGGTGCTACTAATATACTTTAAGCATGTCTTTAAAAGTATTAGCAACAGGCTAACAATCTTTGGATTGTAAGGTGGACCACTTAGAACACTTAAGCTTTTAAATGATGAATTCTTTAGGAATAGTAGTTTTTAGTGTTATTGTGGCAATCCTTTTATAATCTCTCTCTGGGATTTATCTATTGGATTGTTACTCGTTGCTCTAAATGGCCTGGGATACTTGTCAAATGATTATTCTTTTGACTTTAAAATCTTGTCTGCTGGACCACAAAATATCACTTTCAATAATACTGAGTTGTGTATAATAGGAAACGCGTGTTATTGTCCTTGCACGGATAGATGTTGTAAAAATTGTATTGTCTTTCCATCTTTATCGTTATTTCATTTTGAAACTCATCTTTGAAATGTGTGGGTTTAAGTTTATATGACCTCTGTCATAAACCTACCACTTGTCTTGTCAATCTTCTGTACTCTATGAGTTTGGTCATTCTAGACTTTAATGTAGAAAGTTAGAGTTAGACGTCAAATCATTGACTGACTTTACTCAACAATGTCTGCTTTATAATTTTCAATGGCTCTATGATATGGCTGTACAATCTAATGCTTCACTCAACGATTACACAAACGCTTTCTTAACTTTGCGATCTTAGAGTGACTTCAATTGTTACTTAGTAAAAATTAGCCTTTACTAAATAAAATGTCAATTTGATTAGACAACTTCAGCTATTACAAGGATTAAAAAGTTATACCCTACGATTTTGGATCTATCTAAAAAAAATAGATCCGTAACTAAGTCCTTTTGCATAGAAAACTTATAAAAACTTTACAAAACTTACTGAGTTTTACAAATATATACTAATACATTGTCATCATCAAATCAAATAAGGGAGCACACAAATGTATGTACTAACAAATCTGAAATGAGGGTTGAATAGATTATTACCTTTTAAAAAAATATCGCTAGCCTTTTTAAAATTTAATTTACTTAATTGTTGTGTGATAATTAAATAATGCAAGTTAAATAAATAGACACAAATTTAATCACAAAGTGCATAGAAATTTAGCTAGTTCACAACATACAATTCGGATATGTTGTTACATCAAGTCCCAAGCTCCTCTTCAAGATTTGAGATTATACTGCTATCAGTAATAAAATTTGCTCCTTCTACAGGTGGAGAAACCTTTACAAAGTTTTCAACTTAACTTTAAAAAAATGTCTTACAACTACTTCTCTTAGACAGTAATTTTCTCAAACGTAGTTGTATATGTTATCTTGAGTTTAGTTCTATTCTATGATTTGGTCTTGAAAGAATAGTCTTTCCTATCGACGCTGGGATTTTTTGCTTTTTAAAATCATGGAGGCCGGCCTTTAAATCAAATTTTCAAAACCCATTGGCATAGGTCGGCTTTTTTTCAAAAACACCCCACACTATTCATAATTTTAAAAAGCAAAAAATCCCGACATCGATATCTCCCTTACCTCACAAGTATGCTAGAGACCAAATTACATCACAAGTACATTAGAGACCCAACTACACACTACTATCTTTACAAATCTAGTGTCGGTCTTTGAATCACTCGTCTTTTTTATAGACATACTTCTCACATAAGCTGATACATATATTTTATATCAAATATAAAATTTTAAATAACTTTTATATTGAGTGCTTAAAAACTATATATATAAGATCAGATAAATATATAAAAGTTTATATAACTTTTATATATGACAGGTCAATAATAATCTAGAATATGGGGTGAATAGATTATTACCAATTTTAAATTTTTCTAGGCCTTTTTAAAATTGTTAATTACTATGTGATAATTGAATATACGGAAGTAACTAAAAAGATAAAAGAAATTTCACACAGTACACATAGGTTTAGCTAGTTCACAATATACACCCTAGGTATATTGCTACGTTTAGTGCCAAACTTCTCTTTAAGACTTAGGACCATATTACTATCAGTAATAAATATTCCTTCTATAAGCAAAGAAATCTTTACAAAGTTTTTCAAAGACAAACTAGTAACTCATCCTACAACTAATTTTCTTGGACAGTAGGTCTCTGTTGCTTCTCAAATATAGTTGTACTTGGTCCATGAGTTTAGTTCTATTTTATAACGTAGTCTTGAAACAAGAGGTACGTCATTTAGCCACAAGTATGTAAGAGACCTAACTGTCATTTGACCTCTCTACGACTCTGATTTTGGTCTTAGGATCATATTTTTTTCCACAGATATATAAAATAAACTAACTCACACCAAATACCTTTTTGTAAAAATATTTTTAAAATATGCTTCTTCACATAAATAGATATATATAATTCAATGCAGTCTTATAAAAATTCAATAAATTTTATAAGTATGATTTGTTATTCCCAAAGGCGCAAAGAGATCTAGAAGAATGGTTGAATAAATCCTTTAAAATTTTTGGATTAAAGAATGATTACCCAATTAATTAAATAAATAACTTATTTCAGTTATGCACAATGAATAATATATGTTGGAAATCCCTTCAAAGATCAAATAAAAAGTCATAGTTCTAAATTTAATGTGCTTGTGGAAGAAGTCTCAGTTGATATAGCAGTTATCGCAGTCAGTATTGTAGTTAAGGAAAGTAATAAGGAGAGACAAAATTTTAAGAGGTTTAGAGCCTAAAATATTCATAGTCCTCTCTTCCACCGGGATAAGCAGTGATGATCCATTAAGAATATGGTTACAAAAACCAAAGGTTCGCTAAGAACCAGTTACAAGGGTCTGAATCACTTAGAAACAGAGAAGACACTAAGTCTTCAAAAATTCGCTAAGACTTTGTCTCACCAAAATGATTGATTCACTAAGAATCAATGTAAGTCATTAAGACTTGCCTAACAATGATCACTAAGATTAGAATGGTATGTATAGAAGTTGTTTGAGGTGCTGTTAAGTGGCTTGATAATATCTCTCTAAATGACATAGTAGTTGATCGATTTCTCTGAAAAATTTAGAGTAGCATTTGGATCTTAGGGTGGCTTTGAGCTCTCAGACTTTGTAGTTGAATGCCTGAATAGTTCGATCGATGGTTGTGAAGTTTGGAGCAGCAATCTCTTTACAGATTTTTCCTTGGAAAAATACCTGTTGGAAGTTACCGTTGTTTTCACTTGAGTAGAACATCTTCTGACTCTAGCCGCCTAAGTTTTTCAACTATGTCAGGCTACTATTTGTGTGATGTGGCAGACTATGTGTCTAAATTTTATCAAATATAGTCGTTTGCCTACAGTTGATTAGACACCTTCTTTTCGTCAACACACTTGAGTATGTAATGACCAAGATTTCCAAAGTATATTATAATGAGAAATTTATTAATGAAATAAAATTTTATTTGGGAAGTTGTTGTTGTGGTGAAGTAAATGTGTATGTGTGTGTGTATGTGTGTGTTTATGTTATATGATTTTTAGTAAATTAAAAATTGAGAGAATTAAATGAATAGTCAAGGAAGCTAATTAATTTAATTAGTTTGGACTAAATATGGAACAAAAAGAAAATCTAAAAGAATTTAAGAAACTAAATTGACTAATAGTTAATAATTAATTAGCTTGGTTACTAGCCTTGTGTGACATTATTTAATAGCCCAAGTATTATGTTTATTGGGAAAAAGTCCAAGAGAATGAATTAAGAGACCAATAGGAAATTAATTAAGCCCAAACATTGTAAGTAATTAAATTAAGTGCCTAGCCCAATTACTAAAATGGACAGAGAAATATTAGAAGTCCAAGCCTTCTAATTTAAATAAGTTACTTGCAAGCCTCCTAAATTAAATAAGCCCAAAATATTTAAGAGACCTCTTGCAAGTATGGAAATATTGTATGGTTCAATTTTTTAGTTAATAAAAGCATGTTATAAGCCCAAATAGCTAGCCCAAGACTTAACCCAAAGTTTAAATTGATGTAGGGGTCTACATGAATACTTGTGAGTATGTTTATATATATATATATATATATAAAAGGAAAAATATAGCAAAATTCGACAACCAAGGATAGTGGGGATATGTAGAGTCTTTTTTGAAGAATTAAAAAGCATTGCTAGTTTGTGTAAGAAGCATGCCTAACGAGGGTGCATAGGTGGTATAAATATATACTTACATATACTTATATGTATAGATTATACAAGACTTAAGAGATTCTATAAATACCTCCTCCCACTAATACTTGCAATCCTTTAATCATTTAGTATTTTACCAAGTCTTGTTGTAGAGAGAAGCTAGAGAGAAATACTTGTGAGAAGTAAGAAAAAAAATTGACAGAAAGTGGGAAGTAGAGAGAAAGAGAGAGGAGGTCATTTCGGATTCACCAAGGAGGAGAAGGGAGCAAGATCTAGCAAATTCTATAGCAAAAGGAAGAAGAAGAATCATCAATCAAAGAAAGTTTAAAAGTTTTCAAAACTCTAACTTAGCTCTTTTAGTTTAAACTTTTATTTTATGTTGTAAGCATGCTTGGTTATGGGAGTTGTTATGTGTTGAGGATCATGGTGAATCCAAAGATATAAGGATGGTTGTGATAGAGTTTTTATGGTCAATATGTGCTTCGAAGCATGAAAATGTAAGCTAGGTTGATGCATGTAAGAAATCATGGTTTTTGAAAGACCCTAACTCAAAACTAATTTTCAAACACTTATAATTCATTGTGATTTTAGTATTTTTGAGATCCGTAAGTAGTAGATGATAGATCTATGAGTTTTCTAACTAATCCAAGTGGAGCGAACGAAAAATATATTAATGGTGATTTTTCTATCAAAACAGTCCAACTGCAGAAATTTTGAAAACACTAATATGTCCGAAATTTGTATCCACTTTTTTGGTTAGTTAACTTGTACTAAAAATTAAACCCTTTCGAATTATGAAATTATACTGTGTAATAAAGTTCCCGTCCGAAAATGAACTCGATCCGACTTCGGATGAGTGAGTTATGGCTGATCAAAAATTTAGGTTTTAAAAATTAAAATTTATAAATATGGAGTTATATAACTCCAATGGGGCTTGAGGAAGCTACAGTTTAAATTTTATGATTTGTGGATAAAAAGTCGATTTATGAAAAATGTTACAGATTTGAGCATAAATAGCCTTTTTAAAAATGGTATTTAATGCTGAAAAATTAAGAAAAAAATATTTTATATGTGGAATGAAACTAACTAAGCATGTACATAAGGAAAAAAAATAATAAGGTATTTAAGTACTTTTAATAAATAAATTAAGCTAAAAAATTAAGAAAGTTAATTAAAGATAAATCGAAAAATTATATAAAAAAAAAATTGACGTATACGCAATAAAGATGGATAAACAAGACTAAGCAAGGGTAATATGGTTATTTTTTATATTAATATTATAATTATGATGTAATGTAATGATTACGAGAGTTATGGTTAAGGAATTTATTACCAACTTAAATTACAGTTATTTACCAACGACGTGTTGTAATAGTTAATAATTGAGTTATTTAAATAAATTCTTACGAAAATTATAGGTAACCTTTTGAGAGAAGGTAGTAACGTGTTTAAGGACGACTTACCAAGTCCAGACAAGTTCCTAAATTTACGCAAGTTTTAATATTGGGCAAGTTTTTCACATTATGTTCAAATTTCTATGTTTAAGCTAAATTACAAGTTTCTTAAATTGTGCAAGATTTTAGATTAAGAAAGTTATTGTTGTTCACATTGAACTTCGTTGAACTCCGAAGTAATTGATATTCTTATGTTGTTGAAAAAAGGATGTCATCTGTTCGGCTACTCTAGTTTGAAGTAATTTGAGATAGTTCTTATGTTATAAGCTTGGAGATATATGTGAGTCCTTGAACTCATACTATTATAGTAGGTTCGTGACTCATAATATTATGGTAGGTTGTTGACACATATCGTATGGTAAGTTTCTGATTTGTTCTTGTACTCATATTACTATGGCGAGTTTCTAAACTCATATTATTGTGGCGAGTTCCTGAACTCATAATGTATGGTAAGTCCTATGGACGAAGCGTTATTTCTAAATTATGCAAGTTCCCTAACTTGTTGCATATTCTTTATTTTGTAGTAAGTTCTCTCACTCTGACAAAAGTTCTAAATTTTATAATTGAAATGCTTCATGAAATTATTGAAGTTTACTTATTTTCGCATTTATGTGCTTTTGAAAGAAGTATTCGCACTCTTGTGCCTTTGCAAAAGAAATTGTTCAATTATTGAAATGTTAAAGTTTTTAAAGTTCTATTTATTATGAACTACTTGAGATATGAGTCGATATCATTTGTTTCGGCTAGACACCATTGAAATGATATGATTTATTGATTAAAAAAAATCATGAAATGTTATCCAAACCAAATTACTTTGGTGCGAACTCTGATGTTAAGGCTGAGATGAACAACCCTGATAAAAAAAAAGGGCATTTGAGAATGGATGTATGATTCCAATTTAGAACAGATGTTTAATTCCAATTTACATACAAACGCATGTGTCATCCAAACGTTTATATGTTGTACACAATATAAGGTACGATAGGCTGATCCCCTAGAGTATTAGCATAGGATGTTTACAGTCTTTATGATTATTAAATATTCTATTTATGGTTTGAGGTGGGAACACCTGTTAAACCTAGTGACGTTTTCAAGGTCTTGATGACACTCGATATATTCATGAAAGATGCTTGAGCTAAAGAAAGCTCTTTTATTTCAATTTATTCAATCTATTTCACAATTATTGTATCAATTGTTGAAGATTTCAAAAAATAATTATTCTATTTAAAATATTCTTGACATTTAACGTTTTATACTTGCTAAGCAAATTAATTGATCACTCTTGCTTATAATAACTGTTTCAGCTAAACCAGAGAAATCTGGAGGATCCAGTAAGGATAAGGGAAAAGGAAAAGCTAATGCGTAGAAGCTGTATATGCTTAAGAATTTTATTGAATTTTCATGATGTTAAGATTGTAAGCTTTGTAAGATTTAAGGTTAGCGTACCTGAGATAATGTAATATCTGAAGGGTAATTATTGTATTTACTTTATGTCATTAAGTTATAATTATATAGTTAGATATGTTGGATGGATTGTATCGTTAGCACCATGTCCGGTATTTGAGGACCCAAATTTGGGGGTGCCACAGAGTATATTCATGATGGAGTTATATTGAGGAATTTTTTGATCCGTTGCTTTACAGAAAGACCACTAACATGTCAAGAGTTACACTCTACGATCTGGTTGTCTAGGATCGTAGAGTCAATCCTAAGGTAATTCACTCTACGATTTCAGAGGCTCTGTAACTTGGCTCTACGTCTTGAGTCGCTCTACGATCTTGGAGTTCCTTCAAACAATCTGCGATCTAGTTGTCACTCTACGATCTTAGAGTTACTTAACTTTACTCTGTGATAGTGCCTATTCATTCTACTCGACGACTTTTCCTTAGCTCACTCTGTGATTTCAAAGTAACTTAGTCTTCTGCTCTACGATCTTTGGACTGTCTAGTCTATTACAAGTCCTAACTCTACGATTTGGATCAATTTAACAAATTTAATCCCTAAGTCCTTTTTAAATCAATTTTTATTTTTATGGACTGTATAATATTAGTTATTTTTCTTACAAATATACATTATGCCCACATCATCATTAAATCAAATAGATTAATCATCAATGCACTAATGTGATCTATACTTCTCAATAAGCAGATACAATAGCTCATAATATAAAAGTTAAAATAATTTTTATGAGTTTATACTTCTATTTAAGCATATTTGATCTTTAGTTCAAATTATAAAAGTTTAAATAACTTTTTATAAATAAATAATTTACTTCTATGTTAGGTAGATATGAATCTTAGTTCAAGTATGTAAAAGTTTGTTTAACTTTTGTTAGTCCTTAAAGCACCAAAAAAACATCTAAAAGGGGGTGAATAGATTTTATTTTTTTTAAATTAAGTTAAATTACCAATTAATTAAGCAAGTTAGTTAAATGATAATTAAGCACAGTGGAATATGTTTTTAAAACCCCTTCATAGATTAAAGAAAATGCTAAAGTTCTAAATTTAGTGTAATCATAGAGTTTAGCCACTAAAATATAGAGTGTAGAAACAGTTAAATTATAGAAATGAAAATAAAATAAAGTAAATGACATAAGAATTTTTAAGAGGTTTGAAGCATAAAAGTCTTCTAGCTCTCTCTTCTACTTCTCGAGTATGGTTGATCTACTAAGGATAGGGTGATTACACAAATCACAGCTCACAAAGAACTATACAAAGTTGATTCACAATGAATTTTCAAGTCGCACAAACCTAGAAAGCTAAGATCACTAAGAATATTGTGTTGTTTGAGCCGTTGATAAGTTGTAATAAGTTTATCCCTGAATGACTTAGCAGCAATTGTTTTTTTCTAGTGATCGCACTTGAACTTCTTGAGCATTTAAATGGAAAGAATTAGTAGTCGCTCAATATTGATGTAGCAATCATTTTATAGTAGTTCCTTAGAATTTGTCGGTTGAATTATTACCATTGTTTCAAATAGTCAGGGACACTTGTCAATGTTAAATTTCTTTGACTTTAAATATTTTTCTACTGGACTACAAGCTTTCATTTTCGCTTTTACTATGTTTGGTGCAACAGAAGACACATATCCTTGTTCTTGTATAACTAGTTGTTGAAAAAGTTGTGTTGTCTCCTTTTGTTCTTAACGTTGATTCATATTGGATAAGATCAACATTGAAAATATGAGTCGAGATCGCATGTCCATAAGCATTAACCTGTCACTACTTGTCAAACCTTTGTGCTCTACAAAACTGGCCATGTGTAACTTCAGTATACAATTGTAGAATTGGGCTTGATCATTTAGTTGCTCAACTAAACAATTTTCACTTTATACTTCTTAGTGGCTTCTGCGATATAAATGTACGTTTTAGCCTTCTACTAAACAATATTATAGTTCACTTAGTAGGCTTGACTGTCTTCTACTCTGCAATCTTAGAACTTGTTTAGCTTTACTCAATGAAAATGTACGAGGCTTCAAATATACTCCAGCTATACAAAATATATGATTATCCCTAATCATGGATCTACCTAACAAGTTAGATTCCTAACTATGTCCTTTGACACAGATAATCATAAAGACTTTACAAAATATACTTTTTTACAAATATATATTACTTATCCAATCATCTTTAATTTTAAATAGGACAACATAAGTGTAAGAAGTAATAATTTTTCTATATTTGATGATGACAAAATAAATAGTTTTCATCGACCATCAATTTTAAAATATAAGATAATGCATAAATTTAAACAAGCTTAATATACCGTGAGCAAGTGTATTATCTAGGCAAAAATTATGCATTTTATTGATAAATTTCAAAAGAGTTACAAAGTTTAAAAGAGAAATTACAAAGTATTACATATATTATTTCTCTATTCTATCTCCAGTAATCTCTGTTGTACTTTGGTCGCTTAGAAAGGTCTGCTCCTTGGAGGACTTTCTCTTTCATATGCAGTTCTTCTTTCGTAGAGTCCTCTTCCTTCGGCCTCTCTACGATTCATCTCTTCATCTGTTGCTCTTGGACCGAAGGGAGCTTGTATCTGAGACTCACCATCAATATGCACCCCCTAAAGATTTCTATTGTTATACCTAGGGTCATTAATTCTTGATAGTCTCGATCCAGTGGGTGTTACCCCACTAGACGATGGTTGAGTGCTAGATTGCTGAGGCAAAAGAATTGCAGCACCTGTTGGAGTTGAGGTAGAGGGCTGATGATTTTGCGCTTCTCTGTTGTCTCTCGTCCTCTTCTCTCCCATCTTTCGCAATCTTGATAGTAAGATTTCTAACAGCTATTACTAGCTCCCTTAGTTGTTCAGTAGCAAATTAATATAACTAAAATAAAAGACGAAAAATTGACACAAAAGTAATATAACTAAAATTGTAGACGCAAAAGAGGAAAAATTTTATTGTGACACGGTAAGCTAAAAATGACATCAGCAGTCATGGCGATTTTATAATATAGATAAATAAAAAATTATGTAGAAATCTACAAAGAATTTTATAATTTCAAAAACATATTTATAAATGCTTATTTATTAGTTTTAAAATAGTTAATTTAGCTAGAAAAAAGTCAAAATTAAAAAATTATTTTGGGATGGGGTTAGTAAAGAATCATGTATAATCACAAAATACTATGATCATACTATGACATAGTATTTATAAATGCATTTGTTGGGATAAATGACAAAATATTATGATCATGTTTGTTTGTAAGAATTATAATTTCGATACTGTATCCCATAGATTATAATCACAAGACTAATAATTTTAGGATTAAATAGTAATATTTTTATATTTGTTCTTTATACAATTATTTAAAGAATTAAATTTAAAAAAATATTATTTAGACTATTATACGCATTCTTACCGATAATAATATATTTAAAATTATAATTTAAACTCGTTTGAACATTAAAAAATGACAAACAATTCAAAATGTATTCATTATATTTAATATACTACAAAAAAAACAAAGGGGATAAAAAACAAAAGTACATGATATCATACACTAGGATTAAAACTAATACGCCAAACAAAAAGTGAGAAATAATTTTTTTATATTTAAATTCAATAAGTCAAATACTTGAACGGCTGAACAATGGTTGGAGTATTACCATGGTAGCAGTACTTCGAAATTGAATCGAAAAAGACAGCTCAAGGATATGCAAGTTACATTAGAAAAAGCAAAGCTTATTTTTGTTCATAAATTTTTAATCCCTCATGACAGGATTATAACACCTAATGTCCTAATTAGATATGATATTAAATAATCTTTCACTTTAAATTATTTTTTATTTATGAAAAAATAGTTCAAAGTCAAACTTTTAAAATAAATAAAGAAATTGAGATTAATAGTCTAATTCTAAATATTATCCTTATAAGCAAATATAGTCAAAGTCAGGGTCGGTCCTGAGAGGGTGCAGAAGGGGCGATCGCACAGGGCCCTCAAATTCGGAAGGCTCACAAATTGTATTTTATATATTAATGTCTGTTATTTTATATGTGAGAGAGGGTCCCTAATTTTTTTTTTGCACAGGACCCCCAATATAAATTGTGCTATTAGGATCGGCCCCGGTCAAAGTATTAACATGACTTACATATGTTGAGCCATGTTTTAAGGCATTATTTAAGCTAATTCCTTCTCATTTGTTGCCTCAAACATGCCTACATATAAGTAAATATTGGTCATTTTCAAATTGTCTTTTAAGTAAACTTCAGAACTGTTTGACTGCTTATAAATTTAATTACCAATAATTGAAGACACAATTAGAAATACTTTTTTGTAAAAATGCTTTAATAAAAAGTATTGAGTAGCGAGGTGGGTCCATGTGTCTGCAGAATTATAACACAATTAGAGACGATGCATGTAGATGAAGACAAGAAGGCCACCCCTCAGCCTCCCAAATCTATTGCTGGATTTTTGATGGGAAGACAACTGAACATTTCACTGAAATGTACGACATGGATTTAGATATTTGTCTAATTTCTTGTAGAACTATTAACATGGTGCATCTCACTGTATCTAGGGTCACATAGTATTAGGGTAATGTCAGGATCTTAATTATTTTTTTCTCAAATGATATAACATTATTATATTAGTTGAGTAATTCGTTATGTCATAAAATATTATTAATTTTATATAATATTATATCCCATTATTTGAGACAAAAAAAATGACAAATTAATACTAATTAGAACATTAGAACAATACGAGGGATTCGCCCTTACATCAAAATCAAGAACAACGGATTGAACGAGAAGTTTGAAAGTTATTTCAAGAATCCCATGAATGCGAAGGTTTGTTAACAATCCAGGCTACAATTCCAAGAATATCATAAATAGTACTCCCTATTTCTGCTCTTTTCACTTTGTATGTGTTTATTATTCTCTAAAATAAATTTAAGTGCACAAATTTTATGACATAAATATAAATACAAATTCTATCTCTATAACTAAAAATTAAAATTTTATACAAAAATTTATATCAAATTCTACTTTTTAATAATATAAATAAAATTTATATTTAAATTTATATTTTAAATTTATATTTATAGACTTGTCCTATTCTCAGGGTCACATTTGATTATTGACAAGAAGTTGTGTCTAGCAGTGGGTAACTTCAAACGTTTTAACAATTATAGGAATAATAATAATAATAATCATAATAATCTATTTTATAAAGGGTGAAAGGAGGTATGACGCCAGCCATGAAGTTGTGTCACAAATTTACTTTTACTTTTGTCTATAAGATTTTATAATATTATAATTTTATTTTATTTTAATTTATTCTTTAAAATTAATTAAAAAAATATTATATTTTTACACTAATTCGACACACAATACGTATATATGGGTCCCTGGTAATAGTAAGTCGAGAGAGTCAGAAAGAGACGCACTAAACGGAGATGGTGATGGTTGGAATCCGAGACCCGTAAGAATCTTAAATAAAAATTGTCTTCTTTCTCGATATATATAATCTTAGATAAGGATTGTCTTCTTTCCCAAAACATATAGCAGACCAAGTAGTGGGTAGGTACATATACTGTCAACCTGATCTGTACACGATTTTATTATGCAAATAAATTTTCCCTCTATATTCATATATTATTGGTAGTACTAGTACTCCGATCAAGTAATTTAATTTTAATTTTGTTGCCTACTGACAATAAATCTATTATTTATAATTTTTGTTATATAGAGTATTTAATGTGTTTGAAGTATTTAAAAGTGCTAATAAAAATACAAAATCAGATATTCTAGCTTATAATTAAATATTTAAATGATAAAATTGTTACCTATTCAAATTCAAGTGATTACAAAACACATTTAGTATTAACAAAATTGTCAAAACTAGGGCGTTTTGAATTGTTGTTATAATAATTGCAAATAAAAAAATTTGTTGTTATAATTAACTAAATGACATTCTCGTCTCTTTTATTCTTTCTTTTGTCCCGACAGAAATTTCCTAACCTTCAAAATTTGAGACTTGAGAAGGTTTTTAATTAATTTTAAAAAGACTCTCACCCAGATCTTTCCTAGTTTGGGGTTGAATCTTCAGTTCTATCTTCGATCATCTGAAAGTCATTTTATTTTATTTTGAGAGCTCTAATTCTCTTTATGTATAGAGTGATCTTCATACAAGGAAAAGATGATGGTGTAACGATATAAGAAAAAGATGATAGTGTAACAATACGGGTCAAATTTCGAGTCCAAATCAAACAATGCTCATCCAAACAAGGCCTTAAACTATTAGCATAATAGTATCTTTTTAGGTCATCTCAGTCCACTATAAACTCACCCAAAAAGTCATAATTTAAATAACTATGTTAATAATTCAATTCCTTAAATACAGACAAATTTAGGAATTATAAAAATTTTCGCTTAAATATTTAATGTCCTCATCATCTAAAGTCATTTTGGGATAATACCAGTTGTCAGACATTCTCGTCATCTCTAGCCAATGCGGGATAATACCAGTTGGGTTTTGTGTCTCTAGCTTTGGACCTCTCTCTATTATGGGATAATATTACCAGTCATCTTGTCCCCACCTTAGATAACCCGATTGGACGACCCAGTCCGAACTTTTAAGAGTCGGCTCTGTTAATTCCCAAAGGCACAAATGATCTAGAAATTGGGGGTTAAATAGATCTTTTTAAAAACTTTGTATTTTTAAGAAAATTTCGCAAGTAATAGATTAAGAAGATTTTTCTTTAAGTATATCGAAATATTCATTTGAGAAAATCCCTTCACAGATTTAGTGAATTTTTTAGTTCTAAGTTTAGCTGTTATAGCATAAGTCAATCACACACAGTTAATATATATTGCAGAAATGTAAGAACAAAAAAGTAAATAGACAAAGAAATTTTTAAGTGGTTCGGAGCACAAAAATCTCCTAGTCCACTCTTCTACACTACTAGTAGGAAATCCACTAAGGATATAGGTCAGTAGGACTAAGATAACTAAGACATGCTACAACAATGAATCATTAAGATTCCTTCAAGTTACTCAGGTTTGGCAGCTCTGGGGTCACTAAGACCAGATTACTAAAATCTCTTCAAGTCACATAGACTCGACAGTTCTGAGGGCACTAAGACCTTTATTCTCCAATGATGAAGTGATTTGAGAAGTGCTACTAAGTTGGCATTTAATTTCTTCTTTTTTGATAGAACTTAGCAGCTGAATGAGTAGTTCTTGAACGTAGAGTAGAGCTTTTAGAACTTGAATAGTAATTCGGCTTTTAGTCTTCTTTTCTCGTTATGTTGAATTGAATCTTGATGTTCTTTATAGAAGATCCTGAGACTTTCATGTTGATAAGTAGACATTACTCATTTAATGCTCTGATTCTTGAGCATCTTTGATTCTAATAGTAGAGGATTGTGTCAGCTTGCTTTCAATGTTGTCATCATATCAGTTTACTAAAACTGGTAATCTCGTGTCTGATGCTCCCTGAGTAAATAAACGTTAGACACATCCTTTTCTGACTTCAATTTTAAACTTGTTTTGACCAGTAGACTTCTTGAAGCACTTGCCCTTCAGATTTTCCAAATGTCAGTCCAATGTCAGAACTATTATACTTTACAATTTTGTCAATCGTAAGGTTCCTTAGATCCTTCAACTCTACGAAGTGTATTTCTCTTTATTTGCTCTACGATCAACTTTATGCTTGAACTCAAAGTTTTCTTTACGATCATTACTTTTCTCTACGAACTCAGAGTCAGCTTTACTATTTTCATTTGCCTTACGATTTCAGAGTTCACTTTACGATCTCGCTTTATGACAAATCAAACTCAGTGACAGATGTCAAGCTTTACGATTTCGGAGTAGATTCTACGAGGTTCTTTTGTCTTTGTGATCATTGATCCTAACATCTATACATACTTTAAATATTACAAGATCAACCTAACAAATTTGATATTTTTATTCTAAGTTCTTGTACATTAATTTCATCATAAAGGACTGTACAAAAGTTATTGGTTACAAATATACATTATCAACTAAATCATCGTCAAATCATTCAAATATATATTTACACTAACAATCTCCCTTTATTTAATGATGACGATACCAATAGTTTCAAGTATTCATCAATTCTACGATGCATAAGACTTGAAATTTGAATATGACCTAGATACAGTGAGTAACTGTATTTCTAGATTAAAAAAATGAATTTATTGATTGAACACATCAGTTTTATAGGAAAATATTTTTCACAAGAGTACCTCTAAATTATCATTATTTCACTTTCTATTTACTTGACCTCTTGCTTCTCGGTTTTCTTTCAGCTTTTCTTCTTCTTTCATAATTCTCTCTTGCTTCATGATCTCTTCTTTGAACTTCTTCAGCAGATGGTCTTGGACTAAGATTTAGCAGATAGATTTCCTTTTCTTCTTCTTCTCCTTTAATATAGACCCCTTGAGATAGTTCGTTTAAGAACATCGGGTCATTTGGAGGTCGTATACCTGAGAGTGATACTGTACTCAATGATTTAACTCGTGTTTGTCTTTGACTCAGGGGTATGGCAGCTTGAATAGGTGGAGGGAACTGAATTGATGATTGCTGAATTCTCTGTGATGCTCCTCACCTCCCCTTTGTACTCCTTGTATTCTCCTCTTTTTTGTCATCAACGAGAAAATCAAGTTGTTTATTGATATTATCCATGCCAGTAATAAGTTCCTACATTTGACCCCTTGAGGATGTTAGATCATCAGTGTGATCTTTCAAGAGTTTTTCAGCATCAACATCATTTTGATGTATAAGAGCCATAGTTGCATCTGTTTTCTGCAGGGATTAATCAGTTTGTGCCATCTGTTTGAGAATGTCTTGTTTGAAGCTGGTGAGAGAGATACTCATATCAACAAGCTTGTTGTTAATTACTTGAATAGATTTGTCATTGGAGTTCTGATATTCAAGAATAACATCTTTTTTAGCTTTAATCTTTTCAAAGAAGATTGTATCTCTTTTATGGATACTTTCAGCAATGGTTTGGAATATCCTTTTCATTTTTAAGCCAAATTCTTTTCCCATTACTGAAGGGACTTGTGATGTTGCATCAGTTATCTTGTTCAATTTCTGATGAAGCTCGAGAGAACTCTATTTAAAGTTTTAATTGATGTTCGTAGAGACTAGTGCCAACAAGTCAGCTACTTGATTCTTTAATGGAATCACAAATAAGCGCTCAAGAATTTGCTTTAGTAGTACTTCTGAATCATCCACATTTCTTTAAGAAACATTTGAGATGGCAAGAATAAGGTCAAAATACTCATTGTTCAAATAGGAGGGTATATCTACTTATGAGAGTGGAGTGAGTGTTATTTCTAGTTGAACATTATTAGATTCAATAATAAGATGAGGGGACTTAACGATTTGAGGAATGTTGAGAGATGGTAAGTTATGTGGTGAGTGTACACTCTCTGGAGAAGGTGAATCAGGAATGATTATTAGAGAACTAGTATTTTGTATATCAATCGAAGGGTTTTGAGACTCTTCAATAGGAGATTTATGAACTTGTGTGACATCAATAGAGTTTTAAGACTCTACGATCAGAGACTCATCTGATGAGGATGACGATTGCTTGACGTTTTCACTATAAAATGAAAAGAATGGGAAATGAGGATTAATATCAAATAATGAATAAGGCATAGTGGTTACCTTATTATATGAATATCCTAAGAAGAAGGGTTCATTGCAGATGTTCTTGGTGGCAAACTTCAGAACTCTTAGAAAATTTTAAGAGATTAATTTCAAGTTCAAAAATATAGAGAATGAAACTTTGATCTCCAATAGACACTACTTTCACCAAAGGCATAAAAGGTAGGAAGTAGAGTAATTGACTGCTATCAGTATCAAAGATAGTTGTTGTTCTATCTATCTCAACATTGTGGAAATAGTTGAAGAGTTCATTTGCAGTCATAGAAACTAGTCTCATTCGCCCAGCCCCAATCCCTATGAATGTGTTAGGATAGGTTATATTTGTATCTTTTTCAGCTTGAGGCACAATGCGCAATCTAATTAGTCTAGATGATGATGATGATGGTCCAGAGAGGGGTACTTGTGTATCTCTTTGTTACTCCCCCTCAAAATCTGGATCTTCTGGTTCAAAAATCACGCAGTTGAACTCTTGATTAATATCTTGAACGACAAATTTAATTTGAGTTAGCACAAGTGAATCTTCAGATGAGTTGGGCTACTTTTCTTCCATCTCTTTATTGATAGTTTATTGCTCCCCCTTAGAAATAGCCTTGGTTTTCTCTAGAATTTTCTTCTTCTTATTCTTCTTTTTGGTTGTCTTCTTTTCCACCATCTTTACCAATTTTCTTTGCATTTTTTTTGGCTCAGGATTTGGATCATTCTCATTCGTCTGCTCTTCATTTGCTATTGGCTCTGGTTCTTCTACCATCACAGTCGTTTCTTCAATAATTTACAAAGGCTTTGGCTCAGAAGCCTTCTCAATCTGTTGTTCTATGATCGTTAGCTCAGGTTTAAGAACATTCTCAACCACTTCTTTAATGTTTGTTGCAGTATCTTTGTTTTTCTTTATTTTTGTAGATCTGACTTTTTTGATTATCTTTCTTTCTTCCTTTGTCTTTTGGTCAGTTCTTTAAAAGTTGAATGTTCTGTTGCTGTAGTTCCCTTTTCTCCTAGCACTGTAGCTTCAAAAAAAAATTGTATTTTTTTTTCTATGGAAGTTGTGACAGGGGCTTCAACTGAGGTCCACCTTATCCTTTTTCCTCTCCATCTTGTCTTTTGTACAGATTGTAGTAAGGATTTTGCTTCGTCCTTCTTTATAGGAGAATCTGACTTATCTTGCTAATCCTCTGGGATTTCTTTTTCAACTCTCTTCTTCTTTAGTTTCTTCTAAGTTGGCTTCTCAACAGTTGAAGCCAATACTTCATCCATAATTGGAGTAATTGGCCCTTGAGGTACTTCTTCATCAATCTCAGCCATTTTCCTCTTTAATTTTATAGAGACAAGCTTATGAATTTCACTGACTGTTCTTTCACTTCCTTCTGACTACTTTGATCTGAGGTTTTCTATGGGGTTTCTCTTCTAGTTGTCAAATAACTTTGGAGTTATTTTCTGGTTGACATTAAGAACTTCACCTTCTTGATCTCCAATAAGCTTTTTCAGCCTTTTCTTCATAATGATACTTATAAACCGTCTGTAGAACATCTTGGATGCTGGAATACCTTTCCTTTTCTCAGCATCTCTTATCTATTTAGATATCTAATCTAACAATATTACTCCAAAATTGATCTTATTTTTCAGCATTGTTGTAGTCATAATCTTACACTGAAGTTCACTTACTGAATCATAAGTAGAATCCTAGCATAGGATGTATTTTCCAATTATGTCAACAAGAAACTCATACTCTTGAGGGAACTCTTTCTTCTTCATCCCCTTCAGTTGTGGGTTCTTTTTGTAACCCATTTTCTCCAGGCCATACTGCTTGTCAATTTCTTCTAAAGTTGTGATGCCTTCATTTGTGAATCCTAACTGATGATTCAACTGTACTTCATTGACTTGAAGCTTAATTTCCTTGACTCTGGTAGTAAGGGTGCCCTCAGCGTAGACAACATTTAAATAGAATTCCTCTACCAATTTGGTGTAGACTCTTGTGTTCGCATTCAGAATCTCTAGAAAGCTAGCATTATGTATCAAGGTGAGAACATCTCTGAATTTCTTCTCAGCGTCTCTAAATTTATCGAAACACAGTTAATTATCTGAAATTACTTGGTAGGTTACCATTTGTTATGAATTTTGACTGAAAAGGAGTGGAGGATGTTCCGAATTTGCACGATTTTGAAAACTAGGGCTCAAAAGTTTAAGAAATTGAATTTCAAATGGCAAAGAGAATAGTAAAGTTCGGATGAAAATTTTGAAGAGTTTTTATGTTCATTCCCTCTAATTTAACTGAGTGGGGCACGTGTTATGTTGAGATTGGTTGCACGCCGTATCACGTTTACTATTTACAGTTACAGTTGTAGTGTAGTAATTTCTTGTTTCTCACTCGCTTGATTTTCATTTGTTCTGTAAGCGTTGTAATTCATTGTCTTCTTATTCGGCAATTTGGTGAGCATCATAAAGTAAAATTTTCTGAGCTTTTTACTTTACAATTTTCTGCACTTTACGAATTCAGTTGTACTCTACGAACTCTGTCCTATTCTACGAACTTTGCTTTAGTTAACCAATTTACGGTCTTTTCCTATAAAGTTAGTACTTTCTAGAGCGTAATATTAAGAATGTAAATTCAACATTCCTAACTCATTAATAAGCTTATTAAATTTGGACTCGACTAGAGGTTTAGTGAATACATCAGTCAGTTAATTTTCAGTTGGAATGAAATATAATGATATATTTCTATTTTACGAATGATCTCTGATGAAATGATATCTGATGTCTATATGTTTAGTCTGATAATGCATGACAAGATTATGAGATATTGATACAGCACTGGTATTGTCACAAAATATGGGAATAAATTTGAATTCAAACCTATAATCAGCAAGCTGATTTTTCATCCATAAAATCTGAGTACAGTAACTTCCAACAGTAATATACTCAGCCTCTACAATTGATCTTGACACTGAGTGCTGCTTTTTGCTAAACCATGAAACAAGTCTGTTTCCCAATATTTGACATGTACCATTGGTGCTTTTCCTGTCTAATTTGCATTCTACAAAATTAGCATATGAATATCCTGTTAGTTCGGGGTATACGTTAGTCCCAAATGTGGAGTGCCCTTTAGATATCTGAAAATCTTGTTTACATCTAATAGATGTGATTCCTTAGGATTAGCTTGAAACCTAGCACAAATACTAGTAACAAACATAATATCTGGTCTACTAGCAATTAAGTACAAGAAAGATCCTATCATACCTCTGTATTGAGTTATATAAATACTTTTACCCTTCTCATCCCTGTCAAGCTTAGTTGTAGAAGCCATTGGAATTTTCATGGGAGAAGCTGATTACATGTCATATTTCTTTAATAAGTCATTAATGTACTTAACTTTGTTTATAAAGATTCCTTTATCAGTTTGTTTCACTTGAAGCCCAAGAAAAAAATTTAGCTCACCCATCATGCTCATTTCGAACTTGCTCTGCATTAGTTTGGCAAATATCTCACATAATTTTATGTCAGTAGATCCAAATATAATATCATTTACATAAATTTGTACTAACAATGTCTCGTCTTTATGTTTTTTGAGGAATAAGGTAGTGTTTACTGTACCTCTAGTAAAAAGAATTTCAATAAAAAAAATCAGTGAGTGTTTCATACCATGCTCTGGAGGTTGTTCAACATGCACCTCTTCCTGAAATTCACCATTGAGAAATGCACTCTTAACATCCATTTGAAATACTTTGAAACCTATGTAGGCAGCATATGCAAAAAATATTCTGATAGTTTCCAATTGGGCTATAGGAGCAAACTTTTCATCATAGTTGATTCCTTCCTCCTGAGAATATCCTTAGTACCAACCTTTTTTGTTTCTTGTGATCACCCCTTCTTCATCCATCTTGTTTCTGAATACCCATTTTGTGCCGATGATTGGATGATCTTTAGGTGTTGGAACCAATCTCCAAACTTTGTTTTTTTTCAAACTAATTCAATTCTTCTTGCGTAGCTTCAATCCAGCTTAAATCTTTTAAAGCTTCTTCAGTTTTCCTGGTTCCATTTGAAAAACAAAGCTTAGATATAAGCACTCATTCTGTGTTACGGACCTTGTCCTGATCTTCGCATTTGGATCTCCAATGATCAGATATTAGGTGTAATCTTTTGCCTATTTGTTTCTAGTAGGAACATTAGTCATTGTGTCTTCTTGTCTAAGTTCTTCAAGTTATGGATCATGTTGAATGTCCTCTGGAGCTGTAAGTTCTATGATCTCATGTTCAAGCATTATGATCGTTAGATCTGGCTCGTCAACATTAGATTATACAGTCGTAGGTTTCTTTACTACGATCAGTGTGTCCAGATCTACGAATTTATCAAATGATACATTCTTCTTTGGTTCGCCTAAGTCTTCTTCATTAAAGATAATATGGATTGAAACTTCAATGCTCAATGTTTTTATTGAACACTATGTAGGCTTTTCTTTCTATGGAGTATCCAATAAATATTCTTTCATCTGACTTTGGTTGGAACTTCGTTAGATACTTTTTTCCATTGCTGATAATATAATACGCACAGCCAAATACATGAAAATAATCAATGTTTGGCTTTCTTCCTTTTCATAACTCGTAAGACGTCATTTTTAAAGTAGAGTGAATTAAGGATCTGTTCTGAGTATAATAACTTGTATTGACTGCCTCAGCCCAAAAATATTTTGAAAGTCGGGTTGCTGCTAATAGAGTTCTTTCAGCTTCTATCAGTGTTATGTTCTTTGTTTCAGCTACTCCATTTTGGTGTGGAGTTTTTGGAAATGAGAAATTATGTTGAATACTATTATCTTCATAGAGATGCATCGAAATCTCTTCCATGATCACTCCTTATTGCTTTGATTTTCTCGCCCTTCTCATTCATAACCATCTTGAAGAATTTGATTAGTTGAGAACTGGTTTCATCCCTAGAGCTTAAGAAAAATACCCATGTGAATCTGAAGTAGTCATCTACTATCACTATTGAATATCTTTTTCCTCCAGTACTAGCAGTTGGGATAGGCCCAAAGAGATTCATATACAACAGTTACGGGGGCTTATCATTAGAGTTTGTGTGTGTGTGTGTGTAGGTCTTCTTATCAAGGACATTTGTGGAGGATAGTCATTATTAGTCTTTCTTCTTGATAGAAATTCTCCCTACTTCCATACTACTTTACATTTTTGTGGCTTCGTAGAGTGGAAGTCAACTCTACGTTTTAGGCGTGGTTGATTCGTAGAGTTAGATTTGTTTGACCTTATGATTCTTCGAAGCATAATCGTAGATCTTTGTCTACTCTGCGATTTTTTAAAACCTAAGCCAGTAAGTAACCTATTGTCCATAGGGACAATAATTTCGTCTATAGAGATTACATAATTAGGAACAATAAACTCAGTAATCTCTTTTGATTTCACAAACACTATATTCCTAGAAGCATCATTAAAGTTAGTCTCGAATGATTTTTCCATATTAAGAACTGAAGATGAATCTTCAAATCCCAATCCTAACCTAGCAATAATCAATCTCTGACTTACTAGCAATAAGTCCATAGTTGTAGAAGAACGATTCCACATTAACATTTTCTCTCCTTTATTTTAGAGATTAAAATTGACTCTCTGTATGCATTATGTTCAGTTATCTGTCTCAATATTTTATTCTCAGCCTCAAGATTTGAGAGAGAAGCAATGCTTTGTAGAGCTGTTTCCAGCTCGACTTGAACTTTCTCATTCTCCTCTTGAAGAAGAGAATGATCCTTTGATAGAACTCTGAACTATTTCATGTATTGATGTAGATCTGATGTAATATCATTCAAAACAGTTCTTAAATCATTGATATCAACATCAGGAAAGTTAAAATCGAATACTTCTTTGATGTCAACCTCTCTACGATCAGTAGTATTACTGGTTTCTGCTTCAATAGTCATTAAGCACATATTTACCACTTGAGTTCCTTCATCTTCACTAGATTCAGAGTCTGAATTATTTTCTGAATCACTCTGTGACTCTTCAGCTACAAGGCCCTTATCCCTTTTTTCTAAAACTTCGTGTAACTTTTGAATTCCTTCTTTGAAACAAGCTTTTTCTTTTCTTTCTTTAACTCATCTTGTAAAGGCTTTTAGCATTCTACAATATAGTGACCTGGCTTCTTACAGTTGTAGCACAGGTCTTTTTCTTATTCTCTACTACTATTGACTTTGTTGCTCTTGAAAAACCTTCTTGATCTGCTGTTGCTGCCCTTGCACATGAATTTTCTCAGTCTTCTGGCTAATAAGGCTATATCTTCATCACTATTTTCATCATTTCTTTCATTAGAGTCAACTTCAACTTGAGCTTTAGATGTAGTCTCTAATGCCTTTAGAGCAGCTCCTATGTCTTTCTTTTTTCCTTCTTGAATTGTTGTTGCCCTTTGATTTAGCTCTAGCTCATAAGTGAGAAGATTACCATAGAGCTTTTGCACAGTCATTTCGTACAAATTATTTAATTCTCGAATAGCAATAGTTTTTGCATCCCATTTAATGGGCAGTGCTCTCATGAACTTGATGTTGAGATCCTCATTTGGATAGGCCTTCCTATATACCTTGAGTGAGTTGAGTAGTACATTTAATCTTTCATAAGTCACTGTTATATTTTCTCTAGGTAAGTGAGAAAATATTTCATATTGCTAAGTCAGAAGAGATTATTTGCTCTCTCTGATTTCTTCTGTTCCTTCATACATAATCAACAGAGCTTCCTAGACTTCTTTAATTGTTGTGTAGTTAACCACATTTTGGAATAGCTCATCTTCCAAGGCCATAAATAAAATGTGTTTGGCTCTTTTATCCAACTGCACTTGCTTCTTGTCATTTTTCGTCCATTCATCTTTATGTTTGGTTATTGTCTTGTTCGGATCATCAATTAATAGCTATGTTGGAATGTATGGACCTTTCATTACAGCTTCAAATAACTCTTCATCTATTGCATCCATATAAGCCTGTATACGAACTTTCTAATTAGCATTTTTTTCTTTTTTGCAAAAATGATGCTTATTTTCACCACCAAGTTTAGAAATATGTTTATTTTGTGCCATTGATCAACTCAAAGCGGTTAAGTTTATATTCAAGAGAACCTGCTCTGATACCACTTATTAAGTCCCAGAGGCACAAATGATCTAGAAGGGGGGTTGAATAGATCTTTTTAAAAACTTTGTATTTTTAAGAAAATTTCACAGATAATAAATTAAGCAGATTTTCTTTAAGCACAGCTGAATATTGATTTAAGAAAATCTCTTCTCAGATTTAGTGAATTTTTCAGTTCTAAGTTTACCTGTTGGAGCATAAGCCAATCACACATAGTTAATATATGTTGTAGAAATGTAAGAACATAAAAGTAAATGGACACATAAATTTTTAAGTAGTTTGAAGCACAAATATCTCATTGTCCACTCTTCTGCACTACTAGCAGAAAATCCACTAAGGATATAGGTCACTAAGACCTGCTACAACAATGAATCACTAAGATTCCTTCAAGTCACTCAGACTTGGCAGCTCTAGGATCGCTAAGACCAGATCACTAAGATCTCTTCAAGCCACTTAGACTCGGCAACTCTGATGTCACTCAAATCTTTAATCTCTAGTGATGAAGTGATTTAAGAAGTTCTACTAAGTTGACATTTAAGTTCTTCTTTTCTGATAGAACTTAACAGCTGAATGAGTAGTTCTTGATCGTAGAGTATGAAAGTAGTATGCCCTCAAGTCAATCACATTTGATGTGATAAGCATATACTTTGTAATCTTGTTCATTTATTAATAAAAGTATCAAGGCATTTCTTTATTCATGATTAATTACTTGAATTAATCAAATGGATAAACCCATAGTTTTCGAGCAATGCTTTTAGAACCATGATGAGGATCATGCTAATGAGATCTAAATTCAAGATAGCTCAAAACTAAAATTGTTCCTTATCGTTGGATCACTAAAAAGGGGATTAGTAGATCCGGATAGATTGGTACATACTATGTTTGCTCTTATGAAGAGACTGATTGATCTCATAATCATTTGTGTAGAGACACTAAAGCAAGTATGTAAGTGCTTATTAGAGAATAAGTTCACTGAACGTGACTCGCTCAAGGAACACCTAATGGAGTTTTACTTGTCTGTCAATAGGAGTTCCTTATGTGATAGTCGTACAAGTGATCCTTGGACTTGAGATCATCATAGTATCTTGTGTGTACTAAGTTATACTTTGACATATTCCTTAAGACCTATTGGTATATCAAAGGATATGCTTGGGTATAATAAGGTACACATGGAGATAGATGAATGATCAACAAAAGATCTACCACTTCCAGTAAAGGGAGAGAATGTCCTATGCGATTCAATAAGTGACAACTCAGAAATCTCTAGCCAGGGTTGAATGGAATTATAAAGGAGTTTCTAATTTACATTAACTAGAGTTGTGTATTTGTGAATTGAAATGCATATAATCAAATAAATAAGACTTGACAGAAATTCCGTGTCTTATATTTGATTGGGACATTGTATGGTAGAATGATTGAATTGTACGGTAACTATTTGCTGAAAGGTTCTTTTACGATCAAATGTTGAAATCTATATTATCTGGAAAGTCGACTAATCGCTAAGGGGGCTTACCCTTATTGTGGAATAATTATTTATTCCGAATTAAAGAGTTAATTCGTAATAAATAAATTAGAATTATTCTAATTTATTTATTATACAACCGGTTTAATATGGATAACCTAAAGGGTCACACCGCAAAAGAGTAATATTTATTTTAGAAGTGGATGGCATAATCGTAATAATAAATTAAGTATATTTAATTTATACTATGGTGATAGAATAAATTAAATAGCTTAATATTTATAATTTAGTATTTTAGAAATACTAATTATAAATTAATAAGAAGAGTCTTATTATTATTATTATTATTATTATTACTATTATTATTATTATTACTTGTATTATTATTTAAGTTCCTAAATGGTTTAGGAATTAATTAATAAGTAGTAGTATTATAGTAAATAATTAAATTCCTAAATAGTTTAGGAATTATAATTATAATAATTAATTAACTTACTAAATGGTTTAGTAATTAATTAATAAGAAGTACTCTCATTATTAAATAATTAGATTCCTAAATGGTTTATGAATTGTAATTAATTAATTTAGTTCTTAATTAAATTGGGAATTAAATTAAAACCCTAATCCTAAATAGTTTAGGAGGGTTGATTATATCTATAAATAAGAGGAGTCTTATCATAGATTAAGGTTACACACTCTTTCATTAGATGAAAGAGAGTACTCCATAATTCTCTACATCTAAGGAGTTAGAGAGAGAGAGAGAGAGAGAGAGAGAGAGAGAGAGAGAGAGAGAGAGAGAATTAGGGCTAACCACCCATGGTTTGGAGAAACCAAGATCCACTTCTTTAATTCATAGATCTCTTGGTGGATCACCTCTAGAGGCTTCGCACTTGGGGAGCTAACATTGATCCGTGGAATCTAATCGGTGAATTTGAAGAAGAACGTGAAGGATTAAAGGGAGATGAACTTGTACCCGTGGAAGCTTGGTTCTACAAAGGTATAAATTATTTTTATCCTTTCTCAATTAATAATAGTCGCATAAGAAAGATCCGGGTTATTGGTTTGTAAAAAATTTTAAAATCTGATTTTCTTGTTTCCGTTACGTTTATATAATTTGATTATATGTATGCCATATTTTTGCAAACCAACAGAGTAGATCTTTTAGAACTTAAGCAGTAATTCGGCTTTTAATCTTCTTTTCTCGTTATGTTGAATTGAATCTTGATGTTCTTTTATAGAAGATCTTGAGACTTTCCTGTTGATAAGTAGATGTTACTCATTTAATGCTCTGATTCCTAAGGATCTTTGATTCTAATAGCAGATAATTGTGTCAGCTTGCTTTCAACGTTGCCGTCACAACAGTTTACTAAAACTAGTAATCTCGTGTCTGATGCTCCCTGAGTAAATAAATGTTAGACACATCTTTTTCTGACTTCAATTTTAAACTTGTTTTGACTAGCAGACTTCTTGAAGCACTTGCCCTTTGGATTTTCCAAATGTCATTCCAATGTCAGAACTATTATACTTTACGATTTTGTCAATCCTAAGGTTCCTTAGATCCTTCAACTTTACAAAGTGTATTTTTCTTTGTTTACTCTACGACTAACTTTATGCTTGAACTTAGAGTTGTCTTTACGATCATTACTTTTCTCTACAAACTCAAAGTCAGCTTTACTATCTTCATTTGCCTTACGATTTCAGAGTTCACTTTACGATCTCACTTTATGACCAATCAAACTCAGCGATTGATGTCAACCTTTACGATTCCAAGTAGATTATATAAGGTTCTTTTGTCATTGTGATCATTGATCCTAACATCTATACATACTTTAAATTTTATATAATCATCCTAACAAATTTGATATTTCTATTTAAGTCCTTGTACATCAATTTCATCATTAAGGACTGTACAAAAGCTATTGGTTACAAATATACATTATCAATCAAATCATTTAAATATGTATTTGTACTAACAAACTCCGATACCATATATAACAACCCAGGTCAAATCCTAAGTCTGAATTGAATCAGGTTCATCCAAATAATTAAACTATTAATCCAATAGTATCTTTTGGATCATCTTAGCGCATCATAAACTTACCCAAAAGATCATGACTGAATATACTATTGTTATTAACTAATTCTTGTAAGTCCAGAGTTAACAATTGAAGGTGAGTTAGAGAGATAAAAAATCCATAGAGACTAGAATAAATTAAGAAAAGAGAGTTAAGGGGAAAAGAGGAGAGAATGACTCTGGCAATAGGCAGAATATTTCTCTCTATGTAGGGTAGACTGACTTGTCAAATATCAAATCATAATCCCTAATTATAATGAACAGGAGTCTAGGTCCACGTGGCACCCTCGAATCGTGCCACGTGATAGGTCATGTGTGTAATTAGTCGTCACGTACCTGAGTGGGTCAAATAATGTTGCCAATGTTATCCTCATCCGAGAGGGTCTTCACCCTCTCGATCGGCAATCCTATTCTCCTAACCACTAAGTCAGACTCTTAGACAGTTATCCCAGTATTACACCAAAGCATCCTAAAGCCCTCTATCGGGAACCTTAGGAGACACTTGAAGTCTTCATTTCCAATGCTAAGTCCTACTAGAGATTGCACACGTGGCATCATACGAGAGGTCCACATGCATAACACTTGAGAGGTCCACGTGACGGCCTCCAAGAGGTCCACGTGGCGGCCTCCAATAGGTTCACATGGCAGCCTCCGAAAGGTTCACAATGCAGCCTCCAAGAGGGCCATGTGGCTTATAGTGGAGAGCATATGTGTCGCCAAGTGTTCACGCATGTGAATCACGTGCCATACCTAAATGGGCTCACGGACCTATGCAACAAGTTCGAGCCCACATTTCTCTATATGCAAACAAATTCTTTTTATACATTTCGATGTGGGACTAATTATAAATGATGATTACAAATATGTTTAAATAAAATGCAGAATGCGACATGTTTATGATAATTGGTTTTCGATGATTTATTATTACTCTATTTAGATTATGAAAATTTATAACTTATTTTATTTTTGAATAAAGAAGGTACCCCTTAACTTTATTATATATTTAATTCAAATTTTTTGATTGAATTAATTTTTTCGATATTTTCTAGAGTTTGTAGATAAAATTAAATAAAAAATAAAAAAAGGTGGCATTCACATACATAGTATTCCCTTTTAAGTAATTGCTTTAAAGTCATCTATCTAACCATCTTAGGTTGTCCAACTACAAAGTCATAATTACTGCAAGCCAGAAAAACGTTAAACCATCCTTTTCAGTCAATTAAAAACTTCGAAAGTTAGTTACTTTCATGATTAAAGAAGGCGGGAATCAGAAATTCAGTGCTTTTGGTTATGTGTCCTTTTTAAATTGTTTTACCAATACCCATCTTAAGGATCGTTAATTTTTATTATGATTTAGTCTTTGAACCCTAATCAAGTACATTACAAGTAGAGGCCAAACTGTCTTTTCTTCTTCTTCTTTTGCATTTCTTTTTTGGGATTGTCTTTCCAATTTAGGCAAGAAATTTAAACAAACTTTGATTGATTGTATTTATATAAAGGATTGATATTTTCACCAAAAAAAATTAATATTTTGACAAAACTCTACGAATAATAAGTAGAGTCTATCTTCATGTGAGTCTTCTTACAAAAATATCAATTTTCTTATAAAAATATTAATTTCTTTTATATATATAATTGGTGGTTTTGGTAGGATGGGAAAGAACGCATGTCAAAATATGTGGCATATGTTGAGCCTTGTTTTAAGGCATCATTTAAGCATTTCCTTCTCATTTGTTACCTCAATCATGCCGATGTAATATATTTAAATTATACTGGCTCCGAAATATAAAATCAAAATTAACTTTTCATAGCTTATAAGAGATATTTTAAATTTTAAATTGTGGTGATTCAGTTTACTTTCTAAAATAATAAATATTATAATTAATAATATTTTTTATCTAATTTTTTTATAAATGTATTATATAAAATTAAAATAATTAATGTCGATCTTATATTTTAAAACGAAAGTAATATTACGTATGTGTTGTCTATTCCACATTTCGTGGACAATTGTTTTACTATATATGATTGAAACAAGATTTTTATATTGTATTATATAAAAATTATAGCATATAAATTGGAGTAAAAATTTATCCAACATATGATACGAAGGTATTCATAAAATAGAAGAAGGATGATATATTTATGAAATTATCATGTTTTAAATTGACTTAAAAAACAAAATGCCCGTTATATATAACTTCTTCTTTTTTTGAAAAGTAGCCCAGGACTTCCCCTGTCCCCCCGGCACTAGGAATGGCACCGGTGATGATCCAGTATTATCCCATCTCCTCTAATAAAGTTTGCATTGAAATAGCACCGCACCGACTTTGACTCAAAAAATTTCAATGCACCGCACTCCCAAAACATTTAAAATTACATAAAAACAACTTAAATGTAACTATTCTTGTTTTCAGAATGTAATCTAAATATTGAAAAAAATAATTAATTTTAGATTATTTGCTTAGATTTTGATGATGAATTCAAGTGATTTTTTTACAAAAAATAATAATATTCTATCCAAAAAAAAATTATTTTTCAGATTATTTCAAAATTACTTCTTTGAGCTCATCTATTTCACATTATTTTGCGATCAACAATTAATTAAATACCGATTGTTATCGTATATATTTAAGCAGTTAAATACATTTAAAGGATTACACTTATTATTATTATTATTATTATTATTATTATTATTATTATTTCAGCACTAATTTTGGGTTGATACTAATAAAGCTTCCTGATTATTACAACAATCACTCATAATCAATTATATATTTTGCAAAAATATTTTCAACAATTATTTTAAGCTGAAGTAAAACATGGTAGCTATTTTAGGCTTTTTAGCTATAGGCTTTGTTGAAATTTTGGTATATAGAGAGAGTGTTGTGTGATAAAAATAAATGAATTAAATATCTAAAGAATTTGAATTTTAAGTCAAACAAGATTGCAAAAGCAAAAAAAATCTTTTCGTAATTCTGCAGTTTTAACTTATCTCTCATTTTAAAATAAAGCCAAATTTTGAAATTAAAGCCAAAAAGTATTTCGGAATACCAAATTCCGTCGTGGGACTAGAAAGACCACAAAAGCTTTGGTGGTCTTTTAAAAATTATCTTCATATATAGATAAACTTCAAAACTTTGATAAAGTGTTTTTAAACTTAAATAACCCGATTGAAAGACGGGTAAACTTAGAAATGAGTTATCAAGTTTTTTTTTTTTCCCCTATAAAGTGTTACGTGTAATTTTATTATTAAATTAATTTATTGTTCTAGTTGTATGTATAAAATAAGATGTGAGTAGTTTGTTATATATTTTTTTGTCGATTTTTTGACAAATTACAAGTGAATGTATAAGAAAAAAGATCGTTGGGTACAAATTCTTTTATATGTTCGTATATTTTTATTATAAGATATCATAAATTTGCTATTTATATTTTTAGGGTTCTTTAATGAATTAAAAGTCACTGCACATATGTTTTTATATAGAACACTAATGTAGCCATATTGAGGTGGCTCTATTTGTGTGCATTAATATTACACAATTAGAAGCAATGCATGTAGACAGAGCCAAAAAGGCTACACTAAGCTTCCCAATCTAATGTTGGATTTTTGATGGTGAAGACTTCAAAATAGCAATACATTTGATTGAAATGTACAACACTACTTTATGTTTGAATAATTTCTTTTAGGGCTACTCATATGGTGCATGTCACTTTATTTAGGGCCATATGCTATTATTGCTTCTTCTTTTTCCCCCCAATAGTAATAGCATATAAGATTTAGTGGGCGAGAGAGTCGAGTTCTATGGATATCAGATTTTTATTTTATTTTTTAATATGGAATTCATATTACAATTCAAGCTTTACTCTCTTTTTTTTATTAGATCAAAAGGCAAAAGGGATTATTATTATAAAAATCCATAATACTAAAGAATTAGATCACGAATTGTTACAAACAACAACAAAAAAAATATGATATATCTTATGACATAAAAAAAATTAAGATTTTGTTGCGAGTATAAATATTCATGTATTTGTAGTCATTTACGTACATAAAACTACTTCTATTTTATATTATTCGATTATTGTTAATTTTTTAAAATCAATTTAAGAGATTTTTAAATTCAAAATTAACATAAATTCTTTTAATTTTAATTAATATAATAATGAATATTATAAATTATTTAAAAAGTATTACTTATGTAAATTTTATTGTTTCATAATTTTTAATAAGTCATTCTAATTTTGAGTTTAAAATTTTTTAAAATTAATTTTTAAAAATTAATAATAATCATATAATTTAAAAGGTATGGAGTATAATATTTTATTTGATTGCAATAAAAGTAGCAATATTTTATGCTAAGATACGAAAATAAATACAAAACATTACATCATAAACTTTGCTCAAGTTCTAGGGTAGGTGGCCTTCATTTTAAATCCCTATTAATAGTTATGAACTATATATTAACCAATAGATATATTGACCCCTCCAAAAGTACTTTTATTATTAAAAAAAACCTTGAAAAAATTATGAGCAATAATGATCAACTTAAATAACAGTTTGTCATAGTTAGATTGTCCCCTTCATAATTTGTTATTAAAAATAAAAAAAAATAAAAAAAAAATAAAAAGAAGGTCAGCCTCACTACATGGAGATGGTAGTAGTTATGATCTGAGACCCACAAAAATCTTAGATAAAGATCGTTTCTTTCTCATATACAGACCATCTATGGTCTTCGAGGTGGGTCTATCCGTACACCACAGTGTTGTCTAGAAGATTCTATTCTGCGAATAGATTTTCCGTCGGTCCATGTAGTATTGTTATTGTTAGAACCTTTATCCTATGATTTAATTTTTTTATTAGCAAAAATAACTTTTATTAAATTCTGAATAATACAAAATAGTACAAGATATTTTCATCTCCAGAGGAATCATTTCTAAAATTAAAATAAAATAAAAATTATGAATATATTTTTATATTTAAATTATAAAATTATTATTGATTTTTGTAATTTTAGTTTGAGATTTTTTAAAATTCAGTATTGATGTAATTTATTAACAATTATAAAAATAATAAATTCTATAATAAGTAATACTTTCAGATAATTTATAATACTCATCAGGCTAAAAATAAAAAAATAATGTCAATTTTTAGTATTAAAATTAAAAGTTCTGCCTCAAACAAAAGCGCTTTGAATCCAAATACCAAAGATAATTAATTTTAAACTTAAAAATATTTATAACCCAATACGTCTGGCAATATTTATCATTTTGTCCTCCCACGGTAGTACCAAACAATTATTAATTAAAACATATATATATATATATATATATATATATATATATATATATATATATATATATATATATATATATATATATATATAATGTCCTTGGTAAATTTGAATTCTCAAATTTGAGACATCATTCTGAGGTTTTAAAAAATAAAGCAATTTTAATAATTTGAATAATATGAAAATATTTACGAGTCATGACTCAAGAGTTGAGACCTTTAAACATTATCCATCACTATATTAACAAAACCTGTTTTTGGAGTTTCGCCTTCTGCGGCCGCCTAGTACAACTAATACTACAAATTACTAACAAATACAAGTTCTGTGATTCCGTCCGCCTAGTACAACTAATACTACAAATTACTAACAAATACAAGTTCTGTGATTCCATGCGAAGTACTAATGACATAAATGATAATTTATTAAATTAATAAATTAAAAATAATTAATTAAATTTTTAAAAAAATAAGTTTAGTTACTCTGTGACGACCCCAAATCCGGGTTCTTTAACCTCGGGTTTGGTTCTCACTGTACAATACTTAACCATAATGAAATACATAAATTGTATTCAACTTCGCGGAATAATACAAAAGGTTCCTTAATCAAAAGATTACAACTTCCCAAGGTCTATTACCTTAATCTTAAACATTACATATCTTAAGGGAAATACAAAAGATTTACAACAGTAATTACATAACAGTAAATTAAACTAGCATGCAATTACTTAAAACTAAGCATTCGCTTTCCCCTTGCCTTTGTCCGATTTAGAACTTTCGGGAATGCCTGAAATATAGTCATGATATAGCAAGAATGAGCAACTAAATGGCTCAGCAAGTTTATAAACAACAATCATACGATATATCATGATGAACGGAAATAACTTCAAGGTTTCAACAATAGCAATTGTGAAAGATAACAAGAATCAATGTTCAATAAAAGAAGGGATTGACTCTTTACTGCTGAGTGGTCTTTAAGGACCATAAACTGCTACTAAGGTAAAACAGACATACAATGTTTGACTCCTTGTTTAAAAATAACGGGACACTTAAGGGGATCAGTCATCTCATGTCCTATGTATATGCATCACATTTAGTTTTCTTGCGCGCTGTCGGGTCTCCGACAAATAAAAATCTCCTTTAACTAGGGTTGTTCTATCTCAGTCTTACTGTAAGGATCCGCACCAACCAATGGTTTGGGTAAGCTTTTATTATATTCAACTAAATGAATTTAACATGCATTTGTCTAGCCGAAACAATTAGCTTAGACGTTCTTAAACAGTTTGCAAAAGCACTATGTGCGAATACAATAATCAATAACGATGTGAAGTAATTTTCGATAATTAATTCACTCTAAGGTCTGTCAAATATCTTCGAGTGTAGATACTTGCTCAACAATAATTGAATTGCTCAAAGTAATTAAAGTTGAATAATAATTGCAACAATAAGTACAAGTTAAGGGTAGAAGACTTGCAATAAGAATTACAAGTTAAAGTTAGAAAACTTGTCTCGTGCGTCGTCTACTGCTTATCAAATTAATCTAACAATCCTTGAACGGACCTAACAATTAAATCAATTTGATCTTAAATTAGTATCATATACTTGTAAGTATAATGACCTTTATAAACCTTACGAACCACATAATTGATTAATTATGGGTAATTAAACACTTAGAAAATATTATCATTATTTGATAATATTTCAAACACAAAGAACTTATATTAATTGTTTAATATAGTTCAAAATAAATATCTAATATTATTAATCATTTAATAATATTTTATTGAGTATCTAATATTATTAACTATTTACTAATATTTTATTTATTAACTAATATTATTAATCCTTTAATAATATTTTATTAAGTAACTAATATTATTAATCATTTAATAATATTTTATTAATTATCTAATATTATTAATCATTTAATAATATTTTATTAAGTAACTAATATTATTAATCATTTAATAATATTTTATTAATTATCTAATATTATTAATCATTTAATAATATTTTATTAAGGATCTAATATTATTAATCATTTAATAATATTTTATTAATTATCTAATATTATTAATCATTTAATAATATTTTATTAATTATCTAATATTATAATCATTTAATAATATTTTATTAAGTATCTAATATTATTAATCATTTAATAATATTTTATTAATTATCTAATATTATTAATCATTAAATAATATTTTATTGACTTTATCATATTATTATACACATAATAATATTTTAATAATTTTCTAATATTATTATTTATTTAATAATATTTTATTACCTTTATTATATTATTATTTCAATAATAATATATATACACCTTTAAATCAATAAATCAATCATATATATATTTAAAAATATATTTATTAAGTCCAAAAATACTAAAATGATTTTTGGAACATTTTTCATTTTCTGACCCGAACCAGACCCGGCTCGACCCGGCCCAACCCGACCCGGTTCGGGTTTTTATTTATTTATTTATTTTCCCGAACAGTGCACTGCGCCGGGGCGCAGTGATTAACACTGCAGACGGCGCCCCGGAGCCGTACTCCAGTAGGTGCCATTTTTGTGATTTTTCTGGACAGTTTTGATACTTTGATTCAAACCTTGATTAAATGAAATCTACACATCCAAATAACACCAAATCAGTGTTGATGTGTTCCTAACTTAATGTTTTACAATATTTCATGGTTCGATCGTCTTTTTGAAAACGTTTCACACGAAATTTACGGATCGAACCACATAGGGTTGAAAAACGACATCCTTTTCGGTAAAAGCTATAACTTCTTTGTTATTCATTATTTTTGAAAACTTCAAAAAGGTTTTATCTTTAAAACTCATAGATCTAGCTTTCTAGCCATAAAAATCTAATTTTGGATTTGTACATTTCAAAATACAACATCAAACATAGCATGCATGGTTAGGGTTTACCGGTAAAATTGTGTTACACATATTTCTTTAACTTCTATGCATTTCTAACCTACCAAATCATGTTATAAACACATAGATCTATGAATATACATATATTACATAGTTACATACATCTAGACCAGCAAAATGAGTTTTGATCGGTTAAAAATAGATTTTAACCGATTAAAACGCATATAGGCTATAAAAACGAAATAAGAAAGGATTTGAGAACTTTTAAACCTTGAGGTTTTGTGTGCTCTCCTTCTCCTCCTTCCGAAATATGTGATGAGATTGTTGGACATCCACCAAGCTCAAGCTCTAGCTTTTTCTCTCAACACTTTGCTCTCTAGGAAATTCTCTAGAAATGAACTAACCAACCTAGAACAAGTGTGGAGTGTTTCTTTTATAGCCAACCACTAACACACCATTAACTCTCTAATTCATCTATGTTGGTCAAATTAAATGCTAAGTATGCTTACTATTTGATTGAATGACTTGGTGATTGACTCATGGAATGACTAGGGTTGTTGGCCAACTTTGATTTAGTGTAAAAGAGAAGCCATCTAGAAAATCAAGCAACATCAAGTGGGTCCCTCACAAAAATCAGCAAAATGGCTTTTCCAAGCCATTTTTCCTTTATTTTTAATGCAAAAATGTGCATATATACATATATATATATATATATATATATATATATATATATATATATATATATATTGACCAAAGTTTGACCCTTATTGGACTTCACATTGGGCTTGGGAATAACTTCTATTGGGCTCATTCAATTAAATTGTTTGGGCTCAATTTAAATAACACATTGGGCTTATTTTAAATAGTCTAGGTTACATTTAATTAAATCAAGCATTGAGCTTGTTTAATTAATTACATGGGCTAGTAATTAAATTAATTACATGCGCTACTAGGTTAATATCTTTAACCTAGTTTATCAACTCATTTGGATTTAAAATATAATCCAATTAGATTTGCTTTAATTAATTATACACTTTGCTTTAATTCTCTAAATAAATATACAAGCACATAAATACATTTATTTAATTATCTAATGCACAATTAATTAATGAGAAAAGTTTAAATTCATTGCTAAATATTTATTAAGTATATTTACAATGACTAATGAAATTCGTGGTCATTACATACTCAATTATTAGATATTCATTTAAATAATAAATATTTGAATTGTATATTATAAATTTCTTAGATCAATTATTTAGCTAAATATTTAAATATAGTATATATTTATTTAGTTATGATTATAAAAAATAATTATTTTAATTTTATTTAAGGTTGTAGTGAAATTCCATATTAGTATTTATATTGACAAAATTTGCTTGAAATTCTAATATGAATAGAAGTACAAAATTCAAGTTTTAATGAGTTTTGATTTAATTATAACAATTAGTTAATAATGAATTTACAATAACATTTAAACTAATTTTACAGTTATTATGTTCTAAATCACATATTATTAATATAATTATTCATGTGAATTGATAAAATTTCAAGTTTTAATGAATATAATTTAGTTAGGACATTAATTTAATAATGAAATTCATGATCGATATTAATATAATAGATCGCGAGATATGTTAAAAGATTTTTTCGATATCTTAATATTTTATTAAAATTATAATAATAGAATTATCCTATATAAATTTTTTTAAGATATGTTACAATACATAAAATTGAGATAAAAAAAATTATAATAAAACTGATTGAACCAAAAAATAATAATTTTAGAATAGTACTTATGCTAATGTAAATAGAAAGGACAAATTTATTTTATTTTAATATTTCAATCACGTGCTGATAAACATCATCATAGTTTGCCAAAATAATATACCCTTGCGAAGATACATATAATAATGTGTGATTGGTCTACATTATAAAAAGTATTATTGACTTTATTTGTGATATATATAAACTTCGTATATGACATAATATAATGTGTTATAACGTTTTAATTAATTATGTAAGACCCCGAATTTTATGAAATATAAAATTTATTTTTCTTCATATATATTTTCATGAAACAGTAAGTGTTTGAATTGATAAAGTTAAAAGTTAAGGATGTTATGTGTAAATTATATTATGTCGGACAATATTCTTTTGGTCGGGGAATATTCGTTCTGTCGGGAAATGTTCGTACGACGGCGCCGTACGAACCAATCATTGGTGGACCCCACAAAGGTGGACCCTACAATGAATAATTGTCGGATATAGAAAATGACATAAACAATTTTTAATTGGTCAATGGTACTATTACTTTTAATTGTTAAAATATCCAGTGGTAAAAGAATAGTAATATACGGTATTACAAGTAACATACGGTATTGTACAGTAGCACACGATATTGCACAGTAGCACACGGCATTGCACAATGTTTCGTATTATTGAACTGATAAATTGGTTATCGTACAATATTTGACTTTATTGTCACATCCACAATAATTCATATTATTAAATTGATAGTTGTCACGGTAGCATATACACAGTAATTCACATTATTGAATCAATAATTGTCATTACAAAGTAACGTATGCTTTCTTTTACATATTTTCTGCATTATTGTTATCTCTATTATGATGTCGATTAAACTGTTGTATTTCATTATTAATTGATTTGGTATTTAACTCAGAAAGCTAACTACACTGTATTTATAACAATTAGTCATAATAATGAATTAGTGTGAATTATTGTTGAATAATTGAATTGATAAAGTTATTTGTTTATAATATAAAGTTAGGTGATGTAAAATGAATGGTATAGATTAAAAATAATATAGAATTTAAAATGGATGATGTAGATTAAAAGATGATATTTAAATAAATGGTATACATTAAAGATAATATATAATTTGAAATGAATGGTGTAGTTTAAAGATGCTCTTTAAATGAATGGTTTAAATTAAAGAAATCTTAAAAGATGAAATGAATGGTATGGATTAAACATTATCTTGAAATGAATGGTTTGGATTAAATTAAGAAATTTTGGTTATGATAAGATTTTTGGCTATAAATAGATGACTTAACTTAAGAAAATTTTCATAACATTCTTACATACATTTCCTTCCACTCTCTAAATACTTCTTTGTGTAAGTTCTCTCTAAGTGTTCTTAAGTCATTCCTAGTTTTGAAATCTTTTGCATTCTTCTTTGAATTCCCGAGTGGAATTTTCTTATGTATAGTAACTCTTTCGAAAAATCATAGTAAATTCATTATTTGTCAGAATTTAATAAATTAAAAGCCCGTCTCTTCAGTTTTTCGTCCTCTACAACTTTGAAGGAGGAAGAAAAGTCATCTGAAGTCATCTTCATGCCTTAAAATACTAAAAACCGTAACCTATTCTGATTTTCGTCACTATTTTCAGTCTTAGTTTTGAAAATTCATAACTCATTCATATTAACTCCGAATTGAGTGATTCTTGAGTCTATGCCGTCTATCTTTCCGAGAGTAACATTATTTTAAAAACATAAAGAGATTTTAAAAACTCTAGAAGACTCAAAAATCAGATTCTTTACTGCTACAAACAAGGAAGGATTTGTTCGGCTATAAACTTGTTTCACAATATCAAGGTAAGGAATATCATTTTTTTCACACTCTTAAACTTACTATGGTAAGGAATATCATCTTCTTTCATCTTCTATTATTTAAACTTACTACGGTAAGGGATTATCATTATTTGATTCTCAAAAATAATATCGTTTCTTTCTTACTCATAAGATGTGCCATTTATTTTCATGTATTAAATTGTGGGAATAACATTACGGCGCGGATTATCGCCTGTTGGTGAATAACCTTTCGTATTTATTTTCATGTATTAAATTATGGGAATAACCTTACGGCGCGGATTATCGCCTGTTGGTGAATAACCTTTCGTATTCATTCATTATTAATCTCTGAGAATAACCTTACGGCGCGGATTATCGCCTGTTTGGTGAATAACTCTTTGTACTCAAATTCTATTAAATTGTGGGAATAACTTACGGCGCGGATTATCGCCTGTTGGTGAATAACCCTTTGTATTAATTTCCTTCACCTTTTGTTAATCAAACCTGCTACGGTAAGGGTTATTATTTTCTTTCATACTCCTAAATCGATATTTATTATGGAACTATTGCTTCTATAATTCCTGAAAATATTATATGTTCCATAATAAATGAACTTCATTATTTCAACTGAACCTTCCTATTTACGTGAACCTTTCTATTGAACTGTAACCGTTATTCTGAACTGTGGATCTTGAATATCATTTTTAAATTTCACTCCACATCATGTTTACAATTTGGACATTATTTGAATCTGCACAAAGTAAACTTCTGATACTTATTGTTTATCCTGTTTCTTCTGTTCATCATTTGTATCACTGTTATTTGTACTAATCATCAAGAATCAAGCTGTTGTGAATATCTGTGGCCGGGGGCACAGATGTGATATATTTGTTGAACAGATGATAGGTTAAAGGCGATATAATAGGTTAAAGGCGATACATCTGTTCGGTGTCTTTTATGGCACGTGGTGAATGTTCTCTTTGGCCCGTAGTGCAAAGATGAACTGTTGATTGGTATGATTATGACCAAAGGCTGAATCTGGTATAATCATGATCGTTGGTGCTATATTGAATATCTTTGGCCCGTAGTGCAAAGATGAACTGTTGATGTGCATGATTATGATCAGGAACTGTGAATTTATATTATCATGACTAATGGTATTTCAGATGATAAAAGTTGATGATGTTTTTACGAAAAAGAGAAGCGAGTGGACATTATAGTCTGCATTATTCTTCTAATAGATTGCTCATTCCGCTGCTATTATTGATCTGAACATTGTTTAAGAATTTAACTACAGTTTTTGATATAAACCTTGTAGTCTATTGTATTCTATCAAGAACTCAACTGTTGAAGGCTAATGATAATTTATTCGTCATTATCTTAGTCATGATATTCTTTACTGGGCTATTTGAGCTCACCCTTTCTTTTATTCCATTGTTTTTCAACAGGAGATGAGAACATAACTGAGTCTAGCAGGGGAATGGAGTGAGAGTCCGAGGGATAACTATCGTAGTCTTCACGTGTTGTAAAATAGTGTGGTAATAATAGTGAAGACTTAGTTGTGTATTATTATACACTGTATTGTTGAACGTTGTTCTACCTTGCAATAATTTTGTTGTAGTCTTTTGACAACTCAAGTTTGGGCTGTATGAGCCCAGATTTGGGGGCGTCACAGTTGGCATCAGAGCTTAGGGATATGGTCTTTAATGGAGATATGGGGTTAGAACTAGGAGGGGAGAGATGAATAAAATTAATCACTAGTGTGTCTTACCTAAATTAGATTTTATTATCTAACGAATCGATTTGAAGTAATAAGTCAGTTGGTTTAAACTAACAATTATTTTGTGACTAGAGTAAAGTATGGCATCTGGAAATCAGGAGGTTAACTACGGAGTAGCCGAAGCGAATGTAGAGGCCACAAACAATTCTTCTATAAACTCGGAGTTGAATCTTTTGCCTAAGGCAAAAATTATACGTGTTCTATCCAGTAAGGATGAAAGTGAAAGCTCTACTGCAGTCGTTCCAGATCCTTTCTTAGAAGCAATTAAAGGATGTAATGAACTTGCGGAAATCATTGCATTTAATTTGCTCACTAATTGGGAGAGTCATATCACCTGGTTATGTTCTATCACAAATGATCAGAATATATGGACGTTTCATATCAGTCTTTGGGATTTATGGTGTTCCAGCTATGATTTTCAAGATTATTTAAAAATGATGTTTCTATACTTTTGGGCATTACAATTTAGAGGAATTCAGGTTAAGTTAGTCGCTATCGTGGAAACTGCAGTCTATCGAAAATACTATTCTTATAGAAATCATTGGTACGTTATTACTGATGAAGTTGAGGAATCCGAGAAACAATTCGTTAAAGAATTATTTAGTGGTATTCCTATGGTTGAAATACGTGAAGATCCGAATGAAGTACTCGGGATTCGATTTGACGATAACAGTCAAGAACCGAATGAAGTGATAATCGGTAAGCTATTTATAAATTCTTGTGAAGTTTATGCCATGTTAGATACTTGTTCTACCCACCTATATGTGCTCAATGTTTAAATTTGACTTCGAAAAACTTAGACTTTGACTTATCAGTTGAAACCCCATTGGGAGAAATATCTATTACATCTACTGTCTATAAATCTTACCTAGTTCAAATCAACAACCTCACATTACTTGTTGACCTTATTTCTTTGGAGATGCATGAATTTGATGTGATTTTAGGAATTGATTGGTTGACTACCCATCATGCTAAAATTGATTGTTTTCATAAGATTATTAGTTTTCATATTCCTAATCAACCTGTCATGCAAATTCAAGCAACTAAACCATTGAAATCTATAACTGTTATTTCTAGCCATAAAGACATTCGTTTATTGAAAAACGGATGTCAAGCCTTTTTAGCTCATGTCACTGATTTGAACAAAAATACGTCAAACTTGAATGATATTCCCATTGTTAATGAGTTTCCTGACGTTTTTCCTGAAAAACTTCATGGCTTACCCCCAAACCGAGAAATTAAATTCTATATTGATCTTGAACTTGGTACCAAGCCCATTTCCAAATCCCCATACCGAATGGCTCCTATAGAACGCCAAGAGTTGAAAGTTTAATTATTAGATATTGGTATCATTCGTTCTAGTACAAAACTTATATCGAGCGAGGAATGCAAGAAGAGTTTTCAAGAACTCAAGAGGAAACTTGTTTCAGCTCCTGTTCTGACCATACCATCGGGATCGGGAGAATTCGTCATATATAGCGATGCTTCAGACAAAGGTCTAGGTTGTGTCCTTATGCAACATGGAAAGGTGAGAAAAATTATGAGAAAAATTACCCTACTCATGATCTAGAGTTGGCAGCAGTCGTTTTCGCGTTGAAAATCTGGAGACACTATTTGTACGGAGAAAAAGTGGATATCTATACGGATCATAAAAGTCTCAAGTATTTCTTCACCTAGAAGGAACTCAACATGCGACAACGACGTTGGCTTGTGCTATTGAAGGATTACGACCACACGATCTAATATCACCCGGGAAAGGCGAACGTTGTAGCTGACGCTTTGAGCAGAAGATCTTATACGAGTACAAGTGCACTGCTGACAAAACAGAAGCGTATTTTGTACGACTTGCAAAAGATGGGGATAGAGCTAAAAACACATATGACCCACTTGAAGATTGCGCACGTACGAGTAGAACCAGCTTTAATCGATAAAATTAAAGCTGCTCAAGCTACTGATCCAGAGTTGATGAATATGATGAAGAAAGTACAAGAAGGTGCTATTCCTGAGACAAGAATCGACGAGAAAGGAATACTTCGAGTTAACTCTCGACTCTGTGTTCCTAACGATCCTGAATTGAAGTATAAAATCATAATGGAGGCACACAACACGCCGTTTGCAATCCACCCAGGGAGTACCAAGATGTATCGAGATCTTCGACATACATTTTGGTGGAACAATATGAAAAGGGAGATTGCAGAATTTATCTCAAGGTGCCTAACTTGTCAACGTGTCAAGGCAGAGCATCAGGTACCTAAGGATCCATTACAACCACTTGAGGTTCCCGAATGGAAGTGGGAACACATCAATATGGATTTCGTGACGGGTCTTCCCAAAGTTTCTCAAGGCTTAGATGCAATTTGGGTCATCGTAGATAGATTGACCAAATCCGCTCATTTCTTGCTTATACGAGAAAACTTTTCACTTGAACGTCTTGCCGGTATGTACATAAATGACATCGTGAGATTGCATGGCATGCCAGTTTCCATAGTATCTGATCGAGATCCTAGATTCACTTCACGCTTTTGGATCAGTCTACAAAAAGCTATGGGCACTGAACTACGTTTTAGTTCTGCATACCATCCTCAAACGGACGGACAATCGGAAAGGACGATCCAGACCCTCGAAGATCTTTTGAGACTTTGTGTATTAGACTTCAAAGGAAGTTGGGATAAGTACTTGCCATTGGTGGAATTTTCTTACAACAACAGTTACCAAGCAAGCATAGGCATGACTCCATTCGAGGCTTTGTATGGAAGGAAGTGCCGCTCTCCAGTATGTTGGAATGAGGTAGGAGAAGCAAAATTGTTGGGACCCAAGTTGGTACGCTTGACAACAGAAAAGATCCAAATGATCCGACAACGAATACAGACCGCACAAGAACGACAAAAGAGTTATGCTGATCTTCATCGGAGAGACGAAAGTTTCAACGTCGGAGATCATATATTCTTACGTGTTTCTCCATGGAAAGGGGTTACGAGATTCGGAAAGAGAGGAAAGCTCAACCCTCGATTTATTGGCCCATTTGAAATCCTCGATCGAATAGGAACCGTAGCCTACAGACTAGCCCTACCACCAAGTATGTCTCGCATCCATAACGTTTTTCACATATCTATGTTACGTAAATATGTGAAGGACCCAAACCACGTCATTGAGTTAGAACCAGACGTTATAGCAGAAGATTTAACGTACGAGGAGGTACCTGTTAAGATCCTAGATAAGAAGGAGCAGATCCTACGCTCAAAGGTTATACCTCAAGTTAAGGTTTTATGGAGGAACCAAGATACTGAGGAAATGACTTGGGAGCTAGAATCTGAAATGAAATCTATGTATCCTTACCTCTTCGATATGCCAGGTACGTCAATTTCGGGGACGAAATTTCATAAGGAGGGGAGGTTGTAAGCCCCCGAATTTTATGAAATATAAAATTTATTTTTCTTCATATATATTTTCATGAAACAGTAAGTGGTTGAATTGATAAAGTTAAAAGTTAAGGATGTTATGTGTAAATTATATTATGTCGGACAATATTCTTTTGGTCGGGGAATATTCGTTCTGTCGGGAAATGTTCGTACGACGGCGCCGTACGAACCAATCATTGGTGGACCCCACAAAGGTGGACCCTACAAAGAATAATTGTCGGATATAGAAAATGACATAAACAATTTTTAATTGGTCAATGGTACTATTACTTTTAATTGTTAAAATATCCAGTGGTAAAAGAATAGTAATATACGGTATTACAAGTAACATACGGTATTGTACAGTAGCACACGATATTGCACAGTAGCACACGGCATTGCACAATGTTTCGTATTATTGAACTGATAAATTGGTTATCGTACAATATTTGACTTTATTGTCACATCCACAATAATTCATATTATTAAATTGATAGTTGTCACAGTAGCATATACACAGTAATTCACATTATTGAATCAATAATTGTCATTACAAAGTAACGTATGCTTTCTTTTACATACTTTCTGCATTATTGTTATCTCTATTATGATGTCGATTAAACTGTTGTATTTCATTATTAATTGATTTGGTATTTAACTCAGAAAGCTAACTACACTGTATTTATAACAATTAGTCATAATAATGAATTAGTGTGAATTATTGTTGAATAATTGAATTGATAAAGTTATTTGTTTATAATATAAAGTTAGGTGATGTAAAATGAATGGTATAGATTAAAAATAATATAGAATTTGAAATTGATGATGTAGATTAAAAGATGATATTTAAATGAATGGTATACATTAAAGATAATATATAATTTGAAATGAATGATGTAGTTTAAAGATGCTCTTTAAATGAATGGTTTAAATTAAAGAAATCTTAAAAGATGAAATGAATGGTATGGATTAAACATTATCTTGAAATGAATGGTTTGGATTAAATTAGGAAATTTTGGTTATGATAAGATTTTTGGCTATAAATAGATGACTTAACTTAAGAAAATTTTCATAACATTCTTACATACATTTCCTTCCACTATCTAAATACTTCTTTGTGTAAGTTCTCTCTAAGTGTTCTTAAGTCATTCCTAGTTTTGAAATCTTTTGCATTCTTCTTTGAATTCCCGAGTGGAATTTTCTTATGTACAGTAACTCTTTCGAAAAATCATAGTAAATTCATTATTTGTCAGAATTTAATAAATTAAAAGCCCGTCTCTTCAGTTTTTCGTCCTCTACAACTTTGAAGAAGGAAGAAAAGTCATCTGAAGTCATCTTCATGCCTTAAAATACTAAAAACCGTAACCTATTCTGATTTTCATCACTATTTTCAGTCTTAGTTTTGAAAATTCATAACTCATTCATATTAACTCCGAATTGAGTGATTCTTGAGTCTATGCCGTCTATCTTTCCGAGAGTAACATTATTTTAAAAACATAAAGAGATTTTAAAAACTCTAGAAGACTCAAAAATCAGATTCTTTACTGCTACAAACAAGGAAGGATTTGTTCGGCTATAAACTTGTTTCACTATATCAAGGTAAGGAATATCATTTTTTTCACACTCTTAAACTTACTATGGTAAGGAACATCATCTTCTTTCATCTTCTATTATTTAAACTTACTACGGTAAGGGATTATCATTATTTGATTCTCAAAAATAATATCGTTTATTTCTTACTCATAAGATGTGCCATTTATTTCCATGTATTAAATTGTGGGAATAACATTACGGCGTGGATTATCGCCTGTTGGTGAATAACCTTTCGTATTTATTTTCATGTATTAAATTATGGGAATAACCTTACGGCGCGGATTATCGCCTGTTGGTAACCTTTCGTATTCATTCATTATTAATCTCTGAGAATAACCTTACGGCGCGGATTATCGCCTGTTTGGTGAATAACTCTTTGTACTCAAATTCTATTAAATTGTGGGAATAACTTACGGCGCGGATTATCGCATGTTGGTGAATAACCCTTTGTATTAATTTCCTTCACCTTTTGTTAATCAAACCTGCTACGGTAAGGGTTATTATTTTCTTTCATACTCCTAAATCGATATTTATTATGGAACTATTGCTTCTATAATTCCTGAAAATATTATATGTTCCATAATAAATGAACTTCATTATTTCAACTGAACCTTCCTATTTACGTGAACCTTTCTATTGAACTGTAACCGTTATTCTGAACTGTGGATCTTGAATATCATTTTTAAATTTCACTCCACATCATGTTTACAATTTGGACATTATTTGAATCTGCACAAAGTAAACTTCTGATACTTATTGTTTATCCTGTTTCTTCTGTTCATCATTTGTATCACTGTTATTTGTACTAATCATCAAGAATCAAGCTGTTGTGAATATCTGTGGCCGGGGGCACAGATGTGATATATTTGTTGAACAGATGATAGGTTAAAGGCGATATAATAGGTTAAAGGCGATACATCTGTTCGGTGTCTTTTATGGCACGTGGTGAATGTTCTCTTTGGCCCGTAGTGCAAAGATGAACTGTTGATTGGTATGATTATGACCAAAGGCTGAATCTGGTATAATCATGATCGTTGGTGCTATATTGAATATCTTTGGCCCGTAGTGCAAAGATGAACTGTTGATGTGCATGATTATGATCAGGAACTGTGAATTTATATTATCATGACTAATGGTATTTCAGATGATAAAAGTTGATGATGTTTTTACGAAAAAGAGAAGCGAGTGGACATTATAGTCTGCATTATTCTTCTAATAGATTGCTCATTCCGCTGCTATTATTGATCTGAGCATTGTTTAAGAATTTAACTACAGTTTTTGATATAAACCTTGTAGTCTATTGTATTCTATCAAGAACTCAACTGTTGAAGGCTAATGATAATTTATTCGTCATTATCTTAGTCATGATATTCTTTACTGGGTTATTTGAGCCCACCCTTTCTTTTGTTCCATTGTTTTTCAACAGGAGATGAGAACATAGCTTGGTCTAGCAGGGGAATGGAGTGAGAGTCCGAGGGATAGCTATCGTAGTCTTCACGTGTTGTAAAATAGTGTGTTAATAATAGTGAAGACTTAGTTGTGTATTACTATACACTGTATTGTTGAACGTTGTTCTACCTTGTAATAATTTTGTTGTAGTCTTTTGACAACTCAAGTTTGGGCTGTATAAGCCCAGATTTGGGGGCGTCACAAATTACATAAAATTATGATAATAAAGTTGGTAAAACTAAAAATAAATTTTTTCTTAGAAGTCACTTTTTTTTTATTAAAGTTTGGTTCCGTTTCTTTTGAATACTTTATAAATTTGGACTGTACTAATATTAATATGAATAGAAAAACTGAACAAAAAATTTATAAAATCAAAAAATAGTAAAACCATGTAAGACCCTAAATTTTAATAAATAGATTTTAAATTTTTCACATAATTTTATGCCTAACAGTAAGGTGTTAAATTAATAAAAATTAAAGTTAAGGATGTTACGTACAAAAATTTTATGTCAGATAATATTCGATTGGTAGGGGAATATTCGTTCTGTCAGAGAATATTTGTTTTGTCGGGGAATATTCGTTCTGTCGGAAAATATTCTTATGACGGCGTCGAAATATTCCTGTCAAAATATTCAATTATGAGTGGACCCCACAATGAAATATTGTCGGATATAAAAAACGATAACAGTAGCCTTTTTAAATAAAAATGGTCGACGGTATTATCATTTTTAATTGTTAAAATACCTAGTGATAAAAGTATGGTAGCATATGGTATTTTATAGCAGAACACGGTATTATACAATGTTTAAATTATTGAACTGATAAAGTAGCTATTGCACAGTATTTCATCAATAATTGTCATTATACAGCATTTTACATTATTGAATCAATAATTATCATTACATAATATTTTACGTTATTAATTGCATAGTGTTTCATATCATTGAATCAATAATTGTCATAATGCACAACATCTTGTATTATTGGGCCAATAATTGTTACGGTAGTAGTCACGGATATTAAAAAGTTAGACAGATTTATTATTTGAAAAATACTGTATGTTCTATAATTGTGATATTAAATCAGTAAATAATATATAAGTGTGTTACACGCGTAAGTGTGTAACACGCGTAAATATGTAACACGTGTAGGTGTGAAACACGTGTTAGTCAACTAACGATTTAGGCTCTGGCTATAAATAGGGGGCTTAGCATAAAGAGTTTTATACATTCGTTACTGAATTGTCTTTCCACTCTCTAAATATTTCTTAGTATAAGTGTCTTTCTGAGTGTATTAAAATTATCTTAAGCGTTGAAGATCTGAAAATATACGAGTATTGTTCTAGTAATTTTTTTATATAAAAGTTATATAAACACTCACACACACATCAGTTTACAACTCTTACTTTAGAAGACGCTTCTATTAAAAGATTTATTTTGAAAAACTTTCTTTGAAAGATTTTACTTTTAAAAAAATTATTTTCTTTAAAAATTATTTTGAAGTATTTTTATACTATATAGTTACTTTGATAATTTTATATACATAAAATTGATATGTGTTACTTGTTAATTAAATTATGGATATACATATAGTTTAATCAACCTCATAAAAGCTGTATTTAGTCACGAGACACGGTAAGGGATATCATTTTCTTTCTTACTTGTAAGGGATACTATCTTTTTCATTTTCTATTACTTAAACTTAATACGGTAAGAAAGTATCTCAATTGTACCTCTAATATTATTAAACGATAAAAATTCTTAAATTAATAATTCATTAATATTCCCTTAATAGTTTACATTTCATCTAATCACTGTTTGACAAGAACATTCCTATTAATTTTTTATCCTTATATTTGAACTGTGAACTGTGAACTTATGGACCTTGAACTTTTGAACTGTGGGCATTTATTTGAACTGTGAACATTTTGGACTAATTTATTGTACCGTAAACCTTACCGTTGAACTTCTTCTATGTGGATCTTAGACTTGAACACCTTTTTCTCTATATTATGTTGATAATTTGGACATTATTTAAATATGGACAAAGTAAAATTTGCAAACTCCTAATGTTATTGTTTATCATGTTTTTTCTGTTCATTATTTATATATCTATTGTTATTTCAATCATCAAGAATCAGATTGTTCTAAATATCTGAGGCTTGTGGCACATATGATAAGTTAAAGACGATATATGTTAAAGGCGACATAATTGTTGAGTGTCTTTGGTCGGAGGACTAGAACACGTGATGAATATTTTCTTTGACCAGAGGCAAAGAAGAACTGTTGTTTAGCATGATCATGACTAGTGGTATTTCAGATGATAAAAGTTGATAATGATTTTCTTAAAAAGAGAAACTAGTAAACATCATAATCTATTTGATTCTCTTAGTGGTGGTTATTTCACTACAGTGAAACTTTGTTCAATAACTTAACTAATGTTGTTGATTTAAATCTTGCTGTTTATATTACTCTATTAACAACTCAACTGCAACTGTTGATTTAAAACTTGTTGTCTATTATATTCAATTAAGAACTCAACTATTGAAGGTTAAGAATAATTTATTTTTTACTATCTTAGTTATAATATTCCTTACTAGGTTATTTGAGTTTACCATTTTCTTTTTGTTCAATTGTTTAGAAAATGGGAGCTTAGCTACGACTAGCGGGAGAAAAGGGAAATGGAATAACTGTCCAAGATAGTTGTTATAGTAGTCTTTACTGTATTATAAAATAGTAATAATTGTGAAAACTTAGTTGTATATTATTAGGTACTGTATAGTGTATTGTAATAATTTTGTTGTAGTCTTTTGACAATTTAAATTGAGTAGTGTGAACCCAATTTGAGGGCGTCACAAACCAAATCAAGTTTGCCTTTTAAATTATATATCTAATTACAAAATGACAATAGGATCACTTCAGGCGCAAAAAAAAAGAAAAAAGAAACATCAAATGTTGTATATAAAGTCTTTGGACAATTTTGTTCTAACAAATGTAAATCTCAACTAACTTGACCCTAACTAGCAAGTGGGATTATATAATTTAATATTTCTTCTCGTTTAAAATAGATGATTAATTGACTTTTTGAAGCTAAGTATTTGTGTTATTATTAATTTTAAAATTAATATAAATTTGTGATAAAAAAAGATATGAGGGATACTGTGTATAATTAGGTGAGTTATCGTATAAAAACGACTTCGTTTTATTTAATTGTACATACAAAAAAATACACGCCCTCTCACACTGTGGATAAAAGGTTGTTTTGTATTTTTTCAAAATAATATTATTTTGGTGGACAACTTGCACAGATATGTGATGTGAAGTGCTCTCACCTCCATGTCCATTTATATTTATTAAATTTTAGACAATATAATTATAAAATATTTAAAAATATCTACTAGTTACAAGATTTATCTTTTTTTAAAATTCAATAAATCACATTATTTTTAAATATAAAATATCTCATATTAATTTAAAAAAATTAAATTATATCTTTAATTTTGAAATAGAGAAAATATTTGGAATTATTATACTATGTATTTGTTTAAATTTAGGTGAAATTGTCAATAATATTGAACCAATTAAGTTTAATGAATTCTTATTAATTAAAGTTATAAAATTTTATAAATTAACTAAAAATGTTAAAATGTATTTGTTTGGAGCGCATGAAGTACATATATTTTTTTTTGTTGCTAAATATGAAGTACATATATTTGTCAATGCCTAGGCACAATAGCACGTGAAGAGACCAATGCCTGGACCGACCAAAATAACTGCATCACGGCTGCACAGTCAAGTTTACTTTTTTATAATTAAAGGCCAAAGAGAAGAGTGGTAGCCACAAAAATATATAGAAGCCAGTGTTTCTTTATATCATTATCATAACTCACATGCAATTGTAATTATCATTAAATTGGTCCCATTTGGATTGCATTAATTTTAGTGTTTGGAAATGTTTTATACTCTGGGTTGTTTTCTACTTTACTTAATAAAGTTTTAATCATGTTAAGATTTTTTTAGTTTAATGATTGGAGGGAAGGAGAATTTTTTTTTATTATACGTAATTATTTATATAATAATTTATATAATGATTTTTTATAAAATTATAGGTCTCATATTTTAATTATTCTATGAGACTCACTATTTTATAAAAAATCATTGTATGGGTCATTATACGGATCATTACGTATAACAAAACTTAGAAATAAAATGCTGTTACAAATTATCCCCAAATATTAGAATTAAGGATAAGTCTAGGGTCGCAATCTAAACACAAAATTAAACACTATATGTATTTTAATTATTAAAAAGTAAGTCATGATACAAATTTTAATATTATATCATATTTTTTAATTATTGAGATGAATATAATATTTAAATATTATATTTAGATATTATATACTTATATTTATTCTAAAATTAAATGATAAAAAAATGTATAATTATTGAGTTTTAGGGGTACCTCATCATGTCAATGATGTTTTTCCTTGATGATTTGATTGAGAACCTGTAATCATTAAATTGTAGATTCAATTTTTATTAAGTATTTTTTATTTTAATTATTTATTTATTTATTATTTCAGCATAAATAATATTGTATTGTTAGATAAACAAATGAATGTATAAATATATAAATACATAAATCATTAGTGAAAAGGGGGTAGTGAAAAATAAAAATAAATTGGTCGTAGTAGATACTTGGTGTAGACGTGGTGGGGGAAAGTGTAAAGCATGCCCGTGAGCTTGGAAAGCAGGTTTCTGAGCTACCAATAGGACCGAATTAAAAACGAATAAAATTGAATAACAAATCAAATCATATTTTTTAATTAAATTATTTCGGTTATTTATGTGTATTTGGTTATAATTATTTTACAATTTAGAATTCGATTTAAGTTTTAAGTTTTAAATATAAAAATTAGACTATTCGGATAACTGATTAACCGAAATAAAAAATTTTAAAAAAATAAATAGACCTTGATAGACTTTGTCTTATAAATTATGAAATTATGTATTATTAGTTTGAAATTATTAAACTAGTTTATAAATTATTATGATCGTAGATTTTGATTAAATATTGTTTGTAAACTCTAATGTTAAATTTAAAATATAATTTTTTATTTGATAAAAATAGTTTCATATTTTAATTATATACCAAATAATTGAATACTTCCTCTGTCTCAGGATAAAAGTCTTAATTGACTTTTTGAGCATATTAAGAAATAGAATAAAATAACAAAATTGTCTATATTTAAATTCTTATTTAATTGTATAGTTTTTTGCACATGACTAGTGATACTTCATAAATATGCATAGAAAATAGAAATATGACAATTAATACTAAGGATATTATAAGCAAATTATTATAAAAATAGATTATTTAAGTTAAGTAGGCATTTAACTTGGAGTACCTAAAATAATAATAAGGACTTTTATCTTGGGACGGAAGAGATAATATAATGTAATTATTAAATCAGTATATGTTTTAATAATTTTGTTATGACTAATGACCCATGCAATGATGTATACAAAGACCTAATGTAAAAATAATGAGACTTATAATGTAAAAATAGTAAGTCTCACTATTGTCATATTGGGTTATTATATATATCATTGCATGGATCATTACATATAACAAAACTCATATTTTAAATATTATTTAACTAATAAAATTATATAAAATTTAATATTCAATTATAATTGAATAAAATTCAATTATAATCTAATAGTTACCTCTAACTACCGGCTTAATACTACCGGTATCAGAGGGCAAGCCGTTATGGTGGGCCTTGAGTTATTGAGGAGTCCTTAATGGATTAAAGAGTGCCACGTGTTTGGGTATCACGGTTGAGGGTTCACGTGCTTATGGTGATCACCGGTACCACCTAAGCCGCGGGAGCGGTTGGTTTGTTTGGTGACGAGGTAGGCTTTAATTCGTCGGTTAGCCTTTGCCGATCAAACTAAACTACTGATGAGCCATTTCGAGAGTTCGGTCGTTGGTTTTGTGTGCACCCAAACCATTAATATGACTTGTTATTTTCGCCAACCTCTCTCTCTTGGGTCCTACAAATTAAAATATAAGAAATCGACTATTAATGGGAGTTTATCGATTTCACAATTTTTAAAAAAACGGTTAGTTTTTTTTTTCTCCGATATTTATATAGATTATTGATTTTTTAAAATTAATTTAAAATATTTTTAAATTCAAAATTGATATCAAAATTAAATAAAAAGTATGAAACAAGTAATTTTATAAGTAACAATAATTTTTAGATAATTTATAATATTTATTATAATATAAACTCAAAATAATTAAATGAATTTATGTTAATTTTAAGATTAAAAACGTTATATATAAATTGATTTAGAAAAGTCAATAATAATCTTATATTTTGAACTAGACTAAGTATTATTTTATACCATTTAATAGTAACATGTCACGTAGATAATTTAAGAGAAAATCAAATAATTTAAATTATGTTGACAAATTATATATTATCATGATAAAATTGTCTAATTGATTATATTGAAACAAATTATTTTTTTTAGAACTTGACCATTATAATTCAATTATAAGGATATATTTTATCCTAGGGCGTTGGGGAGAGTATGCAAAAGGATCTAAGAGGGAAACTATGAGAAAATTTACCTTTAATCTTTTATAACGAGTGCTAAATTTTGACTTTTTCTAATACACGTTTTATATAATTTATTCCTATATGTATCTTGTATCTTTTAATAAATGAATAAAATTTTCTTGATATTTTATCAGGGTGTCAAAAAAAAAAAATGGTCAGGACAAACATTGTGTGGTTTGAAAATAGAAACTAACTAATGGCTAACATGATTATAATTAGTTTGGGATGAAATATTGAGGGATAAAAGATAGAAATGAGATTATATTGCATGATAATTTCATTGAAAAAGATCTACTTAAAGTTGGGTAAAGAAAAAAAATTGAGGATGGAATAGAACAAGATAGTAGTGGGTACCAACCCCAACTTGCGCTTTAAATAGGAGTTTAATTAGTTATTTTTCATTGCACTTCTCTATATAATTTATAATCAAGTATATTATTATTATTATAATATTAAAAATTAATCAAATTTTATTAGAGGAAAAAAAAAATAAACTCACAAATCAGCAAACAAGTCTCACATGAAAATTAAAAAAAACACGCACTATAATTCATAATCAAGTACATAATTATTATTACAATATCAAAAATCAATCAATTTTTATTAGAATAGGAAAAAAAATAAACTCACTAACTAATAAACAAGTCTCACATAAAGATAAAAATACGTAGAAAAAAATAACTCACTTAAACGAGAATTAAACCTGACACTAACAAACCACAAACAAACTCCATATAAAGAAAGAAACACATACATGACTTCAATTTTAACTACTAGACTAAAATCTCATCGGATTTATATTACACTTTTCTCTAATTTCTTTAATTCTCACCATTTCACAAAGAAAAAAAATGACTCACATTTATAAGAAAAGAAAATTAGTTCATAAAAAGAGTATACTTTTTAATAATATGAATTTGGTATATGTAGTATATACTTTTTATACCAAGTTTTAATTTCATGCTAAGCTTAATTAAAACTAGCATGCATACAACATTTTTTCCCTCGTGTATTTGACTATTTATTTTATCAAAAAATTATTATATATAACATATAAAATTAGTTTACAATTTATAATAACACGATATTATATTGTTGTCCACTTTAATTTTTTTTGAGAATTACTATTATATCTTTGTCTCTAGTTTCTATTAATATCATACATAATACTTTTCTCATTCTAAAAATAAGATTATTACTGTTTTTTTTTAAATTATTTTGAGACATTTTAAATTTAAAATTGATATGATATTACAACTACATAACAATAAAATATTATAATTAGGTGTATTTTTAAGATATTGTACAAACTAAAATTAATTAAATTTATATTAGCTTTGAGTTTGGAAATATCCAAATGAATTTTAAAAAGTCAATATTAACATTTTTTTGAAACAAAATGAGTATCTAAAAATAATTAACAATCGTATAATAACAAAATCTTGCATATTATGCACTTTAAATTAATTAGAAATATGTCAAATTTAAAATTGATAAGATATTACACCTATATAACAATAAAATATTATAATTTGCTGTATTTTTTTAGATAATTTCTAGACTAAAACTAGATAAATTTATACTAATTTTGAGTTTTAAAATGTCCAAATAAATTTTAAAAAGTCAACAAGAGTATTATTTTGAAGCAAAATGAGTACAAAAAATTAACTAACAATCTTATAATAACAAAAATATTGCATGTTATGCACTTTAAAATTTAAAGAATCGATATACAAATCTACACACACAAAAATATAATCTTGTTGGAGGAGATAATAAGTTTTAATATAATAAGTATGCTTTAGTTTTTGGATAAAGAGTCTATTTTCATATATAACTCAAAAAAGAAATTCATTTCTTGATTCAACTCATGACCAATTAAATACACTCAGTTAACCCAACCAACTTTTCCTGTTGTTCTCTTATTATATATATATATATATATATATATATATATATATATATATATATAAACACTATATATATAAACACTAACATAAAAAGTATTTATATTAACGTTATCATGTGAATATTATATGGAAAAAAAATTAAAAACAAAAATCTAAGAAAATAAATATTGCAACTTGTGATGTTTTATTCTTTAGAAAGCACACTACGACACGTCTTGTATAATACGTACATTGGATTAACATTCCTTGAGAGGACAAAAAAAGAATTTTGGTTAGACTTGAGTCGGGTAGGGATAAACTTCACTCGTAGACGGTGTGTATCAATATAAATCATACTATTGTCTCTTACTAAAATTAGAACTACTATGATGCATTTTAAAGTCGCTGATTTTCAAATATAATTTTAAGTTATCAAATATATCTTGAATATTAAGTAAAAATTTAGTAGAGATGTGATGCTATATATAATAATCAAAGAATAATATTTTATCTGTTATAAATTATAAAATTATTATTAATTTTTAAAAGTCAATTTGAACTATTTTTAAACTTAAAATTGAGATGTTTATTAGTAATAACAAAACAATATATCTTACAATCAATATATAGTACTTTTAGATATTTTATAATATTCATCATTTAAATTTAAAAATATTTTAATGTGATTTCAAAATAAGCAATAAAGACCCCATATTTTGTAATGGAGAAAGTATTAATTAAGAATATCATACCACTCTACAGTTTTATAATAAAAATAGTGAAAAGGGAGATACTATAGGGGGTATATATATATTAGATAATTCTAATCGTATTGATATAACAAACAGACAAAAATATGTGAACCTATAAATTTTTATATAATTTAGTGATGTTTATCAACAATTTCATATTAAAAAAAGTAAAAAAATATACTTATTTTATAAGATTATAAAACTGATGCTAAACAACTTCAAATTAAATAAGAATTTATTATATTTTATATTTTTGTATGATTTTTTTTTTTGTGTGATTAAATTTTATTAAAAGATTAAGATGAAATCGTTTTATGAAACTAAGATTTATAACTTATATACTACACTTCTCGTAAGCCCAAAAAAATATATCTCTCACCTTAAAACAAATTAAAAAAAATATACCTCTAAATGTTGAAACATAAATAATCTATATAATTAAGATAAGATAGAACGTATTTGTGTGTGCACTACAAATCTTACCTAACTAAATGGCTGCCTTTTCCAACTTCAAAATTTTGGTCTATTGATTCCTTAATAAAATAGCAAAATCATAGACACGTTTGTTTAGACTTTTATTAAATTGTTTTCTTTTGTAGTCAAATTGTGATCACACAAGAATACGATGCCTTAGTTAATGAAGTAAATATCCTTTTATTCTTTTATTTTTTTATGAACCTTGATGGAAAGTTTCACCTTATTTTAACACCTGATGTTTTTCATTGAACAATCAATAATTATTTATAAAAAGACAGTAAAAAATATTATATAATAATTTTATCGAGTTATTTTAATTGATTATGAGTTAATATCGAACTAAAATCGAGTCAATTATTCAAAACTCTTCATTTTAAGAATGATACAATGTAGAAAAATTTATATTTGTATACACACACACACATACATGCATGAGTTATGGTAAAATATATATAATTATCTTCAATATTATATATATTATGTCAATAAAAAATTATAAATATATAAAAAGTGATATAAACTAGCCAATGTCTCGTGAGGGCTATCAAACTTGTATTAGTATAATAAAAAAGAAATGGTAAAACTTTATTGTTGAATACTTTATCTGTTCTATATTATTTTATTATTATTTTCAACTTAAGAAAATTTTAAATTCAAAGTTGACATATTCTTTTTATTTTATTCAATATAATGATGAATATAGTAAACTATTTAAAAAGTATTATTCATCGTAAGTTTGATTGTTTCATAATGTTTAATAAGTCATTTTAATTTTGAATTTAAAAATATCTCAAATTAATTTTTAAAAATCAATAATAATTATGTAATTTAAAATAGAGGGAGTATTATTTATAACTTTCCCGAAAAATATAAAATGGGTAATAGTTATGTACTGTATATATGAATTATATTTAGTACTTTACCTTCTCATTTATATAATATATTTTCATAATTAAAGTGATTAAATATTATATAATTGGCCTACCCCTTAATTTGTACTATTCCAACTTCTATTATAGGTCAAATAAATGAAACATCCTCCTTAACGCATGTAAAATAATGAAATACATCAAATATTAATTAAGAAAACATTTTCATTAATGTAAATTGTAATTGCATAGTAACATATTATGCGAAAAAGGAATTAATTTACTACGTTGGATATTTAAACCTGATTGTATTTTATTTCGTTTTTAGTACTACAAAACATTTAACAGTACCTTTTTATTTTTTCCCCCGACAAAGCCTTGAAATAAAAATATGAAATAATTTTCATTAACAAATGAATCAATTACAAAAATATTAGAATTGAGATGATATCTCCTCTGATTCTAAATTAAAATTTAAGAACATATAGATTTAAAAAAAATTAAAAATAAATTGCCTTGAGCATGCAATTTTTTAACACGAGCAATAAAAGAAGTCCGTTGTGAATAGATCTCTTTTCACCAATTAATGCAGCTCAATCTTTCACGGAGATATCATGAATATAGGGGAGGAAAAAGGCTCCGTCGAATCAAAAATAATTTTGTACTTGCATACGTAATTTTTATTACATAGAAAATATTATATTTTTATATACACAAAATAAGACTTGAAAATTAAATTTTGATTTCATAAATTTCAACCAATCCTCTAAAAAAAATAAAAATAAAATGGAGTTCAATGATTGGCAATTTGCTCTAGTTAATTTATAAAATCTTAAAATTTTAAAATTCAAATTAATTATAATAATATTTTTATTAATAAATACAAAACTATTAATTTAAAATTAAAATAAATTCACATTACAATTGAATATTAAGATTTTAGAAATAAATTAAAATCAAGGCTAAAGGAGAATCTTTCCGTAGAATGGAAGGAATATCTTATTATTATTTCTTATTTTTATTTTGCGCCATAATTTCATAATTAATTTAGAATCAGTGACATTTTTCCTAATGTATAAGTGGCCCCAATGGTCCAGACTCATCATAATAATTTGCAACAAAGAGTACCAAATAATTTCCAAATCTCTTTCCTATTCTCGTGGGCAGGGACTTGAATGAAAGAGAGCTTGAAAAGCAAACTACAAAAGCTACGACGGTTAACCATATTACTACTCTCTATAAAGAACCCAAATGAGCTTTAATGACCGGCCGGAAAACGCTAAGATCGCCGGAATCTGAAACACCCATAAAGAATTCCCTCCAAAATGGCTCAAAATGGGTTCGCCGGAGACTATAGAGAGCCGGAGGAATCTTCCGACCGGACGGTGGTTGTGGGAGTGAAGATGGACTCTCATAGCAGAGAATTGCTCACTTGGGCTCTGGTCAAAGTTGCTCAAAGTGGTGACCGTGTTATTGCTCTTCATGTTTGCGATAATGGTAGGTTTTGGGGAGGAACAGAGTTTTTGTTGTTGAGTTTTGAAGTAATTGGGTAGCTTGGTGAAATGGGTGTGCTTGTAGAAATTTTATTTTTAAATAATTGGGGAGAATATTTTGGGGGGTTTTTCGTTGGGTTTGTTTAATTTTTGATATTCTGGGTATTTTTGGTTGATTATAGTATTGATTCATTGTTTTTTTGAAATGGGTCTATGTAGAGATTTTTATCTTTAAATAATTGGGGAGAAAGATTTGTGGGTACTTTTGGTTGATTATAGTTTTGATTTAGTGGGTATGTATGTAGAAATTTAAACATTTTTGTGTTGGATTTGGGGGAGATAGATTTAACATGTTTTTCATTAGGTGCATCAGTTTAGATTTTGTGTCACTTGAATTTTTAGATGGATTTTTAATATTATTGACTGGTTTAGTGAAATGGGTGCGTCTAGAAATTTTTATCTATGTACTAAGCAGCAATCATATAAATTTAGGGATGCAGTTCTGTTTATTGTTAATTTAAATTTGAACTCCCTCTCTCTTTTTTTTCTCTTTTCTTTTTTGCTAAATAAATTTTAGCTTTTTGGGTACTTTAGATTGATTTTTTCATTAATTTTAGTGTTGCTTGACTGGTTTGCTAAATGGGTGTTTATAGAGATTGTGGATCGTGATGGGAAGTCTTCTCTGCTCACACTGGTGAAAGCTTTTGATTCTGTTCATGCTGTGTATGAAGGTTTCTGCAACTTGAAACAGGTATAAGAGAACTTTCACTTATTTTTTCATATATTGCCCTTTATCTGTTATGGGTTTTGTTACTATATGTTTTCAATTTATTCTTTTGTTTCTGCTTCATAGGACAATGAAGTTGTATTGGCTTTGAAAAGAAAGAGATTTTCGGTTCTTTTTGGTTGAAAGGATGAGGAAGCTAAAATTCTTGGTTTTATTTTCATTTCCTTCAAAAATAGTGAGTTGGGAGTTGGAGGAAATGCTGTCGGTGAATCTAAGTGACCGAATATATTTTGTCTTGTTCTTTGCTTTATTTATTCTTTCACTTACCTGTGTTTGGTTGCTAAGCAACAACGAGAGAAACTAAAAAATATTTTTAATTTTGTGAATTTTGCTTATTCTCCTTGTAAAGCTGGAAATCATTGAGATTTAAGCAAATTCACTAGGTTGAGTGGAGGATCATGTTTCCAGGTCCTATATTATGTTGTACATTATTTCTTAATTATATCATGGTAATTAAATTGTAACTTGGTGGTAATGTTTTCCAGGTGGATCTCAAGCTCAAGATCTGCAGAGGTTCATCAGTCCGAAAATCCCTTGTTCGTGAGGCGAAATCTTACTTTGCTACTGAGGTTATAGTGGGAACTGCTCGAAATCATCATAAGCTCCGGTCATCAGTCTCCATTGCAAAATACTGTGCTAGGAAACTATCAAAGGAGTGTTCGGTACTTGCTGTTAATAATGGGAAAATTGCATTTCATAAAGAAGCTTCTTCAGGATCTAATGTCAGTGCAAAAGGTAAGTTTTCTTTTGTGTCATCTTTATGAGTAGATGGATTCATGTATGAAACTCTAGGGGATTTTAACAGTGTTTTTTGGGTTTTCTGCAGGAACTGAAGAGAATCACCGGAATGGTATACTTTCTGCACTTCAAAGGTCATTAAGTAAGGGATGCGAAATAGTAGATGATGGCAATATGGCGAATCCCATGTCGATATGTAAAACTAGTACTTTTTCGAATTTAGACCAGGCTTTGGTAAAATTTGAATCTGGTTTCAAGGAGAGTACCATGAAAGAAAGTTGTTCCATTTGTTCACCCGACTGTCTTTTGCTGGAAAATACGTGTGTCCAATCAACAGAAGAGTCTTGTGCTGATGGTGATGAAGACAACTCCATGGCTGTAGTGCCAGTACAGAAGCTAGAGGGTGCTTCTAGTTCAATATCTTTGTTGGTGAGACCTGGATGGCCACTTCTTCGCCGAGCAATTTCATCTAATCATGAAGCTTTGGACTGCCCTTCTATGCGGCAGATCTCTGTTGTGCAATGGGCAATGCAGCTGCCTAGTAGAAATTGTCTTTCAATTTCAGATTTAGATGAAAGACAAAGTTATTTCCAATACGATCAAGGTCAATATTCTGAACTAGATGGAGAAAATGGCGCAATTGTTCCTGTTAGTAATGAGACTCTTTCTGCTCCATCTTCTCCAAGAAGTACTACAAGAAGCCTACCAGAAGAACTGGAGGGTCTTCATGAAAAGTACTCGGCAACTTGTAGGCTATTTCAATATGAGGAACTTCTTTCGGCATCGTCAAAATTCAAGCCTGGTTTGTTTCTTCCACAATCTCATATTAGTACTTGAGATGCCTCTCATTCTAAATATAAATAATAATTTTCTAATTTTGTAGAGAACATGATTGGAAAAGGAGGGAATAGTCAGGTTTATAGAGGTTGCCTTCCTGATGGCAAGGAACTTGCTGTGAAGATTCTGAAGAAATCTGAAGATGTACTGAAAGAATTTGTTTTGGAGATTGAGATCATTACTGCTTTACATCACAAAAATATCATCTCTCTTTTTGGATTCTGCTTTGAGGACAATAATCTCCTCTTGGTTTATGATTTCCTATCAAGAGGAAGCCTAGAAGATAACCTTCATGGTATGTTAACACAAGTATTGAATTGAAACCGTCTTATGATCATCACTCTCTTTCTAATTCCACTAATGAGGTCCTTGATAAAGCAGGTAATAAGAAGGATTCGCTTGCATTTGGGTGGAGTGAGAGATATAAGGTTGCTGTAGGTGTAGCTGAGGCACTGGAGTATCTGCACAATATAAGTGCGCAACCTGTAATCCACAGGGATGTGAAATCATCAAATATTCTGCTGTCTGATGATTTCGAGCCACAGGTATTGTATTCCTTCCCTTTACTTCTCTAACTCAAGTTAGTAAATGTTTGTTGCTAATCATGGTTTGTTGGTTATTTGTCTTCAGCTCTCTGATTTTGGACTCGCTAAATGGGCATCAACCACCTCATCACATATAACATGCACCGACGTTGCAGGAACATTTGGGTTTGTAACTTTCTTAACTATCAAATGGTTTTAGGGGTATTTTGTTTTTAACTTACAGAGTTCTGCGGAGACAAAGATATGTACTGGACAAGACAAAAAGTCATGATGAGTCAAAGTTGAAACTGTGTATAATGTATAACCTTCTAAAAGCTTTACCAGTTATTTTACTGGTCATTAGCTAACTTGGTCAGTACATTTTGCTGCAGTTACTTGGCTCCTGAGTACTTCATGTATGGCAAAGTAAATGACAAGATCGATGTCTTTGCGTTCGGTGTTGTACTCCTTGAACTTCTTTCAGGACGGAAGCCTATAAGCAGTGAATATCCTAAAGGCCAAGAGAGCTTGGTTATGTGGGTATGTTCTTTGTCCTTGCCATTTTACCATTTTAGTTCGCTTGGAGGTGTCTTCATTTCATTTTTACTGAAAGGTAAAAAATTTAATTCACAGGCAAGGCCAATTTTGAATGGTGGAAAGTTTTCCCAAATTTTAGACCCAAGCTTGGGCAATAACTATGATAATGACCTGATAGAGTGGATGATGTTAGCTGCTACCCTCTGTATCAGACGGTCACCACGAGCTAGACCCCATATGAGCCTTGTAAGTCCTCTCAAGCTTTAACTAGTAGCCATAACTCTTTGTAATATGCTTTCTGAACATGCACGGCTGCACTACAAAAGTTATGAAATGCAGCTGAAGAGAGAATATAATGTCGTGGATATGATAATTTATACTGAGGCCTTACATAGTACTCCCTCTGTTTCAAATTATATGATCATTATTGACTTTTAGAAGTCAACTTAATGCATTTTCAAATACAAAATTCAGACGATTCATTAAAAATTATAAAACAAGAAATTTTAACGAGTAATACTTTTTATATAGTTTACAATATTCATAATTGTATTGACTAAAATTAAGGAATTTATGTCAATTTTGAGTTTGAAAATGTCTCAAGTTGACTTCAAAAAGTCAATGTTGGTCCCTATATTTTGGAACAAAGGGAGAGTATACTAACATCTTGGTTTGTTTATCGCCTTTCTAACTTCTTAATATGTGATGTTGGCAATTAACCGTAGGTTACTAGACTCGTTCACATTGCTTTAGTCACTCATTCTTTACTAACAGTTCTCTGGCCCTTATTGTGCTATCAAGTTTAGACAAATTGCTTCCCCTTCGTGTTGCTCTTTGCTACCGCATGTTGCCTTTTGTTGAACATTATCAAACTATCTCGTACAACTTCATATAAATGTCAGCTTTTGTATTACAGGTTTTAAAGCTCCTCCAAGGTGATGTGGAGATGATCAAGTTGGCAAGATTACAAGTTAATACTTCAGAAGGGTCTGATGCTATGTTACAAGTGCATTCTTTGGAGGAGACTGACACATTTGACGACGAAGGATTTTCACATTCAAATCTCCAAAACCACCTAAACCTTGCATTGCTCGATGTAGAGGAGGCGGCTCTTTCGACAAGCAGCATTGAGCAGAGTATCTCATTGGAGGACTATCTTCGGGACAGACGGAGCCGCTCATCAAGCTTTGACTAACCACGGTTCGCCCAAAAAAGTAATCATATTAACTGTTTGATAATTCTTTTGTATAGTTTGCTGCCATTCTGGGATGTTTTTTTATGGGTGTTGGATGAGAGGTTGTTTGCAGGCGTGCCCTCCTCCTCCCTTAGTCTTGATTTGATCTCTTTTTTTCCTTTCTTTTCGTTTTTTTTTTTGGAATATTAGGTTAGCTCTGTTCTCATTTTGTAGTCAAGAATTGTACTCAAGTATAATGTGTTGAATGCTATTAGTAAAATGGGTGCAAGTAACCCACTCCTACATATATTTTTGCAGAAGGCAAATAAAAGTGATCATCTTTTGTTGATTTCTACTCTTTACGATGCATTTGATTGGCAAAATGGGAAAATAGGAAAACAGGAAAACCAAAGGGTCTTGGCCCAATAGTTGGAAACCAAGAGGGTGGGGTTTCAAACCTTGATAGTGGCTAAGGTAAGGTGTGTGTGTTTAATCTATGTCTCAAACTAGAAAAAGAAGAAGGAAAATAGGAACATTTTGTGATCCAAAGACGACTTATCATTGTTTATTATAATTATAATTTAAACTTTAAAACTATTCACTAAAATTTTAAAATTATTCACTAAATTACTATACTATAACTCGTTAGGAAAATAACGTGATTATTATACAATTGGTTATATTATTTCATATTACAATTGGTTACTTTGTTTCATATTACGACCGTAAAGATGCTTTTGATGTTAGATTTTTTTGGATCTTTTGTATACTTTTTTTGGTCTATAAATTCATAGTCTATTCACTAGAGAGATAACACAAGATGGAGTTTGCACTAAATTGATGTATCTTTTGAATAAGTTCATACACACAATTAAATATTACATTTATTTACACCATTAAAAAATGAGACATGACACGGATTTTAATGTTACGCCCTACTTTTTAACAGTATAGATGAATATAGTATTTAGTTGTGTGTTTATACTTATTTATATCTTTTTCATCTTTTTCAATGTAGCAAATGCTTATTAGGTTCTAATCTCTACCTTCCATGGTTCCATCAAAATCCTTGATTTAGCTAGATTCCCACTTTGAGCTTACTCTTTATAGCTTGAAAAGCCACCATGTCTCCTAAACCACATGAACTATGAGATAGTCAGTTATCAAGAACGAGTTGACCAAGTATAGGCTTATATCCTTGGACCTTGTCCACCACTCCCATGTGAGTTTTTAAATGAAGAAAATAGAAAGTTAGGAGAGAAGAGAAAAGAGAAAGGAAAGGGGGATATTTTCCTACTTTGTGTTTGTGTGAAAAAATTATTTATATGTCACAAATTTATGATCAAGTTGAATTACGATTAATGTAGAAAGCGATAATATAGAATAATTAGGGTGAAGTAATTCTTAATTTCTATTTATTCCATATATAATACATATGTTACTATTTATTATCAAAACAAATTTAACGACGTAGTAAAACTTTTTGCGAGTTTGGAGAGAAGAAATGAAAAGAATAAAAAGGAGTAAATTACTATGCAAGCTAAAAAAACAGAAAAAATAACGAAGGAAGTAACTGATTGCATGAATCTTGTGTGCCTAGGAAAAATATTCCTTTTTTACAGGTGCCTGCAATTGAACAGTCCCCAATCTTAATTGCCGAATCAGATGAATAAAATACATGAGAATGAATAATATTATAAGGATGACTTGCTATATTATATATATATATATTTTAAAAATATTTATTAATGTTAACGACAAAAAAAAATAATATAAATTTGTAATATATATTATTTTTCTAAACAAAATAATTTAATTAGCTATTGCATAGCCTTTTCTGTTCAAACTTAAATTTATCATTTTTTGCAATACCTCCATGTTAGTAAAATTTGAAGCAAATTGTGACATTTGTATTTGTATATTACTAGACTGATAACTCGCGTAATGTACGAGTTAATATAAATAATAAAATTTAAAATTATAGTGTGTGTCATGTGATATTATAATTTAAGTGTAAATAATATTAGTGTGGATTATATTAAAGAGTTGTAGTTATATTAAAATTATTCTATATTTATTTTAACACATGCATGACCTTCGGAATAATACAATAAAATATACGAAAAATTTGATATACTATGAACATGACATATATTGTATCAATAGAAGTGAATTCAAACTAAATCGATATTAATTCGATGATCAACCAAATTGACTCAATTAATTTGAATAAGATCCTTATTTATCTTATACATATAATAATAGATTTGTAATCGTAGATTTCGCTTAATTATATTTTTCTAATTCAATAAAAAACAGTATTCTCCCATTATCTTTAATGATTTTTAGAAAAACTTGACCTTTTGGAGCTCTCTTTACTTTGTACAGCCATGGATAAATATTTAATAAAATAAAGTTTTTAAAATAAAATCAAAATTTCATTTAGCTTTTATCTTTTTTAGAAAATTGACAAGTGAGCCTACCCAGCTCCATTACTTGTTATTGATTTCTCCTTGAGTTAGGACTTGAGGTTTGAATAGGATTAGTTAGTGATGAGTTGTTTGAATTGAATTGGCTAGTGCACAATTGTTAGTGTACATAAAAATAATAATTGTGTATTAATTTTGTGGGTTCAGTTCAAAAATTTCATCACTAATAAAAATCTCTCTCATCGGACAAGATATGCAGCGTACTTAGCGTCGTAGTAAGATGCACATGTTGTGGTAGCGCACACATTGTAGTCATATTTTTATACTCGGATCGATTATTAAATTAAAAAAAATATCAAATAAATAGATAATTAATTTTATTAGTGGTCGAACCGTTATTAAACCGGTGATGTCATAAATACATAAAAAAATATATTATTAATAATTTTAAAAATAAAAATATTTTTGAACAAAAAAAAAAAATTAAAAAATACTTCAAACCGGTTCACTAAGTCAACTATTCGGTTTTATCGGTGAAATCACCGATTTTATCGGTGGTCAACCGGTTCAATCCGGATTTTGATCGGTTCGTTTAAAAACTAGTTTTCTAAGTCAAATCGGACCAGAGTATTGATCAGTTCTGATTTTAACCGGTCGGAACGTCGATCCAGTTTGAGTTTAATAATCTTGGCGTGTCGTATTCTTTAATTTTTATGTTTTGGGTTTATTTGCCTATTTTGATTTACTAGAAAAAGTTTATAATAATTTCCGATTATTGTTATTGAACCTAAACAAAATTAAAATTAAATTTTTAACGATATTTTAAGTGTTATTTAAAAAAAAAAAATATTCATCCAAGTTAATTTCAGAAGTGCAAGTTTCATGTTGTGCTAATGAATTTAAATACTTGGTGACGTTACAACATTTCCCATATTAAAGCAGAGCTATGGCTGTTTTTCTTTGAGATATTTGGGCAATAAGGAATTAGTCCAATAGCATAACAATTTTTCTTAATTTATGTATAGAGTCAACTCCGAATATTCGTAACTTCTGCTACCAGCACAACTCTTTAGTTTGAATCACACTTCTTAATGTTGTATTTTTACTTTTTCAAATGGGTACATATTAGAGCCAAAAGTACGCACCATTTTGTATTTGGGATTATTAGGTTGAAAAACTCTTTACCTAAAATACTCTTAAATAATTATCATGGATTCTATTTAGAGTTTTGGCCATTTCGTCAAAAAATAGCCATGTATCCTAATTTAATATTTAAATATAATTGACCATACAAGTATTGTAGTTAACTTAATTAAATAGTAAAAATACATGTTAAATACCAGATTAACAAAATAAAAGGTAAAATAATAAAACTTATAACAACTACTACTAGTCTGTCCATAAAATCAAAACAGAGTCAAAATCTCCGTCTTCATCTCATTTATTTTTATTTTCATTTGACCTTGATCTTCATTATCAACCCAAGGATCCTTGGATTAGGACACATTTTTGTGAAAGATCTTAAAGGTTTAAACCTAGATTTGCAATTGATGCGACTGATTTTGGATTTTTGAACTCAGATTTTTCACAATTTCATGAGTTTTTGGTGTTTGGTGGTTAGACTATAAAAAATCCTCTTCTCTTTTAGGTTTTCAAATTTAGATCTGTAATTATTTTCTTATGGTAGTTATTGTAAAAAATATTCTCTAAAATGAGTCAAACATAATTTTGGGAACCACTGTAAGACAATTCAATACCTAAGTTAGCAAAAATGGAGTTTGAAAGGAGATGTTCAGAAATAGAAGAAAATTAGAGAAAGATAGAAAACTGAGATAGATCAAAGATATTAATTGGGGAGAAAGAAAATAATCACATTCCAATCGTAGAGTAGGTTAAACAACATTATTCAATGTTAACTACTATCCAATCGTAGTGTAAGTTAACCAACTTACATATTATTTTCAATCACCAGGTAGATTTTTTCCATGGAGCAATCAATATGGCATATTGTTCTTATTGTGAGTTTTAAGTTTCTAGGTATGGTGTTCTTGTTTTGGGTTTCAAGTTTCTAGATTTGATGTTCATGTTGTGGGTGAAAGTAATATGCACACAAGCCAATCACATTTGATGTGATGTAGTATATACGTTGTAATTTTATTCATTTATTAATAAAAGAATTCATTTATTTAAATGCATTTTTTTATCCATATGTAATTGTTGAATTAATTGTGATAAACTCATAATTTTGAAACAATGCTTTAAAATCATGATGATGATCATGCTAATGATGTCTAAATTTTAGATAGCTCAAAACTAAAATTGTTCCTAATCGTGAGATCACTAAAATGTGAATTAATGAATCCGGATAGATTATTACATACTATGTTTGCTCTTTTGAAGATGGTGATTGTTCTCATAATCATTTGTGAGAAGACACTAAAACAAGTATGTAGGTGCTTATTAGAGAATAAGTTCACTGAATGTGACTCGCTTATAGAACACCTAATGGAGTTTTACTTGTCTGTCAATATGAGTTCTTTATGTGATAGTAGTACAAGTGATCATTGGACTTGAGATCATCATAGTATATTGTGTATGATGAGTTATACTTTGACATATTCCTTAAGACCTTTAGGGGTATAACAAAGGGTATGCTCGAGTATAATAAGTTGTACATGGAGATAGGTAAATGATTAACAAAAGATCTACCACTTTTAGTAAAATGAGCTAATGTCCTATGTGATTCAATAAATGACAACTCAGTAGTCTTTGGCCAATGCAGAATAAAAATTAGAAAGGAGTTTCTAATTTACATTAATTAGAGTTGTACATTTTAGAATCAAAATGCATATGATCAAATAAAATAAGACTTGACAGTAATTTCATGTCTTATATTTGATTGAGACATTATATGGTAGAATGATTGAATTGTACGCTAACTATTCGCGGAATATGTTCTTTTGTGATCAAATGTTAAAATTCATATTATCTGAAAAGTCATTGATCGCTAAGGGGGCTTACCCTTATTGTAGAATAAATATTATTTATTTAAATAAATTAAATAGTTTATTTCATTTATATAAATAAAATTAGAATGATTCTTATTTATTTATTCTACAACTGGTATAATATGAAGAACCTAAAGGGTCATACCACAAAAGAGAAATATTTATTTAAGAAGAAAGTGGGATAATCGTAATAATAAATTAAGTATATTTAATTTATAATATGGTGATAGAATAAATTAAATAGCTTAATATTTATAATTTAGTATTTTGAAAATACTAATTATAAATTAATAAGATGAGTCTTATTCTTCTTCTTCTTCTTCTTCTTCTTCTTCTTCTTCTTCTTCTTCTTCTTATTATTATTATTATTATTATTATTATTATTATTATTATTATTATTATTATTTAGTTCCTAAATGGTTTAGGAATTAATTAATAAGTAATACTCTTATTATAAGTAATTAAGTTCCTAAATAGTTTAGAAATTATAATTATTATAATAAATTAATTTAGTTTCTAATTAGATTAGGAGAGAGTTAAATTAAAATTTTATTCCTAAAGAGTTTAAGAGGGTTGATCATAGCTATAAAAAGAAGAGTTTTATTATGGATTATGGTTACTTAACACAGTTCTCTACATCTAAGAAATTAGAAGAGAGAGAGAGAGAGAGAGAGTTAATGTTTGCCACCACCAAGATCTAATAGAATCAATTACTTCTTAAATTCATATTTTTCTTGGTGAATCACTTCTAGAGGCTACACACTTTGGTAGCTAACGTTGATCTAAAGAATCTAATTGGTGGATTTGAAAAGGAACGTGAAGAATTGAAGGTAAACTTATACCTGTTGAAGAATAGTGTCTACAAGGGTATGAATCTCTAACTTCTTCTTATTTAATTAACAATTGCACATAAAGGTCGATCCTTGTTATGGTTTGTAAAATTTTAGAATATGATTTTGCCATGCTTTCACTTTATTATGCAATTTGATTGTATGAATATAGATATTTACAAACCCTCTTGTGTTTTTGGTGATTTTTGGTGGGTGTACAAAACCAGGAAAAAATATTGGCGCAAGAAGTAGGGCATGATTAAATTCTGTTTAAAAATCATTAATCGAAGTTTTAACCAGAGTTCATGGCAAATCAGGGTGATAGGGTGGTAGAGTAGGCCAGTTCATTGGTGGTACCGTTTGCTCATAACGTTTGTGGTTCTGTGAAAGACAGGCTTGGTCCATTAACCAAGAGGGTCATGCTTGTGGCAACACAATCATCCCCAATAAGGCACATATGTTTACTCCTCCTAATTCACTAATCTAGAATTAATGAATGAGATGAGCAAACAACAGGTCTCCTACTCAAAGAGATCGAGACAATGACTCCAGCAGGCTTGACCTACGGGAAGTTATCAGAAAGCAGAAGATCCAGAAGGGAGAAGATGCATTGGAAGCCCTACTCCTCCAGCAGTAGGAGTGGAGTGTGCTTCTATCCGAATTGTAAAAGGATGATGATCTCCCCTCCACAATCAGGGGGTTTAGAGAAATTACACCACAGAGCTGGCACACTCGAAGGCATACAGATGATCCCCCATATCAAAACAAAGGGTTAATTTAAGGGATCGTCATGGTGAGATAAGGCAAGTAAAAATAAGACAGAGAGAAATAAGGTAGTCAAACAATGACGATATAAGGATAAGAGAGAAAAGGTAGGCATCACATAGAGATAGGGAAACAGTTTATTCAAATTCCACCCAACAAAGGCAGACTAGATCCCCATTTGGTGATTGAAAATTATGATGATATAAGGAGAGGGTATATAAGGCAGGCCAGGTCTCTTGACCACGATAGGGATTGATGTAACAAAATGCCCCAACCGAATACTCCTGAACTTGTTTTTCAAAGAATAATATAGCTTGACCATAAACTTGCTGAAGTGTAGTCGGATCCGAAGACCCTTAACTCGAAGTCACCCTTTTCACTTGCAATTGATCAAGAGAGGGTCGATCCGAACAAGAAGCTACCACCATTGGAGACATATGATGGTACCGGGGATCCTTATGACCATATACATTCCTAAGAGTACATCACGAGGTACTACAACCTTTCAGAGGCTTGGATGTGTCAAATTTTCATCACCACATTAAAAAAAGGTGATAAGCAGTGGATGATGTCTCTACCCCCAAATTGCATCAATTCATGGCAGGAGTTATGCAACAGGTTTTATGATCGGTTCAGGAACAACAAGAGAAGCGAAAAACTTACTGCTTCTTTAATGTAGATTAAGAAAAAGTCTAACAAGATCATGAATTAGTACGTACAGAGGTTTAAAGAGGCAGTTGGCACGATCACCGATCTCAACATGACTCAGGCCTTGAGTTTATTTACTTTAGGCTTAGACATAGGACGATCACGAAAACTTATATAGGATATAATGTTCAAACCCCCAAAGAATTTGTCAAATGCTTACGAATGGGGGGAGAATTTTATCCTAATTGAAGAGGTTATGATTGACCTGAATCAGAATCAGAAGTTAGTTGATCGATCCAAAAATAATGATTCAAAGCCAGAGGTATGGGATTAGATCGGGCCGAAGGCAAATCCCCTTTAGTCTGATAAGTCGCCCTTTTGGCCGAAGTAGGAGGGTAAGGTGCAGACTCCTTTAAACACTAACATGGTACAAATTTTAGAGGATATCAAGGAAAAACCATTTGATGAACCGCCACGATTGAGGACATTCAATCGAACGATGTTGGGATTTGAAAGATCTTATTGAAAAGAATGTAAGGGGAGCTTATTCAATATATAGTGGGACGAGAGACTCTAACTCAAAGCTATCCTCAAGCGGAGCATTGGGATGAAGATCGGGACAATAGGCCAAGAAGGGTTATTAACATTATTACCAGTGGTACTGTTAAAAAATAGACTGGGAAAAGGCGCTGATCGATCACGGATGTTGTGATGTCGGTCTCTGAATAGGTTGCTAAGGTAGAAATGCCCTTTCTCAGCATAGTAATCTCTTTTTCGAATGAAGATTATCCTCTCGATGCTATGAAGCCACATAAAGCCTTGGTTATTACGACACAAATCAACTTGATGGACGCGAAGCAGATTATGATCGATAATGGGTTGTCTGTGGATATACTATATAGCCATGCCTACCATCGTATGGATTTTGAAGGAGTTAAGATGGAGGTTGACCAAGAATCGCCCTCAGACGGATTTGAAAACTAGGCAGTACACGTGGTTGGTACTGTTGAACTGCCAGTTGTCTTCAGCATAACTCCTCAACAGATGCAGATCAGGGTAAAATTCTTTGTTGTTCAGGTGGATTCTGCATATAATGCTATCTTAGGACGTACCACCCTTTCTGTACTTCATACCGTTACGTCAATCCCACATTTTAAGATGAAGTTTTTTTTACACCAAATGGGGTTGGCAAGGTAAAGGGAGACCTAAATTTTGCAAGGAGATGCTATCGCTATACTCTGACATCATCGACGATTGGAATTAGCAAGCAAAAGTAGACCATGATGGTGGATGTGGAGCAAGCAGAAATAGACTATGATGTAATAACTAAGAAAATATACTATTATTATTAATGAGAAGTAATAATATTCTAAAAATTATTTGTATGCTCATACATTTATGTGTTATGTTATAAGCATTAACAATTCAATTTAAATTGAATTAAATATGTGATAAATAATAAATTAGTGATGATGATGGTGAACTTAAATTATAATTAAATTAAGCTTATGTAATATGACTTGTATGACATAATAGTTAAGATGGATCAATTAATTAATTAATTGTGAGATGATTAAATAATGAAATGAATTAATGAGGGTAATTAAATTAAACCCAATGTGAATATTAGAATGTCCATGTATGTATGGATTGTTAGAATTTATTAGTTAGACAATATATGAGATAGTTGGTCCAATAATGGAATTAATAGCAAGACCACTAAGAGAGTTATTAATGGTCCATGTATTTAGCCCAAGTTGGAATATTATAAGTCCAATGAGAAGTCCAAATCATGATCCAATTGAGTGGCCTAAATTAATGACCCATTTTCTAGAATACTTGCACAAAATAAATAAATAATAAGTACTCCCATCATGACCTATATATCCTATATGTATATATATTTTTATTTTGTAATTTAGTGCCATCATGAAGGGAGGAATGGATTAAAGTGGAAGTTGGTGGATTAGTTCACCAATTTTTGGTAATCCAATGGTTAATAGCTTGATGGATGGATAATAACCAATTGGGGGTATTTTATACATGTATTTGTACATGTATTGATACATATATTTGTATGAGAATTTTGCTTATAAATAAGAGTTCCTAGATCATAATTCAAGGTTGTTTAAAATTGGCTAAGTGTTAGTGTAGAGAGAAAAATAAGAGAGTTGTGAGAAAAATAAGAAACCTAAAGGGAACTCTTGCCAAAGTGTGGTTCAAGTGTAGTTTAGCAAGGAAAGAAAAGGTGGAGGCTTACCATAAGTTCACTTCTAAGAGAAGAAAAACATCTAAGAGGTATAAAATCCTTAAACCCTAGCTCCTAGTTAAAAGTTATATATTTAAGCTTATAGTGTAAATATTTATGCTTGGTTGTGAGATGATTGTTGGTGGGAATCATGGCGGATTCCGAAGACATAAGGATGGTGTTATGAAAGAGGATATGTAATTTATATGTATTCATAAGTATTTTATGTTCAAATGAACCAAAGAAAATACACATGAGTTTAAAACCCTAAATGTTATAGTGAAACATGTGATTTGGGTAAAAATAGAATAAAATGTATAACTCATTTGCATGATCTAAAAAATTTATGTTGTAGCTCTATGAAATATGAAAATATTCCAAGTGGAACGATTAAAATGGAGCTAAAATGAATTTATAACGAATTTTCTTGTAAATGATGTCAAAATGAAACTTTGGCTTGAAAAATCAACAAATTTGGTTAAATAAATATTTTTAAAAATAATATAAAAATTAAAATTTTGTAGAGCTATGAGTTTATGAATTAACAAAACTGATTTAAGCTCATTTGAATGTAAAATGAGCAAGTTATGAAGAATTGAATAAAAAAGGGTGAAAAAATAAAAATATGAAAAAAGTTTAAAATTGTTTCTGTAAGAGGGGCGCTGCAGTGCCGGTCAAAAAGGTCTAGTTAATCGGGCCGGTCAAACCGGTTGGGTTAACCAGTCTAACCCGATCTGACTTGACCCGAGAAAAAAAAGAGATTTTTTTTTATTTTTAATAATAATAATAATAAAAAAAAATAACATAATTAATTTTTTTTTGGGTAAGTTAATTAAAATAATGTTAAACAAATAAAATAATAATTTAATATTAATTTATTTGTGAGATATTAAAAAAAATTAAACAAATAAAATAATAATTTAAAATTATTTTATTTATGAGTTAATTTAATAATAAATGAATAAAATAATAATTTAAAATTATTTTATTTGTGAGTTAATTTAATAATAAATGAATAAAATGATAATTTAAAATTATTTTATTTGTGAGTTAATTAACATAATATTAAACAAATAAAATATTAATTTAAAATTATTTTATTTGTGAGTTAATAATAAAGATTATTTAATGTTAAATATTTTTTAAACAATTAAAATAATATTAAAGAACTATTTTAATTGTGGATTGATAATACATAAGCAATTAAAATAATATTACAGGTTATTTTAATTGCGAATTAATGAGAGTTAAACAATTAAATAATATTAAAGATTATTTTAATTATAAAGCAATAAAGAATTAGTAATTAAATAATGTTAACAATTATTTTAATTGTGAATTATTAAAGGATGAACAATTAATATAATATTAAGAATTATTTTAATTGTGTACAAATGAAACATAATTAAATTAAAATAAGAGTAAATGTTACTCTAATTGAGAATTAAACAAATAAAATGATAACTTAAATTATTTTATTTGTGGATTAATAAAGTGTGATCAAAGAAGATAATAATAAGTCATAAATAAATAAAGTGAAAATATTTTGTTGTGAATCAATAAGAGATGATAAAGGATAATAAAACAAATGGAATAATACTAAGTGTTATTTTATTTGTAATAATCACTGAATAAATTAAATAAGAAAAGTGAGAAACAATAATGTACAAATAAATAATTTTATTTGAAATTATATGTGTAATGATTTGAGAGTCCTAGTTATATAGAACTTGTAAGTCAAATCTACTAGATTATTACATGAAGGTTAATAGAAATTAACCATTAGACGAATATGTTGAACATATGTTGTTCAAAGGATAAGGAATTATAGTCTAATAAAGTTGATGATCCAGACAAGTACTTTAACTTGTACTTTTATCATTTCGTACAAGTAAAATTAATTGATGGATTAATTCATGTTTATCTATATTGTGAAGATTAAATTATTATCTGTGAAACTTGACTTAATATCATGATTATATCCTTGGACGATTATTCGAACCCTAGTTGCGAACATTGAACGTATCAATTATTTCTAAAGGTATTGAGAAATACTTCTATGCCATTTATATCGGCTAGACAAATGATAAGATTGATTGTTAATCAATCATATTTCTTTGAAAAAACTATTCAAACCAATTGTCTTGGTGCAGACTCTTATGTTGAGACAAACAATTATTTTATGTCGGGGAACCGACAAGCGCGCGACCAACATATTTGAGTGTTATGCATAACATAGGGTACTTTAGGCTGATCACATATTGTGCTTCGTTTATATTGTGGATTGTCAGTAAAATACTGCTAAACACCGCATATGTTCACGGTCCACAATGACCACTCAGTTTGATTATTCATAAACTTTGAATCATTGAATCTTTGATTCTATTTTAAAATCATTTGGTCCATAGTGACTTTTCAAATTTAAAAATGATCAGATATGGAAACTTTTGACACTTACATTGTTCACAATTCATTTACTAAATTCTTGAGCTATTAATTATTGTGACATACCTTGATATATTAATCCATACACATGAACGCTTATTTTTATTGTTTTTATACTTGCTTAGCAAACTCATTGCTCACTTTTGCTTCCCATAAACATTATAGTTAAGTCTGAGCAAGTCACCAGCTCGGTAAAAGATAAAGGTAAAGGCAAAGTTACTGAGTAGCCTTATTGAGATATAGTAGTTAATTTTATTCAGTTTTGTATTAAGACTTATGTTAGTACTTGTTATTTTAAGTGATGTCATGTATTAATAACGGTTGCGAGACTTGGAACGCAAATATTTATGTTAACTCATTATAAATATTTCTATTATTCCGCATTTAGTTGTTATTAGTATGTTGTATGAGTTGGATCATGAAGCACCAGATTCGAGGAACAAGTATCTGAATTTGGCAGCGTCACAGACATCATTGGCAGTTGGGATTAGCAACCAAAAGTAGACCATGATGGTGGACGTGGAGCACTATACTGAAGGTGTCACAGAGCCTTTAGTATTGCCTATTGAAGAGACGGAGGACATTGACCTTATTCCGAGTAGTGCAACGAAGATAATGAAGATAGAAGTCGGGTTACAAGATACTGTCAGGAATGGATTGGTTAAATTGCTTCGGACATTTGCGGATATCTTCGTCTGGACACTTCACGATATGCCGAGTATAGCAGAAGATGTGGCTGTGCACAAGTTATTAGTAGGGGTGTAAACGGATATAAACGGATACGGATATAGCAGTATCCGTATCCGAAAAATTAATTCGCTATTCGTATTCGTATCCGATATTCGACGGATTTTAAAAATCATATCCATATCCGGTATTTGAAATAATATCCGAATACGGATAATATCTTTTTCCGTTTATTTTATTCAAATAAACAGATTATTCGGATATCCGAATATCCGAATTTGTTTATCCAGATATTCGAATTCATTTATCAATCACCTAATAAAAAATTCATTCAAATTATTTACAAAAAATAAAGAAAAAAATTGAATAATTACTCATAACCAATCACAATTTAAAATTTAAACCATACATATTAATGAATGAATGTTAATTTATTTGTTTTTAATAAATATAATAATCAATACTCTAAATTACAATTCAAATACATTTTCATTATTTTTGAAATCATAAATTTAAAATAAATGTTCTACTTATTAATGTTTAGATGTCCATTAATAAGTAAATGTCCATTTTATGTGATAATTTAGATTAATATTGTAGTATGTATGAATATTTATAATCTATAATTATAACATTTAAATGATATTTATAACACTTGTTAAATTATGCATTTTAGATATATTGTAACACTATATATAACTAAGAAAAAGGGAAAAAGTAATAAATTTTAAAGTATAGTTCATTACTGAATGAATGCTAATTTATTTATTTTTAATAAATTCAATAATCAATACTCTAAATTACAATCCTAAATTCAAAATGAATGCTCTATTTATTAATATTTAGATGCTCATTAATAAGTAGATGTTCATTTTATGTGTTAATTTGGAGTAATACTATAGAGTGTATGAATATTTATAATATATAATTATAATATTTAAATGATATTTATAACACTTGTTAAATGATACATTTTAGATAAATTATAACACTATATATAACTAACATAAGTGGAAAAAATAATGAGTTTTAAAGTATAGTTCATTAATGAATGAATGTTAATTTATTTATTTTTAATAACTACAATAATCAATGCTCTAAATTACAATTCAAATAAATTTTTATTATTTTTGAAATCCTAAATTTTAAAATAAATGCTCTACTTTTTAAAGTTTGATGTCCATTAATAAGTCGATGTCCATTTTTTATTTTGCTTATTTTATATATATATATATATATATATATATATATATATATATATATATATATATATATATATAAGTTATTCGGATACAGATCTGAATTCGGATATCGGATTTCAGATATCCGATATCCGCCATATATATTTACGGACAGATGTTAAACGAATATGAATATGCCTATATCCATATTCGTATTCGTTTATTTACAGACACCTTTAAACCGAATACGGATATATTCATTTTTTTTCGAATGCGAATAATATCCATTTTTTTTGAATAGGGATGCGGACGAATACGAATTTTTCGGTTACCATTTACAGCCCTAGTTATTAGTTAATGCTGATAAGAAATCGGTTCATTAAAAGCATTAAATTTTTTCTCCAAAACAGCAAAAGGTGATTGATGAGGAGATTGCCAAACTTCTGGATGTTTTGAAATCGAGTACCTGGAGTAGCTGACTAACGTGATCTTGGTTCAGAAGCAGAATGAGAAGTGGAGGATTTGTATAGATTATGCAGATCTGAACAAGGCGTGTCCAGAAAATAAGATGAAGAGAGATCATCACCATCTTTTTGTGTAACCTTGTACTCATTTCGAGGACGAAATCTTTGTATGGGGTGGGAGAATGTAATAGCCAAGAAATTATAAATAATATTATTAATGAAAAATAAAGAATTATTTGAAAACGATTATGTATATATATAAATGTATCATGAAGATAGAGTTAATAATTCCATTAAATTGAATTAACTATGTAAGAAACCAAGTGATGATGGTGAATGAACTAAAGTTATAATTAACTAAGTTTATGTAATATGCATTGTGTGACATAAAGAGCAATGGTGAACAAATTGAGTGTTTAATTAAATTAATTTATAAATGGATGAAATAATTAAATGGACTAGTAAGAATAAATAATTAAGTCCAATATGAATATTAAAAATGTCACATAACATAATGTGATATGATCTAATGTCTTATGAAATTAAAGTCTGTATAAGTGAGATTACTAGAATTGTTAATTAGCCTAATGAAAATATTGGTGCATTACCCAAAGGAAATTGAAATTAATGGCCCAATGAGATTTAATTAAAATGCCCCTGTGTGTGATGGACAAGGTTAGATGATATGTGTGTGTTTGTGCGTATAAATGTGCTTACATAAAAATATTATATATATATATATATAACCCTTATGAACTGTAACGCCCCCAAATCACTATATTTTTTATAGCTGATTTGATGCTTACTATAAATGCTAAATCATTAAGTTTATATATGATTCATTTATTCATAAACCTTATCAAACTAAATTTCAGAGTATTAACAATAATATGAACAACCCATATTATCAATACTCTTATTCAATCCAACAGTTTCATAAACAAAGTTCTTATCTTAATTTTCAAATATTTTTCATTATTTCATACTAAGTCTTTATAATCGATGCAAGAGACTTAATACTCACTTCTATCATTTTAACCTTAAGATTTCGATATTCTATAGCTTTATATATCCAAGATTCACGGTATTAATAATAGGATGGTCCTTGAAACATAAGAACCTTGCGATAAATGTTTACATCTTTATCCATGACAAGATTCCTATTCTTATAGAATTCCTTATATCATTCAATACTCTCACTTAGATATTTATCATTATAAAGTTATCTCTTCATATCGATATTCCCTATCTATTTGAGGTTCACAATATTATTAACACTCTTGTACTTAGAACAAAGGAACCTTGCGATGAATTTGGTTTCTTCATCGGTGCTAAATTTCTAGTCTTACAGCACTCATAATGTTAATCAATATTCTCATTCTAATGTATAGTTCAATATTAAAATTATTTTAATGTTTAACAATTCTAAATTTAATCAAAGTAAAGATATGACAAGAATTTATAATGAAACTTGATATATTAATATAAAATTCGGTTATATGATTTACTTGTCCATATTACATAAATCATTAAGACTTTAAAATATAAGACAAATAATTTAATAAAGTATATAAACTAATATACGCATTTCTTCTTTCTTTTCTTCTTCGAGCCGGAACTCTTGGGTTTATTTGCAAATAAGTTTTAATCGCAAGGGTGAGCATACAAAAGCTCAACAAGTCTAAACACATAGTATTTAAGTGAACTCACACTAATAGAAAATTTAAGAAATTCATAGCTCAACAAAAGATGTTACATTTGTTTTAATATGGCTAAACTGAGTAGTGATTAAACCAAGAACTAATATTCGTCTGTCTTTCGACCCCGAGACTATCAATGGATATCATATAGGGGATCAATGTAATAATCAAGAATTTTAAGTGGCTTTATAAATAAAATTAAGAATTTAATTTCTAATGAATTAAATTTTTGTGAGAATTAATTTAAATCATTATGTGAATGATTGACTTTATGATTATGTGTTTGATTTAATTAAGGGAAGTCCAAGTAAATAATTTAATGAACTAACCTAATGAAATTTAATATTAATAAATAATTCGATTAAACTTAGTGACTAGCAAGTTTAATTGAATTATATAATTATATTAAGAGGATTATTAAAAGTGACAATTTGTCAAATTATGTGAATTTATTTAATGATTCGAGTATGTAATTTAATTTAATGTACTAGCCTTGTAAATTATTTAAACAAGCCCAAATAATTAATTGTGTATTGGACTTGTGGATATTAAATGTGTGATCATATAATTAATTAAACTAGCCTATTACTTGAATTAATTATCAAGTATATTAGTAACCCAATGATTTAATTGGTGTAGCCCAATGGAATTTATTTAGTGACCCAAACATTAGCCCAAGTGGTGCATTAAGTAAAAGTCAAAGTCTTGGTCAATTATTCTACAAATTAGATAATTAAAATAAATCAAAATTATGGGATAATAAGAGAGGGATCCCTTGGGTCCCATGTAATCTCTTAATTGGCAAGGATGATTAGCTATGAAGTACACAATATCTCCAAGTAAGATTGGATTGGATAGAATTAGAGATAGATCTATACATATACAAGTTTTATGTATAGATATTGGAATATGAGATTTAATTAAATAAAAACCTCTTTGACCAACATTAGAATACTTACATTTTCAAAAAAGCTAGTAGTTTTAGAGAGAGAAGCTCTCAAGAGAAAAGAAAGAAAAAGAAATAAGGTTAGAGAAAGAGAATCTCTAGAGAGTTCATAGAACTCTTGAGAGTTGGAGTTCAAGGATGATAGCCTTGAATGTCATCTACTTTCATAACCTACTTTGGAAGAGAGAAGAAGAGCTTCAAAGACAAAAAGGTTGAAAAGTGTTTCTACCTTTAGATCCTTTAATTTTTATGTTAATATATGTAGTATATATGATATTTGTTGAGGTTGATTGTGGTATATATAAAGTTATAATTTACAATGGTATAAATATGTGTATTTGTTGATATATAGCTAGATCTATGGATATAAATAATTTTCTGTGGTTAAAATGTATTTTTATGTATAAAAATATATTTTGATGGTGTGAAAAATATTTTAAAATCTTAGCATATTGGATCTATGATTCTAAATGTAGATCTATGGTTTAATATACTAGATCTATATATGAACATGCTTGATATATGATTTGAAGGAAGAAAAGTTCATTTGAATATATTTTGAGAGAAACATAGTTTTATACTTTGTAAGATTTTTGTGTATTTTGAAATATATAAGTTGGTTATGTAATTTATGTAGCTTAGATGGTAGATTTATGTTATATATATAGACCCGTGGTTAAACATGTTCATTATGTGTGTTGGTTTTGCTTTGAATATAAAAGGAAGCAAAAAATAATTATATGAAATCAAGTTTCAATGCCCTAAAATTTTAGTCCACTTGGGACGGTTACTGTTCACGTTCCATAAATCGTTTTCAAGATCTGTTAACTTTAGTTGGTAGATCTACAAGTTATAAAACTTTTCCAAGTAGAACGACTGACAAATAATGAACGAGCTAATTTTGGTAAATTTTCTCGTAAAACAATCTATTGTTGGGAAGATTAGAAAACCCCATATATAGAAATTTAAACGGTTTGTTTCGGTTAATTAACTTATTTTAAAAGTTTGGGCCTTTTTATATCTGAATTTATATGGTTTGATGAAACCACAGTCTAAATATGAGCTCAATCCAACCTCGTATGAGTGAGATATGACCCAACAAAGTTTTAAGTTTTAAAAATTAAGACTGCAATATCTTGAAGCGTGTAACTCATAAAATTATGAAATTTTAACTGAGAGTATTTTATGATGGAAGGAAGCTACCGTGTAAATTTTAGAATTTTCTGAGGAAAAATCATTTTTTAATAAATGTTGGACAGAAATGGCCTATTTAAAAATAGTAAATGAGGTTGAAAACTTAAAAGAAAATTATTATATGTGTAACATAAAATATATTAAATATATCAAAGATATATGAAAGTAATAAGTCGAGTATGAATTTTTAGTAAATACGATTGAGTTAAGAAAAATAAAGATAATAACATAAAATAATTACTTATTATTTAATTAAAATTAAATAATACATAAAGGTAATTGTTTATTATTTAAATAATATTAAATAATAAATACAGTGACTAAAATGAATTAAATTAATTATTTATTATAATAGTAAATAATAAATAAAGTAAAAAAATTAAGGAATTAATAAATTAATTAAATAATTTACATTAAATTGTTTAAGTGCTAATATATTAATAAATGATTAAAATAATATTAAATAATAATATTAGTTAACAATTAAATTATTATTAGGTAATTAATAATAATAGTAGTAAATAATTAACTTATTATTAAATGACTAATAATAATAGTAAGTGGTTAAATATTATTAAAGAATTAATAATATTAGTAATCAATTAAGATGTTGTTAAATAATTAATAATATTAGTAAGTGAATTAGGTATTATTAACTGTATAATAATATTATTTGGTAATTAAAATATTATCCAAATGTGATAATATTGTCTTGTAATTAGTTTGTTATTAAATAGAGAATTATGTACTTAAATAACAATTTATTTGAGAATTAAATATGAATTCCTATGTGCTCTACTAATTGAAAGATCAACTTTACCAATGTTAGGTCTTTTTAAACGATGTTAACTTAATCTGTGTAGAACGTACTCAACGATTCAGGTAAGTTCCTAAACCCTAAACTTATTTCATATTACAAGTTTCCTAACTCAAACTTGAGTTATTATTTTTCAATTATGTTAGTAGTTTAATTATTGTCAATTACTCCACATCAATGATAATTATTAATATTCGCACTTTGTGCATTTGAATTTCTATTCTATTATTTAACTGTAAAATATTTAACATTCTTCATCCATGAGCTATTTAAGAAATAGTTTACGCCATTTGTTTCGACTAGACATATGTATGTTAATATTTTTGAAAGTTATCCAAACCAGTAGTTAGTGCGGATTCTTGGACTGAGAGAGCAACCATTTGTGACGACCCCGAAATTCGACAAACCTTATTACCTTAAATTTCATGTTTGTTATACATTATTTTCCTTACGTCCAAATTTCGGTTCGTTAATAAATCTTTAATCACCTTATTTAATCCATTAATTGACTTTACAATCATCAATTTACCAAATTTTTCGGTATAATTTTTTTTTCTCAATCATTGTATTAAAATATTTGGACATGTAAAAACTTATCGGCTTTACATATCGATCATAGTCCCTAGATCGCAACTTTTACATTTTCTTTCTATTACAAGTATCATAAAGCTCAACATTCAAAATTTAATATTGTTTATATCCACACAAATATTCTTTGTTCCATAATTCATAATTAGACATATAATAGTCTCTATCGTAACAACTTCCTTGAGTAATCACAGTACATAATTTAATTCTACTCATCCTATCCGGACCAAATTTATATGTATATATATACATCACATCAACGTAAACTTCGCCAATTTACTCACATTGAATTATGATATTGAAAATATAACGATTACATTTACAACCTTCTAGGGTAATCCATCTCTAACACAATCTGATATTTTTGAAATTTATTTCTTTACCTACAAAAGTTTATATTATGCAAGGAATGAGCACAACGACTCAGCAAGTTCAACAGTTTGCACCTTTCATGCTTCATGTAGCACATAACATAACATGCTCTATGTGTGTCATACATCATATGTTGTGCTTTTTCTAACTCAATATATCTCACATGTCTCATGTCTAATTCAGATTAGTAATTACATAAAGCCAACATTTATCAATTTCACATATAGTCACATTCATTGCACCAAATACACATCGTGGTCAAATTATACACAGATCACGTAACACATAATTTTTATGTACATTTGAACAAGAATTAACACATTCTAACAGATAAACAATTAACATCAAAGTACTGAAGAACTTGCCTCGATGTCCAATTATTAAATTAACGGCTAATAATCCATTCTTGGACAACCTATAGTAAAATCAATTAAATAATAATTGATTAGCACTCTACTATATTAATTTAATTAATATAGAACACATTCTATGATGACAACCTCGTCGGATAAAATTTAGCGTATTTGGTTGTCCGGATTTTCATTTAACCATCTTCTAAATTTTAAACTTACTAGATTAATATTTAAAGTATTTAAATATTAATCTCCAATATTTAATATTTTTACAAAAATATTAAATTTAATGCCCAAATATCATTTCTATATTTTTAAAGTTTTCTACTATATAATCTTCATTGCTTTTAATCTTATTAGTTACATGAGTTCTAGTATAAGTTTAAAAAAATAAAAATTATTCTTCATAATTATTTATTTTATAAATTAATCTCTAATTATGAAACAGAGGGAGGAGTATTAATAATAAGTGCCTAGCTAGATTCTATCAACGTACGGGGCCAGAATCTCACTTTTAAATAAAAGGAAGACGGGTAGGCAGGCATCTTTCTCTTTGTTTCTGATAGGTTGTTATAATACTAACAATATCTATTTGTAGTACAAACAAAAATTAGACAGGGATTTTGGAACAAACAAAAATTAGAATCAATTTTTCTATGTCTTCTTTTCACCATTTGATTTCGTTTAGTATCAAAAATATTTTGTTTGTATTCTTACGTATAGTTTGATGAAAAATATGGATAATAATATAACAATATCATCTTACGCAAATCCAACCGCAAGTCTCCAATAATGGAGGAGGCCATACACAAAATCAAAATGAGGTTGAAGAAATTGAGCAAATAATCGGTAAGATTTGTGCTACTATATGGGAACATTATATAAGATTTAAACAAAATGATGAAATAAAGACAAAGTGCAAATATTGTGGCCAAGTTTTAAAAGCCGATGCTTTGAATGAATTGTTAGATAAGAGTGATGATGGCATGAGTGAAATGGTGTTGAGGATGAGAGCAAAATTAGATATATATTGGGGGAATGTTGAGAAGATGAATAAATTGTTGTACATTACGGTTGTTCTTGATCCTAGACATAAATTTGCATTTGTGGAATTTGTTTTTAATTCGAAGTGTGGAAGCGAGAGTGAAATGGCAAATAAAATGATAAAATAAGTGTGTGATGCCATTGAGGTATTGTTTAAAAGTTATACCCTCAAATATGCATCCCAAAGTGCACAATCATCCCAAAATGCACCATCTAATGTGTCTAGTGAAAGTAATTTTGGTGTGCATCGTCGATAAAGGACAAGGAGGAGGATGGCAAAAAAATTTGGGTAGTTTCGATAACCAGTTCGGGCCGGTACAATAAATTATAGATGGACAGTCCTAGGTTTAACACTACTATCACTCACAGAGTCACAGCTCTACCCTTTTAGTTCTGCTTGCATCACTAAAAGTCAATTTTGTATCTAGGTCAAGAGTTGAAGGGCTGGTACCAACAGTCTCAGCAAACCGAGTAATTATACCACTTACCAAGGAGAAAAAACAAAGGGAAAAGAAAAATGACTTGCACTCTAAAAGGAAAAGGGACATTTGATATAGCATGACCTTTCTCTTTTACCTGTGCACCCAACATTTATTATTGAAGAACCATAGACTACTGATGAATTTGTGTATTAATTTTACTTGTCAATAAAAAAAAATCTATAAATCTATTGTTCCACAAAACAACCTTATTTTGATCACAAAAAATATGTTAGTAGAAGATACCAGTCATTCTACCTATATAGTCTCAAGCAATTATATTATGGACAACCTTACATACACTACAACTAAACACTACTCCAAACACTATATACATCTCAACTATTAAAAAGTGGAACCTGGCACGAATTTCCGTGTCAGGCCCCATCTTTCAATGGTTGAGATCAAAATGTTGTGTTTGGTGTTGTGCAGTTATACTTATCCTTATATTATTCTAAGTTTATTATGTTTGGCGTATATCCCTATTGTTTGTAGGATTCATAGTTGTCAGAATTTTACGATACGCGATATGTATCTTGCGATATGATACAGAGACAATTCGATATGTATCGCAGTGTGAATCTAAAATGATACCGTATTTTACGATTCAATTACGATTCGATAAGATTCTTACGATACTATACAATGCACGATACTTTTTAAAAACAACCAACTTGAAAAAGTTTTCGTGTAGATCTAACAAACTAAAAAAAAAAATTTAAGCCTTTTAATATTTCAATTGAAGAGGTTTTCTAGTACAAACATATTTTATATCGCTTCATGAGCCTTTAATTATTTTTTAGAGTATTATATCTAATTCAAAATGTCGCTCTATTTGAATTATTCTCTTTTGTTTTATAGATTAAAAGTAAATCTGAATTTTCGTTTTATCATATTACTCTATAAAAAATTACTGAAATAATATGTAATAAATCAATTTCGAGTATTTTGACTACTATTTAACTTTAAAATTTATTTTTAGTCTATAATAATATTTACTTGACTACTTTTATATATAGTTAAACTTGTTTTTTATATATTTAAATATATATTACTACATTTTTTATTTTACGATATAGGGGTTTTCGATAAATGATACGATTCACGATTTGAAAACTATGGCAGGATTACACACCAATACCACATACCAAGAGGGGGGGGGAAAGGAATATAAGAAATGGATTGCATTCTATAAGGGAAATAGACATTTTATTTAGCACAATCTTTCTTCAGTTTTTTGCACAAAACTTTATTTCTTACTTATGAGAAGTGTAGGATACTAAATTATTTAGTATTAAATCCTACTGCTTCACAAACAATGACCTTATTTCAACTAAAAAAATAATAATATATAAACAAATAATATGCGTCATGCCAAAGGAGAAATAATTGTCATTGCGATGTCATTCTAATTTCGTTTAACAAATAAAAGGCGTATATGATATATACACTCACCTCATACCAATACACGATCTCGCGCAAGAGATTCAACCTTTTAGAACGACTATATCTGAACTGAACTGGAAAAAAAGGGCTTGCTATTTCATGGTAAAAACAAATTATTGTGCTATTCATTAGACATTAAGGGAAAAGGAAAAGGTAATGCTTCTTTACATTCTTCAAAATTTGTCTAAATGAAAAATTCTTCATGTAGTTAGTTATTCTTTATCAGCACCAACACTTATGCATCAATCTTACAGCACCATCAGGAGGGTAATAGGTGGTCACTCAAGATATTTCCTTTCTAGAGCTATGATTTATCCACTTATTTCTTTATAATTTTCAGCAAGGTGCAATTATACTCCTTTTGTGATAACATGCAGGTGGGTTTTTGAACTGAGTTTTATATCTTTTATTAATTACACTCTGCCTTTTCTGTTAGCTTTCATTTCATAGTTGTTATGGCGTCGCCTAAGCGACGACTAAGCGTCATGGCGCTAGAAAAGAACACAGTGACGCCTTGGACACCGAGCTGTCAAAGCACACGCCTTAATAGCTAGCTCAAGTTAAGTGATTAAGTCATTTCTTACCCATTACTCATCATCATAACCCATGGACTCGCTATGTGTTGTAATTTTCTTACTTATTAGAGTTGTAATGTGTGATGGGTGTTGAATTGGTTGATTCTTTATTTTCTATATAGTGTTTGTTGACTTGTTTTACTAGCTTTTAATGCTAAGTGTTTTATTTTGGAATTTTGATTATAAAGTATTCATATAATTGCGTTTTTAAGTATATTCTATAGTGTTAGTTATTATATTTTGAGTTTTAATGTATATAAAATTTTATTGTTCAATATACTTTTTAAGTAAAATAAATAATGTATAAATTATACATTGTTAACAACTTGTTGCCATACGGATGCCATGGCGGGCGCCTTATCACATAAGCTTCTTGGCGGTCAACTATTGCCACATCTCTCCGCGGTGCCGTAACAACTATAGAACTTGATTCTTGACATAGGCAAAGTATTTCACAAAGACAAACTAAAACCTGGAGAGCTATTTGCCATGTAGCATGATGTCGATTAGGGAAGCAAAAAAAAAAAAAGATGCTACAAGAAAGGATCAGGAGGGTCAAAAAAGTAACAGAACACCAATTGGCAAATACAAGGAGTACTTCTGAAAGTCACCAAGGAATAATAGAACGCCATCTATATATGAATTTACCTGAATTGTTTACTCCAGAACTAAGATAATGATAGAGTCCATAAATAATAATAACATTAAATAAATAAATTGATAAAAACACATTGACCTATATCAGAAAATATTCATAAAGTCTATGAACTAGAAATATATTAGTATTCAACTTACTGGTACGATAATCAAGGGGAGATTTGCCGTATGTATCTAATGGAATTAATTTTTTCACCCCACGCGAAGCTTCAGGGTCCCCCTTTAGGGGCTGTCTTTTAACTTTTTTGCAAAAGATCTTCATACTCTTCTTGGTTATATGGCCTTCTAAGAATATCCACGAGTGTCTTCCTATACTGAGAATTCTCATTTTTACTCGAGTTTCCCATGCTCAACTAGTCATCTTCCTCGACCTTAATGTCGTAACCCGCTTTGTATTTTGAAGTAGAACAACAATATTACCGCCTGAATCGAAAGGTTGACCATTCTTTCCTTAAGACTATATTCACCCCTTACTTTTTCTACACAGCTTTACTGCGAATTAATCTCCCAAAATAAGACAGACCCAGATTTTACTATGTACTAGAATTTGTTGTGTAGAAACTAATCTAGTGCAAAACAATAAATGTGAAAGAAGAAAATTATAGCAAGAAAAATTATTAAGAATAATAATTTTCCTAAGAACTTGAGAAATATATTGAAATACTTGTTTTGGGTAGATTTGCAACATATTTATAGGTTTCCAAACAACCCTCTGAGGAGATATGTTGAAAAATTGGATTGGTTCCCTCCTTAATTTTAAATTGTTGTTACACTGCAATCTGACCGTTACAATCTCTGAAAATCACTGAACTCTGAAATTAACGTTAGTTATTTTCTGACTGTTACAATCTCCGAACTCTGAAATTAACGTTTGGCTGATTTCTGACCATTACAATCTCCGAACTCTGAAATTAACGTTGGTTATTTTCTGACCGTTGCAATGTTAGTTGGTATCTTTTAAAAAAATAAATTGTAGAAATGTTGTTGCCATGACTTGAACCCAAGTTCTTATCATTACAACTCTTTTCTCTTAATCAATTGAACCATTTCATTTGTTAGCTATATAGGCAACATATAATATATTTACTATATAATTTATAGATTTGAAAATATCCAAAAATCATCCCCTATTTTCATAATCTTCCAATCCTTTTCCTTTGACCTTCTTCTTTCTTTTATTAGATATAGTATACATAAGTAAGAGGTGTCTTTCGACTTGAACGTTTACATAGTCTATATCACAAAATATCTAAATTCTTAGTAGCGTTAATTTTGAACTAAAAAATCTTAAAGTAATATCTTACTCAATAGACATATACTACATCCCTTATAGTTTAAGAAAACCCAACACATTTATGGCCTTGTGTTTACCTCTTGGGTTTCGTAAATGACTTAGAGACGAGTCTTAAGTCTCGCAGAAGCGGCCCCACTTCCTTCACTTACATAGGTGAATCTAATTAGATGCACTTATATGACCTGCATCCTTCAAACCGGACATAGATCCATTAAAGGTTTAGCCTACCCTCTTTGTTCTCCATACAACCATACACCAGTTTTGAGATGGTTTCAAATAATTTATTCTTAATACGTATCTAGTGTATAATTGGTTATTACTATAAGTATTTTTCCATTGAACTAATATACTAGATGTCTCTCTAGTATTTAGTTGGGTTCTTCTTATAGGTTACCTCTCATTCAAAGGCTTTAAACATATCTCCCTGAAAGTCTTACATATTACATCCTTGCTCAGGCCTTTTGTAAAAGGATCCACCAAATTTCCCTTTGACTTGACATAGTTAAAGGTAACAACCCCTTTATTGATTTGTTCTCTTACATAACTATGTCTTACACTTATATGTTTAGACTTCCTGTTAGAAACCTTACTGTAAAACCATGATAATGCAGCTTCATTATCACAATATATTGAGATAGTTGTCACTAGTTTGGGCCAAAGTGGTATCTCAAATAATAAATCCTTAAGTCATTCGACTTCTTTTACAGCAGCTAATAATGCAACAAACTCGAATTCCATAATTGAATGTGTTATCAAAGTTTGTTTCTTGGAACCCCAAGAAATTGCCCCTCCTCCTAGAGTGAATATCCATCCACTTGTAGACTTTATTTCATTCAAATCCGCTATCCAGTTTGCATTTGTGTACCCTTCTACCACAGCTGGGTATCTTGTATAGCATAATGCGTAGTTCATTGTGCCTTTAAGATATTTAAGTATCCTTGATACTGCATCCCAATGAACTTGACCTGGATTATAGTAAACATGCTCAATACTCCAACTACAAATATTATATCAGGTCTAGTACACTGCATTGCATATATTAGACTACCAATTAGACTTGCCTACTTTGACTGAGATATGTTATTCCCTTTATTTAGAAATAACTTAACATAATGATCATATGGGATAGAGGCTATCTTGTAATTCTCGTGATTAAACTTCTTTAACAACTTCTCAATATAACGAGACTGAGTTAAAGAAATGGTATTCTGAGACCGCACAATTTTAATACCTAAAATTACATTAGCCTTCCCCATATCTTTCATATCAAAGGTAGTAGACAAAAATACTTTAGTTTTTAATACTACTTTTTCACCAATACCAAAAATAATCATATCATCAACATATAAACAAATTAGAACACCAAAACATTTACTAAACTTAGAATAAACACATATATCTGATTCATTTTTTTTAAATCCATTGGAAACAATCATTTGGTCAAATTTTTCATGTCACTGCTTAGGTGCTTGTTTTAGGTCATATAAAGATTTAGCAAGTTTACAAACTTTTCTTTTTTGGCATTTCAAAACAAACCCTTCAGTTATTCAATATAAACTTCCTCTTCTAAATCACCATTTTAAAAATAAAAAAAATTAACATTCATTTGATATATAACAAGTTTATGAATTGATACTAATGCAATTAATAACCTAATGGTACTAATTCTTGCTACTGGAACATAGGTATCTAAGTAATCAATTCCTTTCTTTTGCTTAAAACTTTTTCCTACCAGTCTAGCTATATACTTATCTATGGATCCATCCGATTTTCTTTCCTTTTAAAGACCTATTTACAGTCAATGGGTTTACTACCATGAGGTAAATTCACCAAGACCTAAGTCTTGTTACCCATGATAGAATCCATTTCATCATTAATGGCTTCTTGCCAAAAACATGAATCTTGAGAGGACATAGCTTCTACAAAAGTTAATGGATCTCTATCGCTAGAAACATGCTCAGTCACCACAAAAACATTAGAAGAAACAATATCATCCATGTTTCCTTCTACTAGATACATGTAGAAATCAGGGCCATAAGATTTTTCGATCATTACTCTCTTACTTCTTTTTGATTCTATTTCTTCAGTAGATATAGTAAGTTTCATTTCATCATTTGTTTCATGATGAATTGTTCCTTGATCCTCTTTATCAGTGTCTTCTCTTGACTTTTTCCTAACGAATGAATTCTCAAAAAACTCAACATCTCTAGACTCCAAAATTATATTTTGGCTAATAGAATATGTGGATTCCATGGTCAAGAATTTATAGTCTTTGCTATTTTGTACATAGCCTATAAAAGCACACTCGATTGCTTTAGCTCCAAGCCTAGACTTTTTAGGATCAATTAACCTTCCTAATGCCCTACATCCCCATACCCTTACATGGTCAAGAGAAGATTCTCTTTTTCCATAATTCGTAAGGTATAGTATGAGTGTTCTTATGGGGTATACAATTAAGTATATAACAAGCAGTCATTAATGTTTCTCCCTATACATTTTTAAGCAAACCAGAAGTAAAAAGTAACGTATTAATCATTTCTTCAAGTGTCCTATTTTTCCGTTCTACCACTTTATTTTGTTGAAGACTATAAAGGGTTGTAGTTTGATGAATTATACCATAATTCTAAAAAAAAAATCATTATAAGAGAAGTATTCCCCTGCTCTGTCCGATCTAAGAATTGTAATTCTTTGATTTGATTGATTTTCAACTTCAGCCTTGTAGATTTTAATTTTTTCTAAAGTCTCATATTTAATCCTTAACAAATAAACTTGAGTGTATCTAGAGCAATCATCTATAAATGTTATAAAATATCTTTTACCTCCTATAGTTAATATGCCTTCAAATTCATAAACATCAGAATGAATTAATTCTAATAATTATGAATTTCTTTCTACTTTTTAAAAAGACTCCTTGGCAATTTTAGACTTAACACATATAACACATTTTTCTAAATAAGAAACATTAATCTTAGGAATTAAACTAAGATTACTTATGCTATGCATACTTTTATAATTTACATGTCCTAATCTAGCATGCTAAACATCAAAAGTAGAAACCATATAAGCAAAAGATGAATTTTCATTAATAACATGCATCTAGTTTGTACATGCTATCAGATTCATATCAGTTCCAACATACATGCCATCCTTGGACAATACAATACAATTAGCGTCAAACAAGACTTTTATGCCATGTTTGTTTATAAGACTAATAGAAACAAGATTTTTCCTAATTTTTGGAACATGAAGAAGATCATTAAGAGCGATTGCCTTCCTGGATGATAACTTGAGAACCACCTTACCTTTGCCCATCACTTTTGCAGTTGATGAATTTCCCATGAATAGTTCTTGACTATCATTCATAGGTTCATAGGCTTTAAACATTGCTTTATTCTTGAAAATATGCTTGGTTGCTCCAAAATCGATCCACCATTCCATGTCATTTACAACCATGTTAGTCTCCATAATCATAGCAGCAATACCTTCATTACCTACCATATATGCTTCGTCAATCTTTTGTTGCCTTCGCTCCAAGTACAAAATACATTGTTTATTAAAATGTCATGGCTTACCACATTTCCAACAAGTACCTTTTGGTTTCTTATTTTCGGAACTATTATCTTGACCACCACACTTTCTTTTGTTGTTGCCCTTTGATTTAGATGCATTTTCTATGACAAGCAAGGGCGGAGCCACGCTTGGGCTGGGGTGGGCTGTAGCCCAGGCGAAATTTTTAGGCTCCAAGCTCGAACAAAACAGACCCTTTTGATTTCTATCCTTCTTCTTCATTACCAGATCCATCACAACACTCGTCTCTCCTCTGCTATCCCAATTCATCATTCCCAAACAACGCCCTTGCTGATTGCCTCACTTCATTTCACCCATGGCTTCACGGAAACTCCTAACCTCCCTCATTCGTTCCTGTACACGTCGCTCCATTATCAGACCTTCAATCACAAACCCCAGGCCTTCACAGTTCACATCTTCTCGCCCACCGCTGACCGATTTTTTGTTGAATCGTGTTGTTAATTATGCCGCATTGCCGCATCTGCCGCAGCTTCGGCGAAGGAAGCGGTGCCGTTGCCACCGAAATCGACGGGGAAAGGCGGAAAGATCACGGATGACTTCACTGGAGCTGGCGCGGTCGGGCAGGTATGTCAGGTGATTGGTGCTGTTGTTGACGTTAGGTTTGACGATGGGTTGCCGCCGATTCTGACGGCGTTGAAGGTGTTGGATAATCCGATAAGATTGGTACTGGAGATGGCGCAGCATTTGAGAGAGAATATGGTGAGGACTATTGCTATGGATAGGGACTGAGGGGCTTATTAGGTGTCAGAAAGTCCTTAATACTGGCTCTCCTATCACTGTAAGATATTTCTCTTTCTACATTAATATATATTTTGATAATATTATACGAATTTCTTATGTACAGATCAGATCAGGTTGTTTACCGATAGAAATAGTGGATATCCTACCATTTTTGTATTAGTGATTGGGTTTTGCTCTTTGAGATTTGTTGGGTGATATTGCCCATGCTACTATTATTGGTTTTAATTTTTAATTTTCAGATTATTATTATTATTTATTCTAAATCTCAGGTGTTATTGAGGGAACAATTGAATGGGTTCTAAATTATTGATAAGCAGGCACCGGGGACTATTACTTGTGTGTGTATTTACTAGGAGCAAGTGGTGATCTAAAGATGAGGGAATAAGACATTTGAAGGATATAATTTATTAAACTTGAGGAAACCTCTATTATATCCGTTATTTTGATTTTTTAATCAAGACACTGGGATACGTAGGTGATGTGATGTCTTTGGTTCTAGAGAGAGTGCACTAGTTCAGTAAACTTACATTTTTTTAGTTGTTGCTTTTTGTCGATTTTGATTATCCTTGAGCCTATATCATTGTGCCAATTTTGCATTGCTTGAAAGTTCTTATTTTAAGCCTGTTGGTTTTCCAAGTTTCTGGCTCATGAAGAATTGTATGTTTCATTTCTTGTATGACTATGCATCTTTGGCGCTTATAGTCATTGATACTTCTTCATATTTGTTCCAACTATTATGTTTGCAACTTTTTACTGGCAGGTGCCTGTTGGTCGGGCTACACTTGGTCGTATTATAAATGTTATTAGAGAGGCTATTGACCATAGGGGTGATATAAGTAAGAATTTTGTATCACTTTCAGATGTAATGTTTCGATGTTGATTCAGCATATGTGGTGCCCCTCTCTTCTTCTCATTTCTCACAATAATTCTCTACATTTACTAATCCCAGCGCCTTCTTTTGTAATTGTTTGATTATGTTTTCAACTGTAGAAACTGATCACTATCTTCCCATCCACTGTGAAGCACCAGCCTTTGTTGAGCAAGCGACTGAACAACAAATCCTTGTCACTGGAATCAAGGTGATATTCTTAGGAAATTGCACAACATAACACTTGTAATATTCACATCTTTGTTGGGGTATTTATTTGGATTTTATCATGTCACATGCTTAAGGGAGGGTAGGATGGAGGAATGAAGTTGGTTGTCTATTTTGTAGCCCAGGAGGAAAAAAATTCCTGGCTCCGCCCTTGATGACAAGAGCTTTAGCACTTTTGTTTTCTACATCAAATTTATCCAAATTCCGAGAATTCTCTTCAACTTGGAGAAATTTAATAATCTCTCGCATAGCCATTGCATCTTTCTTTTGTTTCAATTCCTTTCGACAATCTTTCCAAGAAAATGGTAACTTTGAAATAATTGTCGAAACTTGAAACCCTTCGTCAAGGCTATGTCCTTCCGACACAATTTGATTTATAATAATTTGAAGTTCATGTACTTGTAACATAACGGATTTGTTATCTATCATTTGATAATCAAATAATGAATTTACAAAAAAAAAATTATTTCCAGTGTCCTCGATTTTGTACTTGTATAAATCCTCCTATACTTCCCTTGGCGTCTTTTCCATGAACTTCGCTTCATACACAGCATACAATGAATTGAATAACGCATTTAGAATGTATCATTCACACATGAAGTCATCTTGTTCCCATTTTATTCAATTCTTCATTTCTGTTGGTGTCTCATTTTCTTTTTCTTCAATTTTCTCTTCATTCAGCACATGAGAGAGTTTTAATGCCGCTAAGCAAAAATATATTTTGCTTTTCCAACGTTTAAAGAATAATCCATCAAATTTCTCGAGTTTGTTAATTTGATTCATGCTACTTTTTACATTGTTGTCCTATATTATTAATAGTCTTAAGATTGTTATAACCTGCTTTGTATTTTGAAGTAGAACAATAATATTACCGCTTAAATTAAATGGTTGACCATTCTTTCCTTAAGACTATATTTGCCCCTTAACTACACAAGATTACTGAGAATTAATCTCCCAAGAGAAGACGGGCCCAGATTTTACTCTATACTATAATTTTTTATGTAAAAACAAATCCAGTGTAAAACTATAAATGTGAAAGCAGAAAATTATAGCAACAAAAATTATTAAGAATGATAATTTTCCTAAGAACTTGAGAAGGATTTTGCGGTACTTGTTTTGGTTAGATTTACAACCTATTTATAGGTTTCCAAACACCCCTTTGAGGAGATATGATTTCTGACCGTTACAATCTCCCAACAAATTAACACGCGTTGGCTATTTTCTGACCGTTGCAATGTTAATTGGTATCTTTTAAAAAAATAAATTGTAGAAATGTTATTGCCAGACTTGACCCAAGTCCTTAACATTACAACTCCTTTCTCTTAACCAACTGAACCATTTCATTTGTTGGCTATATAGACAACATATAATATATTTACTATATACTTTATAGATTTGAAAATATCCAACACTTAATATTTGAGAGAATGATCCATAGTTTATAAATAAACAATAGAAAGTAATTATTAGAAGTGAAAATTGAGGCACACTTTTAACAGAATCATAACTGAAAGAATACGTACTGATGTAGCAAATACTTTTGTAACTACAAATGGGCTAAAGTTCTCATCCTTGTGATTCAGAACATTGTCCATGTCTAATATTTCCAAATCAGAAGAATGTTCATTGTCCTCCTCTTCATAAGTCAATCTCTTCCCATTATCAACAAAACACAAATAATCTCCTTTGACTATAGCACTCCTAATGAGCATTTCGTAGTAAGAATCATACTTGCCATACTTTTGAACACACTTGTTCTGAGGTTCCATATTTGGATGATCCACATTATCCCTTCTCTAAACCACCTTCCTCCTTTTCTTCACCCAAAATCTGTTTGAGTTATCCACAATATCTTTCTTCTGAACCCTTATATTTACACCCCCAAATCCGGGTACCGGCAACCTCGGATTCGGTGCTCATGATTCATTACAAACATAATATCTAACTACCCATTCATATGCGGAAGTATAAATATAACAACACTTGAACAGTCTTACATCAATCCCAAATTTGTCTAACCTTGATACAAAATATAATGTCCAAAAGATTACAATATATAGTAGTTAATGGACATAAACATAATCTACTTTTGAGTTTTGCCATTTCCTTTATCTTTCTTACTTCCTTCTAGAGCCTCGGGCTTAGCTGTAATTGTTAATAAGCAATGGTGAGTAACTAATTTGCTCAACATCTTTAAAACAAACAATAACTATTTGTTATCAATAAATAAAAGATAAACTTCTCAAAGCCTTCAACAATTGAACAATGATTATGAAGTAGATGAATAATAACATTCTCATTGAAAACGATAAATAACTGAATTTAACATGTTGTGAAGAACCATGAATAACTATGAGATATGAACAGTAATTCTACGGAATATTTAACATTTACAAGAATGAAAAATATTTTCAACAAGTACTCAAGGTGATCAGCCTCTTGTACTTTACGCATATGCATATCGTTTAGTTTTCTACATCAGATTAACCAATAAAAATTCCCTATGTTAGGGTTGTGTTTATCTCAGACGTACATTATAATTCCGCACCACGACAAGATGGTTTGAATTAGCTTCAATGAATTTATTTGAATTCAATAATTTCTAACCACATCGATCTAACCGAATCAAATGGCATAGACTCGTATTCAATAACTTAACTAAGTGCAAGAACTTTGGGCTCAACAATTTTCAATAACTGATTAAACTTGCAATGTGCACATAAGTGTGAAGCATGACATACATACGATGATTACACATCAATTTACTTGTACAAAATAATAAAGGGTACAAGTTAATAAAGACATGCTCAATTGATTTTCGCATAACAAAAAGAGTTAGGGTAAGGAACTTGCCTGATACGTTGATTAAGCTTAACTGTTCTACCTCGTTACTGATTTGACCTACATATATCATAATATCTACCTACTAGTCAGTTATAGTCATAAATCGTCACACTTGAAAGTCTCAAGTGTCATACGAACTAGTCGTAATACACTTGTCGTCTAATTCTTACCTTATTTCACATAGCACACCATACAATTCAATTAATTCGTTCTAATTCAACTGTACTAATTAAAATCCATATAGCACATAACGTTTAATATTTAATCATATTAGTCGATTAAACCTATATCGTTCACCATATACAACATTAGTTGTTTCATTAACATATTTACATATAACCCATTTGGTTTCATCTAGTTTGATTCTTGGTATAGGTATTAAACCATCATGTTAGACATTTAATATAATAATACATGTCATAATCGGGACCCTTAAAACAATATATTTTATTTTGGAAACCCAACCCATCACGACTCAACCCAGTTTGACTCGAGTCAAAGTCAAACATTTTGCTAATCAAAAACAAGGCCGAGGCCCTCTTTCCTTTACTAAAAACAGGGTCGGGGCATTTGTTGGCAGAAACCAATAGGGCTGGCTGCGCTCTTTTCCTTCATAAAACAGGCCCCCCCACATGCCAGATTTCAAAACTTCAGTTGTTCTCAAACTTTGATCATGTTAACTATGCTCTTAATATACACATTATTTATACACATAATCCCAACTTCTAGCACTTATCATAGCCTTCAAATACACTTACTAAAATTCCAACTTTCATTAGTTTGAATAAACTTTCAAAACAGCAATACTTGATTTTCATGAGTGAACACACTAAAACATCTAGGATCTTACAATATTTTAGACATCTTTTTGCTTAACTCATCGAGAAGGATAGTTTACTTCATCATAGACCCATTACCAATATTTTAGGCCATACTCTAACCATACTCCTAGATTCAACAATTTAAGTTCGCATTAACCCATACTTCTCACAGACTTGGCAAAATCAGCTCTTATAGCCATTTCATGTTCATTTCAAATCATATCTATACACTTAGTTATGTATATGATTCACAAGTTCAACCTTTTCCATCATTATACATAGAACATGCCCTCATTTAATCCTTATGAACATGACACATACTCTTCAACATTAGATTTCCACACTTTGAACAACTCTTAAACAAAATCTAATCATTGGAACATTATCTCAAACACGTAGCATGCATACTTAGGAAGTCGACAAGTTTATTATCATTTGAACCTATCAATCACTTAATCACATAACCTCCATACATATTAACCACCTTATATCACCTAAACCCTTCTTGGTCCACCAAACACATCAGACTCCACATCCAACAATCATCACAACCCAATAATAACATACAAGAACTTAATATAATATAAAAAGACTGGAGTTAAATGAAGAATAATTATTATACCTTTGAGCTTGGATTAATCTGTGGATGATTGACGTTTAATAAAATCACAGGAACTACTCTTCTTCTTTTCTGTTCTATCGATTCTCCCTTTCTCACTATATGGCTCTTTAATTTGCTTCCTTAGCCAAGTGTGAGAGATTAAATGGTTGAGCCCTTAGGGAGATATACTCCCTTTGCCCATCGGCTAAAAGTTGAACCCGTAAGGAGATATACTCCCTTTGCCCATCAGTTAAAAATTCCTCGGGCTGCCACTCTCCTTGACCTCTAGGTAGCCTCTACTACATCACTTCTCCCTCTTCCCAAAGGTGGCTACTGAACTGCTCCAGGAGAGCAGTCATCTCCTCCTCAATTCCTGCCGAGAATCACTCCCTCTTATCTCCCTTGATTTTTCCCGAATCCTCATGTCCCAATATCAGGTTCAAATGTGCACTACTGATGCCATACATGGTTGCTCGGTTTGGGCTAGGAAATAATACACTTCATTAAAATAAAAACTGGGCTCCCTTTAGTCGTTTGCATTAGGTTTGACTTAATAAACTATATAGGCTGCTGAATAACGTACATTGGTCAAAATTTTGGGCTTGATTTAACTAATAACATCAATTAAATTCCCTAAATATTAATTAATTACTTATTTTGGGTCTCAAAGATAATAACACAATATTACTAAAATATATTAATATATCTTATTATCAATTAATATACTAATCTAGCCTTTAAAGACACATATTTAAGTTATTACTTTAATAACTCAAATTTAATTCATCACTCATGTAATTTCTTAAATAATTTACTTACACCTAATTTCAAATTAATTGCATGTTGGCTTTCCTTTTCACTCTCAAGTTAAGTATACATTTATAATAATGTATATCCTCATCTCATCATATAATTAAATAAAAATTTAATTCACATAATTTCATTTAATTAAAATAAAATATTACACAAATTTCTTAGTCATTACAATATTCCTCTTTTCTTTTGCTGAAACAAGTTTTAAATTCTACATACTATCGCCCCCCCCCCCCCCCCCCCTAACCACAGTATTCCTCTTTTTTTTCCTTGGATACTTTTTCAAATTATCCACATTATCTCTACCCAAAACCACTGAATCGCTCCTCTTTTTCGCCAAATAAATTCTTCCCATTGTTCACATTATCTCTCCCCCAGACACCCGCTAAATATTTCCTTCAACCTTCACTTACTTTATACCACCCATCGATTTCCTCAAACAATTCATATCACACTCGTCATCCGAATCAAATATCTTTTCATACTTAAAGAATTCAGAAGACCCATCATTTCTATCAATTTTAAGAACATAGGAATTCCCATTTGCCCTTAAATTCTCCAAATGAGGATCTGCATCCTCATCTTCAACATTTTCAAAAAATTTCCCAATACCCTTTTCTTCCCCTATGGCTTTTTGCATATTAACATTACAGCCATGACCCATAAATTCAAAACAATCATCATTCGAAATATTTTCATCTTTTACACTTGTTTTTAAAGCCAGTTCGACAACGACATATTTTGTAATCTAACCTGCTTATCATAAGTTTGACCAACTTATAAGCTCTTCCCGAACAACCTTACGTGAGTCTGGTTCATTCCCCCTTTTCGTAATCTAACCTGCTTATCATAAGTCAACTTAAAGTTAAAATTTAAGTTGACTTATAAGTTCCCCATAGGTGTTGTATCCCTACAAGCTCAGTTTTGACATCTTGCTGACCACCCTCTTGGAGATCAATATCAATTTCTTGGTTATAATAGTGAGCAACATGATCTGATATTACATTAAATCTAATACACTCGCACGATATTTGAACCATAGATGTGAGGGCTGCAACGATCTCCTTATGGTTCCCATTTCTCAAGTTAGAATCGTCCTTGACGAAAGGCTCTAGCTCGAACAAATCACGTGCAGCCTTTATCAGTCTACTTCTAGTAAGGGTAACTTATCTCTCAAAATACTTCCGTGAATGGTAACCTATACACTGTGATATGGTTCTTATTAAACCCTATCCATGAAGAATTTTCTGGTACTCGATATGACCATCAAGTATGCATTGGATATGTCGATCAAAACTTAGAGATGAGCTCCTTCATTCGTCAATGTAATAGTGAAATACTAGTCAATTTAAGGAAGTACCTACACCGTATTATGCTTGCAACTGTCCTTTGTTGTCCTTCGCACAAAGCCCTTCATAGACTTTGTGCGAAGAGTTCTTAGGAAGCATAACACAGTATTTCACTATTACATTGACGAGTGAATGAGCTCATGTCTAAATTTTGATCCTCATAACCCTGTCACAGTTACCCTTCACGGGTTTTTATACGGGCGATCGAAACTTAGTTGATACAAGAAGTATTTTGAGAGAGAAGTTATCCTTACTAGAAGTAGACTAGTGAAGGCTACACCTAATGTGGTCGAGCTAGAAACTTTCGTTAAGGATGATTCTAACCAGAGAGATGAAAATCATAAGATCATTGCAACCCTCTTATCTATGCTTAAAATGTTGTGTGAGGGTATTAGATTTAATGTAATATAAAATCATATTACTCACTATTAAAACCAAGAAATTGATATTGATCTCCAAAAGAATGGTCAGCAAGTTGCAAAAACTGAACTTGTATGTATACAACACCTATGGCGAAGAGGGAGAGATTGAGAGCCAAATCAGATATTAGGTCGGAAGGACAATGATGCCATTTAGAAAAATAAAAGAGGGCAAAATTGTCATTACATTTGGTCAAACTTGCTTATTAAAAAGGACTTTTAAGCCACTTTAATAAGTCAAAATTTGTTACTTATCAAAAATGACTTATAAGTCCAAAAAGAAGTTATGCCCAAACACCTGTTAAAATCAACTTATAAATTAGTTTGACCAACTTATAAGTTCTTCCCGAACAACCTTACGTGAGTCTAGTTCATTCCCCCTTTTCGTAATCTAACCTGCTCATCATAAGTCAACTTAAAGTTAAAATTTAAGTTGACTTATAAGTTCCCCATAGGTGTTGTATCCCTACAAGCTCAGTTTTGACATCTTGCTGACCACCCTCTTGGAGATCAATATCAATTTCTTGGTTATAATAGTGAGCAACATGATCTGATATTACATTAAATCTAATACACTCGCACGATATTTGAACCATAGATGTGAGGGCTGCAACGATCTCCTTATGGTTCCCATTTCTCAAGTTAGAATCGTCCTTGACGAAAGGCTCTAACTCGAACAAATCACGTGCAACCTTTATCAGTCTACTTCTAGTAAGGGTAACTTCTCTCTCAAAATACTTCCGTGAATGGTAACCTATACACTGTGATATGATTCTTACTAAACCCTATCCATGAAGAATTTTCTGGTACTCGATATGACCATCAAGTATGCATTGGATATGTCGATCAAAACTTAGAGATGAGCTCCTTCATTCGTCAATGTAATAGTGAAATACTAGTCAATTTAAGGAAGTACCTACACCGTATTATGCTTGCAACTGTCCTTTGTTGTCCTTCGCACAAAGCCCTTCATAGACTTTGTGCGAAGAGTTCTTAGGAAGCATAACACAGTGCGGATACTTCCTAAAACTGACCAGTATTTCATTATTACATTGACGAGTGAAGGAGCTCATATCTAAATTTTGATCCTCATAACCCTGTCACAGTTACCCTTCACGGGTTTTTATACGGGCGATCGAAACTTAGTTGATACAAGAAGTATTTTGAGAGAGAAGTTATCCTTACTAGAAGTAGACTAGTGAAGGCTACACCTAATGTGGTCGAGCTAGAAACTTTCGTTAAGGATGATTCTAACCAGAGAGATGAAAATCATAAGATCATTGCAACCCTCTTATCTATGCTTAAAATGTTGTGTGAGGGTATTAGATTTAATGTAATATAAAATCATATTACTCACTATTAAAACCGAGAAATTGATATTGATTTCCAAAAGGATGGTCAGCAAGTTGCAAAAACTGAACTTGTATGTATACAACACCTATGGCGAAGAGGGAGAGATTGAGAGCCAAGATATTAGGTTGGAAGGACAATGATGCCATTTAGAAAAATAACAGAGGAAAAAATTGTCATTACATTTGGTCAAACTTGCTTATTAAAAAGGACTTTTAAGCCACTTTAAATAGGTCAAAATTTGTTACTTATCAAAAATGACTTATAAGTCCAAAAAGAAGTTATTCCCAAACACCTGTTAAAAACAACTTATAAATTAGTTTGACCAACCTATAAGTTCTTCCCGAACAACCTTACGTGAGTCTGGTTCATTCCCCCTTTTCGTAATCTAACCTGCGTATCATACAAAAGGTAAAATCATTTAATAAATTAGTGCGTTCTAATATGAAATGAAAGTATGCATTGGGTTTTTACTTCTTTTTTTCTTCCTTCAAAGTTTATTTTTTGGCCTATTAAGTCTGTTAGAGACATGTATAGACAATGTTTCTCTGTGGAATTTTTCCAATATTTAATGTTAGAACTTAAAGTTACTACTGAGAAGAGGGAAGGGAGAAATTTTCCACAAAAAAAAAGGGTTTTTTATTTTTTGTTACCATATTTAATGTGTAGCATTGCAGTTGTTTTTGAATATCACAATGGCTGCTCAGTTTATTGAATTTGGTTGTTACATGTTTCAAAGTCAGTACTGATAATTCTTGTTGCATCAATATCACAATGGCTGCGCAGTTTAGTGAATTGGTTGTTCCATGTTTCAAAGCCGCTACTGATAATTCTTGTTGCATCTAGAAAGGAAGGAAGGAAAAGAAATGGATACGAAAATGCCAAAGCTAGTTTTTAGTTAATCACGCAACAAGGTACAAGTGTTGTTACACATGGTAAAACACTATGAAACAACAATTGGCTTATTGCCAAAAATAACAATTCCCAGAAGCTCTGAGAAGGAGTTAGCTTTTTGGTCTTGATAACAACACCTACCGAAGGTATACTACTTTTAATTTGCATACATTGATACAAGACTAGAGTACGTCCACTAGCATAGTCCCATAGCCAAAAATAAAGTACAAGCTATTTATTTGTAAGTAGTTCCAAATCCAAATGCCGTGAAACTAAAATTGGTCGCAGTTATTATTTCAACTATGTTAAATTAGACATCAAAGTCACGGAGATGATCACCATTAAATAGGAAGACATTAAAGCCTGTGATGTAGGAGTTTTTAGCCTCTACAAGCCACATGAACAAAAAACGTTACTTAAGAATTGTCATTACATGACTCAAAATGAGCTCTTAATGGGTGGCTTGTAGAGGATGAGCTCGCCTTTCACAAGCTTTGATGTTTTTTCATTGTTCACCCCGCCGCTACCCAATTGAGGGACGGTGCCCATGCCCTTAGGGCTAACAGTGATCATCCAATGTCCAAAGTGCATTACTTTGAATGACTAACTTAAGATAGAGTTGGAACAATATTTGCAACAGGCTCATATTCAACATTTTTGCAAGGTTCTAAAAGGTGCTAGGCGGGCGGCCGGGGGGGCCTAGCGCCTAAGGGGTCTAGGCAGAGCTTGGGCGGGACATAGACGGGATTTTTTATTTTAAGCCAATTTTAATATTTTATCTTACATTTATCCAAACAAAATAATAATATAAAGGAAAACAATCTATAATAAAGATAACAAAGGCCTTTGCTTAAAGTTCAAACACATCTATATTACTAATGTCAAAGTTCAAACAGAAACATGCAATTGTTTAAAGTTCAAACACAAACAAATAATTAAAAATACAAACTAATAGTCCTCATTTTCATATCCCTCTATATCTCTCTCTAACTCTTCTTCTCTATATCCTTCCAAGATAATGTCTCCATCGGACTCACACTCACACTCATACTCTTCATCTTCCTCTTCTTCCGTGTCATCATCAGACAAACAAATTTCTTCATGGAGTTCTCCTACTCTAACATTTCTATTATTTCTCCTAGGCTTTAACACGTTATTCGCTTTAGATGTTTCACCAACCGCTTCACAAGTAAGGCCCGAACAGCCCTCAACTTCTTCATCTATTCCTACGACGTCGTTTCTTAGCTTAATTATTAAAATTTAAAAAAAACAATTGCAGCCCTAAATTTTCTGCTTAGGCCCCGCCTAATTTCTCCATTTTGCCCATCCAGTCTCGTATAATTTCCTGAAGGGATTTTTTTTCCTCCTTGCGCATAGGCGAGGCGATAGGCGGCCTAGGCGTGGCGTCCGGGGGGAGGCCTAGCGCCTAGGCGAGGATTAAGGTGGGGATTTTTAGAACATTGCATTTTTGGATTTGGAACTCCATATAAAGCAAGCCTTTTGTACTTTATCTTCTAGGTATGAGGCTATTCTAGTTGATATACTGTAAGCTTATTATGCAGATAAAAATTTCTGTCTACAGAAAACCTTAGGATTAGTGTTGGTATCAAGAACTTGGGCTTTGTTTGTACGATGGAGGGGTAGGTTAAGGAAACAGACTATTCCTTGAGAAAAGTTACAAGTAGTGAGTTTTACCTCCTCATTATATTATTTGATAAAACGTCGAAGGAACCAAAGGGGAATGAAAGCCACTTCATACATCTTAGAGTTGACTAGAATTTGAAGAATATCGAGTATAGTGCAGAATACCTTAGGGTTAGTGTTGGTATCAAGAACTTAGGCTTTGTTCGTACAAGGGAGGGGTAGGTGGAAGGAAACAAGACTATTCCTTGAGAGAAGTTACCAGTATAGTGAGTGGTGTACCCCCTCATTATCTTGTTTGATAAAACGTGGAAGGAACCGAAGGGGAATGAAATCAACTTCATATTGTTGTTACAACAAGAAGGGGAGGTGATCCTATCACTTATATAACAATTACTCCCTCCGTCCTCAAAAGCATGACTTTAGGTACAAATTTTTTTGTTCATAACAGGACATCTAAAGGTACACAAATCAAATATAAAATATGTATAAAGACTAATTTACCTCAAAAGTATACTTAAGTGAGTAAAAGTATTACTTATTTTATTTTCTTTCCTCTACTCTAGTTTTCTTAATTTGTCTGAAATATGTACTTTGGACATCCTTTTGAAAAAGGAGTACAGCTAAGAGTTGACTTGAAGTACATTGAGTATAATAATATTATAATAAGGGTTAAGTAGATTGTTAGCTATGACACTGATTGACTAGTTATGTCCGATTGTCCTTCCTCTTTCCATCTATGATTTGGTAGGAAAGACTTTTGTGGGCCAGGATGAGGAATATACACATTCACTTTTACTTCGTGTACCTTTTTCATCTTTGTCAAACAAGGCGAACCTTTTTCATCTTTGTCAAAGAACAGATAGATATCATTTCCTTCCATTTAGTTCCTCCCCTTGATGCTGCCCTCTATATCTCTGCCTAATGCAAGGTTAATCCAAGGCCTGATTTGAAGACCTTTATAAAACAAAGACACCTATTATTTGATCATTCGGTGTTCGTGTGAGAAGTGTCATGGGTTTAAACTTTAATTGCAACTCATTTGATGGACTGGATACACTATTTATTCCAATTGTTAAAATTTCAGAACTTATGTCAAATTTTAAACAGTTCCATAGTGTGAGAAAGATCTTCAATTGCATCTCAGTTGTCGATTTTTTTGGGGGAATATTCTTCAGCAGGAAAGGCTGATCAGATTTTCTATAATGGTCTAAGCTATTTTAAGTGGCACATTACGTTTCCATTTTCATTGTGTAAAACTGTACATTAAAAATTTAAAAGGTTGAATCAATTCTTTGACTATTTAAAATGATCACAATAATTACAATTTGTTGATTTGGTTAACTTTGACATTTAGTACTACATATTATCCATTGTTTTCTTGTGATATCATTATATCAATATGACTGATGTTATTCAATCAATTTTAATTTATTATCGATGAACTAAATTGGACTAACTTGTGTATGAATTGTGTTGGGTTTTAGAGTTCGTACATCTATACAACCAAGAATATGGCTGCAAATGAAGTCCCGGTCATTGTTTATGATCATGGATATGTTGTTGATAAGCATAAGGGGAGAATGAAATGTAATCATTGTGGTAAAGTTGTTACTTGTTAGCGACGTTTTAAGTGCCACTTAGGTGGTATACAGGGAGATATAACTCCTTGTGAGGAAGTTCCCGAAACTGTGAAGGAACTGATGAGAAATGTGTTAGTTGAAAAGAAAAAAGGATATTTGAGCAAGGAAATTGGAGAGCTCGACCACCCAAATCTTCCCTGGAAGAGGAATTGGTGCCCTCAGACCAATGATGTCGAGCATGATAACACTTCGACTTCTGAGTTTGGGAGTACCAAGCACATGAAGATGGAACCTGTATCTGAAGAGAATGAAACCAAAACAATTGCTTTTCCCAATAGAAGGAAGGAGTTCCAACTAGCGGCTGGTGGAAATGAAGATCAATCATTATTGCAGGCTAAAAAATTCATTGGCAGATTCTTTTACGAAACAGGCATTGATTTCAGTGCTGCCACTGTTCCTAGCCTTCAGAGAATGATAAATTCCATCCTTGGTTCTAAATTTGAGCATATGATTCCCACTTGTCAGGAGTTGAAAGGATGGATCCTGCAGAGTGAACTGAAAGAGATGCAACATTACGTGAAAGAGATCAGAAGTCCACCGGCAAAGACAGGGTGTAGCATTTTGTTGGATGGCTGGGTTGATGAAAAGGGTCGACAGCTGGTTAATATTATAGTTGATTGCCCACAGGGAGCAATCTATCTACATTGATTTGATATTTCAGCTTTTGTTGGAAACTTCGGTGCTTTGCACTAATTTATTGATAAAGTTTTGGAGGAAGTTGGTGCTAACAATGAGGTTCAAATCATTTCATATTCAACATCAGTATTTATGCAAACTCTAGACCAGCAATTGATGGATAAACAACGAACAATCTTTTGGACAGTGAGTTCATCCCATTGTATAGAAATGATGTTAGAGGGGATGGGGATGATGAATCTAATTAAGAATACATTACTGAAGGCCAAAACAATTACAAAATTCATCTAGAATCATACTTTTGTTTTGAAACTTCTGAAGAATCATACTAACGGATGTGACTTAGTTAAGCCATCCAAAAATAGGTCTGAAGCACCTTTCGTGACCCTGGAGAATATATTGCCGGAAAAGGACAGTTTCCAAATAATGTTTACCTCATCCGATTGGAATACTTCAACTTGGGCTTCTACAGATGAGGGAAAAAGAGTAAACTGATCTGGTGAGAGATTGTTCTTCCTGGAGTGAAGCCAGGAACGTTTTAAATGCAACTATCCCCTTGGTGCGTGTTTTGGATTTAATTAATGAGGGGGATAACCAACTACTAGGCTATGTTTGTTTACAAAAAATATATTTGAAATTGGACTATTTATCTTAATTTAATACTATTTTGCAATATTTAATCATTTGATAAGAGATTGTTAATCCCTTAATATTGGACTATTAGTCCCATAAAGCCATTTAATAGCTTAAAATGAGGGGGACTATTATTCCCAAAATTTTCATGGGATTATATAATCCCACATAAATAGTTTTAGGAATGGTAAAAAAAAATCCATAGGACTATTTAAAGGACTAATAATCCCCGATCATGAGATAAAATAGTCCAAAATAATATTAAATTAATACAAATAGTTTAATTCCAATTATGTTTTTTCTAAACAAACATAACCCTAGGGTACATATACGAAACATTAGACCAAGCCAAAGAAATGATTAAAGAGGAATTCAGAAACAAGAAGTCTCAGTACATGCCATTTTAGAAAGTGAGAGATAATATTTGGAACAATCACCTCCATAGTCATCTTCATTCTGCAGGTTATTTTCTGAATCCAAGTCTCTTCTATTCAACGGATTTCTTGCCTGACCTAGAAGTTGTCAGTGGTCTATTGTGCTGTATTGTCTGTATGGATGAAAGTACGCAGGTTGAAGACACGATAACCTCACAGCTAGTTCCATATCGAGAGGCCAAAGGTGAATTTCGTCATGGAAGTGGCATCACCCAACGATCTAATGTTTCTCCAGGTTAGAGATTTGTGTTCACTTTCTTGTTTATGTGTTTAGATATTATACATATGCTTCAAGTTATGTATTAACCTTCAGCAATTTGGTGGTCCACATATGGAGATAACTGTCCAAAATTACAGAAATTAGCCATTCAAGTTTTAAGCCAAACTTGTATGGTGCTTCTAGATATGCACTCAATAGGAGTATGGCGGAGAAACTTCTCAATGAAGGGAGGAATCGTCTAGAGCAACAAAGACTTTGTGATTTGGCTTTTCTGCATTATAATATGCAATTATGAAATTTTGACTCGGGGGTAACTAAAAATATCGTAGCTGATGGAATTGACTCAATGGATGACTGGATAGTGGACAAGGCACAAAAGATGGTGTATCCAAATGATGACCTGACATGGATAGACTTGGATGGCAGAGCTTCAACCACCGGTGGAAGTCACATTGATGGGGAGGACCCTCTAGTGTTTGGCCAGAAAAGGAACCCAAATAAGAAAGAAATGGAAATGGTGTACAATCGATGTTGCATGATGTTTTCTCCTTAAGGTAGGATGTACTCTGTTTATTTCTTAAGATGTTTTAATTGTGAGTGAACCCTTCTTCTCTATCTACTATTTTTTTCTTCATAATTGATATGTAACTAATTTATGGTAGATATACTATATATTCCATTGAAAGGTATATTCAAAAGAAGAATATTTGTTAGTGAATAATGTAAAAGATTACAAAATTAGGGTCCTAATGGCCTGTTTAAAGAATCCTAGCTAAATGTTTTAGCTTCCTAAGCCCTAGCCCATAGGTCATTATTTTGTCAAACCCTGCATAATGAATTATGCACTTGCCTCAATTCACAGATGGTACTGCTTCTCTCCGGCTTATATCCATGTATACCTTGAAAGTTGAAGTTTACCTACTTTTGAAGTAACCTCTTCTTCTTCCTTTTCTTGTTTATTTGTTCATTTGTTGATATGCATCTTTCTTTTTTGGTAAATATGGATGATAAACGTGTATGATATGGATATACATTATTTTTAATAAAGGGGAACCTTTTTCGGTGAGTTGCTATACCAATGTGCTTAAGAAAATTGTTGTTTTAGATTTTTGCAAACCAAATTTGTAGTAATGTTTGATTAAAAATTGAAGTTACTTCAAGGCCCAATTGATGCAATCCAAACTGGCCAAAATATTGGGCTGATGTGAAATATTATTGGAGTCGCATGCTATGTTATTTTATAAGCTTATATGCTGCTATTTATTATTTAGTTTACTTTATTATGTTTTATCCACAAAGGGTAGTTTGTTAACTTTACCTTGTGGAATAAAACTGGGTTGGCGGACAAGGCTTTGTAGTCTGGGCTTGGTGGTATTTTTGTTGATTTGGAAGTCCAAATACGAGTCCAGGTCATTAGTGATTTGGCCCCAGGACTACTTTGTCCCCAAGTTTATATATATATATATACTAAATACGTATATACGTGTATATATGTATGTACATGTATATACGTATTTAGATGTATATATGTACATATATATATGGGTCCACAGCAACTAGTTACTAGAAGTACTGTAGTAGCAATCAAATGTAGTAGTCAAATTAGTTTTAAAATGATCCGCCGCTAGAAACTCTAGCAGCAGGCCAAAAAATAAAAAATAGGCCATGCCGCTAGAACTTCCAACGACAAATAAAAATAAAGCCAATTTGACCCCTGCATTTGGTTCCTATAATAGTACTCCTAACAACTAGTTGCTGTGAATGACTATCATGTGTGCCTATGTGTGTGTGTGTGTGTGTCCAAGAGAGGCAACAACCAATCCCAGCCTCCCTCCCCTTCCCTACTCACACCTAACCACGACCACACCAAAAAAAAAAAATACAGATGAGAAATCAGCATAAAGAGTTCACTTTTTGCAACTTTCCCAAAGCAATTCAGATGCCACCAACAACAGAGAACATACCTTATGGTTCTGAAAGCAGCATGGAGCCATTCTCCATCTTAGTCCCCAAATTCCAGCCCCTGAATAGGAAATAAGATTAAAACCAGAAGTAGCAATGTACAACAAAGGTAATATAACAAAAGGAGTCATTTACCACCTTTCCGTGGCTTCTTTCTTCAGTTTCTCAATATGGCTTCCAATTTAGCACATGCTGCTTCAATTTTTATATTTTTCTCACAAAGTTCCTTCCATTGCGCCGATAAAGCATAAAGCTCGTATGCAGTGTTTTGCTGATCATTTACAGAAACATATTTTATATGCTCAACAGGTGCAATGAAACAAAACGCAGTGCGACTAAGATATTTAAAATCACCTGATGATATTTCCTTTCACGATTAACAGCTTCTATCTGTTTATTTAGTTCAGCAGCTTCTGCTTGACATCTAGTGAAAACATAATGTAAGTTTAAGGAAGAGATGTAACTATCAACTTAGCAAGCCTAATCAATTTATTTTTTAAAGAAATCAACAGCTCTTTGTATTAAATTCAAACCTCTATTTCTTGAATGAATGTGATTTTTAAAGGCCACATTGTTTAATGCAACACTGTTTGTCTCACAAAAAAACCTCAGTTTCTGCAAGCACTTTGGCTCAACTGAGGTCAGTTTATTGCAGGTTGAGCATAACCCGCCAATAAGTTGACTAAAGCTGAGCCAAATCTCGGGTGAATGGCAAAGAGACCTGGGACTTTAAGGAGTCCTCAAAATCATGGATTTTTAGTCTGAGGTGTGCATTTTTTGTACCCCATTCAATGAGGCTCATGCCCAATGTGGGAAGGAATAGGATAAGTTCTACACAAGAAATAGAGTAGACGGGCATATCAAAAGAAGTGGGTCAAAAACCTAGATAGGAACACCTCCAGCCATTGGTTGTGCTGTTTCCAGACATCAGCGCCATGTTTTGACATTAATTCCAGATTTTCTCGCCTACAACATTAACCACCAAAATTATAAGAGGAAGAAGAACGACAATAACAGATATAAGACAGGGAAGCAATAAAACAAGATAAAAGAGCAAAAGAGGCAACATATACGGGAAAGAGAAGAAAACGAAGTAAGAGTATCACTGCAGTGCGAACCATATTTAAGTTATAAAGATGTAAAACTCGAACGAATGACCCTTCGTATCTACTACAACATCTTTCATAGTAAGTCTCAATAAAACACAACTCTGACAGCTAGGCCTACTAGCAATTCTGAAATATAAAAAATAAACTTCCAGCATATGAATTTTGCAAGCAAAATATTATGAACCGTACTAGAATAATCAGGCTACCTAATTACGTGATGCTGAAGCAAATGTTGAGCTTTCTGAAGTGCCTGATTCCAGACAGTTTCATCATTCCTTTTGTTCATAGATGGCATTTCCAGTCCATATCGAGAGGCACAGGCGGCTTTGAAGCTCTCACTCACTCAAATTCCCTGGCAAGCATTGGATGATTCTGAAATACAAATTCAACAATAAAGTAATCAATTATACCTTCTTTGGGTAAAACAAGAACATTGTAATTGCATAATCAGTTAGAAATTTGGAGGAAGTAAAACTTAAAAACCTTTTTACTAGGAGGGGGAGGGGAATGTACTAATGTAGAACTACGTACATGTATGCACAAAGTGCAAGGAGAGACAAGTACCTTAAGTTCAATGGCTAAGCCCAATAAAAACCATAGGACTTCAGATGAAAAGAGTGAGAGTAACAGATGAACAAAAAAGGGAAACTCATTAAAAAGCATTTGTATCCTGTGTTTTAAAAAATGCACCAACACTTCATAAAATTTGTAGCAATTACACATTACTCGTTGGTATGTAGATAGTCCTCCAATATTTTTTGCAAGTATTCTATCTAATATATTTTAAATCAGTTAAATAAATATTCAGAAGCCCTGAAACTGGAGGCAGAACATGCGTTCTTGAGAAGTATGAAAGAAGAAGCATCCTCTTTTACCCCCTCACAAAAGCAACTCAAACATCGTCGCTTTGAGGAAAAGCCCCTCCACTTTGAAGTAGAACCTATATTTCCTCAACACAGTGGCCAAACATTGAGCCCTGACCTTAACTGACAATTGATTTAAAGAACCAATCATCAAGTAGTTATTATGTAGAAGATCAAGTAACTACCAGCATGGCATGACCTTACTCATTTAACAAACGAGTTTTCTCAACTCCCTGAGATCTCCTCTAATGTTGTGTGAGGGGTGAAACAGGGTGCCCCTGCTACGCTTCCCCTCCCAAGGAATTAGCTAAACTTTGAAGCAGGTATTCAGCAACTTACCAACGAAGTGGCAAAGGGATTTGCCGGAGATTCGGTTAGGCCTAGACTCGCCTAGGAGATTCGGTCAAAGAGTCCCAAAATTTTGACCAAAAAGATAAGGGAAGTGAGTTGCAGAAGAGGGTTTCCTACCTAAAACATCAAAGAAATTCGCTATCAGCCATCCTTTTCTGCCACGATAGGCGATAGGCAAAGAGATCTCAATGTACATCTCTCTCCTCTCTTTCCTATGTCACCTCTGTCTCTCTGTCTTCTCTCTAGTTCTCTCTTCTTATCTATTTTCTCCCTTCACACTTTCTTTTGGTAATACTCTTCAAGCATTTTTAACTTCCCCTATTTGGTATGCTTATACCCTAAATAAACTGGGAAGTATATTACAAGTTGGATTTAGGCCCATTTCTGAATGATCCAGAAATTATGTTTGTTAATGTGTTTTTCTTTTTCAAACAATAGGAATTCTCTCATATAAATTCTATTTTATGGTTTTTTATTCAAAAAAAAAACAAGGAAAATTTGAGATTAAGTTTGATATGTATATTTTTTATTAAAAAAGTATAGAATCTATGAAATTAATCAATTCATCATCTCCAAAATATTTATACAAAAATAAATATTAATTTACTATAATATTTAAAATTTAAATACGTACCTAATCCCTAAATCCCTATTTTTTTAACACGATTCAAAGTTTCAGTGTATTGGCGGATATTTTGATGTATCAGAGTGCCAAACCGCAACCTTGATACGAGTTGGAAAATCCGTGATTAATCATGTAAAGGGTATGTTTAGGCAAAATTTTGACGTAGCGAAACGATTTCGGATCAAATAGTGGGAAATTTTCGGCGTAAAAAAAAGAAGGTAATTAATAAGTTTTAACTAGTACCTAAATCGGTATTAAAAAATAAAATAAAACTAGTATTCAAGTTAACTAACTTATAAATTATACTTATACTACTGAGCCAAAAACAATTATACATACTATATAGTGCCTAACTTGAGCTTAAACTTTTTTTTAGTCATTTTACTTGGAAATAAAAAATAAATTTTTAAACATAGTAATTACGAAATAGTTAAGTATAACTTGAAAATATCTTAAGAATTTACTATCCAATTCTTATGCAATGTAACATTCGACACGTTTGTGAGATGTCTATTTTATCATTCGGACAATTGTGTGAATTAAATAGTTTTTTTGTGCACTTAATTGATTAATCTTGTTGTTCTTATTATTTAGAATTTTTTCCATATTTTTGTTTAAGCTTCTAACTAGCATAAAGGTGCATATCACCCTAAACCGTTATCAATTCAAAAAATGACCTTTGCAAACCCAAATCCCCACACACTACCCCATGCTTCCCAGGCTCTATCTAAAGTACAAAACTCATAACTCCTAGCTCAGCCTAATCCTACAGCTTTCTCTAGCTTGAGGTGAAGTTCGGAACCTTAGGTCAATACCTTTTTGAACAACCTCTTCTGATTAACATCATGAATCACTAGCACTGGCTTCATTCTTACATAAGATATTCCCAAGAGCGGATTTTTTGAGAGGCACCTCGTTTATAGGGGTGAATTCGCTGCTGATAGATCTCACCCACCATCTCCAATGAGATGTTTTCCGCATTTGAGTTGGTAAAAAAAATTGCTATTATCATCAAAACACAAAAGTTCTCCAATTATGTCACTCCAAACTTCATTTCTTCTAGACAAAGTAAACCTCAAAAAAATTCTAAAACAGTCCTCAGCATCACCCAAGATTATCCAAAAGGGTCAGACGTATGTTAAACCTTCCTTCTCACTGTACTGAGTAGGAATAAATTACTAGCACTTTCCTCAACAGATTTATACGAACAAACAACTAGTGTAAGGACTACTCCATTTTCAAGATGTTACCCATTGATTGGTGCCATATTCTTTCAAATGGCCTTAAAGGCCAGTCAAGAGCCTGATACCTTAAAAACAGTGTAGAAACTACTTCTCTGTGAAAATACCCAACTTCTATCTTCACTACACAAGATCATTGAATAGAAACTCTCAAACAGCAAACCAGCTGGCTCCACGTCCACTCTGGAAAAGTCTTTCTAAAGTGCAGAATTATATACAACCACCAGCTCCAAAAAGTAAGAATATTTATTACTAAAGCACTCTTGTCGATTTCTATTCAATATAATATATAGCTACTAATATTTATTCCAACATTTGGGTAGCCCTTTCCTTCATGACAACTCCACTCTAACGACACTGGCCTTCCATTCACCTACCAATAATTTAACCCTACCTGTAAGTAGCCCTTTCCATTTCAAAGGCGGTCCATTGATTGCACCTTTCTGATATGACTTCTGATCTTAGGAAAACCCATCGCCAAAAGCTAGTTATTAGGGAGGGGGAGCCTAAGACTATATCAACTCACATCAAGAAAAAATGACAAGTTTATTACAAGTAATCTTGATTACTGGAAATTAGAAATGATCAACTGTCTCTTTATCTTTCCGATTTCTCTATATCTATTAAGAACTTCAATTCCTAACTAAATTCTAGTACTTTTGTTGTCAATCACTGACGTTACAAGTCTAGATTGTAACTAAAAAATTTGCCTTCCAGATCGAAAAAGTTAAAAGGAAATGAAAAGAAGGACCAATCACCAACGAGAAAAGAGATAAGAGCACTCCATGAAGGGTGGTGTATGTTGTTTAGGGCCTTGGGCAGTTTTTCTCACTTATAAAGAAAGTACTGATTGTATGAATTGCCTACATTCATTAAAGTTCCCAAAAACACAAAAAATCATGTAATACATTATTTAAGCTCAACATTGGTAGCATTTTCAGAATAACATCTACAAGTATGATATTCTTTTCCTCATACAATTGTTGAGTTCAAAATATGTGCACAACTAACAAAAAAACTGCCTAAATATTTACACATTCAAATACACAAATGATAAATCAAAACATTTATTCACATGCTAGGAAAAAAGAGCTGTGCAAACAAAAGCTCTAAATAGTCACAAAAGCTTTGGTAGTAAACAGCCTAGTTGTTATTGTAGGTATCAACAAAGTATGATATTTTGACGTCATGGAGTAGTTGAGATAAACAGGGCAATGTCTAAACGATTACAGCCATATATATATGCACAATCATGACATTACAAAAGATATGCTTCAATACATACATCTAAAATCAACTCAATATAAATTCAAAAAGTTCAACTACAAGAGTAACAGAGGGCAGAAATTTATATCGCAGTCTTTCAGTTTTCATTTCCTTACCATATTTAAGTTCCAAACAAGCCTAAAAAATTTCGCCAAAAATTGCCGAAAAATATCCCAAATTTGAATGTAAAAATACATATTCAGAGTGGAAACTACCTTAAAATTGAAGGTGGGAACTGGAGGGAGATCTTTTAGGAAATCGGCGGTTTTTTAGAGCTTCGAGCCATCTCTACTTCGACCAAACGGTCCACTTCTCGTTTCACTTGGGGTCGCCGTACTCGTCGTCCATGTAGGGCAACGCATCGATGACTTCTGCACCGGTGGACCACGCCGGTCGAGAAGATGGAGGAGCTCCGAGCATAAGAATATCGCCGTTACTTTTTTCCGATTTCGCCATTGTTGCAGACCTAATTAGCTCTCGCCTCTTCTGTATCTCTCTCGGCCCAGCGGAAACCGAATAAGAACTGGAACTTGGCTTAGGATAGCACAACACCTTCCGTTCTAATTTTTAGATATTCATTTCGACATAATTTTCATTTTATCAATTTATGATATTTTAAAATTGAAAATAATAATTCTTAATATGTAATTGTAGATTCTAATAAGAAAGAATTATAATTGCTATTAATTAATTTAAAAAATTCTAATAATTTTTGCATTTATTATTTTTAAACTCAAATAATTTATGTTATTTATTATTTTTAAAACTCAAAGAACTTGTACTATTTTTGGTACAATCTGTACAGAAAGTAAATTTTACACTATATTTTTGAGTTTGAAATTTACCGTGAATTCGGAAATACTAAATATTTACTATATGTTTGGGAGTTTCAAAACAAAGTAGAAAGAAAATGATGAAAAACTTACGTTTTCTTTAAATAAAAAAAATGTTTTGTGTATTTTTTAGAGGACAAATTTGGACAGAAAAGAAAAAAAATTAAATAATTGTTTCGCAATTGATATATTATTTTAAATCACAAACCCAATAAAATAGAATATAAAGGTATAGTGGTAATCTCTAATTTAAAAAAATTATCAATTCACACACAACACAGGGAAAATCATAAAATTTATAATCTTTTCTTTTTCATCTTGATTTTAATTCCGTGTTCTTTTCTTTTTTGTATAAAAATCACAAACATTAAGTTTTTGAAAAATACCTCAAACTGACATTAAAAAGTAAAAATTGATATTATAATTTTAAATGGGTGAAGTATTTAAGTTGTTTTGCAGTCAAACACAAAAAAAAAAAACTGAAAAATAATTATGTTGAATTGGGTAGGTAAATTCATCAACTAGTTAAAAGATGTTTTGTGAATACTAGTTGTTGTTGAGTATATATAGCCCATATATGTTTATTTGAAAACACATCTTGACCCAAAATGTTAACCTATTAAGTCTATGGTCTAATAGAACATTATATGTATCCTTAATCTTTCTTCTTTATGTTCCGATTTGGGATTTCACTATCATGCGATACCTCAACAATCTCTTCCTTAACGCGTGATCTCTTCATCCTAAGTCTTTCTTCTTTATGTTTCGATATGAGACTTTACTATTACGTGATACCTCAACATTCTCCTCCTTAACGCGTAATCTTTCCATCCACATCAATTTCCTCCTTAACAAACTCTTCCCCTTGAACTTTAACCATACCTTTTTTTAGCATTATAGCTCATCACTTCTTCTAGTTGACATCAATCTCCTCATTAACGCGTGATTTCTCCATCCACATCGACACCAAGCTCTCTCCCTTGAACTTTAACCATACTTTTTTTAGCATTAGCTCGTCACTTCTTCTAGTTGACGAGCTACTCTATTTATTATCTCTTGTTTGATCCACCAAGAGTCTCAACCAAATCCATCAAGTCTCCTTATCTGAGGATCTTATCTCTTGTCAAGAGTCAACCCATCAAATCTCCTCTATCTGGCGAGCTTATCTCTCAACATCTCTTGTCAAAAGCCAATTATGAGACTCTGCGAAAAGCGTCCACCACTTACTCAATGAATTATTTTTCATCCATCATGCTCAGTCCATACCATACCATATCCGTGACCCAAGTCTGTAGTCAAGTCAGAGCTTTGATACTAGTTGTTGGGCATATCCGACCCATATATGCTCATTTAAAATCACATATAGATAAAATAGGTTAACCTATGAAATCTATGGTCCATTAGAGCATATATATGTAAAATTCTGAATTTTATGAAATATAAAATTTAATTTTTTTCTTCATATATATTTTCATGAAACAGTAAGTGGTTAAATTGATAAAGTTAAAAGTTAAGGATGTTATGTGTAAATTATATTATGTCGGACAATATTCGTTTGGTCGGGGAATATTCGTTCTGTCGGGGAATATTCGTACGACGGCGCCGTACAAACCAATCATTGGTGGACCCCACAAAGAATAATTGTCGGATATAGAAAATGACATAAACAATTTTTAAATGGTCAATGATACTATCACTTTTAATTGTTAAAATATCTTGTGGTAAAAGAATAGTAATATACAGTATTACAAGTAACATACGGTATTGCACAGTAGCGCACGGCATTACACAGTGTTTCGTATTATTAAACTGATAAAGTGGTTATCGTACAATATTTGACTTTATTGTCACATGCATAATAATTCATATTATTAAACTGATAATTGTCACAGTAGCATATGCACAGTAATTCACATTATTGAATCAATAATTGTCATGACTCAGTAACGTATTATTTCTTTTACATACTTTCTGCATTATTGTTATCTCTATTATGGTGTTATTTAAACAGTTGTATTTCATTAATTAATTGACTTGATATCTAACTCAGAGAGCCAACTACACTGTATTTATAACAATTAGTCATAATAATGAATAAGTGTGAATTATTGTTGAATAATTGAATTGATAAAGTTATTTATTTATAATATAAAGTTAGGTGATATAAAATGAATGGTATAGATTAAAGATAATATAGAATTTGAAATGGATGGTGTAGATTAAAAGATGATCTTTAAATGAATGGTTTAGATTAAGGAAATCTTAAAAGATGAAATGAATGGTATAAATTAAAGATAATATAGAATTTGAAATGGATGGTGTAGATTAAAAGATGATCTTTAAATGAATGGTTTAGATTAAAGAAATCTTAAAAGATGAAATTAATGGTATGGATTAAACATTATCTTGAAATGAACGGTTTAGATTAAATTAGGAAATCTTGGTTATGATAAGATTTTTGGCTATAAATAGAGGCATTAACTTAAGAATTTTTCATAAACTTCCTTACTTGTTCTTTCTTTCTCTCTCTAAATACTTCTTGTGAAAGTTCTCTCTAAGTGTGCTTAAGTCATCTTGAGTATTTGTGAAGATCTATAAGTGTACATGTACTGTTCAAGTTAATCAACCTCATTTAAATCAATATCCAGTCACGTGTTACGGTAAGGGATTATCATTATTTGATTCTCGAAAATAATATCGTTTCTTTCTTACTCATAAGATGTGCCATTTATTTTCATGTATTAATTTGTGGGAATAACCTTACGGCGCGGATTACCGCCTGTTGGTGAATAACATTTCGTATTCATTCCTTATTAATCTTTGAGAATAACCTTACTGCGCGGATTACCGCCTGTTTGGTGAATAACTCTTCGTATTCAATTTTTATTAAATTGTGGGAATAACCTTATGGCGCGGATTATTGCCTGTTGGTGAATAACCTTTCGTATTCATTCCTTATTAATCTCTGAGAATAACCTGACTACGCGGATTACCGCATGTTTAGTGAATTACTCTTTGTATTCATTTCTTATTTGTCTCTTGTGGAAATAATTTGTTTACACGAATTATCACATAACACTTTTATTGCATATTCGTTTGTAATATCATTTTCTTTCATATTCGTAAGTGATATTATTTTCCTTTATACTCATAAGGGATACCATCTTTTTCATCTTCCATTATTCAAACTTACTATGGTAAGTGATATTAATTTCCTCCACCTTTTGTTAATCAAACCTGCTACGGTAAGGGATATTATTTTCTTTCATACACCTAAATCGAAACTTATTATGGAACTATTGCTTCTATAATTCTTGAAAATATTATATGTTCCATAATAGTTGCACTTCATCATTTCAATTGAACCATCCTATTTACGTGAACCTTTCTATTGAATTGTAACCGTTATTCTGAACAGTGGATCTTGAATATCATTTTTGAATTTCACTCCACATCATGTTGACAATTTGGACATTATTTGAATGTACACAAAGTAAACTTCTGATACTTATTGTTTATACTGTTTCTTCTATTCATCATTTATATCATTGTAATCATCTAAAATCAAGTTGTTGTGAATATCTGTGGCCGGGGGCACAGATGCGATATAATTGTTGAACAGATGATAGGTTAAAGGCGATATAATAGGTTAAAGGCGATACATCTGTTCGGTGTCTTTATGGCACGTGGTGAATGTTCTCTTTGGCCCGTAGTGCAAAGATGAACTGTTTTTTTTGGTATGATTATGACCAAATGCTGAATCTGGTATAATCATGACCGTTGGTGTTATATTGAATGTCTTTGGCCCGTAGTGCAAAGATGAACTGTGGATCTGCATGATTATGATCAGGAATTGTGAAATTGTATTATCTTGACTAATGGTATTTCAGATGATAAAAGTTGATGATGTTTTTCCTAAAAAGAGAACCGAGTGGACATTATAGTCTGCATTATTCTTCTAATAGATTGCTCATTCCGCTGCTATTATTGATCTGAACATTGGTCAAGAATTTAACTGCAGTTTTTGATATAAACCTTGTAGTCTATTGTATTATATCAAGAACTCAACTGTTGAAGGCTAATGATAATTTATTCGTTATTATCTTAGTTATGATATTCTTTACTGGGCTATTTGAGCTCACCCTTTCTTTTGTTCCATTATTTTTCAACAGGAGATGGGAACGTAGCTGGGTCTAGCCGGGGAATAGAGTGAGAGTCCGAGGGATAGCTATCGTAGTCTTCACGCGTTGTAAAATAGTGTGATAATAATAGTGAAGACTTTGTTGTGTATTATTATAGACTGTATTGTTGAACGTTGTTCTACCTTGTAAGAATTTTGTTGTAGTCTTTTGACAACTCAAGTTTGGGCTGTGTGGGCCCAGATTTGGGGGTGTCACAATATATGTCATCAATCTTTCTTCTTATATTCCGATGTGGGACTTTATTACAACACGGTACCTCAACGATCTAACTTGTTAGAAATTAAGTCACGCAAACCAAACAACAAAATAAAGAGAGACAAGATTTAACATAAAAACCCTTTAAAGAAAAAAATCACAGGCCAAACTCTGAATATCCACTATATCAATAATAATGGATTTATAATATTCCTCTCAAGTTTTACGCCCTAAAACACGAGATTACATAATACTACGACATAATTTTTTGTGCGGAATAAAAACTACAAAATCCTCTCTCCCATAATACAATTTTTTTGTACGGAATATAAAAGTTTTTTCCTCTCACAAAACTCACTCACATTATCTCTCAACTTTCAGGTTGTTGCATAATCTATAGTTGTGCTACACTTCAACAACTACATATAAGACTTTATTTACCCCAAACTTTTCTCTTCCTATTTAAAATGGGACAATTTTAAAATAATACTCCTACAAAAAATAAACTTCCTTCTCAATATATAACCCCTACAAATAATGTAATGACAGAGAATTTTCAAATAATATTTTATTTAATTAAAACGAAATAATGTGAATAATTTTTTTTTAAAAGAGTTAGATATGTACATAATTAAAAGTGTATATTTAATTTAAGAATGAAAATGAAAGCCAACATATTTTTTTATGTGTAAAGAAGTAAAATTTTCATGGAACCACAAGGTAAGCTTTGTAATTTAAATTAACTACATGGACAGTTAATAAAAAGGATGATAATGAAATAGGTGGAATATAATTAATTTATTTAATTATATTAAGGGAATGATAAATCCTTTTGTTAATTAAGTGAGTAACTTAAATTATGTGTTAAGAAATAATATTATATTATTATTTAAGAGATAACCCAAGTTACTTGTAATTATTAAAGTGGGTTACAATATAGTGCTATGTGAATAAGTTAAATTAGTTGATGTGTTAATTAACATATGGCAATAATATTAACTAAGTATTTTGATGGCTGAAATGATTTATTTTGGTGAGAGGAGATGTGTTACATTTTATAAATGTAAGCCCAAGTTAAATTATCAGACTTATGTATTCTATTTATTAAGACCCAATTCTTGACCCAAACATAAAAGTTCCAGCCTTGTTTTTCCTTAGCATCTCAGCAGCCCAAATGTGTTATACGAATTGTTCTTGTGTGACATCTGTTCAGGACATAGAATCCGGGAATCAGGGAGTATCATATAGCAGCTGATGGTGCCTATGTTCGGCTGGTCAGGGAGGCAGTTGAGATGGGAAATCTGAGCTCAAGGTAGGGGTAGTAGCTGGGCATAGATCGATAGCCATATGGGTCAATTGATGGGTGACATAACAGGCTATATAGGGCTGCTGTAGAGTTCTTTTAGGGGTTGAATATATGTCCTTTAGCTGATGGATCAAGGAGAGTTTTCAGTCATTGTACATAACTCATTTATTATATCAATACCCTTGTTCTATTCCATCCTAAGTGCAAGAAATAACCAAATATAGTGAGAAATCAGGAGAGCATCACGGTTGCAGAAAACAGAAGAAGTCAGTAGCCTCATATTTCTGAAAAACCAAAAATAAGAGCAAATAAAGTTAACCAAGGTCCAAATTACTTCTTCATTTAAATCTTACTAACCTATGTTCATAAGTTATTCTATAGTTGGTTTATATTTTGTTGTATTGATTGTGCTTGTGGAAGTAATTGTTGGTTGTGTGGGATCATGGTGGATCCATAGAAGACGCAAGGATGGATATGTATAGAGTTATACGTGTGGTTTCCATGCTTAGATGTTCAAATAAAATCTGAAATTAAGTTATGCACACCACATGTTTGACAAAATTCCTAAAAGAAGAAACTTAGTAAATTTGATATTTTCAGATTATGGATTAGTAAGGAATATATGAGTATAAGCCTATGTGAGTTTTTACAACTTGTAGCATGGAGATTCAAAAAAGTTGTGTGTGTTAACTTACAATAACGTGTGTTTAATCATTCATGAAATTGGGTGGTCAAAGAATTAAAGAATGAGTTATTTTTCAAAGCTCTTGTATGTTAGATTTCAAGGGCTGGTATGTAGACGATAAAGGGACTGTTATTTGACTACATGTTATTCAACAAAGTGGTTGTTATGTGTTCAATATAAGGGCTGCTCTGTCTTTACTTGTTAAACAAAGGCTGCAATATGTTTTAATTAAAAACAGGGCTGTTTTAAAGAAAGTAGGACTGTTATGTTTTAATTTATTTGAACTGCTGTGTCTTGGTTTTTTAAGGGCTGCTAAGTATTGATTTTTTTAATTTTTTTTAAAAGAGGCTGCTATGTTTCAAATAAAATAGAAAATGAGGGCTGTTATTAAACAATGGACTGTTTTGTTCCTTTTTTAAATAGGAGGGACTGCTATATTTTAAACAGTGAACTGCTATGTTTTTACTAAGGAGCTGCTAAAGCTTTTATTTTAAAACAGGGGTTGTTTTGCTCCTTAAACTAAAAGAGGGGCTGCTTTATACTTTAAGAAAATAGGGGCTGTTATGTGCATTAATAAATGGCTGCTATTGTTCATCTAAAATTTCTGTTTTGTGACTGATATATGTGCAATAAAACTGCTATTTTGAGACTGCTATATGGCTGCTAGTTTTGCAATAAAATGACTGCAATGTCTTTATTTTTTTTAGGGATGTTATGTGTTAATAAAGGGGCTGCTATGGTTTTTAAAGAAGAGAAGGGATGCCATATGTTTTAAAGAAAAAGAAGAGCAATTGTGTATGTTTTTAAAACCAAACAGGGGCTGTTTTATTGGAGTTTAAATATTACAACTTTATAGAATTTCATTATTATATATTGACGTTATTATGTGAATCTCATAAATTACTATCAATGTATGTGTTTGGCATGGCAATAAATTTAGTAATTGTGAGTTTTTCAAAGCTCTATAATATATAATATAGGTGATCATTCAAAGATCCATTTGAATGTGTGGTAGATATCTAGACAATTTTTAAACCAAATATGAAATGTATCTATTTGAAATGCTAAATTATAAAGATCTAATTTTACCAAGATGATGTGCCATGTCTTTTGTGTGTTGAACCTACATGAAGGAAATATGCTAGTTGGGAAACTTGGAATAAAATGAACTATAAAACATGTTTTGTTGCACAAGACTAAAAAAAACCTAAATGTATTTGAGTTTGTGATATTTAAGTCTCGTGAGGTACTTTAATGAATCATAGATGATCTGTCATACATGTGGACTGATTTAGAACTCAAAATAAACCTGTAGAAATTTTTGGGGAAGCAATTGTTTAAAACAGTCCATATCGGTGAACTGTGATGAATAGGCCAGTTCAAGGCCTGGTAACTGAGTCTTAATGTGACGTTTCTAACAAACTATTGCTGGAATAAAATATTAGAAAGTAAGGTCTAGTTGGTGTCCAAAAATGGTGGCAGTCCGAGTTATAGAATAAATATTAAAAATCATCAAAAGTGGTATGAAAATCACAAAATCTATAGAAAATCTACAGATTTTATGTTCTGGGCAGCCAGTTTCAAGCCACAATTTGCACGTCCTAATGATGTGATTTTACCTAACTCTTGACATGAATAAATACTTTGCTATATGATCTAGAGTTATGTCCAATTGGTGTAGTCACTAGAGTTGTAAAATAAAAAATAAAAATGCTCAAAGTAGTAACAAAAATATGCAGAAATGGTTTTCTGGCAGATTTTGTTTTTTTGTTTTTTTCTATTTTCATTTCTTTCATATTTTGTGCAATTATTATGTGATATAAGCATAGACGAGACATAATTAAACCAAAGATGGTATGTACTAAATGTCTTTTGCATAAAGTTAAATTGCTTGTACTTGGTATGATTTCAAAGGAAATAATTTGATTAGTCAACATGGATATAGTGGTAAATAAATTAGTATACTAATCTAATTTAAGAAACATTAAAAATATTAATGTGTGATACTATGTGCATAATATGAACATAGTTATGAAGAGGGTAATCAAAGTAACATGTGTTTAGTGTGATGTGTTTATGCTATACCCAAACGGTGTATTTATGCTAGTGTGACAATTAGTAACACGTTAGAATTGAAAAGAAATTGGATAAAGGTTCATAATGATAAATAAATGGAATTTGTGTAAAGTTATTTTGAAGTCTAATTAATAAAATTTGTTTAGATAAACTAATTTGAGAAATACTTTAATAAAGTAATGTTATGTCCATAGTTTTCATGATGTGAGCATAGTTGTGTAGTAAGTGAACAATGTGATATGTTTATAAGACTAGTGTAAGAGTACACTATAAAATTAATGTAAGGAAGCAGTGTGGTATGTGTCAACAAGTGTGTGATATTAGTTGATGACTAGTAACTTAAACTAGGACGTGATGCGTGTAATAGCAAAAGTGTGATGGTTTAACTAATTTGTGTGGCCACGTTATTATATTTAGGCAGTATACGTGACAAGGTATCAAAGGTAAACGTAATCGACGAACAAGGCAAGTTCCTTAACCTTACTCAAATTCATGTTGAGCAAGTTTTCTAACCATGAACTTATTCTATTGAGTAGTTTCCTATTCAAGCTATTTATTGTTAGTTTTCGTGTATCATGATCGCACTAATGTGCATTTCAAAAATAACATTGTTTCTTCGTTAAACTGGTTGAGCTTACAGTTCCATTCTTGTATGAACTGTTTTATTGTTGTAGGTCTATGCTATTTAGACTCAGCTAGACTAAATGAGGTAATATAATGTTGAAAACCAATCCAAACCAAATTGTTGGTGCGAACTCTATAACGAGACTGAGTTGAACAAACCTTCTCAGTAGGGGAAACTTTTATGTCGGGAAACCAACCTTGCGCGCTATGTTTGAGTGTTATGCATAACATAGGGTACAATAGATTGATTATCTAAGTACTTGCAGAAGGGTATAATTTAATCTTTAGGGTTGACTTATACTCTTGAGGTAGTCAGTAGTTTATTGATAATTCCTCTGTGTTCACGGTCTTTAAAGACCACTCAGTATAAAAATCCAGAACTTAATTTTTGGATATTGAAACATTTGTACTTGAGCATAATTCTTCTACTGAAACATTTACTTTCCAATTTATTCTTCGTATTGAGTCACTTATATATGAGCTTATTTTATTCCTGATGTTATATTATCTTCGAGCTTCTTCACAATTTTGATACAATTGTTGAAAGTTATTCTAAATCGTTATTTTGTTCTTCTAAATTGGCTTATACTTGCAGAGCAACTTAAATTACTCACTCTTGCATAAAATACACTATTTCAGCTAAACCAGAGTAGACTGAGGAAACTGCAAAGAACAAGGGTAAGGGAAAACTGAACGAGTAGTATTGATTATGTATTTATGTTATTTTGGTTTACTTAATAGTGTAAACCTTTTTGAACGATATGTGTTGTATTTAAGGTTAGACAACTTGGGAACGATGTAAGACTGATTTATTATAATATTATTTTGTTATTCCACATTATTAATGGGTAGTTAGAATTGATGTATAAGTAGTATCGTGAGCACTAGATCTGAGGTTGAGGTGACCTGGATTTAGGGGCGTTACAAATAATAAATGTGACGTCCCCGAAATCCCCGTATTTATTATAGGTGATCTCATACGTTAAAACATAACATTTATCCTTAAAACCACATCATACAGTCATAATACAGTTCATAAATCTGTTTATTTAACTTACTTTCATAACCTGTCTTAAGATCATAACATTCACATTCTATAAATTAGAACTTAGATAATGCATACATAAATTATGACCTAGTTTATTACATTTCAAAATCATATATCTTATTTTATCTTAACTCAACCTGTGAACATAGTCACCATTTATAACTATCCATACATACACCTGCTTACACATATATGTCCCATACATGTGAGTTTATTACATATAAGACTCGACTTACAATAATACATTACTTGAGTCTCATTACAAGTTTCTCTAAATAAAACTTACATACATAGCTATCTTTATGAATTTACAAAACCATACATCTTTTTATTAACGACAAAGTTTAATGTTAAAACATAGACGTTAAACAACTTATACCTTTATAGGTTTACATTTAACTGCCAATTTACTATATTACACAAATGAATATAATACATTTCTTCACACTCTTCTATACTTTTACCATTCCTTACCCTTTAGTTTTACTGGAACCTTCGACATTCTCATACCTAGTTGAAAAGGTCAGTTTAAAGCAAGAATGAGTACGAAGGCTCAACAAATCTAATAGATAACACATTTCATGCTTGCAGTTCATATACATGTGTCATATATTCCTTACTCTATCATGATGTGCATTTTTTTAAACAAAACACCACATACTGCAATTAACAGTTAAAACACATAGTTGCACAAAGTTCACATTTCAAAACATATCCATATCATATAATCTGTCAAATAGTTCATAAATAATAATTATTGCATGTCAACAAGTTCTGAAAAACTTGCTGTCATACGTAACCCTTATAAACCTTTACGCTTCTCGAACGTCTTTCATATTCCATCTCGTCGGTTTGCTAATCTGAACTTTATCTGTCAACATACAACCTATAAATCATAATAGGGTCACAACACTTTACTATCTCATTTGAGACTTAAAACATCAACACAAGACCATTAGTCTTCATTCATTATACGTTTGATGTATTACACCTTATATGGGTTAATAACACATCCTAACACATTACTGACCCTTTACATAAACATAAACATGTTTTTACTTAGCTTTAGGTATGTTCCATTATACCGTTCATCGTTCCATTATACCTTAAACCATTTTTATCAATCTAGGGTTTACATAACATATGTTTATCGTATCGCATCAAAACATTACTTTTCTAAACACTTTAAAAAAAATTCGGGCTCAGGGCACTGCGCCTCGGTGCAGAACATCTCGTTAAGGGCGAAATGTTCTCAGTTCATTGTGCCCTGGTGAGCTCTGAAGCCGCCCCCAACCAACTCTTCTCAGTTGACTGCACCTCAGCGCGGTGTTCAGTACAAAACATTGCGCCCCGACACAGTCTGCAGAAACCAGAAACCTTGATTTTTGCAATCACTTTGATGATTTTTTAACTCTTTCATCTTACATCCAATTAGGCTAAAATTTAAACCATAGCTAGACCTTACTACATAGTATTTTATAAAAATATAACTTGACTCATTTGGAAACTTTTCATAAAAGCTCATTTCAAATTCTTAGACTCCACTTTCCATACACTCATTAAAGAGTTCATTTTCAACATTTGTAGGATTATAATACACATATATGAATCTTTCAAAAAAAAATTACTTTTAAAATATATTTATATGAACATATTACTAACATAGCTAGTTTTAGCCTTCAAATTCATACTTGTTTATATATTTAAAGTATTTAACGTGCTATCTTTCATGCAAATACACACAAGACCTTCATGCTCAACCTTATATCTTAAGGTTTCACCATGAACTTTTAACTTAAAACACATATCCTTCCATAACTCTACCTTTTAACCATAAATATATGCATAGACATACATAAACTAAAGTTTTAAGTTTAAAAAACTTTTAAACCTTTATGGATGATCAATTTTTTCACATGGAAAACTTCACCATGATGAGACCTTCATCTTTACTTCTTGCTCCATGATCATCCAAGCTTTTTAGCTCATAAATTTCAAGTTTTTCTTCCTTCATCCATGGCTTCCTCTCTTCTCTCTCATATGACTTGATTTTCTAGCAAAAAGAAGAGAGCTCTTGCTTTGCTTATTTATGAGACTTAGCCCAAGTTGGGTTAAGTTGACTAAACTATAGTTAATTCTAACCAAGGGCATTTTGGTTATTTCACATAATTAGTCTAGGGCATTTTTGTTATTTCACCTCTTAGGACACAAAGGTCATTAATTCAATTATCAAGGGCATTTTGGTCATTAGCCCTTTTTGCTAGACTTTCCTTTTATGGAAAGTTTCCATGTAAGGAAACTTCCCTTTTTAGCAACTTTTCCAATTTGGTAAGTTTTTAACTCTTCTCCTATTAATCCATTTCATGCTCATTTAGATTGTGTTACTTTCCATTTATCGACTAGGTAATCCATCATACTACTTTCACTTAGTTCCATTAAGTTTGCTTAATTAGTCATAATCCAACTAAATCACTTTCTTTAACTAGAATTACGTTTGTAGTTCTATACTAACCTTCCTAATTCCACATTTCATCATTTCTAATTCCCGTCATTTCAATTAATAGAGACGCTCACATTCTTCCTAAAAACGCTTTCTCAAAAAGTGGACTTTTGCTAAAAATGATAAACACTCAAATCATGTAATTGATTCCCGCGTCCATCTTCCAAGAATTTTTTTTTCTTTTAGAATTATATAACACATGTACTGTGTCATACCATATCTTAATCGAATTATTGAAACCCATTCGCGTTTATCATTTATTCTCATATTACTCTTTTTACGACTTTTAGGTCATTTTAATCATTTACTTAATATATATATATATATATATATATATGATAATTTACATCATACATGCATTCTTCATTTCTTCTACTCATATTTGAGAGTATTACCTTCCGTATCTATACATCATATAAATATTCAATTTATTTCAATCAATTAATGTTTATTCATTACTCAATTTCAGATATTTCAATCTCATAACTATTACTATTCAGTAAATTCATAATATACAGATTAGGTTAAACTATTATACCATTTCTGCACATTCTACCATACATTACCTTGTTATTATCTTAATCTAGCCTCTCAAGGCCTATTCATTAAGCTAGTTATTACTTTTCATAACTAAAGCTTAATTTACACATTCTTTTATTATCTTACCTTTCTCTAAGTTTTAACTTTCATTTCATTATTATATATATATATAAATACATTCAACATACCACATTTTGATATAACACCGTGTCTTACACTAATTCCTTTTTATCTACCTATTCGTAGGTATTATATTCTGTGATTTGCCTTTAATTAATCTCATTTCCTTACAACTATAGTAAATTATATTTAATATAATTTTCTTATCTGTCAAGTCACTAATGTACCTTAAATTAATGACTGATTCTCATAACCTCTACGAGCCCTTGCTACATCAAGAGTCTCTTTGTACAAATTCAACAACACAGGTCATTCTTAACACATTAATTAAATAATAAAATACATTTAATCACTTTTTTACACTTCCTATCCTTCCAAATTAGGTTTTAACTTCTCACTTTTATTTAATTAATCAAGATCTTTATTTAGAAATCTTGTCAAAAATCTGGGATGTGACAATAAATATCCTATTAAAAATATAACACTCTCATTTCCATAAAAGAAATCATTTTCTGAATAAGATTTGAGGCATATCTCAACACTAATTTACCCTTATATTAGTTTTATTTTGTTTATAATGTAAACGGTATGATAGGTGTTATAAAAGATTTGGTAGTGATATTTAATTTTTCGTCAAAATTCATCTATTTTTCGAACAGAAAAAGTTTAGCAAAAAAAGTGATTAAGTTTTTTCCCCCCAATTTTTATCTTTTTCGTTTATAAAAAAAACTTAATAACAAAAGAATTAGCTAGGATACTTAATTTTTTGATACAATTTTTTTTATATTATTATTTATAAATTTCGTACCACAATGTAAATGATTTTTGCATACACTGAAAGTGGCCATGTTAACAAAGTATAAGTTTGTATACCAACTTGAAAGATGATGCAAGCCCAATTATTACCGACATACATTATGATGCTTCCTTTAGTAGAGGGTCCAAACCTGAAACACAAAACAATTCAACTAGTTAGTTTCAGGCAATCTTAAATTAAAATATCTAAATAAGAATTATCAATATAAGAAGAGCAGAGATGATCAACAACATTTTCGCAATCACTCTCAGGAATGACCACCCCGCTTGAAACCAATTTCTTTAGTGAGTAGTAGAGCTTAATTTCAAAGCTGCAAAAACAAAAAAAATTGACTTTCTTGTTAGAAAATATTAATGTGCAATACTATATTAGTTAATAAATTTATTGTTTTGATTGTCTCTTGACTTTGTTGAGTCAATTTGAGGTTTTCTTGTGTGTGTCTTCCACTTAAATATCTTTTTTTTATAAAAATAAATGATAAGTCAACCCAAAGAATGGGGCCAGTAACTTGAATTATCATTAAAATTGAAGGGAAACAAATCAAAATACAAGATTCATATTTTAAATATCTATTAAAAAAGACATTAATAAATATTAAAATTAAATATAGCTATCACTTGGATAATGTTTGTCAACTTTGGCAATGTAGTTGACAATTTTATTAAACTCAAAAGTTTCAGAAGCATTTATGTGCAATGCATCTAAAAAAACTGGTGGATATTGTCAGAAAAAAATAACACAGACAAAGTAAATATTTATTTAATGATACTTTTTTATAGTTGTTCTAATGACTTACTTCTAATCTATAAAGCTGTAAGGACGACTTTCGTGTAAACAATTTTCTTAAGTCTTTTTTGCTTTCAAAAAATGCTCTTCAACTTTTGTAGTAATTCATAACTTGTCTGTCCATTATGTATATATAGTATTTTAAATTTTATAAAAATCTTATTTTACCTCATATAATTTATACATGCGATGTGTGTTAGTAATAATTTAAACAACATTCATTGTTTTAACAATCAACTGCCCAAAGTGAGTGCAATGACATGGCTATCCTTTGTTAAAATAATTTGTGTGTCATACTCTATGACTCATGCATTGCAATTTCTTTATATTTCCTTCTAATCATTCGATAAAATGTCAAAACTAACAAAATCAACATTTTTTTGACATATGGGATTGTTTTATGGTGAGTTGACTGAAAACAAATTATTGCAGGAAGCAAGTGTTGAAAAGTAGGTTGCCAGTATTGGGTATCTCATAAATATGAAATCACTTTTCTTTAAAATGTTTCCAAGATTCATCAAACACAAGAAAAAGATGAACACCTAGATTAAATAATCTTCTGATTCAATGCATATGAAGTCAGATTTTCAGAACTCTGTCACACATTTTTTGAGTCTCCAAATAAAGCTTTATGCTTAAAGTTTGAAGAGCATCAACAAACTGTTAGGAATTGAAAATCGCAGATAAAAGTAACTTGGAAGGAAAGAAAAACTAAACTAAAAATTACAAATTCATTCATTAGATACTCTTCATACATCTCATGCTGGTATATAAACTGAAGCTCAACAAATTCTGTTTCAGCTGATCCAATCAACTCTCAACATCTGTCCCTTACCAACGTAAACTAAATGACTCCAACTAATGCTAGACGACGTCGTACTACTAATGACTTGCAACTAGTAAACTGAGTTACACGACATCATTCCACTAATGGCTATAATACTGACTAAGCTACACGACACCGTTTCATTTACTACTTAGACTATCGATTAGATCATACGACACCGTACCAGTAACGGCTAACTCCCAACTAATTGCTTCTGGAATCAATTTTCAGTTCTTTATTCTTGACAATTTCCCCTTTCTTGAGAATTTCCTTGTCCCCAAGGATTAAATTCTGAAAACCTCTTGCTGATCTGACCCCATTCTTCCTAAGTAGCATATTTGGAATGCTATTGGACCAATATATGAGGACCATGGTGATTGGTTTATACCCCCTCTTTATCAGCCTTCTCTCTAAAATGGCCATGGGAATATGCCTAATCTCCCCTTCATCTGATACTCGAGGCAACAAGGTTTGGACTACCTTGTTTTCTCCAATCTTCTTATTCAATTGGGACTCACGAAAGACATTATAAATTCTTGATGTAGGAGGTAATTTAAGCTGATAGGCTACCTTTCCTATTTTTTTTATTACCTGATAGGGCCAATAATACTTGGTAGAAAGTTTAAAATTCTTCTTAGCTTTTAGGGAGACTAGTCTATCGGGCTGAAGCTTTAAGTAAACTTCATCTCCTACTTCCAATTCCTTTTCTGATATTCTTTTTTCTGCATAAACTTTCATCATTTCTTATGCTTTAAGGAGGTTTTCTTTGAGAAGTTGTTGTATTTCTTCCCTATCATTTACAAACATCTTTACTGCAGGATTCCTAGCTGTGTTTGTCTGATGGTAGCTCAAAATAGGAGGATTCAGACCATATAAAGCCTTATAGGGGGTCATTCTAATATCAGTGTGAAAGTTGGTGTTGTATCACCATTCAACTAGTGGCAGCCCTTTTTTTCATTGTGTTGACTTGTTCTCAGTCAAGTATCTCAAGAATATTTTAATACATTTTTTAACTCTCTATGTCTGTCCATTTGTTTCGGGGTGATAAGCAGTACTAAGCTTAATTTGAGTTACCATGGATTTGAACAATTCTTTCCAAAACTGACTAATAAAAAATCTTATTTATATCTAAAATTATGGCCTTAGGAGGGCCATGAAGTTTGATAACAGAATCCAATATCAATTGTGCAACCTGAGAAGGTGAGTATGGGTGTGATAGGGGCCATCAAATGGTATCCCTTAGTGAGCTTATCTACTACAACCAGGATTATATCCTTCCCTTCTAGTTTAGGCAACCCCTTTACAAAATCTATAGAAATGACCTCCCAAGCTTGGCTAGGAATAAGAATTGGCTGCAACAATCCTGGGGGTAAGACATGTTCTAACTTATTTCTTTGGCAAACTTCATATTTCTTGATATAATCAGATAAATCCCTCCTGAGGGTTGGCCAATAAAATATGGCCTCAACCCTCTTGATAGAGGTTGTAACCCTAGAGTGCTCCATTATGAACTATTGTGAATAGAATCCATCAGCTTCATTCTAAGTCTTCCTATACTTCCCGCAAATATCTTGCCATATTTTCTTAGAATTCCATCCTGTAGGCTGAAGCTAGGAACATTGTTAGGGTATAGTTAACTGAGCCATAGTCTGTTGTATTTTTAAGTCCCATCCAAGCTGTTCCCTATTTCCTCCTTCCAGCTGGGACTGATCTCAATGATAGTGGTACTCTTAAGTTCAGCTTCATGCTATCTAGATAGAGCATCTACAACCAAGTTATCTTTTTCTTTCTTGTACAAGATGGTATAGTCAAACCCCAACATTTTGGAAATCCATTTCTACTGCACTAGGGTAGTTAGTTTCTGCTCCATAAAATATTTCAAGGTTTCATGATTTGTTTTAATGATGAATTTTTGCCCTATTAAATAGGTTCTCCACTTTTGCACAATCCTAATAACTGCCATTAGTTCATTCTCATGAGTAGAGAGTCCCAAGTGTTTATTTGATAGAGCCTTGCTAAGGAAAGTCTGGGGTCTCCCCTCTTACATTAACACATCCCTAATCCCTGACTGACATGCATTAGTTTCTACCACAAAAGGTTTGCTGAAGTCTGGTAAAGCCAGAACTGGAACAGTGGCTAGGACTTCTTTCAACTGACAGAAAGCTGCTTCAGCTTCATTGTTTCTCTTAAATGCTCCATTTTTGAGTAAGTTAGTCAAGGGCTTAGAAATTAAGCCATAGTTCTGCACAAATCTCCTGTAAGTCCCATAAATCCTCTTAGTGATTTCAAAGTATTTGGAACAGGCCAGAGTTTTATTGCTTCAATTTTTTTTCCTCATCAGTAGCCACCCCTTATTCTGTGATCAGATTCCCCAGATATTCTACCCTATCCTAGAAAAATGCACATTTACTCCTCTTTACAAATAACTGGTGCTCCCTCAGTGTAGTCAGTACCTGCTTTAGGTGTTTATGGTGATCCTCTCAAGACTGACTATAAACTAGAATATCATCAAAGAAGAAATGCACATATTTTCTCAAGTATGGACAAAAAACTTCATTCATTATACACTAGAAGGTGGTTGGGGCATTTGTCAAGCCAAAAGACATAACCATAAATGCATAATGGCCTAGGCGTGTCTTGAAGGCAGTCTTTTGCATGTCTTCATCTTTAATCCTTATTTGGTGATGCCCGCTCCTTAGGTCTAGTTTGGTAAACACTTTACTTTTTTTCAGTTCATCAAGTAATTCTTCTATCACAGGTATAAGGAACCTATTTTTAACAGTGATGCTATTTAGGGCCTTATAGTCCACACAAAATCTCGATATATTATCCTTTTTTTGCTAACAGAACATGTGATGCATAGGGGGATGTGTTATGCCTGATTATGCCATTGTTAAGCATTTCTTTAATCATTTTCTCAATTTATGTCTTCTGTATATAAGGGTACCTGTAAGGGTTGGCATTGACTGGTTAACATCCTGGAATGATAGGGATGTGATAATCTTGCTTCCTTCTGGGAGGTAGTCCTTGAGGTTCTTTAAATATATCTTAGAATTATGTTCGCAAAGTCTCTACATCTGCAGGTTGAACCTGGTCCTTGGAATTTATATTCGTTACTGCTGTCAGTTGAGCCAATAAATAGATTTCATTCTTGGGGTTCCAGTGGAATTTGTCCTGAACTTGCACTTCACAGAAATGCGCAATAGCTGTGTTGTTCTTGAAGGTCACTTTTCTGCCTTTCCATTGTATGGTCACCCTTTTTGCTTCAAAATCAAAAAGTATAGGACTCACAGTCTGTAATGTCCTAGAATTTCCACGTCATTATTAATTAAATTATTAATTTAATTTCCGACGAGTTAGTTTTACGAGATTATTTAAATCTTTTATTGTGATTAATTAATTATGTGATTAAATGATTTTGTAATTAATTACTAAAATTAATTAAAGGGGGTCACTAATATGTTATTTAAATTAGTGAACAAACCCTAAAGTTTTAATATCAAAATAGTTGATAAGTTTCCTATTAATTAAATATTTAATTAAATTGAATATAATGAGTTAATTAAATATAATAAATTAATTAATATAATTATTAATTAATGTAAATAATGTGAAATATTAATAATAATATTTATTAGTCCATTTAGTAATTTAATACTTATGGGTTAGAATATTTAATTATTTATTCAATGTAATTATTTATTTAATCATGGATTGAATAATTAATGTGTAAATTATTAAATTAGCCCAACATGGGTCAATTAGTAGCCCAAGTGGAGAATAATAAAATTTGACAATTTAGTAGCCCAAACAATTTAATAGAAGCCCAATTGGTATTTTAAATTAAAGCCCAATGATTGGCCCACTTGGAAAAATAATTATATAACTATTAATTAATTAAAAAGTAGAAAGTGACTCTCAAATTGGGACAATTCTAGTGTCATCAGCCGACCACATGGAAGAGAGAGAGAGAGAAAAATTTGATTTTTGTTATTTTTCAATTATTTAATTAAAAGATTGCTTGTTTTATTTTTAAAGTACATAGACACCATTCTTCTTTTCACCAAATGTGTCATGCAACCCATTCCTTGTGCTAGCTTGTGTAAGTATCCTTGCTACTCTCATTATGACAATTTTAATAGATATAAGTTTTATATCTATCCAAATTGTAAGTATACTTACAATTTAGGAATGCATGTTGGTCATTTCTTCTTCTTCCACTTTGAAAGCTAGAGAGCATTTGAGAGTGTAGAAAAATATTTTGAGAGCAAAAATACCAAGAGAAGGAGTTCTTGGTTCATGTCACCTTCTTTCACCACATATTTTGGAAGAAAAAGGAGGATAGCCATTAAATCAAGGTAATGGTTATTCTAAATCTAATTTTGTTTTAAACTAACATGTGTATATAAATATGTTAATATAGTTAATAATGTGTGGTAGTAATATTTAGGCCATGCTTGAGTTTAATATGCTTGGTTTGTATTTTGGTATCATTTGTATGCTAAAATATGTGTTTAATAGTGTATAATCAAGTCTTGAAATATATGACCAAAAATATTTTTATAAAACTTAGATTTGATGTTCTAATATTATAGAACATTAAATCATGAGAAAAACAAAGTTTGAATCACTCAAAATGGAGTTATATACAAAAAGTTATGATTTATGGTAGTTTATGTGATGTAAAAATTTTTATAAAAAAATAATGATATTAAATCATGAAAAATTTATTTTTCATGTTATAAATTAATATAAGGTGATTGGTAAATTTTTTTGATTTTTATTGATGATTTAAAGCTTAATTGATGGTATATTTTTATTTAAAATGGGTATTGCCGGACACTGTTCATATTCTGTTTGGGGAAAAAAAAAATTAACACTGGCCGCGCAATGCGCGACACTGTTCACCGCCAGACACGGAGCCAAACGACGCCGTTTGGTGCATAAAAGAAAATGACCTTCGCGCAATGCGCGGAAGTCAATTTTCGCTGTGCTAAACGGCACCGTTTTGGTCCCCCGGGATTCTTAGCCGCGCCATGCGCGGGAGTAAGTTTTCGGTGAAATTACGATACTGCCCCTCCGTGTTTTTCTCGGCGAAATTACTATTTTGCCCTCGGTTCAGTTTTCGAATTATTTACGGAAATGCCATTCGGGTTAAATTTAAATAATTTAAATATTTAAAAACTAATTTAAAATTATAACAAAAATAATAATAATACAAAAATAATATTGGGGAGGATATTTTTCATTAAGTTTAATATTTAAATATTTTAAATATTAATCGAGTTAGCTAAATCATGGTTAAGTTAAATAAATTTATTAGTTATTTATTATTTAAATGTTAATAATAAATAAAGGTAATAAATTAGCAAATTATTATTTAATTCCTATTAAATAATAATTAAAGAGAGATAAAATTTGTAAATTAATTATTTATTATTTAAATATTATTAAATAATAAATAAGGATAATTAAGTAATTAATTATTATTTAATTAACATTAAATAACGATTAATGGAAATTAAGTTATTAGATTAATAATTTATTATTTAATTTAAATAATAAATAAGAATGAATTGATTATTATTTAACCTTAAATAATAATTAAAAATAATTAAATAATTAATTATTATTGACATTAAATAATAATTAAAGAGGATTAAAATTAGTAAACTATTATTTAATTTCCTTAAATTAAATAATAAGTGAGGTTAATTAATTAATAAATTAGTTGATTAATACTAAATTAAAGAAGGTTAAAAAAAATAAATTAAATCAATAATTATTTATTATTTAAGTATGATTAAATAATATGTATGTACAATTAGTTATTATTTATTTTAAATAATAACTAGAGTTAATTAATTAATTTCTATTTAATCAATATTAAATAATAATTAAATAGAGATTGAGTTAATAAAATAAATTGAATTTAATTATACTTTAATTAAACAATGGTAATAAGTTGTTTAAAGGTTCAATAAGTGTCCAACGCTTAAGAAAAATATTTTCTAACTTATTAAATTATTAACCTAATTTGATTGAAGGTCTATAAGGTTAATAATATTATTTCGACTAACGTAAATTATGTGTTAGTACTTATATGATAAATAAGTACCTTAGTGAGCGTATAGTTGTGCAAATACGCCGTACTAATTATTAGACCAACTTTATTAATGTTAGGTCTTTTCAAAACCAGTTAGTTAAAGCTAGACATATATTGTAGCTGAGCAGACAGGCAAGTTCCTTATCTCTAAACTCATTTCATTGAGCAAATTATTTATTTAAGCTTGAATTGTTATTTCCAAGCATGCTTTGAGTGGTTTAATTACTTTACAATTATTCCACATCGATATTATTGTTATTCGCACTTGTTGCACTTGAGATTGTACAGTCATTGACTTGTACTTAATTACTGTTCTACCGTTTAAAGAACTGTTCAAAGTAGGTCTAAGCCATTGTTCGGCTAGACATTATGTTAAAGATTTTAAAAGCTATCCAAATCATTGAAGATGCGGATTCTTAGACTATTATGAACACCCCTTTATTATAGGGGAGTACCCTGTATCTAATATCAGGTACAAAAATACGGAAATTAAATGTTATGCATACACATATTGTACTGAGGCTGATCCCCTCGGGTACATATTTCTGGTAGTAACCATTGGGTCAACCTGCTATTGACTCCAGTGGATATTTATAGTTCATAGTCTATTTGACTATCCTAATTTTAAAAGCAACTTATTATTCCTGCTTATGTTATTCACAATATTGAATTGTTCAGCTATTCCCTTTCATTCATGATATATTGTTCCTTGTTGTTATTTAAACTTGTTGAGCAAACTAGTTGCTCACTCTTTCTATATCATGAAACCTTATTGCAGTGCAACCCGAGACTTCGGGAAAGAACAAGGGTAAAGGAAAGATGAAGTAATAGACTTCGAGATGCAGCCCTGTAGTTAATTTAAATTAACTGTTATGTAACATAAACCCTAAGTACTTTATTAAGGGTATTTGTGTACTTTTTGTAAGGTTATCGTATCTTGGGACTAGTAACACCTTTTGAATGAACAACATATGTTTATTATTCCGCATTTAGTTATTGTATGTTGTTTAGAGGTGAATGTTTGTATTGGATCGTGATGACCGGATCCGGGTATTTGGAACCCGAATTTGGGGGCGTCACACAGTCTTCATCCACTGTATTCCCAGTACAACATCATATCCTCCCAGGTAAATGATGTACATAGGGGTTTAAAATACCCCTGGTTCTATCTTCCATGTGAACCTTGAGATCATTTTGTTATAGGTGATAGTTCCCTCATTAGCAATAGTTACTGTTATTGGGTTACAAGGTTCGGTTTGTAGTTGGAATCTTTTAACGAAGGTTTTTTACAAGAAATTATATGTGGATCCATTATCAAGCAGCATAGTAATTTACTGGTTCTTGACATGTCCCTTTAGTTTGATGGTATGGACTCTATGACTTCCCCATAAGTCTCTTCTAACTGTAGCCTTTCTTCATCCTCCTCTTGCAATATCATTGCCATATCAGTGGTTGTTTCTTCCAACTGTTGGTGTATTTCTTCTTCTCCTTCTGTAATCATAAGATAGATTTGCTTGCTCTTACACCTGTGTCCCAAGGTGTACACCTCATCACAATGATAACAGAGGTCTTTATCCCTTCTTTATGCCATTTCAGTTATAATAAGCCTTTTAATAGGATAACTCTTAGTATGTCCCCCCTCTTTATTCACTAGGGTTTGGTCCTTGGTAGCAGGCACTTGAGGTCTTTTAGGACTGAATATACTGTTGTTTCCCCCCTTGTGAGTTCCTTGGTGCCTCTTGTCTAAGGATTCCAAATACAAGTCCTGCCCCTTGTGAGGGTCAATGACTTGAACACATATAGAGCATTGGCAATTTCATCCTTAAGGCCACTGAGAAAGCTTTCAATAAAGTACTCCTCAGTGTAGTTTCTATTATGGTTCAGTATATAGGACTTAAGCTCTTCAAATTTGTTAATATATTCATCCATTTTGCCTTTTTGGATTAGCTTATTAAATTGCCCAGTTAAATTCTCATATCCACCTGCTGCAAATCTATTACAGATATGTACTATGAAATCATCCTAGAGCACCCAAGGGTATTATTCGTGGAATGATTGAAACCATATGTCAGCTTCTCATTCTAGGTATAAAGCAGTATACAGAACCTTGGACTTGGGGTCTAATAAGGGATTTAACTGGAAGAACTTCTTATATTTCTTAAACCACCCCTTAGGGTCCTTACCTTCGAATTTTGGAAAGTCCATCTTAGGCATAGGAAAGGGTAGGAATGATTGTGGTAGTATGAATTGATGTCCTTCAGTAGTGTTGCACCAAGTCTGAGAACTAGTAGCTGGAGGATAATGTCCATATGGAAAATATGAATTGGTAGGGCTAGGGTGAACTGAGTACATGGTGCTTGGGTTATTAGATCCAGAGTTAGGAATGTTGGTTCTAGATTTATATTGACTTTCACTATATTGATTCCCTGAAATCACTATCGGGGAGCATCTCAAGTTATTACTAGTGGTGTGGAGAGGTATATTAGGTCGACTAAATGGTTCATTAGAGGTAGGAGTATAAGTGCCTGATTGTAGGGTGATATTATTACTGGATTGGAGATTCGTAACTATGGAATAACTCTATTGGTATGTGGAATGGTAGTGGAAACAGTTCCAGGAATCTGAGTGGTAGTTAATGGAATAATAGTAGTTCCAAATTAAATATGTGGAGCAATTATGTTCTGATGAGTGATAGGTGGTGCGTCATTTGAATAGGCTAAAGGGATTGTAATACTAGGGATTTGATAAGGTTCAGTACTGACCTTGTTCAATCGAGATCAGTTGAGAATAGTGTCCAATACCTCAGATAACTTTTTCAAAAGTTTGTCATTGGATGACTTAGCTTCTGATGATTACTGAAAACTTGATCAAACTGATCCTTGGTTTGTTCTAAGCTCTTCTCCATCATGGCCTGAAGCTAGTCCAGCCGATTCTTTATAGTTTAAGTCCTTCTCATGTTTTTGCAAACTAATTTTAGTGGTGGGATTTTCCATAGTTGCTGGCCCAAGTGCTCCAATACCACTTTGTCAGGAATTGAAAATCGCAGATAAAAGTAACTTGTAAGGAAAGAAAAATTAAATTGAAAATTACAAATGCATTCATTAGATACTCTTCATACATCGCATGCTGGTATATAAACTGAAACTCAACGAATTCTATTTCAGCTGATCCAATCAACTTTTAACATCTGTCCCTTACCAACGTAAACTAAATGACCCTAACTAATGCTAGACGGCGCCGTATTACTAATGACTTGCAATTAGCTAGTAAATTAAGTTACACGACATCGTTCGACTAATGGTTGTAATATTGACTAAGCTACACGATACCGTTTGATATACTACTTAGACGATCAATTAGATTATACGACATTTTTCCAGTAACGCCTAACTCCCAACTAACTGCTTCTGGAATCAATTTTCAAGCCTTCATTCTTGACACAAATAATGATGCTAGAGCTTACTCTTTCAACTTCTATTTAGATGTAAGTGAAATCAAACTCAATTCCTGTAACGACCCCGAAATTTAAATAAACTTATCCCTAATTTCGGTTCATTAATAAACCTTTAATCACCTTATTTAATCTGTTAATTGACTTTACAACATCAATAACCAAATTTTTTGGTATAATTTGTTTTTTCCCATCATTCTATTAAAATATTTTTGCATTTAAAATCTTTACATCTCGATTCTAGTCCCTGGATCGCAACCTTTACTTTTTACTTTTACTGTTAATCGCATTTATTATCTGGTTTGACTCATCACCCAAATTGTAAACGTATGATAGTTCAAAATTTATAATTTAATATTACTTCGAACTTCAGTTGTTATCTGCTTAGAATTTTTGGCATAATTCAATCAATACCATAATTATACACCCGTACAATTAAAATGCTTAAGTAACCCTTTACCAGTTCGATCAGGACTCATAACACCGTTGACATATTAATAATTACCATAAGCTTTAATAATTTCAACCACAACGAATCATTATATCAGAAATCTAAAATAATTACATTATAACCTTAGTCGATGTTGTAACATAACTCTATTATATCCCGATACTCTAGGATTCTCATTTTAACCTGCAAAATGTTAATATTGGGCAAGGATGAGCACAACGGCTCAGCAAATTCAACAGTTTACACATTCCATGCTTCATGTAGCATATAACAATTAACATGCTATGTGTGTGTCATGTTTAACGTGTTGTGTAACTATTTCTACAAATCATCTTATATATACCGTATTCATTACGATTTAACGGCTATACAGATCAAACATTAAACATCTTCAGAGGTACTCACATAACTGCACCAAGTGCACACATTGATCAAATTATCAAGTAATCACACAACATGTAATTTCATATACATTTGATCAATTTAATCATACATCAACAAAGAAGCAAGTAGCAATAAGTACTGAAGAACTTGCCTCGGTCCGTAGTTCACCGATTAGTATAACTCGGCCAAAATCGTCATCGTACAACCTATATTTAATATATTAATTAAATATAGTCAATTATAAATTCAACACGTTAGTTTAGTTTAATAACATAACCGTATCTGTCACTTAACATGTCGAACATAACCTGGCATGTCCGTTCGCCCGTACTTATTTTCTGGTAATCTTCTCAATTCTTACATTAATGGATTAATATTTAAAAGAGCTAAATATTAACCCAGTCTCACACTAGTCCAATCATCATCTTAAAGTCTCTAGAATATCATTCAAGACTTTTCGGCCAATTTTTCAAAATTTCTGGATTATCCGACAAATTTATGTAATTATTTATATATAAAAAAACTATTATTTAATAGCTTTTAAAATATAAATAATCACTCAACACACTTTTGTATCCCCCAAACACCATCAATATTTATCTTATAATATTATAAAATTTTCCACCACGTATCGTAATTTTTCAACATTCATAGAATTTTCCATGAATTTTCACTTATTTTTACATTAACTTTAAATAGCCATAAAATACAATAAATACCCATACTCCACAATAATTTACCAAAATTTTTAGAAAAATCAGAAATAATATTACAATATTTTTGTCCAGAAATGATTTCAGCACAAAAATATTTTTAATAATTAAATTTTAATTTTTAATGCGCTAAAACTTCCAAAATTCATAGAAATTAGCTCGTTTATTAGAAAATTCCTAAATTTAAGTCCATTCCACACGAAATTTAATTATCTACAACTTTGTAGAAGGAAATATTTTCATATTCTGCACCAAAATGGACAGGATCTGAACAGATCCGGTTTTTATCGTGCTGAATCTTCCAAAATTCATAGTAATTAGCACGTTTATCCGAAAATTACAAATATTAAGTCCATTTGATAAGAAATTTAATTCTCTACAACTTTTTAGAAGGAAAAATTTTCAGATTCTGCACCAAACTACACAGATCTAACAATTTATACAACCTGTCCAGAGAATAAAATTTTCTGGATAGTCACACCAAATAAATTCTTTCAAAAATGTTATGCTCCATAAAATGGTTAACTATTTTGAGTACTTCTAGCTAACTTCCATATATACAACTTTGTAGTTTACACCAACTTCAAATTCGAAACATATGATTTTATATGATTTTTGCAAGGTCCAAAATCGCAGCAGATTCTGGGCAGGCAGTTTTTCGTCCGACCCAGTTCTTCAAACGATCATTACACACAAACCACAAAGAATTTCCGTGATATAAAAATTTCTACAGAAAGCTTACTTTCGTAGCTTTAATTTGATATATAGCCCACTCTCTAACTCTAAAAATTCGATTTTTTAAAAATCCTCAACCGACAGCCACACAAAAACCCATTTTCTGCGAAATGAGTTTCATCTTTTCTTTCATTTAAATTAAATCTGTAAATCATTTGATTGATTCATTAAACTCTATGGTTAGACCATTACCCACAAGATTAAACATGATCTATAACCATTAATTTTACTAACACCCAAAATATACCCAAGAAAATCAAAATTTATCAAGGGTTTAGAAATTTTATACCTTTAACATTTCCATTTTCTTCTTAGTTTTCTCTTCTTCTCTTCTCTTTTTCTTCTTCTCAGCCATGAGTACTCTTCTCTCTCTCTATATTTGCTGAATATGCTCTCAATATTGTGGGTTTAGTTAATTAATAACCTAACCAAGATATAGATAAATAAGAAATGGACTATGATTGATTGGATTAGATTTTCTTAGGATAAGATAAGGAAATGAGTGGCTCATATAAACTCCACCCACTATAAAAATCTGAGACACAACTGGCCCCACTAAAATCTGTAGCTTTAATTTCTCTTTTGGGTTTCACTGTTAATTATCTGATCCGCTTTTTGACTGTCTGGCCTGAAAAATTAAAATTTTAATATTACAGTCAATTCTTATTAATTTGGACGTTCCCGACGTCGTGGTAACATCCGTTTCTTCAAATTCACTTTCAAACTTCAAGTTTGACCTTTTATCCTAAAAAGTCAAACGGTCAACTTTGACCAAAAAGTCAACCGAAACACATATCGTGTTTACAGTCCATACTCACTAAATTCGACGTTCCCATCGCAACGGTGAAGTTCATTTCTCAAAATTATTTTTCAAACTCAAATTTTGACTTTTCACCCTTCGAAGTCAAACGATCGACTTTGACCAAAAGTCAACCTAGATACCAAATTGTGTTTACTATCTCTCCTTGTCAAATTCGACGTTCTGAACTCAACGGTGCAGTCCGAGTCTCCAAATTCTCTCCTGAACTCCAAATTGGGGTTTTAACTTGACTTTCTTTTAATTCCTTTAGTCATACTTCGATTATTTGACAACTTTAGTCATTTCTTGACATTCCAATTTGCTACATTGTCTTCACATATGTAATTATACTAGTTTTATCAGGTATACATTACCTCATTATCTTTATACCGCTATTCCACGAAATTACAACCACACAGGGTTCCTTTTTAATCTTAGACTGCCACCTTAACAACTTGGCCACACATACAAGTCTTATAATTATCAAATGCTTAGGCTTGTTCACTATATCCATATGGTTTGCCTTATATATTAATCTGACTCGCCTTAACCTTAATCCATTCTGGTCTACTAATAAATTTTAAATCACTTGGCCACTAGATTGGGTTTAAACTTATTACCACCACAATACCCAACTTATTTCTTCGCAATTTACTAATTGAGGCTATCTTAATTTACCATTCAATGTTCAACTCTCATAAGCTTGCTTAATTAATATATTAAGCTTCACATTATTCTTGATGATTAATTTAGTTAATCATTTACTATGCTCGGTTTAAAAATATAATTAGCGCACCTCCAAATATATACATATCTATACATATACACCTTCACGCTAACTTACAAATATCTCAATAATTGAAATTTATTTCCTTAATAAATAAAACTTCTTACATAAACTCTTATAGTCAAATACATCTATCAAACTTTAAAGGTATTATATTACTTTATTATTAATATACCTCCAAGTATACACAATCAAATTTCAGGTTTTAAAACTTAAAAACCTTCATTCACTCACATTTCAATCCTAACACTAAGATTAAGGTTAAATGTTTACTCATTTCTACACATTTTACTTCTCCAAATCTAGGTTTTAAACTTCAACATTTATCTTATCATCAAGATCCTATTTAAAAAATCTTATGAAATATCCGGGATATTACAATTCCTTATTTTATGTTTCTTTTTCAATATTGTTTTACTAAGATTATTCTTATTTCCTATATGGGTTGGAAAATCATATATACTACCTTCATTTGTTATCACAATGAGTTTTTTTCTCTTTTTCTCTCAGTCACTTGGTGGGAGAATTTCATAGTCATATCAAGAATTTTCTTGATAGAGTGCGTATCTCGCTAATGATTTTTGTTCATGTTTGATCTCGCAAAAATTGCTACTCTTGGTTTCTATTTAAACTTAAGTCCAAATCAAGATATTAAACCCGAACATGATTCAAAATACGACAGGATAATATAGAAGGGTGATATTATGTAACATGTTCATAATATAGAGGAGTTGGAATTTAGATATTATTGTCAACATATTTGACATTTTGAATTATCTTTTACTGCAGAAATAAATGCATGTTTGTCAAGTAGTATTATTAACTCTTATGTATCTCACTCACAAAACTAAATTATTGAGGTGAATACGAGAGATAAATACAAGGGAAAACAAGTCATTAAATATACGACAAGCCTAGTCTGACTCGTATACAAAGTCGTGCAAAACAAGCCAAGAGTTTCTAGTCCTATAACACATAATTATGCATTTAATGGTAACAAAGGGGACATTTATGATATACATTTAGCAATCAGTCAACTACCCCAGCTCGACCTATAAAACTTTAGTTCCTATCTCTCATCAAAGCACTAAGTTCATTATTTTTTGCAAGCAAAAATTCTTTGAGAAATCCAATGGCATTCTCCCATTCCTTTTCATCTTTTATCCATCCTCAGTTAAAGCATATTATTGCCAAAATGTCTCTCATTGACACTGTATTATTCTATGTGAGTTTTCTTTCTCACACGTGCACACACATGCTCACAAATACACATGATATATATGATTTTTTACTCTTTTTTTTGTTGTATTTTAGATCATACATTTTGTGGACAAGTTTAAGTTGTGGCATAGGCTGTCAGTACTTTTAGGAGTGGCTTATTTGTGAATTAGAAGGCATTTGCACCAGAGATACAATCTTTTGCATGTTGGAAAAATCAGTGGCCAGAAATATGATGTATAAGAGTTTTCATATCGAACGACTGATGGCAAGTGCAATCATCCGATGGATAATTTATTTGGCAGTCAGGGTACTTTTTTTGGTAGGAACATGCCTCCTTCAACTTCATCTTATGGGGTAAGATTAATTAATACTTTTGTCTTACTAAAGTTAATAGAAACTAGTGCAAGTTCTTTTATGTGTTGCATGAGGTCATTAGTCTTATATTTATGATCATTTGACCTATATATCGATTGTTTGGATAATCTTATACTCCCTTTGTCCTAAAAAAGTACATATATTTTTTTGTTGACTTCTTATTCTAAATTTTAAGGTTTGTATATAACACACATATTTTTGGATGATCTTTTTTTTTCTTTCAGTATTAAACTATAAAGACGGACTTTATTATTAATAGAAACAAATTATTGGAAAAAAATTTGTGTCGAACTGTATTTTATTCAAACCTTAATATTCCAAAAAGAGTCGGTAAAAAAATATTGCAGTTTGTTAACTGTTGTAATTTGACTTAGTGCAGTTGATGGAGCCTCACCCAACAGTTGTAGCCACAAAGCTTTTTGAAAGGAGACAGTTCATAGATAACGAGAAGCAATTCAACATGATAACATGCTCTTGGATACACTTCATGATTCATGATTGGATTGATCACATGAAAGACACTAAACAGGTAACCCATGAAACGTGTTCATTTATATTGGAAGGCCTATCGCAATTGGTTGTTTGACATTATGGTGCGGTGAGATGAAACGCTTTTACTAGCTATTAGATTCGTAGGAAAAGTAATTTCATGTAAGGGTCATATATTATCCTCTAAATTATTTAAATGTACTTTATAGAAATATTTTTACTAGTTTTCAAGTTTAAATGCAAACAACACGCTTTCAAAGCACTAAATTTAAACTTTTTGGTACGGTATTTTGCACTACAAAATTCCACTACTTAATATAAAACCACTTTTATTATGCTACCAAACACTAAATACAAATTTTTTTTTGGATTAAAAGTGCTTTTTAGCTAACAAAAAAAGGGGGCGCTAGAGAGTTGTTGATTGTAGAGATATGTGACACTGTGTAGTAATCCATAAATTGTCAAGTTTTAGTGAAGTTGATTTTTCAAGACTGCCTTAATAGGTGGAAATTAAAGCTCCAAATGAAGCTGCAGATTGGTGTCCCATGCAGTCATTCAAGTTTTGTAAGAGGAAATTTCCCACAGGTTCTCTTGATGTCAAGACTGTTTTTCTTTAACATAAAGACTCCTTTGTGGTAAGTGTTCTATGAGTATTCCTTCATATATTTTAGTAAGTATTTTATGCTCATTACATTAAACTTGGAAGAATTTTGTACTTGTAATTTACCCTTTTTATGTGCATAGTCTCTTAGATGAAATAAGGAAGCAACTAAAAAAAATAAGAGATTATAATTTCAGTCCTATAATACAAGAGAATCATGCTGAATAAAATTTGTTAGAGAGGATAAACAATTAAGTTCTTCACATAATTAATGCAACTTTTAGCATTGACTTTTCTTTCTCAGCAAATCGCCTTTACCAATGGCGCGCACATACACATGTATTTATTTGTGTGTATTTAGGCAAAAATGATCTAAGATGAATTATGAATAGTGGAAAATTATTTATTTAAGGAAAATATATGTATAAAAAGGCATTTCTAGCATCATAATGGCAAAAAGTTGTGCCAAGTTAGAAGCCTATCAGCACAGGATTCTTTCAAAATTTTAATATAATTGTGGCAGAATGTTACATACTTTGATAAAAATTTCTCCAAAATAATTTTTATTTCCTATATATTTAGGTGAAGGATGAAGATATAGGCTCATACATTGCTATAGTTCATTGAACTGACCTAACGCCTCATATTGCAATGTTTTAAATCAATATTTTTATGGACTTTACAAACACGTGCGTTATGTGATATCATCGATTGATTTAGTAACTGCTTCATCACCATATTATATATCCTATTTTGTTTTCTCGAATAGAGATGGAAGTGTGATTTATGGCAATGACAAGGAGGGTATGTTTAGGGTAAGAGCATTCAAAGATGGCAGATTAAAGCTTCTGGAAGATAGGCTTCTTGAACACGATGGCAATGGGATTCCTATCTCAGGTGATGTCTGAAATTATTGGGCAAGGTTCTCCCTTCTGCAAGCCTTATTTGTCAAAGAGCACAATGTTGTTTGTGATATGCTCAAAGTAAGCTAATAATAGCATGCATTTTTTCTATTTAGTTTCCAATTAAGTTTAGTTTATCAAGTATTATCATTTGAACTTCTTGGTTGTAGGGACATTACCCTAATTTTGATTATGAAAAGCTCTATCGGCATGCTAGATTAGTTACTTATGCCATAATTGCTAAAGTTCATAAAATTGATTAGACCATAGAACTTTTAAGAGTCGACTCTTTTAGCAGGAATAATGATCAACTGGTAAGAAACCACAAGGACTTAATTTTAATTTCCTTTATATATGAATGGCCAATGAAATTCTCATTTCCCAATCTAACAATCACCTAATGTGATCCTTTTATGGAGTATTTGTAAAATTAATTTTATCTTGCAGGTATGAGTTTCTTGGAAAGAAATTCAAGGATTTATTTGGACATATTTATGGACCAATATTAAATGGATTAGTTGGTCTTAAAAGGACAAGAGATCATGGAATTGCCTATTCTTTGGCAGAAGAGTCTGTAAACATTTACAAAATGCATTCGCTTCTACCCGATAAAATTCTGTTGAGGGACATCAAATCCAAAATTCCAAAGAACAAATGTCCACCAGTTCAAGAAGAGTACTAATATTTATCTACACTTAATTAACATCCTGTTTTATAATCCTAAAGTCTATTGCTATTTGCTAAGAATAGCTAAACTATATCACTAATTGAAATTGATAATATTTTTTTTTTGTCCTAGGGTCGATATGAAGGAAATGATTGGAAAAAAGGAAAGATAAGATTATCCAAGTTTGGAATAAAGTAGATGTTGGTGTCAATGAGTCATCAAGCTTGTGGAGCTATCACATTATGGAATTATCCTTCATGGATGAGGAATCTTATTGCTCATGATATTAATGGAGAAGATAGACTTGATCCAGTTGACATGGCTGCCTTAGAGAGTAATTTTTATAATTCGTTAAAAATCTTTTAATGTTTGTGAGAACTCGTTAGTCCCTTTCGAAAAAAATGATCAGTAGTCTTTCTTTGCGGGTTATACTTTGTGCATAAACTTTTTTATTTCTTCACATTTTGTACAACCTTTATGCAAAAGGTAAAAGACGGTTCCTGATTCTAGGCAGCCTATTTGGACAGTTTATAGAAATAAGTTATATTTATATAGTTGAGAGTTGCCTTTCAAATGACTTTTGTTATACAAATATTATACAATTATAACTTTATGTTATATAAATACAACTTGTTATTATAGACTACCCAAACAAACTGTCCAGAATTAGGATCCGTAAAAGACTTTGATTATATTTTTGTCTGTCGTGCTCCCATTTTCTCCATCTTTTATTTAGATTTTCCACTGAAAATTTTGTATAATTCCTATATTATGTTGTATAACATAAAACTTTACCATTAAAATGTTGTTCGGTTCTATGTTACCCTTTTCTTTTTAAATTTTAAACTCCATTAACTAGTTTATAGAGACAGAGAGGAATGTTGCTTGATACAATGAGTTTAGGAGGAATTTGTTATTGGCTCCCATTAGCAAATGGGAAGATTTATCAAACATTGAAAAAATTGTTGAAGCTCTTTATGATGTATATAGAGATAATGTCGAGAAGTTAGATCTTCAAGTTGGCTTACATAAAGAGAAAAAGATCAAAGACTTTACCATCAGTGATACTGCATTCTTCATCTTTATACCTATTGCATTGGATTTCCAAGAAATAAAAACATAAACATAAATTTTGTTTTAGTTCTAGATTTATGTTATTTTTTTATCTTTTTTGTGTGGATATAATATTTAGGAGGCTGGAATTTGATCGATTTTTTACAACTAATTTTAACTCAAAAACATACACCAAAGAAAGGCTGGAATAGATTAACAAGACAGAGACTTTGAAAGACGTCATCGATTGGCATTTCCCCGAAATGATGAAAAAATGGATGAGATGTTCGAGTGCATTCAGAGCCAACTTAAGCTAATTTTATACCTCTATACTTGTGTTCAACTACATGAATGATCCATTTTAACGAACAAGATGTGAAGGTCAAATATTTTTGTAAGAAACAAGATGGACCCTTTATAAATATTATAGGACTCTAGTCAATTTTTTAATCATATGTTGATTTTGGAGTAATGCTAGGGTGACAAAATATGGCTACAAAAAACTAAAAAAGTAGATACAAACTGATGTCTCATGAGTATAATTAGTAGATGTTCTATCAAGATAAGATTTCTTTGGCTTTTTCATGAATCGACTTATGACACCAACTCCTTGAGTTATGTCAGGCCTAGTTAGAGTTAAATAAATTAAACTCCCAACTAGTTGCCTATATGTGACTACATCTTCAAGATCTTCTCCTTCATCCAACTAAAGCTTTACATTTACTTCCACCGGTATTGCTAAGTAGTTACAATTAGCCATTCTAAACCGTTCAAGCAAACTTTTTTCATAATTTTTCTAACAAAGAAATATTCCTTTGCTTGACACGATCTACTTCTAGTCCCAAAACAATGATGGAGTTCTCCTAGTTCTTTCATTTGAAAACGAATTCCAAGATTTGATCTAATCCTGGTAATCTTAATAATATCCATCTCCTGTCACTATTAGATCATCAACGTTCACAAGAATAATTGAATTTCTACCGTTAGTGACTTTCACAAATAAGCTAGAATCAAATGAGGCTAGAAAATACCCATTTGCTTGTAAAAATTTAGTAATTTTACCATACCAAGCTCTCGGAGCTTGTTTCAAACCATATAATGCTTTTTGAAGTTTGTAAACATATTGAGGGTTTTCTACAAATCCTTTAGGCTGCTCCATAAAGATTTCACAATCAACTTCACCATTTAAAAAAGCATTCTTCAAATCGAGTTGCCATAGTTTCCATAAATGACTCGTCGCAAGAGATATAAGAACCCAAATAGTGGTGATCTTTGCAACAGGGCTGTAAGTTTCAACATAGTCATTACCAAATTATTGAGAAAAACCTCGAGCTACGAGTTAAGCTTTATACCTTTCAATCGATCCATTTACTTTCAATTTAACTTTGTATACCCATTTATTTGAGAAGGGTGTTATTCCACTTGGACGAGGCACAAACTCCCACGATTGAATTTGCTTGAGAGCCCTTATTTCTTTAGCCATAGTTTTTTCCCATTCTCCAATTCCTTTAGCTTCTTCAAAAGAATTTGGTTTAACAATCTGAATTTTATCTTTATCAATTGTTGTGACATCCCAAGCCGTTGTAAGAACTGAATTTGCATATCCTAGATTTGGCTTTGACATATGAGATGATTTTCTAAGTGGTGTAGGTGGTGCATCACTTTCATTAATTTATGGTTCTTCTAATTGAGATGGTTTATTGTCTTATGAAGTTCCTGTCTGTAAGTTTGCTTGACATAGATCAGATGTAATAATTTCTCTATTTATCTCATTTGATGCTTATTCCGCAAGTGTTGGTGTAGGTGTAATGTAAGAATTCATGTTTTTTTCCAAATTTCCTTTAAGTTCTTCACTGTCGAAGAGATGTCTATGATTTTCAAACCACCATGAAGAGGCTTCATCAAATACCACATTTCTTGATATATGAGCACATCATATGGTTGGATGCATCTCCAAACTTTTCTTTTCGAGTCTTATCCAGTGAAGATACATCGAACAACCTTCTTCTCAAACTTGCTACGCAATTGGTTAGGCACAAATACATAACAAACTTAACCAAATGCACATAAAGGACTTACATTAGGTTGCACTCCAAATAATTTTTTCGTTGGAGATATAAAACCAAATCTTGGTTGAGGAAGAAGATTAATAACATAAGCTACATTATTCATACTTTCTGCCCAGAATCGAGTTAGAACATTTCTTGTATGCATTATTCTCCTATATGCTTTTGCCAAATGCCTATTCTTTTGCTCCACTACTCCGTTCTGCTATGGTGTGTATGGATAAATGAACTGCCTGCGTATCCTATGAACTTGCAAATACTTAGAAAACTCATTTGATAAGTATTCTCCATTATTGTCGGATCTTAAGCATTAAATTTTATAATTGAGATCACTTTCTACCTTTTTATGAAACACCACAAATTTTCTATATAGTTCAGCTTTATTTCTTAGAAAATAAACCCAAGCATATCTTGAAAAATCATCAATAAAAATAACCATGTACCTTTTCCCTCCAAGTGATAGAACATTCACTTTACCATAAACATCATAATGCACAAGTTCGAGTGACTCCTTTACTTGAAATGATGACTTGATATAAGGTAACTGATGAGCCTTCCTATATTGACATCCGGAACACACAAGATTAGATCTAACTTCAAGATCTATGAGTCCTTTGACTATCTGCTTCTTCATCATGATCTTTAACTTTAAGTACCCAACATGAACAAGGCGAGAATGCCACAAGTCTACAGTATTATTCTTTCAAGTTTTATCAATGTAAGCTTCTTGCGCTGACATCACATAAATTGAATCCACTCGTTTTCCTTCCATGCAATGCGTTCCAGATATCTATAAATCTTTATAAATTTTGACATTATCTGGACCAAATAGAAAAAAATTACTTGAGTTTGTTATTTGAGACGTGGACATCAGGTTCCTTTTCATATTTGGAACATGATATACTTCTTTGAGAAAAACACTCATATCACCACAGTTCGGACTGTGCGCAGTATCACCAATATGAGCAATTGGTAATTTTACATTATTAGTAGTGACTACTATATTCTTTCTTGTATACTCAGCTTTTGTTATAAACTTGTGCTCATCTCCAATCATGTGGTTGGAGCACCCATAATCCACTATCCAGTCTCTTCCATAGTTAGCTTGGTCTTCAATGATCGAAACACGAGCACTCCAATCATCTTCATTGTCCACATTTTGTTCATCATCACAAGAGTTGGCAAAATTACCTTCTTCAAATTTTCTTCTTGGTGTAGTATAGTCCCTTGCATAGTCCCCAGGTTTTCCACAATTATGACAGTTCCACGTCTTTCTTGTGTTCCAGTTCTGACCTTGTTTTGCTAATTCACTATTTTTTGAGGCTTTTCTTCCTTGAGAACTTCCTTGTCCAGCTTCCCTACTTTGAGAGATACCCTGCCAAACTTTTGATTTTGACTTATTTTTGTAGTCTTTTCCCATAAACAAGGCTTCTTTATTTGCTTTTATAGACATTTCAGCCATTTGTTTAGCAAGACTTTATTGATTTGCTAGCAAAATTTCCAACTCGAGCAAATATGGTTGAACAGGCCATCCTTGAATGGCTGTGATGAAGCCATTATATTATGGTTTCAACCCATGAACAATTATTCTGTGTTTCGAGCATCAGTAATTTTGGATTCTTTATCTAGCTGAGCAATATCACTACAAATTCCATTTACTTTTATAAAGTATTAGGAAATTGTTAGGTTCCCTTGAGAAACTGATCTAATGTCATTCTCAAGCATTTGTAACCTTGCAGTATTTGTTTTAGAAAACAAGGTTGTAAATGATTCCCAAGCTACTTTCGGAGTAGTGGCTTCACGGGTGTGATTCAACATTGATTTATGAATGGTTTCCTTTATCACAAACATTGCTTTCCCTACCTTGATCTTCCATTCTCTTAGACCATCATCTGTTGTTGGAGCCCTAACATCATCCTCACTAACAATCTCCCACAGATCTTCACCCTGAAGGTACGACTCCAAACATGACTTCCAATAGTCATAGTTTGAGTCATTCAGCTTCTCGATCCCAGCCATGAAATTGACGAGATCCACCTCTTTTAGCTACCGACTCTTCTCCCAAAGAATCAACCTGGCTCTGATGCCAAATGTAAGAGAGAAACTAAACTTTTAATAAGAAAACAAGAACACAAAAGTGTTTATAAAGTGTAATAAAACAACTAGAGCACTTTCATTGACTTGATTTTTTAGTACAAAAAAAATCTTTATTTATAGACTGTTTCAATAGTCTACTTTCTTTAACATAAACTTAGCAACAATAACTTACTTAAGACTAGTTCTTCAATTTTATTAAATACTAAACTAAAAGAGTGACAAGTTATCTGCTCCATGTAACTAGGAATGTAGTTGGTGTAGACTTCCAACAATTATTTTATTCAATTAATCAAATCGCTCATTCATTTGGGTTTCTTTAACTTTTAATCTTATTATCTGGGTGTAGGTAAAATCAATTTATAATTCATTTTGGGGGGGGGGGGGGGGGGGGGGTTTATTTTTAGTATGTATAGCTGATTTAGTGTGCCAGTGATTACAATTTTTTTATTGTTTGGTATTGGAATTGATTAATTGTTGGGGAAATTATCAGCTTATTCATGTAGTATGGAGCTTTGTCTCAATACGGATGGTGATAAGAAACTATAGTACTTAAAGTACTGTATGCACCGAATTAATCTTCTTCGCCACCATAAAATCACACCTGTGGTTGTTTTTTATGGCGGGAACCTCCCGAGTAAGGGTGGGATAGAGAAAGATCGCCATAAGCATGTTGCTTTTGATTTAGTTTAGCATCACATGGTAATTTCTGGTATATCACCTTATGATGATTAAGACCATGACAATTTTCATTATTTTTTTTTGAAAAATGAATTATTGATTTGTTTAGGAAAAGAAAGGTTAATCTTGATTTAGCTATGGAGAAGCTCAAGGATGGGAATACTGGTGCTACATATGAGTTATTTCAGGCATTTTTATCTTTGCTTTTTCTTACTGACTTTAATTTTGTTTGCCTGCTCTGTCTTTAATTGGTTGAGTTAAGCTGTGTTTAATAGTATTGGACTAGTTTTATTTGATTTAACTAAATTTTGAAATATTACCTATATTTGGGAAAAAGATTTCAATTTTTTCTGTAGTACTTGCAAAGAAAGTATGACTCATTTAGGGGACTAAATGAGTAATTGTTAGTGTACCATCAGTACTTCTTAGGGGAGAAATTATGCAAGAAACTTTTAATTTGGCACTTTTAATTTATTGAATGTGAGTATAATTATAACCCTTTATCAATCTCATCTGTATAATTGTTGTATTTAAGAGTGGCATTTCCTAAATGATCTTTTATAGAATTAAAATTGTATGGATAGTAGACATTCATTGGTTCTATGAACTTTTTGATACTTTCTAAATAGGATAATTTAGTTGATCCACAAAGTTCAACTTCCACCCATGAAAAACTCTTTTTGACTTCTACAATTTTCAAGGAGAGCTTCTTGTTTCCAATGTATATCAATTAAACTCTCTATTAAAAATCTACCTAAATCTAAAATTGTCTAGTAATACTGACTGTTAACTTTAAAAGTCGACTCAAATACCAAAACATCTCTGTTTCTACCTTAAATTCTTGTAATAGAATCAAGTTTTGTTCTTTAATATGTTGTTCCCAATTCTTTATCCCTATACATAACCAGAAATAATGTTTGGCTGTCAATTCACTATGAAGTTTACTTTTTATACATTAATATCTTTTTATGACATGTGGTAGGTAGTGAGTATCATACCAACAATGGTACATCAACTAATTTAGGTACTCATATCCACATAGTTTCAATATAATCTTTTCACTGAGTACTTATATTTTCCTTGCCTGTCCATAAAAGTTTTTGAACGTTGTCCTTAGTGATTTCAAAATTTCTTTTACTGGACTCAAAAAATTAATATATTTTAGATTCTTATTATATTGATTACATAAATTGTTACTCCAGATTCTGAGATCAAATGACATTGACTATGTCGTGGCTCCATATGAGGCTGATGCGCAGTTAGCATACATGTCCACTCTTGAACCAGAAAAAGGTGGAATAGCAGTAGTAATCTCATAGGATAGTGATTTGTTGGCCTATGGTTGCCCATTTGTAAGATTTTTATGAAACTTTTGTACGTCCAGATGGAGATTTACTTATCTCCTGTTGACATAAAGATTGTTCATTGGAGTATTAAAGTTATCTTATTTTTATTTGAATGGGGCCATGGGCCAGTTATTTTTAAGATGGACCGATTAGGCAATGGTGAGGAGATAGTGCTTGTGACGACCCCAAATCCGGGTTCCTTGAACCTCGGATCCGGTTCAACACGAGTACTACCTTTTCCTTATTGTTCATGAATTACAACAATATTATAATTGCTAAATAATCATTTATTTGCAATTTCACAACATCTCTTTCTATTCCAGAATCGAAATCTTTATACATTCCTAGTATGTCTCAATATCATACATGATACGACATTCTATTACAATCAATTTGAGTATCTAAGACTCATAATACATACCAACTAAAGTCTTATACTACACAATCATTTACCTGTCCAATTCGGACTGATATCTACAGTGGTCGTGTTAGACCTTTAGTGAGTATAATATGCATTCCTGTTTCTTGATTCTTATCAAGACTTCAAATACTTGTACTGTCTGAAAATGTTGGTTTAAGCAAGAGTGAGCACGACGGCTCAGCAAGTTTAACAGTTACATATAACACATTACATGCTTCACATATACTCTGCAATTTATACTTACATCATGCTTTTCATGCATTTCAGTTTATATCATACTGCTCATGCATCACATATAACATCTAGCAATTCATGCTTCATATTTATACATAATCTACATGTAATCATACCTCATGCATATCACAATTATTATCAATATCTTTCTATTAACAATTTAATATCACATCATAGCATGTTAAGGCACATAGGAGCAAGTTCTGAAAAACTTGCCTGGTCGCTTCTACCATTTACGCTTATTTGCGTCATTTGCTCAACCTACAATTTATATAACAAATTGACATAATCATTAGCTACCAGGACTTTTAATTAGTCTTAACTTAATACCTTAACTTCAAATTATTAACTCTTAAGATGTCCATCAAACGAACCCTTAAGTTCCGGACAAAACCCTATTCCAAATACAGTTTGGACATATCAGGCATGCTTAACCAGCTTACGTTTTCTTTATAAAATCTTCGTACGACCCACTTTTCATAAGTTGTCTAAATTAGTCACAAATGGACTATTTACATTTGTTTAATTCAATTAAACTTTCTTCTTTTACATAACATAATGATTTGGACATTAATAATGTACCAAATACCTCAAAATATTATTTACCTTTGATAACATACAACTACGTTTAAATATTATTAACCATTTAATAATATTTTAATCACTTATTAATATTATTAACCATTTAATAATATTTTAATCACTTATTAATATTATTAACCATTTAATAATATTTTACTCACTTATTAATATTATTAACCATTTAATAATATTTTAATCACTTCTTAATATTATTAACCATTTAATAATATTTTAACCACTTCTTAATATTATTAACCATTTAATAATATTTTAATCACTTATTAATATTATTAACCATTTAATAATATTTTACTCACTTATTAATATTATTAACCATTTAATAATATTTTAATCACTTATTAATATTATTAACCATTTAATAATATTTTACTAACTTATTAATATTATTAACCATTTAATAATATTTTAATCACTTCTTAATATTATTAACCATTTAATAATATTTTAATCACTTATTAATATTATTAACCATTTAATAATATTTTACTCACTTATTAATATTATTAACCATTTAATAATATTTTAATCACTTATTAATATTATTAACCATTTAATAATATTTTACTCACTTATTAATATTATTAACCATTTAATAATATTTTAATCACTTCTTAATATTATTAACCATTTAATAATATTTTAATCACTTATTAATATTATTAACCATTTAATAATATTTTACTTATTTAATAATGTCATTAATTATTTAAGAACATGTTCATCATATACAAATGTTATTACACATTTAATAACCTTTTAATCTTATACTAATATTATTCATCATTTAATAATATTTTAATATTCTTCAAATATTACCAATAGTTAACTTTTTAATTGTGTTAACTTTAGTCTTTATTTTATACATTTGGATACCATTAAGTTACTAATAAACTTTACATATATGGTTTAGTATTGAAACACACTCATTTTACATGTATTTCAACTTAAATTTTCATTAAAAACTTAACCCGGACCGACCCGACCCGACCCGACCCGACCAGGACCACTAAAACTGGTCATTGGCAGAATGTTTCACCGCTGCGGCGGTGGTTTTCACCGCTGCGGCGGTGGTACATAATTTCCGAAACCCTAGTTTGGGGACTGCCCGACCCTCCGACGCTCCGACAGTCATAACTTCCTCATACGGAAACATTTTGGGGTGATTCTTGAGTCCATTATCATCCGAATGTCCCCCTCTACAATTTCTCTTTGTATCACAAATCCAAATTCCAAAAGGAACTAGACTAAAAATGGCTCACAATGATAAAGTGAAAACTAACTTCACAAATCGTTGGTTCTATAGGTTCAAACTTGAATAATATGAACTCTACACATCCAAATGACACCAACTAAGTGTTGTTGTCTTTCTAACTTCTTGTTTTACAATATTTCATGGTTTGATCACATTTTTAAAAACGTTTGACACGAAATTTAAAGATCGAACCCCTTAGGGTTTTACCGGTAAATCGCAATATGGAATTTTCTTCCATTTATTTGCATACCACACATATCAATACTTGTTTTAAACATACTAAACCATGAATCTACCTATATATCATAGATTTAGACTTCTAGAGCATCAAAATAACTTTTGATCGGTTAAAAATATATTTTGACCGATTAAAACTTATATAGACTACAAAAAAATGAACTTAGGAAGGTTAAGAATACTTTTTAACCTCTTAGACATGGATGCTCCTCTTCCTCTTGATATGGACTTGCTAAGGACTCCTCCTTGACTATTCTCTAGCATTTTTCCATGGTGGATCATCAATCTCCCAAAGGTTTGCTTGCTTTTCTCTATAATACTCTCTCTTTTCTCCCTAGCATTTCTAGCAAATGAACTAACCAACATAGCAAGAGAGTGGAGTACTCTATTTATAGTAGTTTGGTAATCCTTCATTAACTTTCCTAATTGGCTAGCATTGGTCAATTTAGTGCTAATTAGGATTACTATTTGATGGATTGATTGGTTGAATGACTTGTTGATTGACATGAGTGGTTGCAACAACTACAACCTTGAGTACAAGAAAAGCAACATGAGAAATCAAGCTACCTCTATGTGGGTCCCATAAATCTCAGCAAAATGGGATTTAATCCCCCATTTTTGTTTTATTTTTATAGCTTAAATATACATATATACATCTATATATATATATATATACTTATATATATAAATGTTGACCAATTTTGACTATCATTTGGGCTCCACAATGGACTTATGAATTAAATCTATTGGGCTCATCATTTAATTTGTTTGGGCTCAATTTATTTGTTACATTGGGCTAACTTTAAATACCCTATGGTACATTTAATTAAAACAAGCATTGGGCTTGATTAATTATAACTTGAATCAATGTTAAATTAATTACAAGAACTACTAGGTTAATTTATTAGACCTAGTTCAAAACCTCATTTGGACTTATAATATAATCCAATTAGCTCACACTAATCTAATTACATAATCCAATTAGACTTGCTATAAGTCTATTGGACCTCTAATTGAGTTAGTTTATAAAACACTAACACTTAACATAACTTGGGTTTAATTTATTAAAATCCTAATAATGCTCATACATATAAGCACTTCAATTTGAATTAAATAACTTATTAATTTTCAAACATTCTGCTCCACCGCTGCGGCGGTGATTACTACCGCTGCGACGGTAGTTCAAATTTTACTTTCCAGAGAATTTCACCGCTGCGGCGGTGAAACCTACCGCTGCGGCGGTAGTGCTAATTTTCAAAATTCTAAAACACATTAATACAAGTACTTTGACTTGATTAAATTTACTATCTTTTATCATCAACTTGAGTTTATAATTTAATTACCCATACCCATGTAGTTATTCCTACATTGGGTTACTCAATTAACTTATTCATCTTCATACAAGTATTCCCATATTGGGCTAACACATATAATTCTTTTGGGCTAGTCCACTAGTAGTAATTAAATTACTTGGACTCTCCATGAGGCTTTAATCCATAATTTATTTGGACCTCTCTATGATTACCAACAAGACTTACAATAATTAACATATTGGGCTTGTTTTAATTTCACTTTGGAATTCTATACATAAACTTATTAATTAAGTTAATTACTTAACTAATCACTTCACATTATTGTCATCCTAGACAATCATCCTAGCTTTTTCACAACTTCAACTCATAACTAATATAATTAACCTAAGTAATTATATTTCACGACTTTCCTTCTTGCTTCTTAATTAAACTAATTAATTTATTAGCTTAATTGAGTATTAACTTACTCATCCTCTTATTTGGCTAACAAGCTCACTTTAGGTATATACATATATATATCCACCTTCACTTTTCAATTGAATTTATTTCCTTAACAAATTCTCTACATGCATCAATACAATATTCTCACATTTAATTTCTAACAAATCAATTATGTTAAAAAAAATGTTTACCCATTTTCTACACATCTTACTTCTCACATTCTAGGTTTTAAACCTTAACCTTTAATAAAATCAATTAAGATATTATTTAAAATCTTGAAAATATCTGGGATATTACAGTGCTAGATAAGGTCTTTGATTCGGTAACTTGTGTACTTTCCTTCCAAATTTTTTATAGAAACTTGTTCATAGGTAATCACCTGTGCGACACTTATGTAACTCTTCTTAATATGTATATGGTTTAAGATTCCTCCTTTAATTAAGTCATCCTTAAATTAAATTCAATATCAAACTGAATTCTATTCTACATGTAAATGAAAATACGTTTCTTTGTCAGTATAATTGTGCTCCCATCAACTAAGCTATGAAATAAGAATTCTATTATCTTTAAATTCATTTGATTTAAGGTAGAAGTTTATACTGCAGGTATGTGTGTCCTAGCTGGCTACCCCTTCTTTCCATCTATTCTAAGAATAGAGATGTTAAAGTCTTATTCTTGGTTTCTAAGTATCGAAACTTAGACCAAGTACGCATACCTTAGTTATTTTGAAAGGTGAATTGTTGTTGTTGATAACATTTCCTTTTTCTAAATTAAGAAATGTTTGCTGCTTCATACCATTTGAAAGCTCGTGCTGCATGTGTATCACATGAAAGCATATAAACTTGAAATCCATGTGCATTGTTATGAGATATTGTGAAGTTCAAAATTGTCTGTTTTGGAGAACTAGTAATTTAAAAGAACTCTTAATTTAAGTGTTACTAGTTTACAGTTTTGTGAATACTTTAAGTTTTCAAATTAGTAGTAAATTTGTATAAAATAGTAATCTAATGATCTATTAAGTCTAAAAAGAACTCCATTCAGAGGGAAGGATTTTAAATTTTTCAAAGTTCAAAATTTTCAAATTTACAATTAGTTATAAGAGGAAATAAGCTACTAGAAATTATGACACATAGTTTTACTAACCAATACATTTTGCCTGTTTACTATGCAATGAAGGATAGAGTTCGAACTTTAAAGTCACGGGATGCTCATATTATATTAATAATAATAAAAAACATGACATATATTATATATATTATATTGCAATTGAAGGACATGTTAAGTATAAGAAAACTTACTACAGGAGCTTAAGTTTTGCACTAAATTGGTGTGCTTTCTAATATGTACATATCTTGAATCACATGATTATTTTAGATTATGTTTGAGATTGCTTAAAAAATGTGACTACTGATTCTGATCAGTGCTTTTGATAATAATTAATTTTAGAAAAGTAGTTTGTGTTTGGTAAATAAAAAGCACTTAAATTAGTAATAAGTGAAAAATTGGTGTGCTTTCAAATATGTACATATCTTGAACCACATGCTTATTTAATTTTGTTATTTAAATGATTTTCATTTCGTTGTAAAGTTTTAGAGATATAGCTGTAAACTCCATCACATCCTCCTAATGAAGATTTCCTTGGATGCCATAATCACAAGTTCTATCCATCTTAAAAACTGATAAGGGAAACCAAGTGCCTGAAGATTACTTAATATCCTTCAAAGAGGTGATGACAGTTTTCCAGCATGCCTAAATGTATGTACAACGTTACATAAGTTGACATCCATTTTCTTTTGAATTTTGCAGTATGCACAATTTGAATCCACTGCAGATATGATGCCTTCTTAAAGAGCCTCAAACACACTAATCCTCTTCTAGAAATAATTTTCCAATCTCTTAATGAGCTTGATTTTTTAGGGGAGTATCTTTTCTTTATGTTTCTCTTGACTAGTTAAATGTTAATTTCACGCAAATTATGTTAGCGATAAGTCCTATACTAGTTTTTCCATGTTGGAAATAACAATCATGGGCATACTCTAAACTTTAAAGCCTCAATCATTTTATTCCTTGAGTATATTCATGTGCCATTTCTTTTTCCTTTTTTTTTACTAAATGAAAGTATAACTTTTGTCTGAAAGACGTACATTTCTACCCTTAACTAACATTAGAGATATATCTCATTCAATGGCTACTACAATCGCTGAAGGTAAATTGGATTTGCAATAACTATAAATTTTAAATAACTTTGTAATCGAAATTAATGACTATGCGTCAATGAAGCAACCGGAATAGTAACAGTAAGTTAACCATTGGGGGATCTGTGCAGCAGGGCAAACCGATAGCTCGTACTTTCAATACGACCGTGCAGGATGCTGTAGCATCTAAAGACGTGGTGTTAGGTATTATTTCGATCGATAATATAAATGCTTACGTATTATTTGATTTGGGTGCTACCTGTTCATTTGTGTCTGAGAATTTTGCTAGAAAATTATATATACATTGAGAGAAATTAGGAAACCTAATGAATATAGAAGTGGAAAATAAAGAAGTAATCATTGTCGAGTACATACATAGAAATTATTACGCGAAAATAAGGGGGAAAAAGTTATGTGTGAACTTAATTCCATTACGCTTAGGAGAATTTGATATAATCCTAGGAATGGATTGGTTGTTTCACTATAGGGCAGTTATTAATTGTCAGAAGAAAAGCATTCAACTTCAGACCCCAAAGAAGTCTAAGATTATATTTTATGGTAGTAAATCGCCGATACAATCATGTTGTCTGACGTTAATGCAGGCCAAGAAGTTGTTAAAGAAAGGTTGTGTAGGTTATCTTGCACACGTGGTAGATACTGCGAGAATGGAAATCGAGATGGGGTAGATTTTGGTAGTTAGTGAGTTTGGGGATGTGTTTCCCGAAGAATTACCTAGTCTTCCACCAGATCGAGAGTTAGAGTTCGTAATTGATTTAGTGCCAGAAAAAATGCCAATATCGAAAGCACCGTATAGGATGGCTCCAGTAGAGATGAAGGAACTGATGATACAATTACGAGAGTTATTGGACAAGAAGTACATTCAGCCAAGTGTGTCTCCATAGGAAGCGCCATTGTTATTTGTTAAGAAAAAAGGGAGGATCATTAAGACTTTGTGTCGACTATCGAGAGTTGAACAAAGCTACAATCAAGAACAAGTACCCGCTAACTAGAATAGACGATCTTTTCGATAAATTTAAAGGAGTAAAGTACTTTTCAAAGATAAACTTGAGGACTAGTTACCATCAGTTGAAAGTGAGGAAGGAGGACGTCCTAAAGACAACATTCAGAACTCGTTACGACCATTATGAGCTTCCGGTGATGTCGTTTGGACTGACAAACGCACCAGCCACGTTTATGGACATGATGAACAAAGTGTTCAAGCAGTACTTGGACAATGTTGTGGTTGTGTTCATTGATGACATATTGGTTTATTCCAAGACTAAGGAGGAGTACGCCGAACATCTAAAGCAAGTATTAGAAATATTAAGAAAAGATCAGTTATATGCGAAATTTTTAAAGTTTAAATTCTGGTTGGAAAGAGTTTAATTTTTAGGTCATGTTATTGACAAGGAAGGAGTTTCTATAGATCCAATAAAAGCGGAGACAATTATTAATTGGGAACAGCCGAGAACGCCGACGGAAGTTAGGAGTTTCTTAAGGTTAGTAGGGTACTATCGAAGATTTATTAAGGATTTTTCTAAGATAGCTACCCCACTAACCAATTTAACAAAGAAGACGGTGAAGTGCGTTTGGACGGAGAAGTGTGAAGAGGGCTTTATGGAATTGAAAAAGAGGCTTAGTGAAGCACCTGTATTGTCTTTACTAGTTGATACGGGGGAATTTGTAGTATACAGTGATACGTCATACAAGGATCTTGGATGTGTACTCATGCAATATGGCAAGGTCATCGCATACAGATCACAATAATTGAAAGATTACAAGAAGAACTATCCGACTTATGACATTGAGTTGGCAGCAGTAGTTTTTGCATTGAAGATTTGGAGACATTACCTGTATGAAAAAAAATATGAGATATATACGGACAATAAAAGTTTAAAATATATTTTCATACAAAAAAAGTTAAATATGAGGCAAAGAAGATGATTAGAATTGATCAAATATTATGATTGTGAAATTCTATACCATCCCGGTAAGGCCAATGTGGTGGTAGATTCTCTAAGTAGAAAGAGCATAGAAAAGTTATTTGTACTAACATATCAAGAAGAACTTGTATAAGAGATGGCTATAATGGAGTTAGAGGTGAAAAATCCGAGGGGGTTGGAAGAGAAATTGTCAGGAATGGAGGTGAGCCCAACTTTATTGGACAAAGTAAGAGAGGCTTAAGACAAGGATGAAGAATGTATGAGAATAATAGAATGTATGCACAATGGTGAGGAGGTCAAGTTCAAAGTTGATAATAAAGGACTGCTAAGGTTTGAAAATCGGGTTTGGGTACCTCTAGTACCTGAATTACGAGAGGATATTTTACAAGAGGCCCACAACAAGAGATACTCGATACATCCAGGTAGTACAAAGATGTATCAAGATCTGCGCCAGTATTTTTGGTAGCCGAATATGAAGAGGGAGGTTACAGAGTGTGTTAGCCGATGCCTAATTTGTCAAAGGGTAAAAGCATAACATCAAAGATCTAGTGAGTTGTTACAGTCGTTAGAGATTCCTGAGTGAAAGTGGGAGCATATTACAATGAATTTTTTGGTAGGACTTCCAACAGCACAAAAAGGTTACGACGCGATATGGGTAATCATGGACCGACTAACAAAGTCAGCGCACTTTTTACCAATCAAAATCAGATTCAATTTGGATTAATTGGCCAAGTTATACATCAAAAAAATAGTTTCAAGGTATGGAGTACCGATCTCAGTTGTGTTTGATAGAGATCCGCCCTTCACGCCAAATTTTTGGAGGAGTCTTCAAGAAAGAATGAGGACGCAGTTAAGATTAAGTACCGCGTATCATCCACAGATAGATGGGCAAAGCAAAAGAACAATTCAGACGTTGGAAGACATGCTCAGAGCTTGTGTGATGGATTTCAAGGGCAGTTGGGAGGACCATCTACCGTTAGTAGAGTTTGCATATAATAACAGTTATCACGTGAGCATAGGCATACCCCTTATGAAGTACTGTACGGAAGAAAATGTATAACACCCCTATGTTGAGATGAAGTTGGGGAACGTTGACTGTTGGGGTCGAAATTGGTTCAGCAGGCTGTAGAGATTATCAGAATCATAAAAGCTCGACTTGTAGTAGCTAAAGATCGTCAGAAGAAGTATGTGAATTTTCATCGATAGGAAAAAGACTTCGAAGTAGGGAGTTTTGTATTTTTGAAAGTGTCTCACTAAAAATGAAAGATCCAAATTAGGAAGAAAAGAAAACTGAGCCCGAGATTCATAGGACTGTTCAAGATATTAAAGAGAGTGGGTGAAGTAGCATACGAGGTAGTGTATAAGGTATCTTTACCTCCTGAGCTGGAACATATACATAACGTGTTTCATGTGTTAGTGTTGCGGTCATACAATGCTGACGAAATTCTTATAAGGGGGAGAATGTAATAACCATAAATTTTAAATCACTTTGTAATCAGAATTAATGACTATGCGTCAATGAAGTAAATTTTGTATGAATAAAATTATTGAGTGTTCATTCATGATTGATCATATGTTTATATGTGAGGGTTTAATTCAAGGGAAGCCCACTTGGTTGATTAATTAAACTAGTAGACCAAACTATGATTTATAATATCGATGATCGATAAGCTAGAAATCCTAATTACTGGGTCCTTTAATTTTTGTGTTAACAAGTCTAATTAGATTATTTAATTAAGCTAATTATGACATTTAATAGGTTAAGCCATGAATTAGTAAATGCTAACCCTAGTGTTGGTATAATTAATTGATGTCATTAATTAAGCTTCACATGATTTGATTAGGAGCCCAACCAATGTAAATGGCAAGCCTTGTGTTAAATAAATTGTCTAGCATAAGTGGAATTAATTATTGAGAGCCCAAGCTAGAGGAAATAATGAGCCCCACTAAATTAATTCTAGAGCCCAAATGAGTAGCCCAACAAAAGTCAAATGTTGGTCAATAATTATACAAGTTTGTGTATATATTATATGTATGTATATATAAGCAATTAGCATTTGAAAATAAATCAAAAATGGGGGAAAGGGGGAGGGGGTTGCAGGCCAAATAGGGGCTCCAATTGGTGCAAAGCTCCATGAATTTCTTAAAAAGAACACCCCCTCAATTTTCTCCCTAATGCACATCAAGTTCCCTAAAAAGTGGATCTTGTCTCTTGATTGATTAGTGACTTAATCAACTATGTGTTGGTTGATTAAGGAAGCTAATCTCACTTACCCTTTCCCTATAAATAAGATGCTTCATCAAAGTTGTAAGAGTTAGTCATTTTGTAGTTTCACCAAAGAGAAGAGTGAGAGCTTCTTGTGTTCTTAAGAGAAGGTTGAGAGAAATACTTAAGTGTTGGTTAATGTGGGTGTTGTGAGTATTGATCAAATTTAGTGGATGTCCTTTAGCTTGTCAAACTATCTATCTAAAAGGAAGAGAGCATCAAGAACAAGGTTTAAAAGTGCTCTCATCTTTGAACTCTTTTCATTTCATAGATTAATGTATATAATAAATGTTTTGCCATGGATGGGTGCAGGAGAAATATTATATGATGGAACTATGGCGAGCTCGAAGGCATAAGGATGGAGGTTTGATGGAGTATATGTGTAGTTATGTGTCCATATATGTTAAAATGTATTTTTCCATGGTCAAAATAGATTTTTATGGTCAATATGTATTTGATATGGTCAATATGTATTTCTATTGGTTTAAAAACCTATTTTTATACCCAATATTAGTTGATCTATGGTGTGCATGAAGTTCTATGGTTAAAGATACATGATATATGTTTATTATATAAAAGTATTTGAAATATGCATGTGAATGTTATTTCTCTATTATAAGATTTGATGATGTGTTTTAAAAGATAAATGAATCAATATGCAAATATGTCTGCATTAATGAAAGATGTAAAGTCCTTAATAGTTAATAGACATTATGTTCTAAGGACTTAGATTGACGAGGTCAAATTTGTTAAGTTGATCTCATATGAGTTAATAGCATTGTACAGTCCTTCAAAAGATCACTATGTACAAGGACTATATATATAGAAAGATCAAACTTGTTAGGTTGATCTTAAATTGTAATAGATAGGCCTGATCGACCGAAAAGAACAACAGTCTGGCAAGAGAGTTAAAGCAAGAATCGTAGACTACACTCATGATCGTAGAGTCTGCAAGCCATCAGCATAGCCAGTCATACGCTCACATTTCCAAAGTAGAATAATAAAATGTCTACTTAAAGATCATCAGTATGAAGACCCTGAATGACCGGCAAGCAAACAGAAGATCCAAGCACCAACTCCATCAGCAAAGACTGATTGAGAAGTGAAGTGTCATTCAGATAGAAGTCTTATGAAATCACTCAAAGGAAGATCGTAGAGTCTGCCAGGTAAACGCAGAATAAGGCTCGAAAAATTGAAGAGTCCTCTCGGCAGATCGTAGAGTTGTCTCAGCATCGTAGGGCTAACTCTCGGGATCGTAGAGTCCATATAGACAGTCACTCTACGATTCTCCTAATCTTGTCTACGAACCAAGCAGAGTCAAAGAGCAACCTCTACATGAGTATTCAGAATCATGACAGCAATCCTCATAAGGATTATTCAGAAGGCTGTCCTTGAGCTGTTAAACAAACTGAATGAAGATCTCGTACATCTATAGCATCTAGTCTGAACTGAGATCGTAGAGCAGTTCAAATCATAACTCTACGATTGCACTACGACTTACACCACAAGTCAGATCGAAATTTTACAAAGCTAAGTCGTAGAATGATAAAGCAAGTTCAGATGTACAACGTTCAAAGCAATCAAGCTGAAGATATTCAAATGCTACTTGTCATAAACAACCTTTGATTATACAGCAGAGAATGCAACTAAAAGTTCGTAGAGCAGTCCTCTACAATAAAGATCTGGCACCTGAAGGTTCATAGAGCAGTCCTCCATGACATATAGAACCAAGCAGTTCGAGCAAGCCTGAAGTTCATAGAGCAATCCTCTATGATAAGAAATCATCTGTTAAAGCTTAAACCAGATCATAGACTTATGCTCCATATACATAAAACACAATAAAGATCACGAAGCATGAGAAGCATATCATCAGGACCGTAAGGCTCGGATAAAATCGTAGAGTTAGTAAAGTCAATCTCTCTCTGATCTACACAGGAGTCTATGACAGACAAGATCGTAGAGCTGCATAGCAGAACCAGCAGATGACTCAACGATCAGAAGCCTACGACAGACAAGATCGTAGAGCTACATAGCAGAACCAGTAGATGACTCAACGATCAGAAGCAAGAAGCTACAACTGGATTGATCATCGAGTACTTAAGTGCCAACAATGATAGAAGACATCTAAGCACTTAAGTCAGTAATCTCAAAATGAGTTGTTAATTATTTCAGAAACATCCACGTCAACACTTCTATGGCATCTGCTATATAAGAAGTCAGAAATGTCAGAATACTGACTTATGCGTGCTGAGTGTCAGAGCAAAGACTTCTAGTATCATGCATCAGGCTCAAGAAATCAGTAGACTGTGTCTCAACGATCATATTCTACCAAAAGACCTGTCCACTCTATGAAGACTGGGAAGAACCCAAGACTGACATCTCTCTCCAGGGTTAAAGAAGACAAGTCAACAAGTCAGAATCTGTAGAGCACTAACACTCTGACTAAATGAATAAAGTATTCATAAAGAAGTCTGAAACTAAACATGCTTCAACAGAAGGATTTGCTACACAAAGATCTGCTACAGGAAGATTTGTATCAGGGAGATCTACAACGGAAAGATAATTCAAAGATCTACAAAAAGAGCAAATCGAAAAAAAGAAAAAGTGTGGTGAATAAGCAAGAACAATATATACACGACCGGATCTGTTGAGAAGCTTCACCAAGAAAAACGGAAAATGCCAAAGGGCTGGCATATGAGCTAAGAATCGAAGGATCAAAGAAGCCAAGAACACTTTGAGAAAAGAGGAGTACAGAATGGAATTCTGTGTGAAATACAAGCTAAGTGTTCAACATAACTGCTGAGCAAAAAGCTTATTGAAAGAACTCAGCAGTACATTTCGGGTGATCATGGGTAGTTGCTGAATACAGAAAGAAGAAGAACATCAACGACAAATATCAGCAGCATTCAAAGGTTGATCACAAGCAGCTGCTAAGTACTTAAAGATGAAGAAGAGCAAATGTTCTACTTAGCAACACAACCCAACAAACAAACAACTCAAGTCTGCTGGACTTAATGAGGGTCATAGTTTCTCGACATGGAGAAATAAAGAAATCAAGTCTGCTGGACTTGTTGAGTACCGAAGGGTACAAGAGATTCTAAGTCTGCTTGGCTTAGTCTACAGTCCCAAAGTTGCTGGCTTTGATGAGGGCAAGAGTGTCCTAGTCTTAATGTGACTGAAGAAACCAAGTCTGTTGGATTTGATGAGGGCAAGAGTGTCCTAGTCCGGAGGACTAAACCTTAATGGATTTCCTACTTGTCAAAGTAGAAGAGTGGAGTAGGAGTTGTTCAGTCTCCGAACCACTTAAATCTCTTGTGTCATTTACTTTATGTCTTTTACACTTTTGCACAATAACTGCTAAATCTGTTATCACCCATACTGTAGATTAACACACTAAATTGAAATGACTCATATATCTTTAAGGGGTTTTTAAAAGTATAATCCGTTGTGCTTGAATTGATCCCATCATTTATAACTAATATGATTTCTTCATAAATGAAAAAAGTTTTAATGATCCATTCAACTCCCCCCTTTCTAGATCATTACTGTGTCCACGGGAACTAACAAAAAGGGTTAAGAAAAGTACATATGGGCATGCATGTTTTGAAAACCCTAGCTTGATGTCTTGATTAATGTGATGTATCTTAAAACATGAAAATTGGTTAGAGGGTTTAAGTGCCTTAAATATTAGATTTATGAGTTTTGATAGTAATAAGACTTGAATCGACAAGATTTATGTTAAAATAGAAAAGTTGTGTGATTTTTACTAAAATGTGTCATTTTGAAACTCTAGTATGTTTGATCTTAATTTTTATGGATGAAAAGATGTTTGTAAGATGATTGGTTCTTAAAAATTGTAAGAAAACTAAGTTATAATCATAACAAAACTAGTTTGAAATTATTTGAACTTGTAAGGAACATTTTATGAAAGATTGAACCAAATAAATTAAAATAGAAAAAATTAGGGTTTTGTGAATACAGAGCCGTCGTCCCAATGCTGAGTTAAACCGTCACAGCAGTGAAACATTTTGTTGGGGGACCGCCGCAGCGGTTGTCTGAAATTTTTATAAATTAAAATTTTATTAACCAGGTCGGGTCGGGCCATGGGTGTCTAGTGATGACTGATTTTTATATCTATTTATTTAATACCTTTGAACTTGATGATATTGTGAATTCTTTAACAATTTAGTGATAACTGGTTTTTATACCCATTTTTGATATGTTTATTAAGTGGTAGTGTGAGATGGAGTGTAAAACGCATTCACATATGTATTTATAAAAAAAAAAAAAAAGGAAAAGAAAAAGAAAAATATATATATAAGTAAAATATAATAAGTTGCTTGAGTAGTCGAATTTTGTGGCATTTGTTGCTCGAATTAATAGGCTCTTAGGGGTGTCTTTACACTTAGTACCCTAAAACCAACTAGTTTGGGAGTCATTAGCCAAATGCTCGTTACATGGGTAACTCTGTATAGCCTAATAGAAGGAAACATTGCACAAGTCAAGATTAAATTTGAATTTTCTATTGGGACTAGTGTAGAGTGATATATTTTACATGCTTTTGAAGTTTATGATTTCTTTCATAAGGTAATTTGTTTACATAAGCTAATCTGAGCTATAATTAGTTTGTTACAAATGATGCACACACACACTGTGGATCATGAGTAATGTATGATTAACATATAGGTTGAAATTCTAGATATAACAACGTTTTAAAGTTTTCTTGTAGTTATCATTTGAATAATCTGTGTGGCCATTTTAATTTTCATATCGATTCATTGCTCAAGTTTATGTTATCTATTTTTGTTTGTATAGTTTGTCTTTGTTTTGCTTGAGGACAAGTAAAGATTTAAGTTTAGGGGTATTTGATGACTGATTTTTATACCTATTTATTTAATACCCTTGAACTTGATAAGAAGATGAGTAAATTAATACTAATCAAAACTAATAAATTAATTAGTTTTAATATGGAGTAAGAAAAAACGTTATGAAATATAATTAATTAGGTTAATTATATTAGTTATGAGTTAAAGTTATAGAATAACTATAATAGTTGCCTAAGATGGCAATAATAAGAAGTTAATTAATTAAGTAATTCGCTTAATTATCAAGTTGTAGTATAAAATCCAATAATTGATTAAAACAAGCTCAATATTTTAAGTCTTGTTGGTAATTATAGAGAGGTCCAAACAAATTTCTTGGTTAAGCCTTATGAATAGTCCAAGTAATTTAATTATATACTAGTGGATTAGCCCAAAAGGATTATATGTGTTAACCTATTATGGCAATACTTGAATGAAGATGAGTTAATAGTATTGGGTAGCCAATCAATTTAAATGATGAGTCCAAATAAATTAATATGGAAGCCCAATGGAGTTAATGTAACAATTTAAGGTAATGAGCCCAAATAAAGTAAACTAGTAGTCCAAACATTGAGTCCAAACTTAAAAGTCAAATATTGGTCAATGTGTTTGGGGAATATTTTTCAAGTATTGGTGTGTAGAGAATTAACTAATGTAAGGTTAATTGAATAACCCTAGTGGTAGGAAAGATAGGGCATTAACCAAACATTGGTTAATTGTTAGGTGAATAAATGTGATGATGAGAATTAACCGTGGATGAGTTAATTGAGTAACCTTAGGTGGCAAATAAGTTAAAGGTTTAACTATACATTGGTTAGTTGCTAGCAAAATATGTAACTATATAATTATATATATACATGATGAATAAGAATTAACTAAGGTGAGGTTGGTAGTTTCACCTTGGGTTAGTTGTTAGAAGAGAGTAACCTTACACGGGTTAATTGGTGGAAGAATATTATAGATACAATTATGTACGTATATAATTTACCAAGATAGAATTGGTAGGTAACAATGGATTGCATGTTGTAGAAAATTAACCATACCTTGGTTAATTGTTTAGGAGAAATTACAAGTATTGTATATATATGAATATATAATAAAAATAAAAGAAAAATGCTGGAGTGTTGACCAAATATGGGCCCCACTTGGGGATTGAGTGTAGTTTGCATGTTGCTTGTATTCCATTTAAAATGGTTATTCACTTTGTTAATTCCTTTAATTCATGTTAGGATGTAATTTAAATAAAGGGTTATTGGTGAATATGTAGAGATATACATGTTGTAAGTATATAGATTGGTAAAGAGTTAATCAATGTTAGTTAAATGAATTAACCATGAGTAATAAGAAAGCTTGTTTATCACCAACCCTAGTCAATCAAGATGGTTAATTCTTATGAATTTATATTTGTAGAGAACTAATCATTATTGGGTTAGTTGTTAACCCTAAGTGGTAATAAAAATAAAATCTTAACCAATGCTAGAGTTAAGTGTTAATAAATATATAAATATATTGAATATATATGTATACTTGAATGTAGAGAATTAACCTTACTTATGTTAATTGGTGAAAAATGATAAAATAAGTATATCTATTAATATGATGAGTTTGGACCATGGTTGGGTGTGTGGAGTAACCTAGGTCATTTGAATGTAGAGATTTAATCACATTGTGGTTAATTATTGAGAGATGTATAAATATGTAAATATATAAATAAGATGAGCTTTAACCAATATTGGGTATTTGAGTGACCAAGGTTAAGTATAGTACTTTAACCTTATGTCTTGTGGAGAGTTAGAGAGTTAACAACATAAGAGTTAAATGTTGGTGTAAGGTTGCTTTTGTTTTACTCAATTAGTTGCTTGAAAGTTATTTTGATGGTTGTCATTCTTGTTGGTCAATCATCAAATCAATCAAGTAGTCATTCACTAAAATAGTAAGCATGGATTAAGCATTTAATTCACCTATGTTAGTTGATTAGTGGATGAAAAGTGTGGTTAGTTGAGTTCTATAAATAGAACACATCACCAAGTCTAGTAAGAGTTGGTAATTTGTTCATTTCACCAAGTTATAGAGAGAGAAGTATTTTAGAAAGAAGTGAAAGCTCATTTGAGAGAGTTAAAGAAATCCACCAAGAGTGTTAGTCATTTCGGGTGGAAGAAGAAGAAAGAGGGGGAGTCCTAGCAAAGTTCTAACAAGAAAAAGATCGTCTAGAAGGTTAAAAGTTTTCTTAACCTTAATATTTTTGTTTTATGTTGTTAAATATTTGAACTAGAGAAGTTATATATGATATATGATATGTATATGATGTATATAGAGTTATGAAACATGATGGTCTAGCAAATAATGCTTGTAGCATTATGTTTGAACCAATCGAATCAAGGATTTATGAAGTTAGTTTTCATTCTATCCTTGTAAGTGATTTTAAGCCTACTTCTATTTGGAATTTGGATTTGTGATACAAAGAGAAGTTGTAAAGGGGGAAATTCTAATGAAAGTGGACTTAAGAATCACCGTAAAATATTTTAAAATGAAAAAGTAATGATAGTTTGAATGAAGAAGGGTCGGGCAGGCAAAACCTAGAAAATGTTTCTGCAACACTAGGGTCGGGGACCTAGTTTTGTTCTAAAAATTAGGGTCGGGGCCCTAGTCCATTTTCAAAGAAAAATGATTTTTTTGTCCAGGTCAGTTCGGAGCGGTTTGAGTCAAAACATTTCAAAATGTTTTAAAATTTATATAATTAATTTGGGACCCAAGTTTAATAATTATTTATTATTTATTATTTATATAATAAATAAATAAAATAAAAGTCATTATTATGATTAATTACTATTTAATTGATATTAAATAATAATTAAAATAAATAAATATAATAACTAATTATTTATTATTAAATAATAAATTAAGGAGGATATGACGTCAATAAAATAATTATTTATTATTTAATTAATATTAAATAATAAATAAGAATAATTAGTTAATTAATTATTATTTGAAAGATATTATATAGTAATTAAAGAAAGATGGAGTTAATAAGGTAATTATTTAATATTTAATAAATAAGGATGATTAATTAATTAGTTATTATTTAAATGATATTAAATAATAATTAAAAAGAAATGAAATGAAATGAATAAAATGATCATTTATTATTTAATTAATATTAAATAATAAATGAGATTAATTAATTAATTAATTAGTTATTATTTAAATAATCATTAAAGGATTTGAGGATGATTAATTAATTAACTATTATTTAAATGATATTAAATAATAACTAAAGGGAAATAAGGTTAAATACATAATTGTTTATGTAAAGATAAATAAAAAAGTAAAGTTAATTAAATTAATTATTTATTTAACTAATATTAAATAAAGAAAGTGAAGGAAATAAGGAAATAATAAATGATTAAATAATTTACATTTAATTGTTTAAGCCTTTAAATATTACTAAATGAGTAAATTATTATTAAATATTTAATTCTAATAGCTAGTATTGAAATATTATTAAATGATTAATAATATTGGCAATTGGGTAAATATTACTAAGGGCTTAATAATATTGGTAACCAATTAAAAGGTTATTAAATGATTAATAGTATTAATAAGATATTAAAATATTATTAAATGGTTAATAATATTTAAATGTGGTTGTATATTATCAAAGGTATATAATATTATGATATATTTGGTACATTATTAAATGTCCGAATCATTAAGTTATGTAAAAGAAGAAAGTTTAATTGAATTAAACCAAGGTAAGAGTCCATTAGTAACTAAATATTAGACAACTGTAATGACCACAAATTTCATTAGTCATTGTAAATATACTTAATAAATATTTAGCAATGAATTTAAATTTTTCTCATTAATTAATTGTGCATTAGATAATTAAATAAATGTACTTATGTGCTTGTATGTTTATTTAAAGGATTAAAGCAAAGTGTATAATTAATTTAAGCAAATCTAATTGGATTATATTTTAAATCCAAATAAGTTGATAAACTAGGTTAAAGATATTAACCTAGTAGCCCATGTAATTAGTTTAATTACTAGCCCATGTAATTAATTAAACAAGCCCAATGCTTGATTTAATTAAATGTAACCTAGACTATTTAAAATAAGCCCAATGTGTTATTTAAATTGAGCCCAAACAATTTAATTGAATGAGCCTAATAGAAGTTATTCCCAAGCCCAATGTGAAGTCCAATAAGGGTCAAACTTTGGTCAATATATATATATATATATATATATATATATATATATATATATATATATATGTATATATGCACATTTTTGCATTAAAAATAAAGGAAAAATGGCTTGGAAAAGCCATTTTGCTGAGATTTTTGAGGGACCCACTTGGATGGCTTGATTTGCAATGTTGCTTCTAAATCACTCCTTGTCATAGTTGGTGAACAACCCTAGTCATTCCATGTGTCTATCAACTAGTCAATCAATGCAATAGTAATTATAATTAAGCACTAATTTCACCAACATGGGTGAATTAGTAAGCTAATGAGGAGTTAGTTGGTGGCTAATTGAATGAGCCCAATAGAAGTTATTCCCAAGCCCAATGTGAAGTCCAATAAGGGTCAAACTTTGGTCAATATATATATATATATATATATATGTATATATATATATATATATGTATATATGCACATTTTTGCATTAAAAATAAAGGAAAAATGGCTTGGAAAAGCCATTTTGCTGAGATTTTTGAGGGACCCACTTGGATGGCTTGATTTGCAATGTTGCTTCTAAATCACTCCTTATCATAGTTGGTGAACAACCCTAGTCATTCCATGTGTCTATCAACTAGTCAATCAATGCAATAGTAATTATAATTAAGCACTAATTTCACCAACATGGGTGAATTAGCAAGCTAATGAGGAGTTAGTTGGTGGCTATATATATGATACTCCACACTTGAGCCAAGCTTGTTGGTTCATTTGCTAGAGCATAATAGAGAGAAAGTGAGAGCATTTTTCTAGAGAAAAGGAAGATACACTAGGGTTTTGTGTGAGGAAAAGCTAAAGGAAGACCTTGGTGGATGTCCAATAGCTACACAACATACTTCGGTAGAAGGAGAAGAAGAGCAATCAAACCCAAAGGTTTAAAAGTGCTCTAAACATCTTCTTCTTTCATTTTTGTAGTCTAGATAGCTTTTGATCGGTTAAAATCTATTTTTAACCGATCAAAACTCGTTTTGATGGTCTAGATGTATTTATCTATGTAATATATGTATATTCATAGATCTATGTGTTTATAACATGTTTTGGTATGTGAGAAATTCATAAAAATGGTAGAAAAGTTCATAACACAATTTTACCGGTAAACCCTAACTATGCATGCTAGGTTTATGGTTGTATTTTGAAATGTACAAATCGGAAAGTGGATTTTTATGGCTAGAAAGCTAGATCTATGAGTTTTAAAGATAAAACCTTTTTGAACTTTTCAAAAATAATGAATAACAAAGAAGTTATAGCCTTTACCGCAAAGGATGTTGATTTTAAAACCCTAAGTCGCATTGTGAGCCATTTTGAGTCTAGTTAAGTTTGGAATTTGGATTTGTGATATAAAGAGAAGTTGTAGAGGGAGAAATTCTGATGAGAATGGACTTAAGAATCACCCCAAAATGTTTTAAAATGAAGAAGTTATGGCTGTCGGAGCGTTGGAGGGTCGAGCAGTCAAACAGTTGACTTCCGGACAGACTGGCCGAGCGCACCTGCGCCCGAGTGCACTGCCAATCAGCTTTTGGGCAGTCCGGTCGGGTCGGGTCGGTCCGGGTCGGGTCGGGTCGATCCGGGTCGAGTTTTCTTTGAAAAATTAAGTTGAAATAAGTGTAAAATGAATATATTTGGGTACTAAACAAATTCATATGGAGTCTATTTGTAAATCAATGCTACCTAAATGTTTAAATTAAATACTAATGTTAACCCAATGTAAAAGTTAACTTTCGGTATTATCTAAAGAGTATTAAAATATTATTACATGGTTAATAATATTAATAAGTAATTAAATATTATGAAATGATTGATAATATTAGTAAGAGATTAAAATATTATTAAATGAGTAATAACATTAATAAGTCAATAAAATATTATTAAATAAATAATAATATTAGTAAATGAATAAAATATTATTAAATGATTAATAATATTAGATAATAAATAAAATATTATTAAATGATTAATAATATTAGATAATGATTAAAATATTATTAGATGATTAATAATATTAATAGGATAATAAAATATTATTAAATGATTAATAATATTAGATATTAAATAAAATATTATTAAATAATTAATAATATTAGATAATGTTTAAAATATTATTAAATAATTAATAATATTATAAGGACAATAAAATGTTATTAATGGATTAATAATGTTAAGTGATTGATAGAATATTATTAAAAAATTAATAATATTAGAAGACTAATAATGTATTATTAAACGATTAATAATACTACAAGACTAATAAAATATTATTAAATTGTTAATAATATTATATAAGTGTATGAACTATATTAAATAATTAATATAGGTTCTTTGTGTTTGAAATATTATCAAGTAATTAATGATAATGTTTCCTATGTGTTTATATACCCATAATTATATAATTATGTGGTTCGTAAGAGTTATAAATGTCATTATACTAATGTGTATACGATACTAATTTAAGATCAAACTGATTTAATTGTTAGGTCCGTTCAAGGATTATTAAATTAAGTTGGTTAACCGTAGACGACGCACGAGGCAAGTCTTCTACCCTTAACTTGTACTTATTGTTGCAATTATTATTCAACTTTAATTACTTTGAGCAATTCAATTATTGTTGAACAAGTATCTACACTCGTAGATATTTGACAGACCTTTGAGTGAATTAATTATCGAAAATTTCTTCACATCGTTATTGATTATTGTATTCACACATAGTGCTTTTGCAAACTGTTTAAGAACGTCTAAGCTAATTGTTTCGGCTAGACAAATGCATGCTAAATTCATTTAGTTGAATATTATAAAAGCTTATCCAAACCATTGGCTGGTGCGGATTCTTACAGTAAGACTGAGATAGAACAACCCTAGTTAAAGGGGATTTTTATTTGTCGGAGACCCGACAGCGCGCAAGAAAACTAAATGTGATGCATATACATAGGACATGAGAGGACTGATCCCCTCAAGTGTCCCGTTATTTTAACAAGGAGTCAGACATTGTATGTCTGTTCTACCTTAGTAGCAGTTCATGGTCATTAAAGACCATTCAGCAGTAAAGAGTCAATTCCTTCTTTTATTGAACTTTGATTCTTGTTATCTTTCACAATTGCTATTGTTGAAACCTTGAAGTTATTTCCCTTCATCATGATATATCGTATGATTGTTGTTTATAAACTTGCTGAGCCATTTAGTTGCTCATTCTTGCTATATCATGACTATATTTCAGCCATTTCCGAAAGCTCTAAATCGGACAAAGGCAAGGGGAAAGCGAATGTTTAGTTTTAGTAATTGCATGCTAGTTTATATTACTGTTATGTAATTACTGTTGTAAATCTTTTGTATTTCCCTTAAGATATGTAATGTTAAGATTAAGGTAATAGACCTTGGGAAGTGTAGCCTTTTGATTAAGGAACCTTTTGTATTATTCCGCGAAATTTGAATACAATATATGTATTTCATTGTTGTTATGTATTGTACAGTGAGAACCAAACCCGAGGTTAAAGAACCCGGATTTGGGGTCGTCACAACAACTTACTAAATATAGGTTGTATGAAGAATGCAAGATATCGATGAAAGTTAGATAAGCGTACCCGACATGTCCAACTAGGTTTGGGCTAGGGTTTTGTCCAGGAGTCAAAAGGTCATTTGTTGAACATCTTAAGAGTTAATAATTTGAAGTTAGAGTCTTATATAGAGACTAAGTAATAGTCATTGTAACTAATGATGATGTCAATTTCATATATAAATTATAGGTTGAACGAAAGACGCAAAATAAGTGTAAATGGTAAAAGCGAACAAAACAAGTTTTTCAGAACTTACTTCTATATGCATTGTTATGCTATAATAGGATATTAAATTATTGATATAAAGATATATTGATGATATTTGTGATATGTGAAAAGCATGAGATATGATTACATGTGAAATATGTACAAAATATGAAGCATGAATTACTAAGACTAGTTGTTTATTATATATGATGCATGAGAAGTATGAAGCATTCATAAAATGAAAAGCATGAAATGCATAATGTAGGAATAAAATGCAGAATATGTATAACATGCGAAACATGTAATATGTTATGTGTAACTGTTAGACTTGCTGAGTCGTCGTGCTCACTCTTGCTATAAAACCAACACTTTCAAATAAGTGCAAGAAATTTGAAGTTTTCGATAAAGATCAAGGATCAGGAATGCGTATTACTTTCATCAAAAGTTTAAGCGATTGTTGTAGTTATGAGTCCGGATTGGACAGGTAAAATGATTGTGTTATTAATGAAATAATTAGTATGTATTGTGAGTGTTTAAATACTCAAATTGATTGTAATAGAATGTCGTATCATGTATGATATTAAGACATACTAGGAATTTGTAAAGATTGCAATTCTGGAATCGAAAGAGATGTTGTAAAGTTTTAAATAAATGATTCTTTAACAGTTATAATATTTTTTTAAGTCATGAACGATAGGAAAAAGATTGTACAATGATGAACCAAATCTGAGGTTCAAGGGACCCGAATTTGGGGATATCACAAGTTGGTATAAGAGTTGATAGGTTATAAACCTTAGGTATGAGTACCTTAGGCTATAACCATAGAAGAACATGAGAAAATGATAAAGGAATAAACTCAAGTAAAATTTAAGTGATAAAAGATGAATTTATAAAATTCATATGAAATGAAATATAGAGGATTATTCAAAGGTGGATTTGAGAAGATGTAAAAGAAATGAAAAGGGTCATGTTGTACCTAATTCGAAGAAATAATAAAAGATATCTTATAATAAGATTTTGAGAAGCAGAAATAAAATGCTAATAAGGTCATGAAATAATCTAGAGAGATGAACTCGTAATGAGTTATATGTGTTAAAATATGAATTAAGAAAAAATCGTATTAAGTTAAGAAAAATTAGAGGTTTATGGGTTTTTAATTGATGACTCATATTAATGGCTGAGTTGTACGATTTCTTATATGGACAGAGAATTTGTGCTTGGTTTTAGAGCCACTTAGCTTCTTATATTAATATAGTGGTGGAGTTGAACAGTCCTTTGTATGGGCAGGGGATTTGTTCTTGATTTAACAACTGCTTAACTTCCTATATTGATCAGTGGCCGAGTTGACCAATTTCTCGCGCTATTCGTTATAAATATGTTAAGAAGGTAATTTTTTTCTCATATGTATAACGGATGGGTAGAGGATGTTAAGGTATGTGCATGTTCTTAAAACTCATACTTATGGTAAGTTCGTGACTCATAATCGTATGGTAAGTTTTTGAGCCCCTCAGCATATGGACAGTTTGTGATTTGTTCTTGGACTACGTATTGCTAGGACAAGTTCTCAAACTCATATTCTTGTGGTAAGTTCATGAACTCATAATGTGTGATAAGTTTGATGAGCAATGGTGGGGTATAGATTTTAAAAATGTATTAGATAGAGATTTAAGAGTACTTATTAATTGGAAGACATCAATAGGATCGAGGATTAATAGAGTTATTAAGCTGAAAAAGAATGCGGAGGAAAAATTTGAGGTGTTTTGAGGTTTTATGATATTCCAAATCTTCTAGCTATGTTAGACTTTGAAATTCTTAAAATCGTGTCAAATTCACACTTCTGTGCTTTTGAAAGGACAAATGAGTTTTCTTGTATAAATATTGAGTCACAGTAACACAAGGTGTGGAGAAGCCCATCGTTACCTGCGATGATATGATAAAACCTAAAAATAATTTTCAGTATTTTAAAATATTTAAAGAAGAGTCTATGCTAATTGTTTCAGCTAGACAAATTGATTTGAAAATATCAAAATATATTTATAAAATCATCACGCGTCATTAAAGCCATGGTACGGAGATGAAAAAGACAGAATTCTCAACGCATTGTTGCAATGGTGCGGTATCATGAAGTCCTAGAAATGAATTTTAGTTATTTTAACTAATCTAAAATGATTTTCAGTTCGTAATATACGAATAATTTAATGACGTGAGGCTATATCATTTATTTTGATTGGACACCTTTGGTAAAAAATGGTTCAAGTTTTATTTCTAATCCAAATTACTCTGCTGCAAAATTTTGTAGTAAGTCTGAGGTGAACAAATGCAATAGCAGATATATTTTATCGGCTTATAGCTTTGACTTGGCTCCCGATGTCTAAGACGTTCCGCACGGTATATGGTATAATAGGTTGATCACCTAGCGTACACTTGTGGAATGTTTTCAGTCTTTGTAATTGATAAACATTCTCTTTATAAGTATTAACATGGATAAATATTTTTTTTGTAGAAATTAGTTGAATGACTGATAATTCCTCTCGGATGTTCATGGTCTTTATGACCCCTCAGCATATTATGAAAGTTTTAATGAATATTTTGATTTTTAATTTATTTTTTTTGCAAGATATTCCAATATTCTAGAATTGTAAGTTTAGAAGTATAAGCTTCTTAGAAAATGGTGGTCATAGAACTTAATGAGTAAAGAGATATCCTCAAAGAAGAAAATTAGTAGAAATAAGTATGCTGTAATTTCGGGGACGAAATTCTTATAAGGAGGGTTGAATGTAATATCCTGGATATTTACAAAATTTATAGATAAGTTATTAAATGATTAATTAAAGGTTAAGGTTTAAAACCAAGAGTTAGAGAAGTGAAATGTGTAGAAAATGAGTAAACATTTTATTTTAACCTAATTTATTTACTAGGGATTAAATGTGAGAATATTATAATGATGCATGTGGAGAATTTATTAAGAAAATAAATTCAATTAAGAAGTGAATGTGGTTATATATATATATATATATATATATATATATATATATATATATATATATATATATATATACCTAAAGTATTTATTTTTTTTAGCCAAATAAGAAGATGAGTAAATTAATACTCAAATAAACTAATAAATTAATTAGTTTTAATATAGAGTAAGAAATAGCGTTATGAAATATAATTAATTTGGTTAATTATATTAGTTATGAGTTAAAGTTATAGAACAGCTAGAATGGTTCCCTAGGATGGCAATAATAAGAAGTTAATTAATTAAGTAATTCACTTAATTATCAAGTTATAGTATAGAATTCAATAATTGATTAAAACAAGCTCAATATTTTAAGTCTTGTTGGTAATTATAGAGAGGTCCAAATAAATTTCTGGATTAAGCCTTATGAATAGCCCAAGTAATTTAATTATATACTAGTGGACTAGCCCAAAAGGATTATATGTGTTAACCTATTATGAGAATAGTTGCATGAAGATGAGTTAGTAGTATTTGGTAGCCAACCAATTTAAATGATGAGTCCAAACAAATTAATACGGAAACTCAATGGAGTTAATGTAATAATTTAAAGTAATGAGCCCAAACAAAAAAGTCAAATGTTGGTCAATGTGTTGGGAGAATATTTTTCAAGTATTGACATGTAGAGAATTAACTAATGTAGGGTTAATTGAATAACTGTGACGCCCCGAAATCCGGGTCCCTTGAACCACGGGTTCGGTGCTCACGTAACTATTCTACCCTGTCATCTCATACATCCAATCTGAACAATATAATAATAATAAACTTAATTTACATTCAATCATAACTAATCCCAGGTTCTACGTACCTTTAAACATACAAGCTGTCGTATCTAACATATTACAAAATATAATAATTACAACATTATATAATACAACATCTATTGTTGACTGACTTTTCCTTTTCCTTTATCTACACCCGACCTCTCGGCCTACTCTGGTTTAACTGAAACATCATGAATAAAAGCAAGAATGAGCATAAACAGCTCAGTAAGTACATCAACAAATGATATCATGATAGTTTCAGATGAATAAGGAAAAATCATAAACAATTTAATTGAATTACACATGATAATTGAACGGACATCAATAAACTGAACCATCTGAATAGGCTGGTCAGATTTAGTTCAACAAATGAAACAAGAATTGAAATCTGAGTTTACATGAACACTGGAACAATAAGATTTATTTGTTGTACGGTCACAAGACCAAGAACTCGTTTAGAACAATACCAATCATATAGAATGATATTGTCCAGATCAGTCAAAAGACTGTTGTTCCAATTAGATGTGTACTCTGGGTGATCAGTCCATTGTACCTTTATATTGTGCACAACATAAACATCTAGCGACGCAACCACGTCATAAAATTATAATGTATATACTTTATTCCCCTTTAATAGGGTTGTTCTATTACAGCATATCATGGAATCCGCACCACAACAATGTGGATTGGAGCACATAACAATGAACATCTAAGTTCAACATATATCATTTTATGTGTCTAGCCAAAATCAAAATTGACATCGACCTTTTCAAAAGAGTTCAATAGTGAACAAACTGTACATGATCACATGAATATATGACATGGGTACTTGTTCAAAGAACTGCAATTGGAAGATTAGTTAGAAAACTTGTCTTCGTCCTCGTCTATCACAATTGGTACAATATTATCCCGTCTATAACCTACATGACCATAATATTGGTTCATGCATTAGTTACATACACATGCATGCCATAACTTGCTAAATAAGCTACCCTTTAGCTTTACATAACCCTAATCACATAACATATTGTTTATATATGTATTACTATCTACCATATTGATTATTCTTATCAAATTATGGTTTATACGCATGCTTCTATCATTTAATATCAAAACATTTCATTTTTAGACCCTTAAAATATTTTTATTTTTCAAAACACTGCGCCCCGGCGCAGTGTTTTCTCCTTCCAATCTCGCTGGCCGCAAAATGCTTGCAGCCGTGAACAGTGACACTGCGCCCCGGCGCCATCTCCAGTTCAAATTCCCTTGCCCCAGCGCAGTGCTGCAGATTCTAAAAAACTTTTCTTTCCAAAAATGATGCTATCTTTGGCCCTAATTTGAATTTCCTAATTCCAACACTCCACATAGAACATATAACATGTAATTGACTTGCGTGGGTCTTCGAAACTTTTAAAAATCATCATTTGGCCCTATTTTTCCAAATAATTCATTTTGGTCGTCGGTTAACGTTTTAAAACGTTCAAAATGGTCATTTATCGCCGTATGCACCAATTGGTTCCCAAATCGGTTCTAACACGTGTATTTACGTATAACTTACATGTTTGGCCTCGTTTGACATTTAATTAACCAAAATGGCCAATATTCACACATTAATTGTATTTTCACCAACTTAATATAATTTCTTCATAAACCAACTTTGAATTCTTACACACTATGCACATATATCTCAGCACATACTTGTTTAACCACTTTGTATACTTGTGTGACTTCTACATGCATCTTCCAAAACACTTTACAGATTATAATTTGGTTTAGGTACAAAACATAGCCTAATATTCAATTAACCTTTACAAAACATGATTTTTACACCATCTAAGTTTCTTTGATGCTCTCTAACATATGACAATGCATGTATCACACATCTTCATCCTCTTAAACTAGATTTCCATCATGTCTAGTAACCTATAACACTTAATCATGCTTTAAATCCTAGCTTTTAGCTTAAATATGCATATGTTAGTCATTCCTCACCAAAGGATACAAAAGTCATTAATTATATTGTCAATGGCTCTATGAACATTTATTAATTCTCTAGACAATTAATTCTCATAAAATTTCCCTTAAATCAATTCTTGCTCAATTTAAATCCAATTTAATTTCATTTTGATCCAAATTTGTTTCATTAAACTTGAATTTAATTCAATCATCCAATACCGTACAATTGGCTTGTCCCAAAATACTTGTCACACCTCAAAATATTTAATTTCCATTAATAATCTAGTAATTTACAATAATGCAAAAATGCATATTATTACAATAACCCTAGTTGGTAGGCAAGAGAGGCATTAAGCAAACATTGGTTAATTGTTAGGTGAATGAATGTGATGATGAGAATTAACCATGGATGAGTTAATTGAGTAACCTTAGGTGACAAATAAGTTAAAGGCTTAACTATGCATTGGTTAGTTGCTAGCAAAATATGTAGCTACATAATTATATATATACATGATGGATAAGAATTAACTAAGGTGAGGTTGTTAGTTTCACCTTGGGTTAGTTGTTAGAAGAGAGTAACCCTACACGGGTTAATTAGTAAAATAATATTATAGATACAATTATGTATGTATATAATTTACCAAGATAGAATTAGTAGGTAACCATGAGTTGCATGTTGTAGAGAATTAACCATACATTGGTTAATTGTTTAGAAGAAATTGCAAGTATTGTATATATGTGAATATATAATAAAAAAAATGGTGGAGTGTTGACCAAATATAGGGCCCACTTGGGGATTGAGTGTAGTTTGTATGTTGCTTGTATTCCATTAAAAATGGTCATTCACTTTGTCAATTCTCTTAATTCATGCTATGATGTAATTTAAATAAAGGGTTATTGGTGAATATGTAGAGATATACATGTTGTAAGTATATAGATTGGTAGAGAGTTAACCAATATTGGTTAAATAAATTAACCATGAGTAATAAGAAAGCTTGTTTATCACCAACCCTAGTCAATCAAGATGGTTAATTCTTTTGAATTTATGTTTGTAGAGAACTAACCATTATTGGGTTAGTTATTAACCCTAAGTGGTAATAAAAATAAAATCTTAACCAATGCTAGAGTTAAGTACTAGTAAATATATAAATATAATGAATATATATGTATACTTGATTGTAGAGAATTAACCTTATTTGTGTTAATTGGTGAGAAATGATAAAATAAGTATATATATTAATATGATGAGTTTGGACCATGGTTGGGTGTGTGGAGTAACCTAGGTCATTTGAATGTAGAGAGTTAACCACATTGTGGTTAATTGTTGGGAGATGTATAAATATGTAAATATATAAATAAGATGAGCTTTAATCAATGTTAGGTATTTGAGTGACCAAGGTTAAGTGTAGTACTTTAACCTTATGTCTTGTGGAGGATTAGAGAGTTAACCACGTGAGAGTTAAATGTTAGTGTTATGTTGCTTTTGTTTTACTCAATTGGTTGCTTGAAAGTTATCTAGATGGTTGTCATTCTTAGTGGTCAATGACTTGGTCCATCACCAAGTCAATCAAGTAGTCATTCACTAAAATAGTTAGCACGGATTAAGCCTTTAATTCACCTATGTTAGTTGATTAGTAGATGATAAGTAAGGTTAGTTGAGTTCTATAAATAGAACACATCAACAATTCTAGTAAGAGTTGGTCATTTGTTCATTTCATCAAGTTATAGAGAGATAAGTATTTTAGAGAGAAATGAGAGCTTGTTTGAGAGAGTTAAAGAGATCCACCAAGAGTATTAGTCATTTTGGGTGAAAGAAGAAGAAAGAGGAGGAGTCTTTGTAAAGCTCTAACAAGAAAAAGATCACTTAGAATGTTTAAAGTTTTCTTAACCTTAATCTTTTTATTTTATGTTGTTAAATGTTTGAACTAGAGTGGTTATTTATGATGTATGATATGTATATGATGTATGTAGAGTTATAAAATATGATGTTCTAGCAAATAATACCTTTAGCATCATGTTTGAACTAATCGAATCAAGGATTTATGAAGCTAGTTTTCATTATGTCCTTGTAAGCGATTTTAAGCCTACTTCCGTTTGAAATTTGAATTTGTGATATAATAATATTGGTAACCAATTAAAAGGTTGTTAAATGATTAATAACATTGCAAATGATTAATATATTATTAAATTGTTAATAATATTAATAAGTGATTAAAATATTATTAAATGGTTAATAATATTTGAATGTATTGTATATTATCAAAGGTAGATAATATTATGAGATATTTGGTATATTATTAAATGTCCAAATCATTAAGTTATGTAAAAGAAGAAAGTTTAATTGAATTAAATCAAGATAAGAGTCCATTAGTGACTAAATATTAGACAACTTACTAAATATAGGTTGTATGGAGAATGCAAGGTATCGGTGAAAGTTGGATAGGCGTAGGTTTGGGTTAGGGTTTTGTCTGAGAGTCTAAAGTTCGTTTATCGAACATCTTAAGAGTTAATAATTTGAAGTTAGAGTCTTATATAGAGACTAAGTAATAGTCATTGTAACTAATGATGATGCCAATTTCATAAATAAATTCTAGGTTGAACGAAAGATGCAAAATAGGCGTAAATGGTAGAAGCGAACTAGGCAAATTTTTCAGAACTTGCTCATTTGTGCATTGCTATGCTATTATGTGATATTAAATTATTGATATGAAGATATATTGATGATATTTGTGATATGTGAAAAGCATAAGGTATGATTAAATGTGAAATATGTACAAAATATGAAGCATGAATTGTTAGAGACTAGTTGTTTATTATATGTGATGTATGAGAAGTATAAAACATTCATAAAATGAAAAACATGAAATGCATGATGTAGGAGTGAAATGCAGAATATGGATAACATGTGAAGTATGTAATGTGTTATGTGTAACTGTTAGACTTGCTGAGCCATCGTGCTCACTCTTGCTATAAAACCAACACTTTCAGATAAGTGCAAGATATCTGAAGTTTTCGATAAAGATCAAGGATCAGGAATGTGTATTACTTTCATCGAAAATTTAAATTATTGTCATAGTTATGAGTCCGGATTGGATAGGTAAAATGATTGTGTTATTAATTAAATGATTAATATGTATTGTGAGTGTTTACATATTCAAATTGATTGTAATAGAATGTCGTATCATGTATGATATTAAGATATGCTAGGAATTTGTAAAGAATGTGATTCTGAAATAGAAAGAGATGTTGTAAAGTTTTAACTAAATAATTTTTTAGCAATTATAATATTGTTGTAAGTCATGAACAATAAGAACAAGGTTGTACAATGATGAACCAAATTCGAGGTTTAAGGGACCCGGATTTGGGGATGTCACAGTCGCGGCGCCCAAAGCATTGGCGAAGAAAAATTATAACTACCACCGCAGCGATAGTACTGTTCATGGTCGGCAGATTCAGCTTTTAAGTTCAGTTTTTAGCCCTAGTTTATATATCTTTCATTCCTTTTTTCCTTTTGAGGGCCAAGAAAGGCGATTTTTGGGAGAGAGAAAATGAGGAAATGTGGTTTCCTTCATGGAAAACTATCTAATCTTTGATTCTTAAACCCTAAATCTCCTATTTTTGGAAAAAGTAACAATGAAGAAGATGAAAAGCAAGCTTGAAACCATTGATGGAAGCCATGGATGATTGGGTTTAAGAGGTTTATGCTCGGATGACAACAAGTTGTATCTTCTTAACTCTTAGTTGTCTTTGTAGTTCTTCGTATTGGATTTCTTGATGGATTATTATGTATATTTCCGAAACTTCTTACATTGGAATTTCAGTATGCTTTTGAATATAATTTTTTTATTTGAATTAATTCTCTATCTCTCTTAATTGGCATCATGGATTGGATTAGCATGTTAGTTTTTCATGTATTGATTGCTTAGCTTAATAATTAGTTTAGTTGCCTATATGAAATTGACAAATGGATTGTAGTGTGTTGACCCAAATGTGATAATATGTGATTGTGATATTCTACATGGTGGGAGTGCATAATTTGCATATAGGATAGGAATATACATGTGTGTCATGTGTAACCAGTTAAGAACCTGAGCTTCATAACCTTTGTTTATTGTAATTCTCATAAAAATATAGTGGATTATTTAGACTTGGGTATGCTTGTATTGCTATTGACAGAGGCGTTTAAGTACTATATTGTTCTTGGTTGACCATTCGTTGGTTAAGGCCGTATAAGTGGGTTATCATGTTTTGTGCTAATTGTAAAGTGTTTAGCTTTGTAATCACTTTGGTAACTTGTATGAAATCGGAAGAGGAAGTATTAATTTTGACCTTAATATGTTAACACGTGTTATATTACTTGGTCTTAGGATTGAATTCATAATTTGTACGTAGGATAGACATATACCTACAGGCCGCGTGTAGCCAATGTGAGAATCTGTGCTGAGAAACCCTGCTTGTGTTAGTTCTCATAGTAATATAGTGAACTATCTTGCTTGAGTTGTTCTTGTCTGAATTCTATCGAATGAGATAGGTTTGGATGTGATATGTTTATTTGGCTATCGAAAGGTGCCTATAAATACTTTTGTATTGTCGATTAGCCGTTTATCGTGACCATATGATTGTGAAAGAGTTAGGAGATGAAAATGACGTGTTGGGGGAAATTGTAGACTTAGACTCATCTATCTTAATTACTTTCTAGTTTAATTGATTAATTTGCGTTATGTCCATTTACATTTCCCTTCTTCCATTAAATCAACTGATTGAATTAAGATCGACGTGATGTAATCGGTATTTGGAACTCGTTAGAACTAATTCCTCGTGGGATCGACTTTTACTTTCACTTTATTACTTGTTGACCTTGTATGCTTGCATGCTATTCATTCAAATGAATTCGAGATTGAAATTTAACTAATAAATAAATAGTTTCGATTTCGACCAACATCTAGCCAGGTCAGGTCTATAAGACCAATATGGGTCAGAAAAATATAAACTAATTAATATGATTATTAGACTTAACTAAAATGAATAAAATACTATTAAATAATTAATAATATTAAAAAACTAACAAAATATTATTAAATGAATAATGATATTAGAGAATAGATAAAATATTATTAAATGATTAATAATATTAAAAAATAAATAAAATATTATTAAATGATGAATAATATTAAAAACGTAATAAAATATAATTAAATAATTAATAATATTAGAAGAAAAAAATATTATTTAATAATTTATAGTATTTGAAAGTGACTTAAATATTATTAAACAGTTAATAATATTAGTTGATGACTCAAAGGTTATTAATTGATTAAGATGTTTAACAAGTGATTTAAATGTTATCCAAGGAGGATAATACTTCTAAGTGTAAGGAATTATTAAATGTTTAATTGTGTGATTAAATGATAAATAATCTCAAGTTGTTCAAGGGTTATTGTTAGGAATCATTATCTGATATACTAATTGGAAATCAATAATTATGAATGTTAGGTCGTTTTAAAGGGAGTTAAGTTAACTTGTGTAACCAGTAGACTACACTATAGACAAGTTTTCTATACCCAGACTTGTATTTATTTTACAAGATCCCTAAGTGGTTTAATTATTAAAAATTAACCCACATCGATGTTATTGTTAATATTTGCACTTGCGTGCAATTGAAGACCGTTTTATTATTGAACTGTCAAATATTTAAGTTCTGTCATTCATGAATTGTTTAATAAATAGTCTATGTTAATTCATGTCTGAATTCAATCATTTGAATATTGTTATAGTAAATCCAAACCAATAGTTGGTACGGACTCTTATATTAAGATTGAGAACGAACAACCCTAATAAGGGGATTATTATCGAAAAATCGAACCTGCGCACAGATATCTAAATGTTATGCATACACATATGGGTACAAGAGGCTGATCCCCTCAAATACCAAAATACTAAAAGGGTCAGTTACATTACTAATATGGCTTAACATTAGTTCATGGTACTTAGTGGCCACTCAACAATAAAGACTCAAACCATTCTTTTAAATGGAATTTGAATCTTGTTCTTTCGCAAATATATATTGTTGAAATCTAAGAAATTTATCCTTTTCAATCATGATATACATCACTTATGAATACTGCTTATTTGAAGTTGCTGAGCAAAATAGTTGCTCACCCTTACTATATCATGATAGTTTACAGTCAAGCTAGAAAACTCTAGGAAGAACAAGGGCAATGAGAAGGTTCAAGAATAAATTAATATGCATGTTAGTTAATTATTAATGTTTGTAATTTGCTATTATAGTTTTTGAACACTTAAAGTGTATGGATTGTAATGATGTTAAGGTTAATAGACCTTAGCATTAATAGAACCTGATGTTATGAACAATGTATGTTTATTTATATTTCGCTTTAGTTTATAGAATATGTTGATGTTGTTGGATCATGAGCACCAAACCCGAGGTTATGGAACCTGGATTTGGGGGTATTACAGGATCTATGTATAATTGAGGCCTTCAATTACTTCCCAAGTTCCAAAAGTCATTTGAATCTCACTACCACATTCCAAACTTATCGACTCCTTAGCCAAGAGACATCAACTATGTATACTCAAGAAAGTTACTTTACTGTAGCTTCTTCCCATAAAACTAAAGGACAAAGAATTACATGCAAGTTTCTTAGCTCGTTTTATTTTCCAACCATATTTTTTCCAAATAAACTTGCATTCAATTCTGGTAGCACATTGTCATCATAAGTTTATTCTTTATAAATATGAAATTTGATTTAAATGAATTTACCGATTTTGAAGGAAAAATAAATCTACGTTATGACTTTTAGTTGGAGGCCCAACTATGCTCCAAATATGGATATAGTTGCTCAATGGAATATAGGAGTAATCTAGTTATAGTTTAATCCTTTATTGATACCTAAGTACATGGTTTGTTAACTACTTTGCTACAAAAGGGGTTGCAACAACTTAATGCTTCTTTCGACTGAGTAATTTTTAGAACCAATATGCTAACATCTTAGGAGTCCTCTTAAGGGTTTTAAAATCGACAAAAACTAGGTCGAACCTTGAAGTTTAGCCCAATTCCTATTCTAAGTTACCGAGCAATGACCATGCAAAATAGCCTATCACATTTGCTCCCTCATCGATTGTCTTCTTTAGTTGCTTCAAGTAAGCCCTTGTAGTAGTTGATCCTCAGGAAGTGATATTACCATTTACCAAGGTCATTTGTACGCAAGACATGCATAGTTGATACAAGTAGTTAAATATCTAACAGTTTGATTCCACTTACAATTTTTCCATTAATTTCTTTATCTATTAAAACATTTTTATAATCTAATATCTTAATTGAATTAATTTTCAGTAAGTGTAAATCCTCTTCGACGCTTCTTGGGTTTCTTTACAACTAATGAGCGTCTATAACATAATCATAAATAAGACGTACAAAACATAATCATTTATTTTCTTAGTCCTGCTAAACAGACATAACCTACCTCTAACTATGAGGAATACAAGACCATTCATAATTTAATGATAAAAAGGACTGCCAAAAGGAAGTATAATAATATAATAATCATCTTAATCCTTGAATAATCTTAAAAGTTTTTCATAGCTACTAAACAAAATCCTTATATCAAATCCTCAAACATTACCTTACTAACTGAGAATTACTAAGCACTGTTTGGAAAATCAACTTTAATTAAGTATAATAAAGTCTTGAAACAATGTACAGTAGTCTATTAAGAAAATGGTAACTACACACTGCTCCCAACTATTCTACTGGCTAAGTAATAGCAGATTTCAGCTACCATCAACATAATGGAGTTGGCTTCTCTCCATTAACATTCTTTCCAAGTTCCCTCAATTCTATATAATATCATACAATTAAGCGAAATTGGTATTGTTTAATGTTGTTATTTGAGTCATATTACCATATTTGAGCATATCTGATTTGTTATATGCATTTTTCACTTCATTACATGAAAAAAAAGGGAAAGAAAGAACACAAAATCTTCATCTTTAATTCAAATTGTATTAGTCTAAATTCAATACATTTATGACACATAATAACACCATTACATGTATTAAGGACAATGTGACCACTACAACCAGCCACAAAATACTCTTTTAAATATTGATTTAGCTAAAATATATGTTAGACCAAGTATTGAAAAAAACTGTTGATGAGTAAAGCCATAATCATGACAATGTCTTACTTTAAGATCAGATAGTTTGAAGCATAAATGTTGCCAATATCACCCCAACCTTTGATATACCTAAAAACCATTGCAACAACATGAAATATAAAAATATGTTAAAATTATTGAATAACTATTAGAGTTAATTTAGTAATAAAAAAGATAAACAAAATGAGTACTTTGATGTTTCAATTCCTTTCGTGATTTGTAAGGAAGTCAAGTTTGATCTTCTTATGTGTTACCATAACATCTTTCATGTTGGACCTTTCTTCAGGTGAATCAGCAACGGAACTCAAAGCCAATTTCAGAATAGATGAGACATATTGTAGCTTCACAGTTATGTATTCATCCTCTAGTTTTAGCAAGTTTGTGTCAATAACTTGCACTACTAAGTTAGGAAGTGAATCGGTTACCCAACGCTTCAAACTCATATCTCCATTATATTGCTCATCATTGGGCTTAGTTCTTGTAAATACTTCCATCAACATAATGCCATAACTGTGAACATCGCATTTTGTGGATACTAATCCTTTTGATCTGTACTCTAAATGTAACATCATAAATCAACAAGGTAAACAAAAAACCATAGCTTGAGAATAGAAATGAGCAAAGTTTTACTATTAGGAAAAAAACAAAAAAGGTTGAGGGTCACCTGGTGCAATATATCTAATTACGGCTAGAGTCATGGTTTATGCAATGCTCTCCCTGTAATAACAGAGAATTTCATAAGTTATTATGATTCATCAACTCCGTTTAATAGATCTATCAATTTTCTAAAGAACCCAAGTGGAACGACTGAAAAATAATGTAATGGTCCACTGCCGAAAAATATAAAAAAAAACCCTGTCCAGAATTTTTAATCACCTATTTCGACCAATTAATGAGCTTTAAAAATTATGGACTTTTGGGATATGAAAATATATGACGTTGTTAAGCCTCTGTCCGAAAACAAGCTCATTCCGACTCCGGATGAGTGAGTTACGGCCCAGAAAAAATTTTGATTTTTTAAAAAGAAATTGTAATAATTTGAGATGCATAACTCAGAACATTATAAATTTTTTATTGAAATCAGTGTGTAATGAAAGGAATCTACTTTATAAACTAATTTTTTTGGATAAAAGGGTAATTTTTAATAAATAATACAATTCTGGATAGAAACGACCTATTTAAAAATAGGAAATGAAGTTAGAAAATTAAAAAAAATTTATTTTGTGTGTAAAATAAATATACTAAAGATATCCAAAAGACATAAAAATAATAAGTCAGTTAGGTATTTTTAATAAATATGATTGAGTTAAGAAAAGTTAAAAAAATTAATTTAAAGTAAGTCAAAAAATTACATAATATGATTCTACTGACTGATACGTTAAAATCATTTAATAAGTTAAATAAGGGAAATTTGATCATTTTTACAAAAATATTATAATAAGGACATGATGTGGTGGTTAAATAAATGAATTAAGATAATTATTTATTATTTGAAGGATATTAAATAATAAATCAAGTAATTAAACAATTAAAATTAAATTATTTTGTGATGTATTTGTTAGAGTTCATGTCCTAAAGGCCAATTATTTGATGTAATTACTTAACATTTTAGATATTATATTTGATTGAATAAATGAATTATTTTATTATGATTTTATTTACTGCGTTATATAAATGTTAGCAATATAAAAGTCCTTAGAATAGTTAAACGAATAATATAGCTCCAAGTATATGACTTGAACATGAGATTATATAATTAAAATTAGTATCATTACTCTTAAATGTCTCTAGTCGAGTATCATTGTTAATGAGACAACAATGATGCATTGAAACTAGTATGTGGATTGACTGATGGCCAAATCTCATTGGTCATAAATATATGAGATATTGAGTCAATGCATAGGTACATGTTAGAGAACAATGTACTGGACTGACCCACCATGAGAATTCTACGTGGAGCATTATGCAAAGTGTCATTCTCATAGTGACAATGATGTAATGATCCTCCGACCTGAAATCAATATATTATTACACGAGAATTTATGTACTTTGATATCATCAAAGGTCACCTTTAATAAGGTGGACAATAAAGGTGATTATTGGGTACATCATGAATCATGTGAGGAATATGAGTGATCTAGATGGAATTTAACCCTCCTATATATTAGGGGTAATATCCATAGGCTTCTTGATTGAGTAGGACTATGAAATGCATGGCCATGCTCAAATAATGATTTGTTTCATATATTCTACTCATGGATCAAGAAAACTCAGATTAAATTATGAAGACTATGACACATTTCATACCTCGAGTTTAATCTAGGATATCAAGAGTAAAATGATTAAATTACATTGAAACATTGATCACGAAAAGGTTGTATCGAATCACCGATCTTATTATTATTTGGGTAGCAGTGATGCATCACTAGATGCCGCTCATTGTTTATAATTTTATAATATGATTTTAAAATTATTGCCAACATAATAATAACCTATAGGGTCACACACTTAGAACGTATTTAAAAGGGAATTAATTTAAATTGTAAGTATTTAAATATGTCAATATGATTGATAGTATTTAAATTACGAATTTAAATTAATATATATATATATATATATATATATATATATATATATATAAACTCATATTTTATTTTTCTATTTATCTTAGGTTTTGGTTAATTCCTATTAACTGTTATATATACATGATATATCAGTAGTTTTAAGCACGTAAGGAAAAACTAAAAACCCTAGCCGCTTTCAGAAAGAGGCTAAAGAGAAAAATAGTTCAGAAATTCTGATCTTGGTGGCTAGTACCGCAGCTCCCTTTTGCTGCAGATCGTGTGACGATTCGCGGAGCATTCGTGTGGATACCGTAGAGACGCAGTCGTTGCATTGCGTTAAAGATTCGAAGTGTTCCAGAATTCTCAATCGTCTCCATTCAAGCACGACTAATCGGTAAAACAAATCTAAACCTCTAATTAATATGTTTTCCCATTGATCCTACTTTAGGGTTTCGAAAAAAATTTAAAATTCCGCTGCGTTTATGTGTCAAAACCTTACAGTATTATGTGATTGGTTAAAGAAAATTAAAGGATAATTAAATTTAACCAAATGTGATGTTATGTGTGATTAAGTGTTAAATACTTAAATGAAGTTTAAGAAATTATTCATGTTGGTTTAACCAATTATGTGTGATACTAATTGGTAGATTAAACTATTAATTGTATAGGTTATTCAAAGTACGATAAGTAAGAATTAGTTGTAGTCGACGCAACAGAAAAGTTCCTAAACCCTAAACTTATTTTATTTTGCAAGTTCCATAACCTTATTCAAGTTTATTTTGAGTGGGTATCTTAAATTGAATTTATTTCATTGTGCAAAATGATTGAACCTAGACTGTTTTATTAAGAAAGCTGGAATAATTATTTTACATTATTTCATATCATATTAATTATTGTTGTTCGCACTTATATGCATTTTGTATGAATTGTTTAAATAATAGGTCTATGCCAATTGTTTTATCTAGACATTTTAAGTATAAATTATTTAAAGCACAGGTCTATGCTAGTTGATTCAGCTAGACACATCATTTATGGATACATTCATTTGAATATTTGTTTAAAAAAAATTCAACCCATATTGTTATGGTAAGGAATCTAAATGCCCCTCGTAGCAGGGGGAAACTTTATACGTTTAGGACATGATTACTATAAACTGGTTAAATGCTTACAATGTGATTCCTATAAACTGATTACTACATGTGGTTATGTTGTGCGCAATATATATGTACGATAAACTGATTACCTAGAATACCCATATTTGCTTTTATAGTGATTGTAATTGTTAAACTGAAACTTATAGTCTTTTGACTTTTGGTATTAATAATTCTTGTAATTGTTAATACTATAAATTGGGTTCATGGCCTTATGGCACTTCAGCAAACTCTCAATTAAATTAAACATTGTCATTCTTACTTATTTAAGATATTTCACAATCATTGATATCGTTAAAGTTTTCACGAGCTATTTTTTTTTTTATTCATGATATACCCTTTATTGTTTACTTAAACTTGTTGAGCAAAATAGTTGCTCACCCTTATTACATCATAAACATTTTTCAGATAAGCTCGAGAGATCTAAGCGGATAAGGATAAAGAATAAGCAAATGTCTAGAACTCTTAGCACGTAATTCTTTTATGTTTTGGGTAGCTATATATCTTTATTGTAAGGGTAGTTGAGATGTATTTAAAGTTTAGAATAACTTGGGTGATGGCACGCTTTGTAAGAATAAACTATGTATTTTTCACTAGTTAATGAAGATTGTATTTATGGATGTTGTTTAAGTATTGGATCGTGAGCACTGAATTCGAGGTTCCAGGAACTTGGATTTTGGGGCATCACACTCCCCCTTTCCCAATAACTTTGCTATTCCAAAATCACTTACACGTGCAACCATATCTTCATCTAGAAGGGCGTTGTTGGGCTTAAGATCACAATGAACCACAGACGTTGAATAACCATTATGGTGATAGTTAAAAGCACATGCCACATCTATCATTAAGTCTATTCTTTGCAAAATATCTACGAAATGGTTGTGGGACTACAACCACTTCTCAAGACTCGTTAGGCATGGATTCAAGTACCAATGCTTTAAAATCAAGGTTAGAGCAGCAACCAATGACTTTGTTGTTATTTCAGTGGCGAAGGTTGTGTAATACATCACATTCTACATCAAAATCTTGAATCCTCCTTCTAGTTGCAGATTGAATACCTTTATGGCCACTAATGTCCTATTTGCGAGTATCCCTTTGAAAACTGAACCAAAATTTCCCATTCCAACCAAATTACTTTCACTAAAGCCATTAGTTGCTCGTTGAAGTTCATAGTATGAAATTATCATAAGGCCTATTATTTATGACAATTCAGTTCGCATGGGGAGTCTAATTCTGCGTCCACGTCTTATCAACACAAATGTAAAGGCCAAGGTAAGAATTATCGATGCAATCACCAACGAAATACATATAGCTAGAAGCACTCTCTTTTTCTTTGATGATCCATGAACAAAACTAGTATGGCATATTAGGACTTGAAACCGGGGAGCACCACACAGCACTTCATTCCATAAGAAAGATTGACTGTTGAAGCTTTTGAAAGGACCTTTACTTAGAATTTCTCCTCTTAAACTATTAGAAGACACGTTGAAATATCTAAGATACAAGAGTGCCTCTAAGGACTTGGGAACCACACTAGAGAGGTTGTTATGTGACAAATTCAAATACGCTAAGCTCGGTAAATATTTAAATGTATCGGGAATCGGTCCTTGTAACCTATTATTTGCCAAAGAAAGATTAGCCAAGTTTTGGAGCTCCCCAAGGGTGCTAAGGATGTCACCCAAGAATCGATTATGTGATAGATCTACTACAACAGTAGCCTTCAGATTTCCTAGTTCAAGGGGTATATGTCCGCTTAAAGAATTTATGGATATATTAAGCTACAAAAGATCTTTGAGGTTCCCAAAGTTTCTTCGCAAGTTAGAGGTCAATCTATTTGAAAAAAGATAAAGATATCTTAGAGAAGTAATATTTCCTAAGCATGTTAGCAATGAACCGAAAATATGGTTTGCTTTTAAATTTAAAAGACCCAAGTTTTGTAATTGACAATGATAATACAGAATGGATCCTCCTATCTTGTTCTCACCAAGGCGTAACTCTTAAAGCTTCGACAACCCTTTTATAGCCACAAGATTTTTCCAGTTAATTCATTCCCATAAAGACGAATTAATATTGTAAGACTGCTTAAATTGCCCATTTCATTAGGAAAGGTTCCCTTGATTCCACAATTATTTGCATACAATTGTTTAAGAGAAGCGGGAAAATTTTCAATGAAAGCTGGAAGGTATCCATGCAAAGAATTACTATCTAATGATATAACTCTTAAATTTCTGCAATTGGTCAAGCCAGTAAGGAAACTTAGTTCTAAAGATAAACACTCAATTATGAAATTGTTCTAGCCCAAGTTTAAGAATTTAAGATGTTTCAAATTTCCAAGTGACTTGGGAATTGTACCTGTGAATTTGTTTCTAAAAAGGTCTAGATTCACAAGTTGAGTAGCAATTGAGATAGACTCTGGCAAAATCCTTGTCAGTTTAGTCTCTCCAAAGTGAATTCATTTTAAAAGTGGATAGCTTATGGCCAAAATTGGATGGAAATTTACCTAAAACTTGACTGTAAACTTGAGATGTTGAAGATTGATTCTGGAATTGTACCATGTAGATTAACGAAATTTAATATTAACACATTCAGATTCCAAAGGCTATCAATCTCTTGTGGTATAGTACTTGTCAAAAAAATACAAAATGAAATGATCAACAAACACTCTAATATTAACTTTCTAGTTGTATTCAAAGCTAATTTGCAATAGGGAAATGACCAAGTGGCTGATCCAAGATTACAAGTCAATGAGGGCAATAAATTAAATACATATTAATGTGAAATAAATAATATAATATATAGTCAAATTATATAATAAAATATTAATACTTCATTCGTTCCAAATTAAAATATCATTATTAACTTTTAAAAGTCAATTTGAGATATTTTCAAATTCAAAATTGAGATGATTCATTAAAAATTATGAAATAATAAACCTTACAATTAGTAGTATTTGTTAGATACTTCACAATATTTATCATTGTATTGACTAAAATTAAATAAAGTCATGTCAATTTTAAGTTTGAAAATGTCTTAAGTAGACTTGAAGAAGTTAATAATGATATTATATTATGAAACGGAAGGAGTAATTTCCAAAAAAAAATAAAAAAATGGGTGTATTTTAGAACAATATGTTTGACGCAATAAAACGTAATAAACGTGTATTTATCTTTTATATAAACAATATGTTATTTTTATTTGAAGTAACACATTACAGCAAATGAGGTTTTAGCTTACCGGTTAAAATTGATGCCCTATAATTTTTAAGTCTCAGGTTCTATTTTATTCCAAATATGTATATTAATTAAAGAGTGTTCAATTTTACATTTGAAATCATTTTTACGAAATTTTAAATTTAAAAAATGTAAATTGATTTTAAGTTTCTGAAGCAACAAATTTAGTAATTAATAATAATTTCTATATAGTTTACAATTTTAATTATTCTATTGACTAAAATCAAACGGATTGATTAATATCGTTATATCAATTCTTAATTTCAAAATGTCACATATTGATTTTAAAATTAAAATGAGAATTTTTTGAGACCGAGGTGGTAAACAAATATAAGAACAGAATAAATATGGTGTAATAGATAAATTTTTAAATAATAAAAGAGTCTTCTCAAAAATGGATTTTAAAGTGACCATGCTCATTCTAACGTACTAAAAGGTTAACATATATATATATATATATATATATATATATATATATATATGGGCTCTAATTATTTATAGGTTTGGCTGAAGCCATTGTGCGAAATTGAGTCGTACAATCCCAATAAGTTGCTAGCTGCTACATAGAAATTTTTTCTCCAAAAAGTCAGTGTAGGCAGTTGCCTACGTTGACCATTAACTAGATATGTCCCTAATGTGAAATTCTAAGTAATAAGATAAAATAAATTAGTGTGCAACCCATCTTACTTCTCTTCTATCGCATTTATCGCATGAATCCATATATGTCGATATTTATTATCAAAACAAATTAACAATATTGTTTTAGCATCATTGGGACAATACATTAGAGCAGAATTCTAAATTAACTCTTTTTTCTTTTTTTAAGTAAAGAGAAACAGTTATATTATAAAAATCATCAAATATTCAATCCAAAGCAGAGTACAAAAATGGGCCTTAGTGTTGGCCTTTACTAGTAATACATACTACTATAGATCACCCTGAAAAAAGACATTTGGATTGAATTGGATGAACTTGACATTTTTTGGCAGTTGAGAAAGTTCTATATAGAAATAAATTGCATATATACAACATAAAGTTACATTGCAACTTTAATTATATCCACCCTTATAAGATCATTATGACATGTAAAATTAAATTTGAAATATTTTTAAACTTAAAATTGAGATGATTTACTAAACATTATGAAATAATAAATTTTACGATAAATAATAATTTTTAGATAGTTTACCATATTCATCATTGTATTGATTAAAACTAAAAGAATTCATGTCAATTTTGAATTTAAAAATTTGTTAGGTTGAGTTTAGAAAGTCAATAATAGTATTATATTTTGGATTATTAAATAAAACCAAGATGCAATGCAACTATAACTATATGTAAACTTTTACTATTGAACTTCCTGATTTTTCAAAATCTCAACTTCATAGAATTTGAATCTCAAAAAAACAAGGGCAAACCAAGATCCAAAAATATTTTTTCGTATAGTTCAAATATATATATCAATACCTTTCAAGTGGTTGTTACCAAGATACAACTCTTGCAACATAGTTAAGTTTCCAATATCTCTTGGTATAATTCCATTGAATTTGTTGAAAGATAATGACATAAGTTGAAGCTTTGAGCATTCATGTAGACCTGTTGGAATTGGACCAGAGAGTTGGTTGTCAGACAGATAAAACCCTTGGATTTTCAGAATCCCGTGGCAAAACCTCCAGCTTAACCACTATACCAAAGGAGGTTTGGTGAACACTCGCAAGTTTTTAAAACTGCCAAAATCCCCTGGAATATTTCCTTAAAGGTGATCTCTCCCTAAACCCAACCACTCAAGCTTTGATAAATTTGATAAAGAAGGTGCAATGGTGTCAGTAAAACTGTTCAATGAAAGACACAAGTATTTAAAATTTGGTAATTTACTCAACCATGAGGGGAGCTCCCCTCCGAATCTGTTGTTTCAAAAGCGGATTTCTTTTAATCGACACAAGTTAGACAACTCTTTGGGCAGGCTACCATTGAAGCTGTTGTTCCTCAGATCAAACGAAACAAGGAATGAGAGGTTTCTAATTTCTGGAGGAATGGTGCTAATTAGGCCCATGTTAGAAAGATTTAAGGCCATGACTCGTCCATGGCGAGTGCTACAAATGACTCCAACCCAACTGCAGCAAGACGCTTGAGTGATGGACCAGTTGGCTGTCAAGATGTGGTTAAGATAAAAAATTATGTGGGATTTTAAAGCCAAAAGAGCGGATTGATCCGTGGTGATGTTAAGGGATACATGAATAACATGATGATGATGAGTACTTGTGGCTGAGTGTAACACCCCCTTCCTGAAGTGGAAAGGGCAGTTACGCACATAACACAACATAACTAATAAACTGATATCCAAAACTTTAATATGCAATTGAATAGTCTAAATAGATAATTGTCAGCTGACTAAAACACGATCTGTGTATTACAATAGTACTTAGAAACAAAAATATCAAATCCTACAAAAAATATCTAAACTATTTACATAAAGGAAGCTCTCTTCACACTTGCCCTTGCTCCCCCTGATTACCTGCCAGAAGAAAAACACAGCATGAGTTAAATGCCTAGTATGGATATAGAGTGCAAGAAAATAAGAACAAAAATGAATAACAAAACCAACTGAACTGAACTAATCTGAATAACATAATAGGCTTAATCAAATGGCTGGGGTGATTTCATACCGAGCTCAAAACATAACAAAACAGAAATATCCATCAGACTGCGCAATCTAGATATATGCAAAATCGAAAGGTGTGTTTGGCACAAACAACACCAAACCGCAGAACAAAACAAAACAGAAAACTAGGGCCGACCTATACGCCTCCCACAACAAAACACTAATTGGTCAATTCTCATCGGAGTACACAAAATGGAGACATCGTGGACTAATCACACTGCCACGGAAGTGTCATGCCTCGGTGCCAAGAGGACATGCCTGTGGTACCTCCACAGGTGGTTATAACTCAGGTATACCCTACGGTACATTCTAACAAAAATATCATGTCACGATATATGCTACAGAATACAAACAAAATAGGTTCTAATACACACATGCTAAACTGAAAATGAATCAACACAAAATCCTCAAAATATATTAGCATGTACGTTTCTACAGAATCAAAATAAATACTAGACATGCTCGCTAAGTTCAAAGAGTACAAGTTATGAATTTTTGAATATCTAAAACCAAACAATTCTATCATAAGCATTTGACTATAAATAATATATCGAAATAATATCTGAATTCTAATTGAGAGACAAAACGAACAAATTAAAATTAAAGAAATATCGCTGAAGGAGTACGAAATCCGTACCTGGAGTACGCAATATAATACCCGAAATTATATTCCAAAAATGACTCGTTAAATTTCCTCCGTCAGAACTAATTAAACAAAAAAATGAATAAATGAATAAATAGTTAATTAATTGATTAAGTTTTACACATTTTCTTTCTATTTGATTTATCCAAAATCTTTTCGTTCTAAACAACATTTAACCTAAAGTTATACATATTTTAATCATATATAATATTTTAATAATTAACAACCTTCTTGTTCCAAAATAAATTTAAGTATATTTATAAAAATATTCTTTCTTTTTTTAATTATGTTACAAACAAATATTATTATTATTATTATTATTATTATTATTATTATTATTATTATTATTATTATTATTATTATTATGTCAAAACTCTAAAGTTACAAAAATAATAATTTAATATTTCAAAATGCTAAATACAAACAAAGATATATCAAAAATATATATACTAACAAACTAAATAGCATACAAAAATTAAAATTATAAAAATTAAAATGAATACATAAAATTAAATAATTACACAAAGAAAGAAAAATAAACATACCCGAAATTATGAGGTTCGCAGTCCGCCCACGTCCTCGACACCGAAAATTTTAACTAAGGATGTCTTTACTAAAAAGGTTATCACACAAAAAGTTCTTCACAAAATAAGAGGTACTTAATGTTTGAGTGTTTTAAAATTAAAGGGATGAGTTCATATATATAGGTAGGGAAAGGAATGATGATTTTAAGATTAAGTGACGTGGGACTTCAAAAAAAATATATTAACCGGCTATTACACTGAGCAACTCCTAAAAATGGTGGTACGTATGATCATATTCTAACAACACCACTACCATATAGAAGCTGAAGCAAATAGGTGTCCTCAAGTCTTTTTAATTTTATGGTCAACACTGTGAATTTGCAAACAAGGCATGTTGCAAAAAGGAAGTATATATGGTGTTTGGATTGAACCAGCTGTGGCCGTCAAGTTTCGTAGTGCAAGTCTCTAGGGGCTTGCATGGAACTAGTTGTGACAAAATGGCGAAACTGTCCCCCAAAATTTGCAAGGATTTCAATTTACACCTATATAGTCAATTGTATCTCCAAAGTTTTTCAAAAACCAAAAAAAACAATATTGTTCCGGCTTGCTAGCTCCAGTCAATTTTTCTCTGGAAATTAGCATGTGCGATTCACAACATTTACTCCATCCAACCGACTTTATAGTATATTCGATGTACTTTTTTATAATAATAATTTATACTTATATGTAATAAATTTAAGAATAAATTTTAATTCTAAATTAATATAGACAATTTGAGTATAAAAAAATTAATTAGAACAAATAAAGTTAGACGAAAGGAGTAATATTTATAAGAATTGACTACTTTTACGGTACTTAACTGCATAAAAATGTATAGACTTTACAATACATATTTCAATTAAGATTAAATTCATTAAAAAATTATGGGTTAAATACACACTTACCCTTGTGGTAAAGGTTCCACTCCCGTGCTACAAACCCGTTCACTAATACCCCTTGCGGTAACCCAAAAATAAACACCCGTGAGTTACACGCAAATATAAAAATTTAGGAAACAGAAAAACAAAATTAAAACAACGAAACAAAATAAACCCAAATAGATAAACGACGTATATTATCAAATCTTGCCTTAGAACGAAATAGATATCGAAGCTAGAATGTGATGAAGGGGAAAGGATTGTCTGCTCCGAATAATTGGAAGTTACGTTATTTATTTATTTGCCATTTTAATCGTTGATTTGGCCGACGATTGGACTGTAAGTTCTCTTGGTAGAACCAGTGTTAATGTTAAATTGATTATTTATGGAAATGATATTTTTATTTGTCATATTTGTTTTATTTGATTCATTTTGTTTAGTCACTTTTTGTTTTGTGTTTTTTAATGTTTTATTTTTTATAAAAAATTTAATTTTCTTTAAATTATGTATTATTTATGCAAAACATTTGCTCTTTTTAAAATTCATTTTGATAATTTATATTGACACACCATAAAAACTCATTATAGTCTTATAATTTCAAACGGAAATTGAAATGCACTGGTCATTTATATTTTCTATGAAAGCAAATATTTAAACCTTTAAAAAAAATTATATAAAATAAAATTTTAATTTTTGAATTTTAAATGTTGAATGAGAAAAGAACAAGGTGAAGAGTAATATTACTTCAATAAATAAATACAAGTTAAATACAGATTAAATACGAATTCAAAATGTATGTTTTTTCTCCTCAACTTTCAACCGTTTATCTCGGCGGCCAATCACATTCACATTTTTGGTTGATTCTTCTTCTTCTTGCGGAAATAATTATCCTACAACTACTATTGCATGCGTGTTTTACATCACTAATTAAGTCATAAATATAGAGGATTTGAGTCCAATTCTTGCCGTCAAAGTCAAGCTTGAGTAGTTTAATAAGTACTAACCAAATAAATCAGAACTCGATGGCAATTTGTCCAAATTCATCACTTATCTTTGACTAGGCTCAAAATACTTTAAATTCATTCCTTCATTTCTTCCGGCGAAATAAAAACCAGAAAACAAATTTCGAGTTGCTCTTGGGCTATTAGATCATCATGAAGATATCTACTATCTTGTGCGCATGTGTCTTCAATATAATTATTATGCTGCAGATGAACATTGTTTAAAACAGTTAATTCGAACTCTTAAAATCCACGTACAGTTGATTCGAATTTTCACTAATATTTATCACCGGTCGTGAATTGAGTCAGTATCACCCAGACTTTGCACAACAGAAATCTAGGTTTCGAATCCCCTACCCTAATGGCTAATTGTATCACCCTAATAATAACTAAAAAGTTCAATAAATATCAAAAATAAAAATAAAAAACAAATCCACTAATATTGAAATGCAACTTCCCAAAGCAACATTATAGCAACCCCCGTCTCCAAATTAGAATTATATTAATTTTCTTTTCAATCCGTTAAAAAGATATATATTTTCACTTTAAAATTATAAATGACATGTTATTTTTAATTTTGTCGTTGATTTTTTTACTGTAATTTATAGCATCACCCCCACAACTAAATTTTTAGATAGTATTCCCTCCGTTCCCGTAAATAAGTCCCATTTGATGTTGGCTCTAATTAATTTTGTAATATTTTAAAACTCAAACCGTGATGTGAATTTATTTTAACGTTCATTTTTTTTTTTTTTGTATTTAGTAATATTTTTTAAGATGCTTACAGTATTAATTATTTCATTAGTTAAAATCAAATAAACTCATATTCAATTTAATTATACGAATTGACTATAAAAAAAATAAAAAAATGATATATCTTACGATATTATGCATCAATTTTTTATTACCAGTTACATGAAAAACTATTCGTGATAACTTTTTAATCATATATGTAATATAGTAGACTAGTCTTATAATCCCGTCTAATCTCATATAATAATATATCTAACAATTATAATTTGATAAAAAAATTCATAAAATCTATAACATTACTCAAAAAAATAAATGAGATTTTTTGTGAGAGTGGAAGAGTATTATATAAATGATGCACCGTATAAATTACTTCTTTAATAATTTCTTTCAAATTTAATAAAATTTCATGTGCGTCAAGATTTAACGTTGACGTAAATATAGTCTACAAAAAATTCCACTACACTCTAGATGCCTTTGCTTTGGCAGGTTCCACTCTTATTATGTGGTTAAGCCTTAATTTATTCTCCTTTTAAGGCCAATTTCGCTATAAATATGTGGGTCAATGATCTTGACTTATTATTCTAAGTGAAAGATTAATTTACCCGGATTACACGTAAAAAAAAATGGAATTACAACACTAAACTCAGAAGTGAAAAGTGAATTTGGAAAATTTATCTCTTATTCAAAATTGAGTCTATTTTAAATTTCGAAGAATTTGAAAAAAAACAAAAATAAAGTAAAATTGACTTGATCAAAAGATCAATAATATCGAATTTTAATTAGTAGATAGTCTGGTCATGAATTTTCCTAATTTTTATAGTGAAGTGTCATTTGACATGTTTTAAAAAGATAAAATAAACTTCTTCTTTTTCCCTTCAAATATTCTCTCCTTTCCAAGGAAGGATCCCAATTATAAAATTGTAAACTTTAAATATATATTTTTTTCACTCCCTAAATATAATGAATGTTTAGTTTAATATAAAGTTTATCCTTGTGGTGTGGTGCAGAGCTTTAGGTATAGTGAGGTCCGGGGTCATCCATGCGTGCAAAACAAGCATAGTTTTGATGCAAAATTTAGAACTCCTTCACACTGTTGATTTGTCAAGAAAACATAAAGGCAAAAATATGAATATTACTACAAAATTTGATATATTGTTTGAGACACCGGAGCAGAAAAGAGGGATTATATGTAAATTGAAAGTTCTGCCTTCCATTTTCACATTTGAACAAACATTCAAAATGAGTTGCTTTAAAATTTCCTCTACTTTTCCTTAATGAATCCATGGCACAAATGGAGACGTATGCTTGTCTACCAAATCAAAATATTTGTGTACAAGCTCACTATAGATTTAAAGTTAATTGAAAGAGTTAAAAAAGTCTTACCATTTTCAGCTAGAATAATAGTAATTGCTTTGTACAGACCCCATGGTACATTGTACAGCCAGTTTGAATATGCTTGTAGGTTTACAGAAATAAACAGCATACAGTTATATTTTTCTGTATTAATCATTTCACTTCATTTGTTTTCTTGTTTCTGTATTATTTTCTGATTACATAATCCAACATAATTCTAGGTAAATAGCATTTTAGTTAATAATCAACACTCCGAAGCTGTAGTCCACGTACTTTGAAGCTATTGTAGATATATTGTTTGTCAAAATGCTTCAGCCAGAAAATGCATATTTCAGTCATGTTTCATGATTAGTTTTTGTTTGCTTTTATTTTAATTGAAAAATAAGGTTATGCTTTGATGGTTTTAATCGAGTGATTTTTGTTGGAAGTCTCTTCACTTTTATGCACATCTATTGGAGATTTGAATATCATCTAATATGTGTAGTATGTTTTCTGTTATGCATCATGACATGTCTCGCTTCTTGTCTTTGTTGGTGTCACTGGGGGAGATGAAAAGTGTAAAGGAGGCGGAATTGTAGATTTCATTTCCTTGTTTGTGCTTCCGGCTAGCGTTCTATAGACGTTATGAGTGATTTTGCTCAAGGACATGCATTACTTGATGTTTCTTGAGGGTTTTGTGTAGGACTTTGTACAATATATGTCCTGAAAATTAATAGGAATGCGGTTGCATCCTCTACGATCCCTTTTGCTTTCTCCATTCCCTTCTATTTCGTGCCATTAATTCATGTGGGCATACCGTGTACGGAAACATAAATAAATGGTGTAAGATTGAACTAAAAGGAACGGGAGACAAAAAAGGAACTAGACAGAAAAAGGACTGAACAGGATCCTTTCCCAATAGGAAGATGCTGATCTCTGTTGCTACCCTAAATTCATGTAAAAGAATTGTTAACGCCAAATTTTGCACATGACAAATCACCAAAAGAGCAGGCCAAAAAGTGCGCCAATACATGCTGTAAATATAAATTGTACTGTGAAGAAAGAACTCAAAATATAAGAACACAAGATTTAACGTGGAAACCCAAATCGGGAGAAAACCACGGGTGATATGCCAGAAATCTACTAGAATGATACCGGAACTGTTACAATATCCTCACAGGAAAAACACTCATCCGTATAGGGGCCGACGTATACCGATATATGTCGATATATAATGATTTGTAACGAGACACAACAATGGTTCTTCATACACGTGGTGCATATGTCTACCCTTCAATATACACCCGACGCATAACACTACCCTTCGATGGCCAACGACGTGTATAAATGGTGCTTGTGTATCTACGTCGTATATCACCATAACTCAGTGTATATCGGTGTAAGTCGGCGCGTGACCAAGATGGAGTATTTAGGTAAAACTGTATCTTTTGGGTTTAATATATGTGATGTATATTCTCTCTCCCATTTCTGGTTTGATATTTACTCTGTCGATCCTTCCTATTGATCCTCACCCTGTTTCTCTTCTTCCTACTCCCAGTATATATAAAACATAAAGTAACTGCCTCCCCCAAATATAATGTTTAATTATTACAAAGATATTTCCGGAGGTGACCCACTACTCCAAAAATCTCATAAAGTATGGTGAGTCAACACCCAAGATATTTATATCCCAACATTTCCCCCCACTCTCCTGTTATAATAATTTATAACAGGAGAGTAACGCAGAAGTCCATTAAAAACTTCAACAACCATGGCCGCCGATCCAACACACTACTATAGATTTACTTATTTTTTATTTTTTCAATAACCTTCTCTCTCCTCCAATTCTTTTTGTTTCTTCAAGAACTTTTTCTCTCTCCTCTTTTTTTTTACTATTTTTTCTTCTCTTCCAAAACTCTTTCTCTCTCCTCTCCACATCTTCCCGAACTCCGCCGACCCACCCACTGCTGCTGCTGGAACACGATTGACATGCCGAACTGTTGCCGAGGTGGAGCCAGCTCCGAGCTGCTTCCGCCAACGAGCTCCACCTTCCCCGAGCACCGACCCAAACTCAACTGCCGACCCAGGACACCCGAGCTTGTTACCTAAGTAGAGCCACCGCTGAACTGCCCAGACCTAGCACCGACCCAAACCAAACACCACCTGCCGACACGTTAAGCTGCCACGAGCTTGTCGAGCCCCTACCGCCGAAACCCATCAAGGACTGCCGAGCCCCAAGCCGAGCCACCGACTCCTCCCCAACCACCGAGCTCCGACCCAGGACACCCGAGCTTGTTGAACCACCCCGCTAACGGTCAACCCAACGCTGCCGACCCGAACCAACGAGCCCTCCTCGGACCACAAGCCTGCCACTGTCGAGCCGCTGCTGAACTTCTTCCGAACCACCAAGCTGCTGTCGAACTTCTTCCGAACCACCAAGCTGATGTCAAACTACCGAGGTCGAGCCGCCATGCCGAGGAGCCGAATTGCCGAGACCGAGCACCAACAGCACTCTGAGGCCAACCCAGGCTCAATACCACCGACCCAACACCAACTGCCGACATGCCGAGCTACACCGCCGCTGACCACCGAGGTACTACCGCGACCGAGCCATTACTGAGCATACTAAGTTGCTGCCGAGCGGCCACTCAAGCCAACCACCCAGTCACCGACCCAAACCATTCCCTCGTAAGATCAGTCCACCGAAAACCGTACCAAATGGAGCTTCCGGCAAAGTTCAAATTTCCTAAGAGCAATGAACACGAGGGGAGAGAAAAAGGCTAATAGTATTTCTCTCTTTTTTCAAATAAAAGTCCCTGCGAGCGAAACTTACAACATTTAACCGCAAATATATAAAGTGCAACTTGAAATGATATGTAACGTGAATGGACATGCACACATTAAACATACAAATATTATAATAATATTATTGTATTTAATAAATAAAAACAACTTAGCTTCAGATGTAATATTCTCCTTCAGTCGGATAACTGAACCGCCATAAAAATTATTTCAGAAATAATTTGGTGATTTGAAATTACTGTTGCCGTCGCCGGGGGCCCTCCTTCTAGCGCCAATGTTAACGTCAAATTTTGCACCTAACAAAACCACCAAAAGAGCAGGCCAAAAAGTGTGCCAATACATACTGGAAATATAAATTGTACTGTAAAGAAAGAACTCAAAATATAAGAACACAAGATTTAACATGGAAACCCAAATCGGGAGAAAACCACGGGTGATATGCCAAAAATCCACTAGAATGATACCGGAACTGTTACAACATCCTCACAGGGAAAACACTCATCCGTATAGGAGCCGACGTATACCGATATATGTCGATATATAATGATTTGTAACGAGACACAACAATGGTTCTTTATACACGTGGTACATATGTCTACCCTGCAATATACACCCGGCGCATAACACTACCCTTCGATGGCCAACGACATGTATAAATGGTGTTTGTGTATCTACGTCGTATATCACCATAACTCAGTGTATATCGGTGTATGTCGGCGCGTGACCAAGATGGAGTATTTAGGTAGAACTGTATCTTTTGGGTTTAATATATGTGATGTATATTCTCTCTCCCATTTCTGGTTTGATATTTACTCTGTCGATCCTTCCTATTGATCCTCACTCTGTTTCTCTTCTTCCTACTCCCAGTATATATTAAACATAAAGTAATCGCCTCCCCCAAATATAATGTTTAATTATTACAAAGATATTTCCGGAGGTGACCCACTACCTCAAAAATCTCTTAAAGTATGGCGAGTCAACACCCAAGATATTTATATCCCAACAAGAATCATGGTTTGTTTTTTAATAGAATGTTCTCAATTATTTACTCGTATACATAACCAGAAATTATGTTTGGCTGCATTCTTAGATCACTAAGCAGTTTACTTTTCATACATTAATATCTTCTTTTTGACATGTAGAGGGCAGTGAGTATCACACCAGCAATGGCACATCAACCGATTCAAGTACTCATATCCACATAGTTTCAATATAAGTTCATTGAATACTTATATTTCGCTATTTGTTGACAAAAGCTTTTAAACGTTGTTCCAAGTGATATTTATTGTCCATATTTCAAATTTTCTTTTGCTGGACTAAAAAGTTTAACATATTTTAGATTCTTATTTTGATGACATAAACTGCTACTCCATATTCTAAAATCAAAGAACATTGAATTTGTCGTAGCTCCATATGAGGCTGATGCACAGTTAGCATACTTGTCCACTATTGAAGAACAAAAAAGGTGGAATAGCAACAGTAATTTCTGAGGATAGTGATCTGCGATTCTACTGGCCTATGGTTGCCTATCTGTAAGATTTCCATGAAACTTTTGCATGTCCAGATGGAGGTCTACTTCTCTCCTAATGACAACGATTCTTCATTGAAGTATTAAAGTTGTTTTGTTTTGATTTGAATGGGTTGTGGGCAGGTTATTTTTAAGATTTAAGATGGACCGATTGGGTAATGGTGCGGAGATATATGGTACCGGACAAGGTCTTTGATTCTTTAGCTTATGTACCCTCCTTCCAAAATTTTGATAGAAACCTGTTCATAGGAGTCACGTGTGTGACACTTAGGCAACTCTTCTTAATATGTATTGTAATAATATAGAGCATACATGCAGCGGAAATGAATCAAAAATTATTTACATCTTTTCGATTACCTTTGAAGTGTATGCCCACAACAACGAACGGCTAGAATCTCATGCACAATGAACAATATTCTCAGCGATAATTTAGACTACAAACGAGTGCTAAATTATCTTCCATAATTCAAGAAGCTACAAACTTTCAAGTTTTAGAATGACTATTCTAATGGCTTATATGAAACTCTCTATATTGCTCTCAAAATGGCTTTTGTTGCTTGGTTTTTTGGTGTCTACAATGATCAGCATTGCTCTCCTTTTATACTACCCTAAAAAGAGTAGCTCATGTAACTCCCAAAGGAATTAAAAGCATATAACTTATGTAACTCCCAAATAGGTTTAAGAGCAATATAACTGTTGGTTTGTAATATTCATAGACGCAATCAAATTGCATAAAATAGCGAAAGCATGGTAAAATCAAATTTAAAATTTACAAACCATAATCCAGGATCGACCTTTATGCGCAATTATTAATTAATAAAGAAGAAGTTAGAGATATACCCTTTTAGAACTCAAAGCTTCAACGGGTACAAGTTCACCTCCAAATCCTTCGCATTCTCCTTGAATTTCACCGATTGGATTCCAATGATCAATGTTAGCCACCCAAGTGTTTGGCCTCTAGAGGTGATCCACCAAGGAATAACAATAATTCAAGAAGTGGGTGATGGCAAACCCTAGTTTTCTCTCTCTAGAGAATATGTGAGTACTCTCCCAAAACTTATGGAAGTGTATGTGTGTAACCTTAATCCATAATAAGACTTCTCTTATTTATAGATTTAGTAAACCCTCCTAACACCTTTAGGAATAGGGTTTTTAATTAAACTCCTAATCTAATTAGGAACTTAATTGATTTAATATAATAATTATAATTCCTAAACTATTTAGGAACTTAATTATTAATTATGAGAGTACTCTTATTAATTAATTCCTAAACCATTTAGGAACTAAAAAATAATGATAATAGTAATAATAATAATAAGACTCCTCTTATTAATTTATAATTAGTATTTCCAAAATACTAAATAATAAATATTAAGCTATTTAATTTATTCTATCCACATAGTATAAATTAAATATACTTAATTCATTATTACAATTATGTCATTTACTTCTTAAATAATTATTTTCCTTTTGCGGTGTGACCCTTTAGGTTCTCCATATTAAACCGGTTATAGAATAAATTAATTAGAACTATTCTAATCTTATTTATATAAATAAATTAAACTATTTAATTCATTTAAATAAATAATATTTATTCCATAATAAGGGTAAGCCCCCTTAGCGATCAACGACTTTTCAGATAATATAGATTTCAACATTTAATCACAAAAGAACCTATTCAGCGAATAGTTACCGTACAATTCAATCCTTTTACATCACAACGTCCCAATCAAATATAAGACATGGTATAACTGTCAAGTCTTATTTTATTTGATTATATGCATTTCGATCCTTAAATGAATAACTCTAATTAATGTAAATTAGAAACTACTTTCTAATTTTCATTCTGCCTTGGCCAAGGACTACTGAGTTGTCATTTATCGAATCGCATAGGACATTCTCTTCTTTTACTAGAAGTGGTAGATTCTTTGTTGATCATTCACCTATCTCTATGTATGACTTATTATATCCGATCATACCCTTTGATACACCCTAAAGGTTTTAAGGAATATGTCAAAACATAATTCATCATACACAAGATACTATGATGATCTCAAGTCCAAGGATCACTTGTACTACTATCACAAAAGGAACTCCTATTGACAGGCAAGTAAGACTCAATTAGGTGTTCCTTGAGCGAGTCACGTTCAGTGAACTTATTCTCTAATAAGCACCTACATACTTGCTTTAGTGTCTCTACACAAATGATTATGAGATCAATCATCCTCTTCATAAGAGCAAGCATAGTATGTACCAATATATCCGGATCTACTAATCCCCTTTTTAGTGATCCAACGATTAGGAACAATTTTAGTTTTGAGCTATCTTGAATTTAGATCTCATTAGCATGATCCTCATCATGGTTCTAAAAGCATTGCTCGAAAACTATGGGTTTATCCATTTGATTAATTCTAGTAATTAATCATGAATAAAGAAATGCCTTGATACTTTTATTAATAAATGAACAAGATTACAAAGTATATGCTTATCACATCAAATGTGATTGGCTTGAGGACATACTACTTTCAATAACTCCCATGCATGTAACTCATGAAACCCCCAAGAGCTTAAATGGAGAGGTTATGATCACATGTTCATTGTATCTAGACAATGAACAATGTGGTTTATACCCATCGGGTCATCCGCTCCATGGGCGCTCTGATTTGGGTCCATAACCGAACATGTATATATATTCATAACGACTTCATCTGGTTTAAAATTCTTCCTTCCATTAAACCATTCACTAAATCTAAAAACAACTTCAATACTAAACTCTATTCTACATGTAAATGAAAAGACCTTGATTTGATATTATAATTGTGCTCCCAACAATTAAGCTATGGGGTATAAATTATATTGTTTTTAAATTCATTTGATTTAAGGTAGAAGTTTATATTGCAGGTATGTGTGTTTTAGCTAGATGCGACTTCCTTCCATCTATTCCAGGAATAGGGATGTCAAAGGCTTATTCTTTGATATTCGAGTATCAGAACTTAGACCGAGTAAGTATATCTTAGTTCTTTTGAAAGATGAATTGTTGTTGTTAATGGCAGTTCTTTTTCCCTAGTTAAGATCATTTGATGGCATGTAAACTTGAAATTTATGTGCATTATCATGAGTATTGCAATTTAAGAATTGTCTGTTTTGAAAAGTTGGTAAAGAAAAGAACTCTCACATAACTTTTATTAGTTTGCAATTTTGTGAATGGTTTAAGTTTTCAAGTCTAAAGAGAACTCCATTCACAGGGGAAGGATTTAAAAATTTTCAAAGTTTAACTTTTGAAATTTAAAATTAGTTATAAGAGGAAATAAGCTACTATAAATTGTGACAGCTATGGTTTTACTAATACAGTCTGCCGGTTTACTATGCAATGAATGATGGAGTTCGAGCTTTAACGACATATGATGTTCATATTAATAAAAAAAAATGACATATGTACCATTCTGCAAGTGAAGGACTCTTTAAGTATTAAAAAACTTACACAAGGATAGCTTAAGTCCTGCACTAAATGGGTGTGCTTGAACCACATGCTTATTTTAATTTGGTGTTAATTTTTATTATTTAAATGTTTTTCATTTTGTTATAATGTTTCAGAGATATTGTTGATATACACTATCACATCCTTCTAATGAAGATTACCTTGGATGTTGTATTTACAGGTTTTATCCATCTTAAAATTTGAGAAGGGAAACCAAGTGCCTGAAGATTACTTAAAATCCTTCAAAGAGGCGATGACAGTTTTCCATCATGCCCGAATATGTATGTACAACTTTTCATAAGTTGACATTCAATTTCTTATGAATTTTGTAGTAGTAATAAATGCAAAATTTGAATCCACTGCAGATATGATGCCCTCTCAAACAGCCTCAAACACATTAACCCTCTTCTAGACACAATTTTGTAGTCTCTTAACAATGAGCTTGATTTCCTTGGGTCGTATCCTTTCTTTCTGTTTATCTTGTCAATTATAGTACTAAATGTTAATGTCGCACTATTGTGTTACTAACTTAGAGGCAAGTCATATACTAGTTTTTCCCATGTTAGAAATAATTAACAATCATGGGCATACTCTAAATTCTGAACCATTTTATTCCTTAGTTATATTCATGTGCCATTTCTTTATCTTTTTTATTTGCTAAATGAAGTTATAACTTTTGCCCGAAAGATGTAAATTTGTACCCTTACTTGTCATTAGAGATATATCTCCTTCAGTGGCTACTGCAATCGCTGAAGATAAATTAGATTCATGTACGATGGAGGCCTTCAATTACCTCCCATGTTCTGCAAGTCATCTGAATTCTACTACCACCTTTCAAACTGGCAAACTCCTGAGACGAGACATCAACTATGTCTACTCAATAAAGCTGCTTTACTGTAATTTCCTCCCATAAAACTAAAAGAGAAAGAATAACTGGCAAGTTTCTTACTCTGTGTGATTCACAACTATATTTTGCCAAAGTTTTCATTTAGAAACCTGCATTGGGATGTATACAAGTCTGGTATCACATCATTGCCCCCATTTGATTCTTTATAAATATGAACATTAATTTAAATTTTGATACTGATTTTAAAAATCTATGCTACGACTTTTAGTTGGATGTCGAGCTTGTAATATCCCGGATATTTAAATGAATTAGAAATAAAATATTTAATATTTAATAAAAAATGGAGTTTGATAACCTATTAGTGATAGATAAATATAGGTCCAAATTAAATTTAACGGACTAACTTAGATATGGTGATATCAAATTTTTTTTATAAGTTAGTAAGTACAGTGATAATTCAATGAACTTGGCTAATAGCAAGTCTAATTAGATTAAGAGAATTTAATTAGTGGAGTTATGTAATTATGCGACGTGGTTGCGTGTAAATTAAATATGTATATATATATATATACGTGCATATTTAGTAACATAATTTAATGGTTAATTAAATTGTGGTAAATAAATAGATTAATATTAAATTAATTCAAATTGAATTAAAAGGTTTATTGTGGAATTAATTTAGTTATTATATTGATTATATTCATTAATCAATATTTATGCAAATTATTGATAAATTATTTGTGAGGAATAATTATGTAATTTATATAATTATAGATTATATAAAGTAGTTGAATTAAATAAGGGAGCCCAATGCAAAATAAACTAGTAGCCCAAAAAATTGAGTCCAAATATAAAAGTCAAATGTTGGTCAATATGTTGGGAGAATAAATTCAAGTATTGTTAAGTGTAGAGAATTAACTAATGTAGGGTTAATTGAATAACCCTAGTTGGTAGACAAGAGAGAGTATTAACCAAACATTGGTTAATTGTTAGGTGAATGAATGTCATGATGAGAATTAACTATGGATGAGTTAATTGAGTAACCCTAGGTAGTAAATAAATTAAAGATTTAACTATGCATGGGTTAGTTGTAGGAAAAATATTATAGATACAATTATGTATGTATATAAATCACCAATATAGAATTGGTAGGTAACCATGAGTTGGATGTTGTAGAGAATTAACCATACCTTGGTTAATTGAGGAAATGATAAAATAAGTATATCTATTTATATGATGAGTTTAGACCATGGTTGGGTGTGTGGACCAACCTAGGTTATTTTAATGTAGAGAGTTAACCACATTGTGGTTAGTTGTTGTGAGATATATAAATATGTATATATAAATAAGATGAGCCTTAACTAAGGTTGAGTATTGTGTGACCAAGGTTAAATGTTGGTGAGTTTGGTGATTGAGTGTTATATACTCAATTGATTACTTGTTTTGCTAGCTTGGAAAATTGTAAATAACATGTCACGCCATGGTCAATCAAGCTAGTCATTCCAAATGGTCATTCATGCAATAGTAAGCTCAATTAAGCCTTAATTTCACCAACATTGGTGAATTAGAAAAGTTAATGAGGTATTAGTGGAGGGCTATAAATAAGACATCCCACACTTGTGCTATGTTTGTTAGTCTTTTTACTAGAAAAGCTAGAGAGAAAGAAAATAGAGAAAAACTCTAGAGAAAAAGAAAAAGAAAGTTAGATCTTGTGAGCATTGATGGTTGGATGATCTTGAAGCAAGATTTAAAGATGGAGGTCTCATCAAGAAGAAGCTATCTATGTAAGAAGATTGATCATCCAAACCTTTTCAAAGTTCTAACAAAGAGGATAATCAACAAACGGTATAAAACCTTAGCTTGGTATTGTTCTTTGGGTACTATGTAATTTCTATGGTAGAAATATAATTTTCAAAGTCTAAATCGATAGATCCATGCTATATTGGTATATCTAGGGTCATATGGGTTTAACACGGGTTTTTATATATGTTTGTGATGAAAAATTTAATCAAACTCATTGAATAAATTTTTACCGACGAAAATAAGTTAATCTAATACATAGCAGCCCATTCACGAAATTACTGTTCACGATCCGTAAGTCAGATTTATGATCCGTCAATTTTGGGTGATAGATCCATGAAATATGAAGATTCTCCAACTTGAATGACTAAAATCCGATTTAAAATGAGCAAGATATGGATTTTCTACCAAAACACCCCACTGATTTTAGAGTTGTGCATAACAGTCTGGTTTAGAGCTATTTTCAGTGACCAAAACAAATCCAAATTTGATATTTGATAACAGAATCATGTAGTTCGGGAAGTTACGAATTCATCAATACCTAATAGACCTCAATCGGACTTGTGGATTTCATTTTATTCAAATTCCCGTCGGAGACCCCAAGTCTGGAAAACTCAGAAACTAATCTGCCTATTTTTTTTAAAAACCGGTCAGTTCAGTTTTTTCCGGTTTTTCATGATTTCTAGGTAGGGTCGGTTCGGGCATTTTTAGGCCGGTTTTTGAGTTGGTTCCAAAAAAGAAAATGATTATAATTTTATAAAGAAAATTATAAAAATTTAAAATCTGAAATTTTCTATTATTTGGTATTTATTAGAATTAATGATGGATTAAAGCTTACTAAATTAATAATAATTATAAGAAAATTATTATTAATTACAGAAAAATGATATTTGAACTCTTGACATATTATTCGAGTGATGTAAAATAATATGTAAAAAAAATTGGGTGATTCATCATCAATTAGCTATTTATTAGTGTGTAAATAAGCTAATATATTAATTATTTATTATTTAATTAATATTAAATAATAAGTAAAGTTAAGTAATTAATTAATTATTATTTGATAAATATTAAATAATAATTAAAGGATGTTAAAGTGAATAAGTTAGGTATTTATTATTTAATTGATAATAAATAATAAGTAAAGTTAAGTAATTAATTAATTATTATTTGAAAAATATTAAATAATAATTAAAGGATGTTAAAGTGAATAATTTAGGTATTTATTATTTAATGGATAATAAATAATAAGTAAAGGTAAGTAATTAATTAATTATTATTTAATTAATAATAATAATTAAAAGATGGTAAAGTAAATGATTTAGTTATTTATTATTTAATCGATATTAAATAATAAGTAAAGTTAAATAAATAAATTATTATTATTTAATTAATATTAAATAATAATTAAAGGATATTAAAGTTAATAAAATAATTATTTATTATTTAATTAATATTAAATAATAAGTAAGGATGATTAATTATTTAATTATTATTTAAACAATATTAAATAATAATTAAAGAAAGATAAGGTTAGCAAAATAATTATTATTTAATTAATATTGAATAATAAGTAAGGATGATTAATTATTTATTATTATTAGGATATTAAATAATAATTAAAGGAAGAGAAAGTTAATAAGGTAATTATTTATTATTTAATAAATAAGAATGATTTAATTATTTAAATTATTATTTAAAGGATATTAAATAATAGTTAAAGGGAGATGAAGTGAATAAAATAATCATTTGTTATTTAATTAATATTAAATAATAGACGGGGTTAAGTAATTATTTAATTATGAGTTAAAGGATATTAAATAATAATTAAAGGGAAATAAGGTTAAGGAAATAATTGTTTATGTAAAGATAAGTAAACAAGTAAAGTTAATTATTTATTTATTTAATTAATATTAAATAAATAAAATGAATGAATGAAAGGAATAAAGAGGTGATTAAACAATTTTTAGTTAATTGTTTAAACCTTTAAATATTACTAAAAGAGTAAAACATTATTAAATGATTAATAATGTATGTAAGTGATGAAATATTATTAAGGGATTAATAATATTAATAAGAGGGTAAATATTATTAAATAATTAATAATACTCATGAATAATTAAAAATATTATTAAATGATTAATAATATTTATACGAGGGTAATATATTATCAAAGGGTGATAATATGGGAAGCGTTTGGCATGTTATTAAATGTCTGAATGACAAGTTATGCTAAAGAAGAAAGTTTAATTAAACCATTGTAATTAGTCCGTGAGTGACTAACTAATAAATCAACGTATTAAATATACATGGCATGTTAAAATCAAGGTATTGATGTAAGTTTGGGAAGTGTACCCTGTAAGACTCCGAATTTTATGAAATACAAAATTTAATTTTTCTTCATATATATATTTTTTTTGAAACAGTAAGTGGTTAAATCGATAAAGTTAAAAGTTAAGGATGTTATGTGCAAATTTTATTTTGTCGGACAATATTCGCTTTGTCGGGGAATATTCGTTTGGTCGGGGAATATTCGTTTGGTCCGACGGCGCCGAAATAACAAATTATTGGTGGACCCCACATCGGAATATTTGTCGGATATAGAAAACGACAGAAATAACCTTTTTAAATAAAAATAGTCAACGGAACTGTTAAAATACCGGTGATAAAAGAATAGTAGCATACGGTAGTTATTGGTATTTTCTGTAGCACTCGGTACTCTACAGTAACACACGGTATTGCATAGTGTCTCATATTATTGGTCTGATAATTGACACCGTAACTGTTACGCATCATTTCATCGATAATTGTCACTGCATAATATTTTATATTATCAATTCAATAATTGTTGTTACACAGTATTTTGCATTATTGATTTAATAATTGTCATTACACTGTATTTTATATCATTGAGTCAATAATTGTTGTTGCACTGTTTTTAAAATTATTGAACCTAATAATTGTCACAGTAACATATGCACAGTAATTCACATTATTGAATCAATAATTGTCATTACACAGTAACGTATGCTTTATTTTACATTATTGTTATCTCTATTATGATGTTATTTAAACAGTTGTATTTCATTAATTTATTGACTTGATATCTAAGAGCTAACTATACTGTATTTATAACAATTAGTCATAATAATTGAATTGATAAAGTTATTTGTTTATAATATAAAGTTAGGTGATTATTAGGTGATATGAAATGAATGGTGTAGATTAAAGTGTGAATTATTGTTGAATAATTGAATTGATTTGTTTATAATATAAAGTTAGGTGATTATTAGGTGATATGAAATGAATGGTGTAGATTAAAGTGTGAATTATTGTTGAATAATTAAATTGATTTGTTTATAATATAAAGTTAGGTGATTATTAGGTGATATGAAATGAATTGTGTAGATTAAAGATAATATAATATTTGAAATGGATGGTGTAGATTAAAAGATGATCTTTAAATGAATGGTTTAGATTAAATGAATGATAAGATTTTTTGCTATAAATAGAAGCCTTAACTTAAGGATTTTTCATAAACTTCCTTACTTGTTCTTTCTTTCTCTCTCTAAATACTTCTTGTGAAAGTTCTCTCTAAGTGTGCTTAAGTCATCTTGAGTATTTGTGAAGATCTATAAGTATACGTGTACTGTTCAAGTTAATCAACCTCATTTAAATCAATATCCAGTCACGTGTTGAGGTAAGGGATACCATCTTTTTCATCTTCCATTATTCAAACGTACTATGGTAAGGAATTATCATTATTTGATTCTCGATAATAATATTGTTTCTTCCTTACTCATAAGACGTGCCTTTTATTTCCATGTATTAAATTGTGGGAATAACCTTACGGAGCGGATTGCCGCCTGTTGGTGAATAACCTTTCGTATTCATTCATTATTAATCTCTGAGAATAACCTTACGGAGCGGATTGCCGCCTGTTTGGTGAATAACTCTTTGTACTCAAATTCTATTAAATTGTGGGAATAACCTTACGGAGCGGATTGCCGCCTGTTGGTGAATAACCCTTTGTATTAATTTCCTTCACCTTTTGTTAATCAAACATGCTACGGTAAGGGATATTATTTTCTTTCATACTCCTAAATCGAAATTTATTATGGAACTATTGCTTCTATAATTCCTGAAAATATTATATGTTCCATAATAGTTGAACTTCATTATTTCAACTGAACCTTCCTATTTACGTGAACCTTTCTATTGAATTGTAACCGTTATTCTGAACTGTGGATCTTGAATATCATTTTTAAATTTCACTCCACATTATGTTGACAATTTGGACATTATTTGAATCTGTACAAAGTAAACTTCCGATACTTATTGTTATCCTATTTCTTCTGTTCATCATTTATATCATTCTAATCATCCAAAAATCAAGCTATTGTGAATATATGTGGCCGGGGGCACAGATGTGATATATTTGTTGAACAGATGATAGGTTAAAGGCGATATAATAGGTTAAAGGCGATACATCTGTTCGGTGTCTTTTATGACACGTGGTGAATGTTCTCTTTGGCCCGTAGTGCAAAGATGAACTGCTGTTTGGTATGATTATGACCAAAGGCTGAATCTGGTATAATCATGACCGTTGGTGTTATATTGAATGTCTTTGGCCCGTAGTGCAAAGATGAACTGTTGATCTGCATGATTATGATCAGGAACTGTGAATTTGTATTATCTTGACTAATGATATTTCAGATGATAAAAGTTGATGATGTTTTTCCTAAAAAGAGAACCGAGTGGACATTATAGTCTGCATTATTCTTCTAATAGATTACTCATTCCGCTGCTATTATTGATCTGAACGTTGTTTAAGAATTTAACTGCAGTTTTTGATATAAACCTTGTAGTCTATTGTATTCTATCAAGAACTCAACTGTTGAAGACTAATGATAATTTATTCGTCATTATCTTAGTCATGATATTCTTTACTGGGCTATTTGAGCTCACCCTTTCTTTTGTTCCATTGTTTTTCAACAGGAAATAAAAACATAACAGGGTCTAGCCGGGGAATGGAGTGAGGGTCCGAGGAATAGTTATCATAGTCTTCACGTTTTGTAAAATAGTGTGGCAATAATAGTGAAGACTTAGTTGTGTATTATTATACACTGTATTGTAGTACGTTGTGCTTTGTTGTAATAATTTTGTTGTAGTCTTTTGACGACTCAAGTTTGGGCTGTGTGGGCCCAGATTTGGGGGCGTCACAGTTGGTATCAGAGCTTAGGGATATGGTCTTTAATGGAGATCTGGGGTAGAACTAGGAGGGGAGAGACGAATAGAATCAATCACTAGTGTGTCCTACCTAAATTAGATTTATTTTTAATCTAATGAATCGATTTGAATGTAAGAACATGAAGAGATGAGTCAGTTTATTTGAACTAACATTTATTTTGTGACCACAGTTAATTATGGCATCTGGAAATCAGGAGGTTAACTATGAAATTACCGAAACAAATGTAGCTGCAAAACAAGAGGCGACGAATAATCTTCTTACAAACTCAGAGTTGAACCATTTGCCTAAGGCAAAAATTATGCGTGTTCTATCCAGTAAGGATGAAGGTGAAAGTTCTGCTACAGTCGTTCCAGATCCATTCTTAGAAGCAATTAAAGGAAGTAACGAACTTGCGGAAATTATTGCCTTTAATTTACTCACTAATTGGGAGAGTGATATCACCTGGTTATGCTCTATAACAAAGGATCAGAATATATGGACTTTTCATATTAGTCTTTGGGATTTATGGTATTCCAGCTATGATTTTCAAGATTATTTAAAAATGATGTTTCTATACTTTTGGGCGTTACAATTTAGAGAATTCAGGTTAAGTTAGTCATTATCGTGGAAACTGCAGTATATCGAAAATACTATTTTAATGGAAATCATTGGTACCTTACTACTGATGAAGTTGATGAACCCGAGAAACAGTTTGCTAGAAAATTATTCAGTGGTATTCATATGGTTGAAATACGTGAAGATCCGAATGAAGTATTCGGGATTCGATTTGACGATAACAGTCAAGAAACCGAATGAGATGATAACCGGTAAGCTATTCTTAAATTCTCGTGAAGTCTATGTCATGTTAGATACTGACTCTACCCACTCTTTTATCTCACCTATATGTACTCAACGTTTAAATTTGACTATTGAAAACTTAAATCTTGTCTTATCAGTTGAAACCTCATTGGGAGAAATACCTATTACATTTACTAGCTATAAATTTTGCCTAGTTCAAATCAACAACCTTACATTACTTGTTGACCTTATTTCTTTGGAGATGCATGAATTTGATGTGATTTTAGGAATTGATTGGTTGACTACCCATCATGCTAAAATTGATTTTTTCCATAAGATTATTAGTTTTCATATTCCTAATCAACCAGTCATGCAAATTCAAGCAACTAAACCATTGAAATCTATAACTGTTATTTCTAGCCATAAAACCATTCGTTTATTGAAAAACGGATGTCAAGCCTTTTTAGCTCATGTCACTGATTTGAACAAAAATACGTCAAACTTGAATGATATTCTCATTGTTAATGAGTTTTCTGACGTTTTTCCTGAGGAACTTCCTAGCTTACCCAAAACTGTGAAATTGAATTTTGTATTGATCTTGAACTCGGTACCAAGCCCATTTTCAAAGCCCCATACCGAATGGCTCCCATAGAATGCCAAGAGTTAAAAGTTTAATTATTAGATATTGGTATCATTCGTTCTAGTACAAAACTTATATCGAGCGAGGAATGCGAGAAGAGTTTCCAAGAACTCAAAAGGAGACTTGTTTCAGCTCCTGTTCTGACCATACCATCGGGATCGGGAGAATTCGTCATATTTAGCGATGCTTCAGACAAAGGTCTAGACTGTGTCCTTATGCAACATGGAAAGGTGAGAAAAATTATGAGAAAAATTACCCTACTCATGATCCAGAGTTGGCAGCAGTCGTTTTCGCGTTGAAAATTTGGAGACACTACTTGTACGGAGAAAAAGTGGATATCTATACGGATCATAAAAGTCTCAAGTATTTCTTCACCCAGAAGGAACTCAGCATGCGACAACGACATTGGCTTGAGCTGTTAAAGGATTATGACCACACAATCCAGTATCACCCGGGAAAGGCGAACGTTGTAGCTGACGCTTTGAGCAGAAAATCTTATGCAAGTACAAGTGCACTGCTGACAACACAAAAGTGTATTTTGTACGACTTGCAAAAGATGGAGATAGAGCTAAAGACACCAGGGACCCACTCGAAGATTGCTCACGTGCGAGTAGAACCAACTTTAATCGATAAAATTAAAGCTGCTCAAGCTACCGATCCGGAACTGATAAACATGATAAAGAAAGTACAAGAAGGTGCCATTCCCGAAGCAAGAATCGACGAGAAAGGAATACTTCGAGTCAACTCTCGACTCTGTGTTCCTAACGATCCTGAATTAAAGCATAAAATCATGATGGAGGCACACAACACGCCGTTTGCAATCCACCCAGGAGGTACCAAGATGTATCGAGATCTTCGACATACATTTTGGTGGAACAATATGAAAAGAGAGATTGCGGAGTTTATCTCAAGGTGCCTAACTTGTCAACGTGTCAAGGCAGAACATCAAGTTCCTAAAGGTCCATTACAATCACTTGAAGTTCCCGAATGGAAGTGGGAACACATCAATATGGACTTCGTGACGGGTCTTCCAAAAGTTTCTCAAGGCTTAGATGCAATTTGGGTGATCGTAGATAGATTGACCAAATCTGCTCATTTCTTGCCTATACGAGAAAACTTTTCACTTGAACGTCTTGCCGGTATGTACATAAATGAGATCGTGAGATTGCATGGCATGCCAGTTTCCATAGTTTCTGATCGAGATCCTAGATTCACTTCACGCTTTTGGATCAGTCTACAAAAAGCTATGGGCACTGAACTACGTTTTAGTTCTGCATACCATCCTCAAACGGACGGACAATCGGAAAGGACGATCCAGACCCTCGAAGATCTTTTGAGACTTTGTGTATTAGACTTCAAAGGAAGTTGGGATAAGTACTTGCCGTTGGTGGAATTTTCTTACAACAACAGTTACCAAGCAAGCATAGGCATGGCTCCATTCGAGGCATTGTATGGAAGGAAGTGTCGCTCTCCAATATGTTGGAATGAGGTAGGAGAAGCAAAATTGTTGGGACCCGAGTTGGTACGCTTGACGACCGAAAAGATCCAAATGATCCGACAACGAATACAGACCGCACAAGAACGACAAAAGAGTTATGCTGATCTTCATCGGAGAGACGAAAGTTTCAACGTCGGAGATCATGTATTCTTACGTGTTTCTCCATGGAAAGGGGTTACGAGATTCGGAAAGAGAGGAAAGCTCAACCCTCGATTTATTGGCCCATTTGAAATCCTCGATCGAATAGGAACCGTAGCCTACAGACTAGCCCTACCACCAAGTATGTCTCGCATCCATAACGTTTTTCACATATCTATGTTACGTAAATATGTGAAGGACCCAAACCACGTCATTGAGTTAGAACCAGACGTTATAGCAGAGGATTTAACATACGAGGAGGTACCTGTTAAGATCCTGGATAAGAAGGAGCAGATCCTACGCTCAAAGGTTATACCTCAAGTTAAGGTTTTATGGAGGAACCAAGATACTGAGGAAATGACCTGGGAGCTAGAATCTGAGATGAAATCTAAGTATCCTTACCTCTTCGATATGTCAGGTACGTCAATTTCGGGGACGAAATTTCATAAGGAGGGGAGGTTGTAAGACCCCGAATTTTATGAAATACAAAATTTAATTTTTCTTCATATATATATTTTTTTGAAACAGTAAGTGGTTAAATCGATAAAGTTAAAAGTTAAGGATGTTATGTGCAAATTTTATTTTGTCGGACAATATTCGCTTTGTCGGGGAATATTCGTTTGGTCGGGGAATATTCGTTTGGTCCGACGGCGCCGAAATAACAAATTATTGGTGGACCCCACATCGGAATATTTGTCGGATATAGAAAACGACAGAAATAACCTTTTTAAATAAAAATAGTCAACGGAACTGTTAAAATACCGGTGATAAAAGAATAGTAGCATACGGTAGTTATTGGTATTTTCTGTAGCACTCGGTACTCTACAGTAACACACGGTATTGCATAGTGTCTCATATTATTGGTCTGATAATTGACACCGTAACTGTTACGCATCATTTCATCGATAATTGTCACTGCATAATATTTTATATTATCAATTCAATAATTGTTGTTACACAGTATTTTGCATTATTGATTTAATAATTGTCATTACACTGTATTTTATATCATTGAGTCAATAATTGTTGTTGCACTGTTTTTAAAATTATTGAACCTAATAATTGTCACAGTAACATATGCACAGTAATTCACATTATTGAATCAATAATTGTCATTACACAGTAACGTATGCTTTATTTTACATTATTGTTATCTCTATTATGATGTTATTTAAACAGTTGTATTTCATTAATTTATTGACTTGATATCTAAGAGCTAACTATACTGTATTTATAACAATTAGTCATAATAATTGAATTGATAAAGTTATTTGTTTATAATATAAAGTTAGGTGATTATTAGGTGATATGAAATGAATGGTGTAGATTAAAGTGTGAATTATTGTTGAATAATTGAATTGATTTGTTTATAATATAAAGTTAGGTGATTATTAGGTGATATGAAATGAATGGTGTAGATTAAAGTGTGAATTATTGTTGAATAATTAAATTGATTTGTTTATAATATAAAGTTAGGTGATTATTAGGTGATATGAAATGAATTGTGTAGATTAAAGATAATATAATATTTGAAATGGATGGTGTAGATTAAAAGATGATCTTTAAATGAATGGTTTAGATTAAATGAATGATAAGATTTTTTGCTATAAATAGAAGCCTTAACTTAAGGATTTTTCATAAACTTCCTTACTTGTTCTTTCTTTCTTTCTCTAAATACTTCTTGTGAAAGTTCTCTCTAAGTGTGCTTAAGTCATCTTGAGTATTTGTGAAGATCTATAAGTATACGTGTACTGTTCAAGTTAATCAACCTCATTTAAATCAATATCCAGTCACGTGTTGAGGTAAGGGATACCATCTTTTTCATCTTCCATTATTCAAACGTACTATGGTAAGGAATTATCATTATTTGATTCTCGATAATAATATTGTTTCTTCCTTACTCATAAGACGTGCCTTTTATTTCCATGTATTAAATTGTGGGAATAACCTTACGGAGCGGATTGCCGCCTGTTGGTGAATAACCTTTCGTATTCATTCATTATTAATCTCTGAGAATAACCTTACGGAGCGGATTGCCGCCTGTTTGGTGAATAACTCTTTGTACTCAAATTCTATTAAATTGTGGGAATAACCTTACGGAGCGGATTGCCGCCTGTTGGTGAATAACCCTTTGTATTAATTTCCTTCACCTTTTGTTAATCAAACATGCTACGGTAAGGGATATTATTTTCTTTCATACTCCTAAATCGAAATTTATTATGGAACTATTGCTTCTATAATTCCTGAAAATATTATATGTTCCATAATAGTTGAACTTCATTATTTCAACTGAACCTTCCTATTTACGTGAACCTTTCTATTGAATTGTAACCGTTATTCTGAACTGTGGATCTTGAATATCATTTTTAAATTTCACTCCACATTATGTTGACAATTTGGACATTATTTGAATCTGTACAAAGTAAACTTCCGATACTTATTGTTATCCTATTTCTTCTGTTCATCATTTATATCATTCTAATCATCCAAAAATCAAGCTATTGTGAATATCTGTGGCCGGGGGCACATATGTGATATATTTGTTGAACAGATGATAGGTTAAAGGCGATATAATGGGTTAAAGGCGATACATCTGTTCGGTGTCTTTTATGACACGTGGTGAATGTTCTCTTTGGCCCGTAGTGCAAAGATGAACTGCTGTTTGGTATGATTATGACCAAAGGCTGAATCTGGTATAATCATGACCGTTGGTGTTATATTGAATGTCTTTGGCCCGTAGTGCAAAGATGAACTGTTGATCTGCATGATTATGATCAGGAACTGTGAATTTGTATTATCTTGACTAATGATATTTCAGATGATAAAAGTTGATGATGTTTTTCCTAAAAAGAGAACCGAGTGGACATTATAGTCTGCATTATTCTTCTAATAGATTACTCATTCCGCTGCTATTATTGATCTGAACGTTGTTTAAGAATTTAACTGCAGTTTTTGATATAAACCTTGTAGTCTATTGTATTCTATCAAGAACTCAACTGTTGAAGACTAATGATAATTTATTCGTCATTATCTTAGTCATGATATTCTTTACTGGGCTATTTGAGCTCACCCTTTCTTTTGTTCTATTGTTTTTCAACAGGAAATGAAAACATAACAGGGTCTAGCCGGGGAATGGAGTGAGGGTCCGAGGAATAGTTATCATAGTCTTCACGTTTTGTAAAATAGTGTGGCAATAATAGTGAAGACTTAGTTGTGTATTATTATACACTGTATTGTAGTACGTTGTGCTTTGTTGTAATAATTTTGTTGTAGTCTTTTGACGACTCAAGTTTGGGCTGTGTGGGCCCAGATTTGGGGGCGTCACATACCCAACATGTTCAACTATGGTTTGGATAGGGTTATCCGGACGTTAAACGTTCATTGTCGAACCTTGATAAAAGATAATAAAATTAAAGTTAGGGTCTTAATCAAGGCTAATGAATGATCATTATAACTAATAGTTACGTCAATCTCATACTTAATTGTAGGTTGAACAAAACGCGCAGAGCTAGCGTAAGGCGGATAAGCGAACCAGGCAAGTTTTTCAGAACTTGCTCCTATGTGCAATAATATGCTATAATGTGATTTAAATTAATAGTATGAAGATATTTTGAGGATATTTGTGATATGTGAATAACATGAAATATGGTTACATGTGAAATATGTATCAATATGAAGCATGATTTGTTAGATGCTAGTTGTTATTGTATGCAAAGCATGAGAAGTATGATGCATTCATATAATGTAATGCATGAAGTATGAGAAGCATGTATAAAACATGGACTATGTGTTATGTGCTATCTGTTGAACTTGCTGAGCCGTCGTGCTCACTCTTGCCTAAACCAACAATTTCAGATAAGGCTAGTTACCTAAAGTTCTCGATAAAGAACAAGGAACAGGAAAACATATTACTTCCATTGAAGATCTAAATATCTATTGTAGATATCAGTCCGAATTGGACAGGTAAATGATTGTGTAGCATAAAACTTAGTTGGTATGTTATATGAGTGTTAAATACATAAGTTGATTGTAATAGAATGTCGTATCATATATGATATTAAGACATACTAGGAATGTATAAAGATTTCGATTCTGGAATAGAAAGAAATGTTGTAAAATTGTAAATAAATGGTTATTTACCAATTATAATATTGTTGTAATTCATGAACAATAAGAAAAATGTTGTACTCGTGTTGAACCGAATCCGAGGTTCAAAGAACCCGGATTTGGGGTCGTCACAGAGCTAAGCTTGTTGCTCAATGGCATATAGGAGGCACAAACAATTAAGGAAAGGGACTGTCTCATTAACATTTTAAAAGATAAAAATTCGACAGTTCTAAGCATCTACCTTTTTTTTTTAAGAAAAACGAGTTCAAATATAGTTGTGTAATACATTATTTTGCAGCCACCATTGTAACTTCCCCATCTTTAAGAGAGTAGATTTTTTTCTTTGTCAATGGACCTCCATCCTCTTTAATCTCTCCATTGACAACCTTCAAATGCATAAAATAACATAGAAATGCTGAATTTGCTAACCCCAATTTAAAACCACCATTGACTGTAAGAGATTAGCACCAAATGAGCTAAGAAATACATGCATGCATATGATAGTTCAGTATTTCATCCGACATAGTATTCATATTTATAAATGAAAAAATTTCCTTTTCATGTTAGTAATGGAGCGGGAGCCTGTTTTGGAAGAAAAGAATCAAATATTTATCAGGGTTGGACCAACAGAAGTACTTGAATGAATCTTTAGCAGTTGAAAATGGCAACTACACACAACTCCTAGCAATTTTGCTCGCTAACTAATAACGGCTTTCAGTTGTCATCTGTCTAATAGAGTTGTCTTCTCGCCATTAACTTTCTCTCCCTAAGTTCCCTCAATTTTATATAATATCATATAGAGTTGACCGAAATTTGTACTGTCTTGATTATGCTATTTGAGCATATCTGATTCGTTATATGCCTATTTCACTTCATTCCATGAAAAATGGGAACAAAAAGAACACAAAAATTTAATCTTTAATTCAATAATTCAAATTTTATTCCTCTAAATTAAATTGTATTCAAGGAATAATCATATTGGAGAGCATACCTAATTATCACCCTTTGCTCCGTTTGAAGAGGGAGCATAACACATTTATGACACAATAACATCATAACATGTAGAAAGGACAATGCCCAATACAATCAACCAAAAAAAATTCCAAAATATTGATTTATCTGAAATATATGGTAGACAGAGTACCAAAACAAACTGTTGATGAGTAAAACCACGATCATGACAATTTCTTACATTTAGATCAAATAGTTTGAATCATAGACGTTCTCAATATCACTCCAACCTTTGATAGACCTAAAAATCATTGCAAAAATATGAAACATAAAAATATGTTAAAATTATTGAATAATTATTAGAATTAATTTAGTAACAAAAACGATAAGCAAAATGAGTACTTTGATGTTTCAATTCCTTTCGTGATTTGCAATGTAGTCACTAAAGTCAAGTTTGATCTTCTTGAGCGCTACCATAATATCTTTCATGTTGGACCTCTCTTCAGGTGAATCAGCAGTGCATCTCAAAGCCAATTCCATAATAGATGAGACACATTGTAGCTTCACAGTTATGTGTCCATCATCTGGTTTTAGCAAGTTTGCATCAATAACTTGGATTACTAAGTTAGGAAGTGAATCGTTTACCCAACGCTTCAGACTCATATCTCCAAGAAATTGCTCATCACTAGGCTTAGTTCTTGTAAATACTTCCATCAACATAATGCCATAACTGTAAATATCGCATTTTGTGGATATTAATCCTCCCGATCCGTACTCTAAGTGCAACATCACAAATCAACAAAGTAAACAGAAAAATATAGCTTGAGAATACAAATGAGCAAAGTTTTACTATTAGGAAAAAAAAAACAAAGAAGGTTGAGGGTTACCTGGTGCAATATATCCAATTGTGGCTAGAGTCATGGTTTGTGCAATGTTATCCCCCCCTCCAAGTAACTTTGCTATGCCAAAATCACTCACACGTGCAACCATATATTCATCTAGAAGGATGTTGTTGGGCTTAAGATCACAATGAACCACAGGCGTTGAATAACCATGATGGAGATAGTCCAAAGCACATGCCACATCTATCATTAAGTCTATTCTTTGCAAAATATCTAAGAAATGGTTGTGGGAGTACAACCACTCCTCAAGACTCCCATTAGGCATGTATTCAAGTACTAATGCTTTGAAATCAAGGTTAGAGCAGCTACCAATGACTTTGTTAATATTTCGGTGGCGAAGGTTGCGTAATACTTCACATTCTACTTCAAAACTCTTAAATCGTCCTTCTAGTTGTAGATCGAATACCTTTATGGCCACTAATGTCCCATTTGCAAGTATCCCTTTGAAAACTGAACCAAAACTACCCATGCCAACCAAATTACTTTCACTAAAGCCATTAGTTGCTCGTTGAAGTTCATAATATGAAATTCTCATAGGGCCTACTATTTTTGACAATTCAGTTCGCGTGGTGGGGAGTCTAATTCTGCGTCCACGTCTTATCAACACAAATGCAAAGGCCAAGGTAAGAATTATCGATGCAATCACCAACGAAATACATACAGCTAGAAGCACTCTCTTTTTCTTTGATGATCCATGAACAGAACTAGTATGGCATATTGGGACTTGAAACCGGGGAGCACCACACAATGCTTCATTCCATAAGAAAAATCGACTGCTGAAGCTTTTGAAAGGACCTTCACTTGGAATTTCTCCTCTTAAACTATTAGAAGATACATTGAAATATCTAAGATACAAGAGTGCCTCTAAGGACTTGGGAATCACACCAGAGAGGTTGTTATGAGACAAATCCAAGTACTCTAAGCTCACTGAATATTGGAATGTATCGGGAATAGGTCCTTGTAACCTATTATTTGCCAAAGAAAGATTAGCCAAGTTTTGGAGCTTCCCAAGGGTGCTAGGGATGTCACCCGACAATCGATTATATGATAGATCTAGTATCACAACAACCTTAAGATTTCCAAGTTCAAAGGGTATGTGGCCGCTTAAAGAATTTCTACATATATCGACCTCCAAGAGATCCTTGAGGTTCCCAAAGTTTCTTGGTAAGTTAGAGGTCAATTTGTTTGAATTAAGATAAAGATATCTGAGAGAAGTAATATTTCCTAAGCATGTTGGCAATGGGCCAGAAATCTGGTTTGCTTCTAAGTTTAAGGTACCCAAGTTTTGTAATTGACAAAAATAATCAAGAATGGATCCTCCTATCTTGTTCTCACCAAGGTCTAAGAATTGAAGCTTCGACAACCCTTTTATTGCCACAAGATTTTTTCCAGTCAATTCATTCCCATACATTTCTAATATTGTAAGACTGCTTAAATTGCCACTTTCAATAGGAAAGGTTCCTTTGATTCCACAATAATTTGCATACAATTGTTTAAGAGAAGTGGAGAAATTTCCAATGGAAGCTGGAAGGTATCCAATCAGAGAATTACTCTCTAAGGATAAGAATCTTAAGTTTCTGCAATTGGTCAAGCTAGTGAGGAAGCTTAGTTCTGAAGATGAACTTTCAGTTATGAAATTGTTCCAACCCAAGTTTAGGAATTCAAGATGTTTCAAATTTCCAAGTGACTTGGGAATTGTACCTGTGAATTTGTTGCCAGAAAGGTCTAAATTGATGAGTTGAGTGGCATTTGAGATAGACTCTGGCAAAATCCCTGTCAGGTTATTCCCTCCAAAGTAAATTGTTTTTAGATTGGGTAGCTTGTGGCCTAAATTGGTCGGAAGTTTACCTGAAACGTGATTGAAAACTATTCCAATGCTTTCTAATCTTGAGATGTTGAAGATTGATTCTGGAATGGTACCATGTAGGTCAGTGTTACTTAACATTAACACCTTTAAATTCCAAAGGCTACCAATCTCTTGTGGTATAGTACCTGTCAAAAAAATTCAAAATGAAATGATCAACAAACACTCTATTATTAACTTATTAATTGTATTCAGAGCTAATTTGCAATAGGGATATGACTTATGACCAAGTTAAATTGGGAACGGTGGCGGATCCAAGATTACAAGTTAGTGGGGACAATAAATTAAATAGATATTAATGTGAAATAACTGAAATAATATATATATATATATATATATATATATATATATATATGTCAATTTAAAATATTTTCAAACTCAGTATTGTGATGATTCACTAAAAATTATGAAATAATAAATTTTACAATAAGTAATCATTTTTAAATAGTTTACAATATTCATTATTTTATTGACTAAAACTAAAGGAATTCATGTTAATTTTGAAATTGAAAATGTGTTAAGTTGAGCTCACAAAATCAATAATGATTTTATACTTTGGATTATTAAATAACACCAAGTTGCAATGCAACTATAACTATATGCAAACTTTTTTACTATTGAACTTCCGATTTTTCAAAATCTCAACTTCGTAGAATCTGAATCTCAAAAAAACAAGAGCAAACCAAGATTAAAAAATATTTTTTAGTATAGTTCAAATATACATGTCCATACCTGTCAAGTTGTTGTCATCGAGATTTAACAGCTGTAGCAGAGTTAAGTTTCCAATCTCTCTTGGTAAAATTCCACTGAATTTGTTGGCAGCTAATGACAAAAATTGAAGCTCTGAGCATTCATGTAAACCTGATGGAATTGGACCAAAGAGTTGGTTGTAAGCCAGATAAAGCCCTTGTATTTTCGGAATCCCGTGGCAAATATCCCCTGGAAGATCTCCAGATAGGCTATTATTTGTAAGATCAAGAATGCGCAGCGTCGAAATGTTGAAGACAGTGAGAGGAATAGAGCCTGAAAGCTGATTATATTGCAACTCCAACACTTGCAAGTTTTTAAAACTACCAAAATCCCCAGGAATATTTCCTTGTAGAGGATTGCTCCCTAACCTCAACCTCTCAAGCTTTGATATGTTGGATAAAGAAGGTGGAATGTTACCAGTGAAACTGTTAAATGAAAGAAACAAGTCTTTAAGATTTGGTAATTTACTAAACCATGAGGGGAGCTCCCCTCCGAAGCTGTTGTTTCCAAAGTAGATTTCTTTTAATCGACGCAAGTTAGACAACTCTTTGGGCAAGCTACCATTGAAGCTGTTGTTGGTGAGATCAAACGAAACAAGAAACGAGAGGCTTCCAATTTCTGGAGGAATGGTGCCAATTAGGCCCATGTTAGAAAGATTCAAGGCCATGACTCGTCCATGGCGAGTGCTACAAGTGACTCCAACCCAACTGCAGCAAGACGCTTGAGTGATGGACCAGTTGGTTGTCAAGATGTGGTTAGGGTCAGAAATGATGTGGGATTTTAAGGCCAAAAGAGCAGATTGATCAGTGGTGATGTTAAGGGATACGTCGTGAGTACTTGTGGCTGAGCAACTCCTAAAAATGGTGGTCTGATCATATTCTAACAACAACAGTACCACATAGAAGCTGAAGCAAATAACTGCCTTCATGATGACTTCTTAACTTTATGGTCAACACATATGGAGTGGAGTTTATGTTTTGCAAACAAGGCATGTATATATAATGTCTTAGAAATAGTATTATTTCCCGTATAATGTCTAGGATTTTTAGTTTTTATTCAATTCACGCGCTTTAAGAGTCTTCCCTTTTTCCAATATATGTTTTTTCGTCCTAGCTTCCAATTCAAGTACGACCATGTCCTCTTTCACTAGAATTACAAACTTTACACATATTCTCTTTTCATTTAAAAAAAAAAATTATCTAAAGTATATTTTTCATTAATATTAAGAAAATTAAAGTTGTAACGAAAAAATAAAATAAGTTTCAACATTACTCGTAGTAGACTCAACATAAAAAATGAGTGTTTTTCTTTTTTAAATAAATTGGTGAACCCTGCTTTTGAGGGTAAACTAATATTTTTAACATATTTAGTATATTTTTTAGTAGACAAAATTTATTATATTTGAGAACATTCTTATGAGCACGGATGGAGTAAAACAAAGGATTCTTCTTGTGGAAATAATTCTCCCACAACACATGCATCACTTTAAAGCCATAATAATTTGAGTCCAATTATTGTCGTCAAAAAGCTGAGCTAGTCTAGTCTTCTTAAAATAGAGTTTTTTTATTAAAGCAGAATAAATGAAAGACTAACCAAATAGTAATTGAGATACTTCAAGAATACTTTAAATTCATCACTTTATCTTTAGATTGGACTCTATTACTTTAAATTCATTACTTCTTTTTACATGCCTTTTTTTTTTTTTTGGCAGATCTTCCACTCTTAATTAAAGCCTAAATTTTCTCTCCTTTTAAGTTTAGTTTAACAATAAATATTATCTTAACTTATTCTAACACTAAAACACGGATTAACAAGAAATATACATGTTATACGGATGATTACACATAAAAAAAAATACGAAATTATAACACTAAACTCAAAAGTAAAAATCAAAGTTAGTTAAAAATAACAATTTTTAAGTTAAATTGACCCATACTTGTGGTTGATATAATAGTATTTCAATCAATCGGTTGTTATATATATATATATATATATATATATCATTTTTAAGCCCCTTGAATATTACCACATACCTTTTCAATTTTATCCACATAATTTAGAAAAAGAAAAAGAAAAAAAGAATATTATCCACATAATTTGGATCTCTTCCAGCTCAATAATTGATAGTAAACTGTATCTATCTATCTATCTATCTGTAGCCCTCTCACGGGAAGGACCATAGAAATATCACACAAAAAGTTTAAAGGGACCCATGGTCACCTGATGATTAACACGAGTATTCCGAGAAACTCTGGCACAGAAGAAGGTTAATTACGAAAATGGCAATTGTTTTTCCCTATTTAATATTTATTATTCAATAAAGGAATATATATATATATATATATATATATATATATATATATATATATATATATATATATATATATATATATATATAAAATTGTAGTATAAACGTGACTTGTATTCAGGTCCTTTGCTTGAGCCGTCTTAATTTGCTTTTAATTAGAGTTGGTTGTAATTTTGGATTTTTTTTTTTTTTAATTATGGTTTCATATATAATTGAAAGAACATATACATAACTATATGTGCAATATTTTTTTGTTAACAACCGTCTTGGATTCACACATTCCGAAAAATGAAAAGACAACTTGATTTATCATTTCTAACTACTACATTGAATCTACTCCAGTTGGCTGCAATTAATTTTCAGATTGAATAATGCAGGGAATACGCTTCTATTGGGCTGGAAGAGGGACAACCATAATCCCTGATAAAAGTGTATCCTCCCCTCATTTCAGCTATTTCTGTGGCAAATTATTAACTTTTTATGAGCTTCCTGTTCCATGTGGTGTTTACGGTCAGTATTTGATCGTACTTCTATTTATATTTTACATATTACTTGTCCTAAAGATGTTGCCTGATTCTTGTTCCCCGACAAAAAATTGTGAACACATGGAAGTTCATAATTCCTTAAAAACAATTTTTTTAGACCTTTAAAAAAATATTTTTTTACTTTCTAAATCTATACCTTATATATATATATATATATATATATATATATAGATACATACATACATATATAAGCACGACTAATAATCATATCTCATGACCATTTGAGTTAACTCATGAATTAGAATAAATTAACTCAAATGATAATGAGTTTAACTCGAATGGTCAATATTTTATATAATTCGATAAATAATAATTGCAATTAATTTTTCCTAAATTATGAAAGAAAAATATGAAAAATTTCTTCTTAAAATATCAAAAAGTTATATGCTAATTCAAATTATGTTTAACATTATAAATATAATATGTCAAAGAAAAATGATAAATATATGTCAAAAAAATTATCAAATATGAGTGAAAAAAATGATATAAACTAACTCTTGTCTCGCACCGGATATTAAACTCTAATTTATACTAATCAAACATAAACAAATTTAAATTGTCAAAAAATATACATATTTACGCAATAGTTATATTATGAGTATGGTGCTTCACAACATTGAACAAAGTAAAATCGCATTCTCTTATATTTGCATATTCTTTGATTCATTCATTATATTTTTATTGAAAAATTTAGATGAAAAGTATTATATAAAACTATGGTATGTACCTTGGGTAACGCTTAGGTACATCCCACAAACCCTTTTGCATACTCCCCGTTTTATTTGATATTATTTTAGGTGATTGAGTGAAACTTAATAGAGTTTTTATTTGGTGTTTAATTTGATACTAGGGCCATAATAATAGAGTTTACGATTATAATGTGAGGATATTGTGATATTTATATTATTCTTATTAAAAATATTTTTTTTAAAAAGTTATAAATATTTTTTTTTTAAAATAAAATTATGTGTATAATTGTCGTTGTTAAATACTATTGGACCAATTCAATTCACATATAGTAACTCATCAACTGACAACAAATATATACTAATAATAATTTTGTATTTTTTTTCTTCTTCTTATATATGTAGTAATACTCCTTTATTAGAGTTTCTTCTAAAATTTAGAGCAGGAGTTTTTGGTAAATTACTAATATATCTAGAGAATTGATATTTTTTACAAGTTATTTTGATAATTTTACAAGTGAATTTCACTTAATTTTATAAAATTATAAATAAATAAAAAACTTATGAAAATATTAATTCTCTATATCTGAACTGAACATAATAATATTTTGGTGCTTTGTAGTTCTAGGAAAACACTTTCAATATTACTAGTGACATGAGTTCAAAAACACTTTAAAATGAAACAGAAAGTGAAGTATTGTTGACCAAATCATTAGGACTATGAGAATTGTATAACTAATTATATTTTAAAATATCATTTTATAAAATAATTTGTGTATGTTCCTTAGATGGCGGACCAGGCGGAGATATAATTAACGACTACATTTACTAGAAAATAAAAGTTAACTACTACGTAGTTTAATTAATAATAACCCACTACGCAACTGTTCTATTCACTTGCTAGTGAGTAAAATACAAAATTAATTACTGTAATTTTTTGTTAGTCAATTCCGTCAAGATTGAAACTCAAAATTTCAACTTCATAATTTTAAGTAATTAAAATCTTGTTAAAATATCAATTTTATCTTAAAAACAGTAACAATTCTCTTTCATTTACCGCTACAGAATTTCAAGTGCATGGCATCATAATTTTATTAATTATACGATTATATTAATTTTATATAATAATAATAATAATATAAAATAATATAATTTTTTTCCATTTATCATCATAATTGTATTACTATATTGTATTACTAAACTAACAAATAATATTATTGATCTTATAAAAAGTCAAAAAATTTACCCGCTTATTTATTTTTTCTTTTTTGGGTTTAAATGAAGAAGTTTGTATTAAAAAATTTATGTTATCTTATTTATAACAATATCATGTACCTTAGTTGGACAATTGCTTAAAGTTATGAGTTTGATGGATTTTGAGTTCCAATCTTGAATGAAGCAAATTTTTTAGTCTTATACTTACATGTCATATTAATCTCAAAAATATCTTATTTGTTTTTAAATTTGAATTTAAAACTAGTTCGGTAATTATAAAATGACTTAATAGTCTTAAGATTATAATTCCTGATTAAATACGATATTAAACAGTCCTTCATATTAAACCATTTTATAATCCTTGGACTAATAGTCTCAAGTCCTAATTTTAAAACAAACAAAATAAATATAAGACTAATAGTCTTATCCTTAGTGTAATATTTGTAAATAAACATAATTTTGACATTATAATCTATGTTTCGGGATTATAATTCTTACGAATAAATATCGCCTAAGAGTACAATAGTTAATTTTGTATTTTATTCCTCGTTAGTAGTTGTGAAAACAGAAAAGATAGAAAAGAAAAGTTTTTTTTTGAAATAAAAATCAAATTACAATAAATAAGTCTTATTATTATTATTAGGCTAAGAACTCATCAGCAAAAAAGAAAAAAAAAACTTAATTAACTAAATTCCCGCGTCAAAAGAAAAATAAAAAATTCTAAAGGCATGGAAAGCAAATCGAATAGTTTTTGTTTTTATTGATTGATTTAGTGATCAGGAAGAAGGAAAGAAATAGTAAAAAGTAAGGGAGAAGACTTTGGGAAGACCAAAGCGGACGAATCCCTTCCTTCGTTCACGGTGGCTGGCCGGCCAATCGCATTCACATTTCAGAAGGAAGGGGATTTCGTTGATGATTCTTGTTGTGGAAATAATAATTCCCCCACAACATGGACAGCTACTACTGCGTGTTAGGCCATCTCCAGCAGATGGACTATATTATGGACTATATTTAGTCCATATGACATCATCAAATGTCCTTTAGTCTTCCACCATTCCAGCAGATGGACTATCTCATGGACTATAATATAAAAAGATAAAAATAATTAATAAATTTAATAAAACTCCTATCATCTTTCTACTTTTCTATTTAAATACTATTATATTTATAGTCCATGGACTATCCAATTCCTAGATATAGTCTTTTGAGGATTTTAAATATAGTCTTGGACTAAATTTAGTCCATTTGCTGGAGGAGAAAAAGGAATCCTAGACTATATTTAGTCTAAGAACTCAACAAAAACCATTGCTGGAGATGCTCTACATCACTTCAAAGTCATAATTTGACTCCAATTCTTGTCGTCAAAAAGCTAGTCTAGTCTTAAAATAGAGTTTTATTTATTTATTATTAATGTAGAAAGCAGACTAAATGAAAGACTAACCAAATACTAATTTGAGATGCTTTAAGAAGAATAATACTTTAAATTGATTTATCTTTTTACTCGGTCCAAATACTTTAAATTCATTACTTCTTTTTTCATGCCTTTTCTTTAATCGGCGGCGGGTCTTCCACTCTTAATTAAAGCCTAAAATAAATTTCCTAAAACAATAAACATGTGGGTCAATGATGTTGACTTATTCTAACACTAAAACACGGATTAACAATAAATATACTTGTTGTTATACACGGATGGGTTACGCGTAAAAAAAAACACGAAATTATAACGCTAAACTCAAAAGTGAAAATTGAAGTTGGCAATTTATTTCATGGATTTGAAGAAAAACAAAAATAAAGTAAAATTGGCTTGATCAAAGATCAACAATATATATATTTACACACAGAGAGAGAATGATTCAATAGCATACTCCCTTAAGTGATATACTTTTATCAAAGCGATGTCGTTTTAATTTTTATTTTTTTTTAAAAATAATATAAAAAGAAAATGTGACATTTTGCGTCCCTACTTGCTTTCCTTTTATTTACCATGTATATATAGGCACGTCCAACAATTATATCTCATGACCATCCGAGTTAACTCGTCAATTATAATAAGTTAACTCAAGTGATAATGACTTAACTCTAACGGTCGATATTATATATCATACGGTAAGTAATAATTGCAATTAATTTTTCTTAAATTATGGAGCAAGAATATGAAAAATTTCTTCTTCAAATATCGAAAAGCTATATGTTGAATCAAATTATGTTCAACATTATATATATACATATATATATATATATATATATATGAATGAAATGAATGGTATAAATTAATACACGTTGTAGACACCCAAATTTTGCACTTTTGTACTAACCCTGACAGGAGGGCAAAATCGTCACTTGACTCGATATGCGAAAAGGAAGGTTGACCCCAACACAAAGCCACCCCAACGACTTACGGTCGAAGCCGCCACAACGAACAACGAACATAAGGTTACTTGAGGCAAGGCAAGCAGCTGATCTAGAAGAACTTGATTTGATCACAAAAAACGACAAATGGCCACTACGCTTACGATGCCCGGTGAGCGAGCGGCTGCCCAGCTCGCCGGTGAGCTGGCGGGGGTGGAAGGGGGCAGCGCCCCCTGGAAGCCAAGCACAAAAAATAATTTCTACATCAAGTAACAGCCTTCTGAAATAATGCAGCAAAAAATGAGGAGTTAAGACTGCGTGACACGGAAATCGAGAAAAAGAAGCCAGACAGCCGCAGATGCATCTGCGGCCAACGACACGTGGCGCTTTTCGTGGCTCGAGGGGGGCGCACGGCAGCCGAGACGGCGGCTCAGACGGCCACAGCAGGCAGCCGCGGATGCACCTGCGGCTGCCTACAGATCAGCTATACATCGCCATTGTTGCGTCCGAGAGAAAAAAGGAGGAAGAAAATAAGAATTTTAGAGAGAGAAAATGCGAGAAATAGAGAGAGAAAGCCACGGGTTGGCCCAAAATAGTGAGAAATTCAACTTTCTTTGCTCAAACACTTGATCAATCTCTTGTTATTTGCTTGATAGTGGAATATATAACGATTTTTGAAGTGTTGCAATGTGAAAATAAGCTTTTATTGAAGTTTTATCTTACTTTTTTCTTGTGATTTCTTGATTTTGTAGATCTATTAGATTTAATCCGGTTATTTTGCTTTAGTAGTTTATGTTGGTTTGCAAAAATTATGGCATACATATAATCAAATTATATAAGCGCAACGGAAGCAAAAAAATTAGATTTTAAATTTTTTTGAACAAACCAATAACCCAGATCTTTCTTATGCGACTATTATTAATTGAGAAAGGATAAAAGAATTTATACCTTTGTAGAATCAAGCTTCCACGGGTACAAGTTCATCTCCCTTTAATCCTTCACGTTCTTCTTCAAATTCACCGATTAGATTCCACGGATCAATGTTAGCTCCTCAAGCGTTGAGCCTCTAGAAGTGATCCACCAAGAGATCTATGAATTAAAGAAGTGGATTCTTGGTTTCTCCAAACCATGGGTGGCTAACCATAATTCTCTCTCTCTCTCTAACTCTTAGATTTAGAGAATTATGGAGTACTCTCACTAATCTAATGAAATAGTGTGTAAACTTAATCTATGATAAGACTCCTCTTATTTATAGATCTAGTCAACCCTCCTAAACTATTTAGGATTAGAGTTTTAATTTAATTCCGAATTTAATTAGGAACTAAATTAATTAATTACAATTCCTAAACCATTTAGGAACTTAATTATTTAATAATGAGAGTACTTCTTATTAATTAATTACTAAACCATTTAGTAACTTAATTAATTATTATTATAATTATAATTCCAAAACTATTTAGGAACTTAATTATTTAATAATAATATTACTACTTATTAATTAATTCCTAAACCATTTATGTGACGCCCCCAAATCTGGGCCCACACAGCCCAAACTTGAGTCGTCAAAAGACTACAACAAAATTATTACAACAAAGCACAACGTACAACAATACAGTGTATAATAATACACAACTAAGTCTTCACTATTATTGCCACACTATTTTACAAAACGTGAAGACTATGATAACTATTCCTCGGACCCTCACTCCATTCCCCGGCTAGACCCTGTTATGTTTTCATCTCCTGTTGAAAAACAATGGAACAAAAGAAAGGGTGAGCTCAAATAGTCCAGTAAGAAATATCATGACTAAGATAATGACGAATAAATTATCATTAGCCTTCAACAGTTGAGTTCTTGATAGAATACAATAGACTACAAGGTTTATATCAAAAACTGTAGTTAAATTCTTAAACAATGTTCAGATCAATAATAGCAGCGGAATGAGCAATCTAATAGAAGAATAGTGCAGACTATAATGTCCACTCGCTTCTCTTTTTCGTAAAAACATCATCAACTTTTATCATCTGAAATACCATTAGTCATGATAATATAAATTCACAGTTCCTGATCATAATCATGCACATCAACAGTTCATCTTTGTACTACGGGCCAAAGATATTCAATATAGCACCAACGGTCATGATTATACCAGATTCAGCCTTTGGTCATAATCATACCAAACAACAGTTCATCTTTGCACTACGGGCCAAAGAGAACATTCACCACGTGCCATAAAAGACACCGAACAGATGTATCGCCTTTAACCTATTATATCGCCTTTAACCTATCATCTGTTCAACAAATATATCACATCTGTGCCCCCGGCCACAGATATTCACAACAGCTTGATTTTTGGATGATTAGAATGATATAAATGATGAACAGAAGAAATAGGATAACAATAAGTATCGGAAGTTTACTTTGTACAGATTTAAATAATGTCCAAATTGTCAACATGATGTGGAGTGATATTTAAAAATGATATTCAAGATCCACAGTTCAGAATAACAGTTACAATTCAATAGAAAGGTTCACGTAAATAGGAAGGTTCAGTTGAAATAATGAAGTTCAACTATTATGGAACATATAATATTTTCAGGAATTATAGAAGCAATAGTTCCATAATAAATTTCGATTTAGGAGTATGAAAGAAAATAATATCCCTTACCGTAGCAGGTTTGATTAACAAAAGGTGAAGGAAATTAATACAAAGGGTTATTCACCAACAGGCGGCAATCCGCTCCGTAAGGTTATTCCCACAATTTAATAGAATTTGAGTACAAAGAGTTATTCACCAAACAGGCGGCAATCCGCTCCGTAAGGTTATTCTCAGAGATTAATAATGAATGAATACGAAAGGTTATTCGCCAACAGGCGGCAATCCGCTCCGTAAGGTTATTCCCACAATTTAATATATGAAAATAAAAGGCACGTCTTATGAGTAAGGAAGAAACAATATTATTATCGAGAATCAAATAATGATAATCCCTTACCATAGTACGTTTGAATGATGGAAGATGAAAAAGATGGTATCCCTTACCTCAACACGTGACTGGATATTGATTTAAATGAGGTTGATTAACTTGAACAGTACACGTATACTTATAGATCTTCACAAATACTCAAGATGACTTAAGCACACTTAGAGAGAACTTTCACAAGAAGTATTTTGAGAGAGAAAGAAAGAACAAGTAAGGAAGTTTATGAAAAATCCTTAAGTTAAGGCTTCTATTTATAGCCAAAAATCTTATCATTCATTTAATCTAAACCATTCATTTAAAGATCATCTTTTAATCTACACCATCCATTTCAAATATTATATTATCTTTAATCTACACCATTCATTTCATATCACCTAATAATCACCTAACTTTATATTATAAACAAATCAATTTAATTATTCAACAATAATTCACACTTTAATCTACACCATTCATTTCATATCACCTAATAATCATCTAACTTTATATTATAAACAAATCAATTCAATTATTCAACAATAATTCACACTTTAATCTACACCATTCATTTCATATCACCTAATAATCACCTAATTTTATATTATAAACAAATAACTTTATCAATTCAATTATTATGACTAATTGTTATAAATACAGTATAGTTAGCTCTTAGATATCAAGTCAATAAATTAATGAAATACAACTGTTTAAATAACATCATAATAGAGATAACAATAATGTAAAATAAAGCATGCGTTACTGTGTAATGACAATTATTGATTCAATAATGTGAATTAGTGTGCGTATGTTACTGTGACAATTATTAGGTTCAATAATTTTAAAAACAGTGCAACAACAATTATTGACTCAATGATATAAAATACAGTGTAATGACAATTATTAAATCAATAATGCAAAATACTGTGTAACAACAATTATTGAATTGATAATATAAAATATTATGCAGTGACAATTATCGATGAAATGATGCGTAACAGTTACGGTGTCAATTATCAGACCAATAATATGAGACACTATGCAATACCGTGTGTTACTGTAGAGTACCGAGTGCTACAGAAAATACCAATAACTACCGTATGCTACTATTCTTTTATCACTGGTATTTTAACAGTTCCGTTGACTATTTTTATTTAAAAAGGTTATTTCTGTCGTTTTCTATATCCGACAAATATTCCGATGTGGGGTCCACCAATAATTTGTTATTTCGGCGCCGTCGGACCAAACGAATATTCCCCGACCAAACGAATATTCCCCGACAAAGCGAATATTGTCCGACAAAATAAAATTTGCACATAACATCCTTAACTTTTAACTTTATCGATTTAACCACTTACTGTTTCAAAAAAAATATATATATATATATATATATGAAGAAAAATTAAATTTTGTATTTCATAAAATTCGGGGTCTTACAACCTCCCCTCCTTATGAAATTTCGTCCCCGAAATTGACGTACCTGACATATCGAAGAGGTAAGGATACTTAGATTTCATCTCAGATTCTAGCTCCCAGGTCATTTCCTCAGTATCTTGGTTCCTCCATAAAACCTTAACTTGAGGTATAACCTTTGAGCGTAGGATCTGCTCCTTCTTATCCAGGATCTTAACAGGTATCTCCTCGTATGTTAAATCCTCTGCTATAACGTCTGGTTCTAACTCAATGACGTGGTTTGGGTCCTTCACATATTTACGTAACATAGATATGTGAAAAACGTTATGGATGCGAGACATACTTGGTGGTAGGGCTAGTCTGTAGGCTACGGTTCCTATTCGATCGAGGATTTCAAATGGGCCAATAAATCGAGGGTTGAACTTTCCTCTCTTTCCGAATCTCGTAACCCCTTTCCATGGAGAAACACGTAAGAATACATGATCTCCGACGTTGAAACTTTCGTCTCTCCGATGAAGATCAGCATAACTCTTTTGTCGTTCTTGTGCGGTCTGTATTCGTTGTCGGATCATTTGGATCTTTTCGGTCGTCAAGCGTACCAACTCGGGTCCCAACAATTTTGTTTCTCCTACCTCATTCCAACATATTGGAGAGCGACACTTCCTTCCATACAATGCCTCGAATGGAGCCATGCCTATGCTTGCTTGGTAACTGTTGTTGTAAGAAAATTCCACCAACGACAAGTACATATCCCAACTTCCTTTGAAGTCTAATACACAAAGTCTCAAAAGATCTTCGAGGGTCTGGATCGTCCTTTCCGATTGTCCGTCCGTTTGAGGATGGTATGCAGAACTAAAACGTAGTTCAGTGCCCATAGCTTTTTGTAGACTGATCCAAAAGCGTGAAGTGAATCTAGGATCTCGATCAGAAACTATGGAAACTGGCATGCCATGCAATCTCACGATCTCATTTATGTACATACCGGCAAGACGTTCAAGTGAAAAGTTTTCTCGTATAGGCAAGAAATGAGCAGATTTGGTCAATCTATCTACGATCACCCAAATTGCATCTAAGCCTTGAGAAACTTTTGGAAGACCCGTCACGAAGTCCATATTGATGTGTTCCCACTTCCATTCGGGAACTTCAAGTGATTGTAATGGACCTTTAGGAACTTGATGTTCTGCCTTGACACGTTGACAAGTTAGGCACCTTGAGATAAACTCCGCAATCTCTCTTTTCATATTGTTCCACCAAAATGTATGTCGAAGATCTCGATACATCTTGGTACCTCCTGGGTGGATTGCAAACGGCGTGTTGTGTGCCTCCATCATGATTTTATGCTTTAATTCAGGATCGTTAGGAACACAGAGTCGAGAGTTGACTCGAAGTATTCCTTTCTCGTCGATTCTTGCTTCGGGAATGGCACCTTCTTGTATTTTCTTTATCATGTTTATCAGTTCCGGATCGGTAGCTTGAGCAGCTTTAATTTTATCGATTAAAGTTGGTTCTACTCGCACGTGAGCAATCTTCGAGTGGGTCCCTGGTGTCTTTAGCTCTATCTCCATCTTTTGCAAGTCGTACAAAATACACTTTTGTGTTGTCAGCAGTGCACTTGTACTTGCATAAGATTTTCTGCTCAAAGCGTCAGCTACAACGTTCGCCTTTCCCGGGTGATACTGGATTGTGTGGTCATAATCCTTTAACAGCTCAAGCCAACGTCGTTGTCGCATGTTGAGTTCCTTCTGGGTGAAGAAATACTTGAGACTTTTATGATCCGTATAGATATCCACTTTTTCTCCGTATAAGTAGTGTCTCCAGATCTTCAACGCGAAAACGACTGCTGCCAACTCTAGATCATGAGTAGGATAATTTTTCTCATAATCTTTGAGTTGTCGAGAGGCGTAGGCTATAACATTTCCATGTTGCATAAGGACACAGCCTAGACCTTTGCCAGAAGCATCGCTGTAGATAACAAATTCTCCTGATCCTGATGGTATGGTCAGAACAGGAGCTGAAACTAGTCTCTTCTTGAGTTCTTGGAAACTTTTCTCGCATTCCTCTCCATATGAATTTTGTGCTTTTCCGAGTAAGCTGCGTTAATGGAGTGGCGATTCGAGAAAATCCTTCTACGAATCTCCGATAATAACCAGCTAGACCCAGAAAACTTCGGACTTCGGTTACTGTTTTGGGTTGTTCCCAATTTAGTACCGTTTCAATCTTCGCAGGATCGACTGATATTCCTTGACTAGAAATCACATGCCCAAGAAACGCGACCTCCTCAAGCCAGAACTCACATTTCTTCAACTTGGCATATAATTTGTTTTCACGGAGCTTTTGTAGTATCAATATCAGGTGTTGTTCATGATCCTCGCGACTCTTGGAGTATATGAGGATGTCATCAATAAAGACAACCACAAAATGATCCAAATGTTCCTTGAATATCCGGTTCATCATGTCCATGAAAGCTGCAGGAGCATTAGTTAGTCCAAAAGGCATGACTAAGAACTCATAATGCCCATAACGAGTTCTGAAAGCAGTCTTTGGAATGTCCTCAACTTTAACCTTTAACTGATGATATCCAGAACGGAGATCATTCTTTGAGAAATGTTGAGCGCCTTGCAATTGATCAAACATGTCATCAATCCGAGGTAACGGGTACCTGTTCTTGATGGTGACATGGTTCAATTCTCGGTAGTCAATGCACAATCTCATACTCCCGTCTTTCTTCTTCACAAATAGAACAGGAGCACCCCAAGGTGATGCACTCGGACGAATGAAACCGGTATCCAACAATTCCTGTAGTTGGACTTTTAACTCTTGAAGTTCAATGGGAGCCATTCGGTAGGGAGCTTTGGAAATGGGCTTGGTACCGGGTTCAAGATCAATATAAAAATCAATTTCACGGTTTGGGGGTAAGCCAGGAAGTTCTTCAGGAAAAACGTCAGGAAACTCATTAACAATGGGAATATCATTCAAGTTTGACGTATTTTTGTTCAAATCAGTGACATGAGCTAAAAAGGCTTGACATCCGTTTTTCAATAAACGAATGGCTTTATGGCTAGAAATAACAGTTATAGATTTCAATGGTTTAGTTGCTTGAATTTGCATGACAGGTTGATTAGGAATATGAAAACTAATAATCTTATGAAAACAATCAATTTTAGCATGATGGGTAGTCAACCAATCAATTCCTAAAATCACATCAAATTCATGCATCTCCAAAGAAATAAGGTCAACAGGTAATGTGAGGTTGTTGATTTGAACTAGGCAAGATTTATAGACAGTAGATGTAATGGTCATTTCTCCTAATGGGGTTTCAGCTGATAAGTCAAAGTCCAAATTTTCAGGAGTTAAGTTTAAACGCTGAGCACATGCAGGTGAGATAAAAGAATGGGCAGAGCCAGTATCTAACAAAGCGTAGACTTCACGAGAATTTATGAATAGCTTACCGGTTATCACCTCGTTCGAGTTTCGTGCCATTTGGGATGTCACAACAAAAGCTCTCCCTTGAACTACAGATTTTCCTTTATCCGCGCTAGCTTTTGGTATCATCATTGCAGCTGGACTTGATTTTGTGGCAGGACAAAACCGCGCAAGATGACCCTCTTTCCCACAACTGTAGCACTTTTTGGACTGCTGTGTACAGTTTGGGCTGATGTGACCTTCCTGACCACACCTATAGCATCTCACTGGTGGTCGATCTTCTCCCCTTAAAACTGGGGTCAGTGCTGGTGCTGGTACTGGTGCTGGTGCCCTTCCATAATTATTATGGAATCTCTTTCTTTTGAAATTGTTCCCACTGGATTCTCCTCTTCTGTTATTTGATGTGGAATTACCACCGAAGTGTTGGTTACCTACTCGATGGTTCTCGTTCCTGTGGTTGTTGTCATTCCTTTCTCTATGTTGCTCATTAACTCTTGGCTGCAATGTTTCATCTGTTTGCTCCACCCTTTGAGCCCTATCCACAACATCTGAATACAAACTAAATTTATGAGAGCTAAGTTGTTGACGAATTTTGAATCTCAAACCTCTTAGGAACATCCGACTCATTCGTGCTTCGTCATCCACAAGATGGGTGGCAAAGCGAGATAACTCGGCAAACTTGGCTTCATATTGGGAGACTGTCATGTTTCCCTGCTCCAGCTTAATGAATTTCACCTCTTTCATATGGCGGATGCTTTCTGGAAAATACTTCTCGTTAAACAGTTCTTCGAATTCTGTCCAAGACATTTCGAGTGCTGAAGGTTGGATACGTTTTACCGCTTCCCACCAATGGTCCGCCTCACCTCGTAACATAAAAGTGGCAAATGGCACCTTCTGATCATCAGCGCATTGTAAGACATCAAGTATTTTTGTCGTCTGCTTCAGCCATGCCTCCGCTTTGAGTGGGTCAGGCTTCCCGTGGAATTCAGGTGGTCCCAATTCTTTAAATTGCTTGACAGTGACCATCCTCAAATTACCAGCGTTTCTACCGTTATTATTGACTGGATTTCCTCTTGCTTGATTCTGTATGAACTGCATGAAATTCCTAAAGAATCCATCGTTCATCATGTTATCAGGAACATTATTTCCTGAGTTGGCAGGAGGATTGTTTGGGGCCTCTTGATTCTCGGCTACATTCGTTTCAGGCATTCCATAGTTAACCTCTTGATTTCCAGATGTCATACTAAACTATTGTCACAAAATAATTGTTAGTTCAAACAAATTGACTCATCTCTTCATGTTCCTACACTCAAATCGATTCATTAGATAAAAAAAAATCTAATTTAGGTAGGACACACTAGTGATTGATTCTATTCATCTCTCCCCTCCTAGTTCTAACCTCAGATCTCCATTAAAGACCATATCCCTAAGCTCTGATGCCAACTGTGACGCCCCCAAATCTGGGCCCACACAGCCCAAACTTGAGTCGTCAAAAGACTACAACAAAATTATTACAACAAAGCACAACGTACAACAATACAGTGTATAATAATACACAACTAAGTCTTCACTATTATTACCACACTATTTTACAAAACGTGAAGACTATGATAACTATTCCTCGGACCCTCACTCCATTCCCCGGCTAGACCCTGTTATGTTTTCATCTCCTGTTGAAAAACAATGGAACAAAAGAAAGGGTGAGCTCAAATAGCCCAGTAAGAAATATCATGACTAAGATAATGACGAATAAATTATCATTAGCCTTCAACAGTTGAGTTCTTGATAGAATACAATAGACTACAAGGTTTATATCAAAAACTGTAGTTAAATTCTTAAACAATGTTCAGATCAATAATAGCAGCGGAATGAGCAATCTAATAGAAGAATAGTGCAGACTATAATGTCCACTCGCTTCTCTTTTTCGTAAAAACATCATCAACTTTTATCATCTGAAATACCATTAGTCATGATAATATAAATTCACAGTTCCTGATCATAATCATGCACATCAACAGTTCATCTTTGTACTACGGGCCAAAGATATTCAATATAGCACCAACGGTCATGATTATACCAGATTCAGCCTTTGGTCATAATCATACCAAACAACAGTTCATCTTTGCACTACGGGCCAAAGAGAACATTCACCACGTGCCATAAAAGACACCGAACAGATGTATCGCCTTTAACCTATTATATCGCCTTTAACCTATCATCTGTTCAACAAATATATCACATCTGTGCCCCCGGCCACAGATATTCACAACAGCTTGATTTTTGGATGATTAGAATGATATAAATGATGAACAGAAGAAATAGGATAACAATAAGTATCGGAAGTTTACTTTGTACAGATTTAAATAATGTCCAAATTGTCAACATGATGTGGAGTGATATTTAAAAATGATATTCAAGATCCACAGTTCAGAATAACAGTTACAATTCAATAGAAAGGTTCACGTAAATAGGAAGGTTCAGTTGAAATAATGAAGTTCAACTATTATGGAACATATAATATTTTCAGGAATTATAGAAGCAATAGTTCCATAATAAATTTCGATTTAGGAGTATGAAAGAAAATAATATCCCTTACCGTAGCAGGTTTGATTAACAAAAGGTGAAGGAAATTAATACAAATGGTTATTCACCAACAGGCGGCAATCCGCTCCGTAAGGTTATTCCCACAATTTAATAGAATTTGAGTACAAAGAGTTATTCACCAAACAGGCGGCAATCCGCTCCGTAAGGTTATTCTCAGAGATTAATAATGAATGAATACGAAAGGTTATTCACCAACAGGCGGCAATCCGCTCCGTAAGGTTATTCCCACAATTTAATATATGGAAATAAAAGGCACGTCTTATGAGTAAGGAAGAAACAATATTATTATCGAGAATCAAATAATGATAATCCCTTACCATAGTACGTTTGAATGATGGAAGATGAAAAAGATGGTATCCCTTACCTCAACACGTGACTGGATATTGATTTAAATGAGGTTGATTAACTTGAACAGTACACGTATACTTATAGATCTTCACAAATACTCAAGATGACTTAAGCACACTTAGAGAGAACTTTCACAAGAAGTATTTTGAGAGAGAAAGAAAGAACAAGTAAGGAAGTTTATGAAAAATCCTTAAGTTAAGGCTTCTATTTATAGCCAAAAATCTTATCATTCATTTAATCTAAACCATTCATTTAAAGATCATCTTTTAATCTACACCATCCATTTCAAATATTATATTATCTTTAATCTACACCATTCATTTCATATCACCTAATAATCACCTAACTTTATATTATAAACAAATCAATTTAATTATTCAACAATAATTCACACTTTAATCTACACCATTCATTTCATATCACCTAATAATCATCTAACTTTATATTATAAACAAATCAATTCAATTATTCAACAATAATTCACACTTTAATCTACACCATTCATTTCATATCACCTAATAATCACCTAATTTTATATTATAAACAAATAACTTTATCAATTCAATTATTATGACTAATTGTTATAAATACAGTATAGTTAGCTCTTAGATATCAAGTCAATAAATTAATGAAATACAACTGTTTAAATAACATCATAATAGAGATAACAATAATGTAAAATAAAGCATGCGTTACTGTGTAATGACAATTATTGATTCAATAATGTGAATTAGTGTGCGTATGTTACTGTGACAATTATTAGGTTCAATAATTTTAAAAACAGTGCAACAACAATTATTGACTCAATGATATAAAATACAGTGTAATGACAATTATTAAATCAATAATGCAAAATACTGTGTAACAACAATTATTGAATTGATAATATAAAATATTATGCAGTGACAATTATCGATGAAATGATGCGTAACAGTTACGGTGTCAATTATCAGACCAATAATATGAGACACTATGCAATACCGTGTGTTACTGTAGAGTACCGAGTACTACAGAAAATACCAATAACTACCGTATGCTACTATTCTTTTATCACCGGTATTTTAACAGTTCCGTTGACTATTTTTATTTAAAAAGGTTATTTCTGTCGTTTTCTATATCCGACAAATATTCCGATGTGGGGTCCACCAATAATTTGTTATTTCGGCGCCGTCGGACCAAACGAATATTCCCCGACCAAACGAATATTCCCCGACAAAGCGAATATTGTCCGACAAAATAAAATTTGCACATAACATCCTTAACTTTTAACTTTATCGATTTAACCACTTACTGTTTCAAAAAAATATATATATATATATATATATGAAGAAAAATTAAATTTTGTATTTCATAAAATTCGGGGTCTTACAATTTAGGAACTAAATAATAATACTAGTAGTAATAATAATAATAGTAATAATAATAATAATAAGACTCCTCTTATTAATTTATAATTAGTATTTCTAAAATACTAAATTATAAATATTAAGCTATTTAATTAATTCTATCACCATAGTATAAATTAAATATACTTAATTTATTATTACGATTATGCCATCCACTTCTAAAATAAATATTACTCTTTTGCGGTGTGACCCTTTAGGTTCTCCATATTAAACCGGTTGTATAATAAATAAATTAGAACAATTCTAATTCATTTATTACGAATTAACTATTTAATTCAGAATAAATAATTATTCCACGATAAGGGTAAGCCCCCTTAGCGATTAGTCGACTTTCCAGATAATATAGATTTCAACATTTAATCGTAAAAGAACCTTTCAGCAAATAGTTACCGTACAATTCAATCCTTCTACCGTACTATGTCCCAATCAAATATAAGACACAGAATTTCTGTCAAGTCTTATTTATTTGATTATATGCATTTCAATTCACAAATACACAACTCTAGTTAATGCAAATTAGAAACTCCTTTCTAATTCCATTCAACCCTGGCCAGGGATTTCTGAGTTATCACTTATTGAATCGCATAGGACATTCTCTCCCTTTACTGGAAGTGGTAGATCCTTTGATATATCATGTGTACCTTATTATACCCAAGCACATCCTTTGATATACCAATAGGTCTTAAGGAATATGTCAAAGTATAACTTAGTACACACAAGATGCTAAGATGATCTCAAGTCTAAGGATCACTTATACGACTATCACATAAGGAACTCCTATTGACAGACGAGTAAAACTCCATTAGGTGTTCCTTGAGCGAGTCATGTTCAGTGAACTTATTCTCTAATAAGCACCTACATACTTATTTTAGTGTCTCTACACAAATGATTATGAGATCAATCATCCTCTTCATAAGAGCAAGCATAGTATGTACCAATCTATCCGGATCTACTAATCCCCTTTTTAGTGATCCAACGATTAGGAACAATTTTAGTTTTGATCTATCTTGAATTTAGATCTCATTAGCATGATCCTCATCATGGTTCTAAAAGCATTGCTCGAAAACTATGGGTTTATCCATTTTATTAATTCAAGTAATTAATCATGAATAAATAAATGCATTGATACTTTTATTAATAAATGAACAAGATTACAAAGTATATGCTTATCACATCAAATGTGATTGGCTTGAGGGCATATTACTTTCAGTTTAATCGGTAAATATTCGTTTATTTGTGCATTTGTTGGGTGGATCTACAGTAGATCCGAAAATATTTAGTGCATTGCTATTCAAATAGTTTGATTCAGTGTGTTTTAAAGTTGGATCCAATGTAGTCGATATATTGTAGATCTATGGATTAGGGACGGTTAGAGAGGATTTATTGCGGATGGAATCTCCTCCTAACCTCCCGATGATATCATTTTAGTTTATTTTCTAGCTTTTACGTATGTAGCGATGGCGATGCATTTGTATTGTAAATATGTAATTTTTGGGCCTTAAAGCGATGTCGGATCGAAAATCGGGTTTAAGGCCCCATGATAGTGAAATTTGCGATTGTGGGCGTTTGGGGTTATTTGGATGGCTCACATGCCCATGAATAGCTCCAACGTTATTTTTAATGCTTGATTTTTCCTTTTCGACACGGAAAAAGAATTTTGGAATGAAAAGATGAATATTTTCATAAAATCAATCAAACTAGGATATTAGATCATCCGTAGGCTAAAATAAAATTGTAAGTGTCGGATGAGCTCTATTCCTATTTGGCGAAGGATTTGAAAAATATGTTTTACGAAATATCATCGATTTTATTATCGAAACAAAAAGAATAAAATTGAACTCTTCGATTAAATCAAATCCTTCGTGCATAGGGTCAACGAAATTTCTGAAGCATTTTCAAAATAAAGTATTCCAACAACATTCATTTAGGCACACATGCACACACACACACACACACACATGTTTTAGGATTTAAAAGGATGGGAAAATATCGAGATTGCGGTAACCGTGTTTCACGGAAGTCGGGGGGTGCCTAACACCTTCCCCTCGCTTAAGCAAGCCCCCGAACTCTATGAATCTTGGTTTGCGGACCAATTAACTCGGAGTCACACATGAGCCAACGATTACGAAAATAAAATTCGGATGAGTTGGTACATCCATTTTAAATATACCAACTGGCGGCTCTGGTCAATTGGCTCATTATAAAATCGACCTTTCAAACCCCGTCGACATTCAAGCCGACCCTTTTCCAAAAATCACATTTTAATTCAAAAGGCTAAAATTGGAAAGGGCTTCTTTTAAATAATTAAAAAACGAAACGACGAAAATCCCGGCGTCGACAGCTGGCGACTCCGCTGGGGACGTTAGAGGGCTTAAGCAGCGTTTAAAATCTCGATGTTTTCCTATCCTTTAAAAATCTAAAAATATGTGGTTGCGTTGCTTGCGTTAATTTACTTTTTTGTGCGTGTATACGAATGGTGTGATTGCGTTTTCTTTTAAAAGCTTTACTTTATTAGCATCATATGCATACGGTGAGGAACGATGAATGAATGATGAATGTATGATTGAGCGATTCCTCCTCTTGAGGCAAACCCGTCGGATGTAGATTACTGGACTCAAAGGGGCGCTCCCCGGCGAGGCTCAGGAAAAGCATCCACTCAGATCCAATCCAATTGAAAGATTGGATTTATTCCCTTCTAGTATGTTGCGAAGATCTGGGAACCTTCATGCCGAAAAGCCCGCGAGAGTAACTTAGGGTAGGTCAGCCTCAGATAAACCCGACGCGTGGGAAGTCTCTTCATACCCTTTTACGCTTTACGCGCATGATATCATACTGTAGTCAATCATTTTGTACCAACCGCTTTGTCAAAATAAAAGTAGTAACCTCTGTTTTACAGGGACAACTTGGAGAGCATCATAACTGCACATTGTCATACATTGGTTAAAATAAAGGGATACTGACCCTGTTTTGCAGAAAAAGATTACAAAACTCAAAAACGCAAAAAAATATTTGCTTTAGCATGCATCTGCCAATGTCGTTTCCCGGAACTAAACCTTGGTTTGTTTTATTTGCAGGATTGCTCCCCAAACTCGTCTTCGATCCAGAGAATCCCAAGAGTCTGTAGTCGAAATGGCCGAGAATCCCAATCCGAACCCGGCTCCTATATCTCGGGAGGAGTTTGATGCAGTAAAGAATTAGATGACGGAATTGACCATGATGCTAAAAGAGCACTTCAAGTTGAAATCGAAGTCACAAACCGAGGACCCACCGGAACCTTCATCCCAAGGGAACGGTGTGACCCCAGAAACCCCGAAGGTTGAACAGCCCAAACAAATTATTGTCATCCCAGAAAATGAAGTTGCCAGCAGTGTCAGCAAGAAGATAAAGCAGATGGAAGAGGCCATCAAAACTATGAAGGGGATCGGGTCGTATGGCAGTGTTAACTACTCCGACTTATGCATTTTTCCGGGAGCCAGATACCCCGAGAAGTTCAAAATCCCCGAATTTGAAAAGTATAACGGGTCAGGGGATCCTTACACGCATTTGAAAGTCTACATCGGAGAATTAGGGGCATATGCTGAGGACGAATCGTTGAGAATGCAATTATTCCAGAAAAGCCTGACAGGGGAGGCTAGGACATGGTATGCGAGGCTGGATAATGCTAAGATTCACAATTGGGAGGAGTTGGCCCACACTTTTCTGACACAATATAGCTTCCAATCCCAAATGGCCCCGGACCGATACCAGATGACAAAGATCAGGAAGCAGACCAATGAATCCTTCAGAGATTACGCTCAACGGTGGAGAAGCATGGCCGCACAAGTAAACCCTCCAATGGATGAGGCTGAGATGGTGATGACCTTCATAGACATACAAGAGGCTCCTTATTATGAAAGAGTATTGGATGGAATAGGCAAGCCTTTTTCAGAGATGATCAAACATGGTGAGATGACTGAAATAGGTTTAAGGACTGGGAAAATCTGAGATTTCATAGCATTGGAGGCCATAGTTGAGCACCTTCGAGCCAAAGAGCACGACATTGTACCCAGACGGAGTCAGGAAGAGGTAGATGTGTCTTTTGTTTCGCAGGAACAATCGTGGAAACCCAACAATGGTCCCCCTGCCTCAGTAAATGGAAACCATCTGTAACTACAGCAGCAGGCCACATTCAACCAGGGTCCAGGCAGGCAGAGGAAGTTTGACCGAACAGATAGTCGAAGATTCACTCCTCTAGGCGATTCCCTTGAGAACGTATTGGCATTATTGGTCGCCAAGGACAAAATCACTGAGCTAGCTCCACCCATCGATTCAAGAGGCAAAAGATTTGACCCCCGCAAACGATGCGCTTATCACTCAGAATCTCCTGGGCATGATACTCAAGACTGTTGGTCATTAAAACATAAGATACAGAACTTGATCGATAGGGGGGACATTGTAGTTGAACGACCAGATGTCAATGTCAGCCATTTGCCACAATACGAAACAAATGATGTGAGCATGATTGGGTCAGAAAATATCGGGGTAGACCTCAATTGCAAATACATACGAAAGATCGAAGAATGCCCCCAAATGAGCGAAACAAATGTCCTTGGATGTGAATGTCTGGAGGAAGTTAAGGTCATTAGGCAAGAATTGAAGTTGGTCAGGCATTAAGTGAAGCAATTGGCAGACCTGGTGGTACACCAACATAATCTTACGAGGTAACTCTTCACCCACTTACTGAGAGACCCAAAGGAAGAAGAGGACAAACAAATGTCAAACCAGGATCCCTCCCAGGAAAACCAGCTGACTCAAGAAGATCAAAGCAAACTGAAAGGGCAGGGAAATCAAAATAATAAAGATGCTAGACGATCCCCCCAGTGGAGTCTTAATAACCACTCGGACAAGTGTGAACCCTCAAAAGGGAAAGACCAAACAGCATTCCCAAGAGATCGAAAGTTCACCCTTTTGAGCAAATCAAAGGCGGAAATATTGCATCTTCTGATCAGCCGGGGAAAGATTACGGAGTTGCTGCCACCAACAGACCCCAAGTCTAAACGATACGATCCTACACAAATATGCCTCTATCATTCTAACTCACCAGGGCATGATACTGAGGAGTGTTAGGCGTTGCGGCACAAAATTCAAAATCTTGTCGAAAGAGGAGAACTAAAAATGGTAAACGACATTGAGATCACCGCAATGGGGAGTCTGAACACCGACGAACGGATTGTTAAGCCTCAGCGAATCATGAAATGGTAAATTCAAAGAATACGATTGCGAGTCCCAAAAAGGGTGGGGACGATCTTGGCTGCTTGGTGTTATGTCTTGTTCTATTTTTCTATGCATTATTATGTTATGTTTTCTTGTAAAAAAAAAAACAATCTTGTGTGCTATGGAGAGCCTGAACTACGTAAGACCTGATCTCCTCTTCTTATAGGAGTACGTAGGCAGCCACTTTGGCGCGGTCTAATCCTTGCAAAAATCTATAGAACCCTTCGATAGTGTTACAATTAAACGATCAATGACTCAGACGACCTGTTCTTCTGTCAAACCATCGGAGTACACTTCCAGCCTAATCCAAAGGCAAAGGATTCTTAGGTTCCCAGCATCTCATCAGCCCACCTGTCAAAGATACCACGAAGCGATGACCTTGATGACAATCAAAGCTGGGGCAGTTTTGAAAGCGATGACGACTCGGCACTGGGGCATTCATCAATCATCCATGGAAGGATAGTGCACGATTCGACATCTATGGTGCGATCTTGTCAACCTACAACAACATCATCAGAGTTGTACGATCAATTGGTCCTGTCCAGTCAAAGCTCTTTCAGAATACAAGGACCCATAGGTAAGATACAACTCATTTCACCTCTTTATTTCTTTCCTGTCTCCCTGTACATATATTAAGACTGCACATAGTTTAACTCTAACATTACTTTTGGAAAGAGAAAATTTTATTTGACTTGTTAGGAATCGAATTAATTCTGACAAGCATCAGTGGAGCAGACTCGTGAGTATGATTAGATGATTAAAATTGTGCAACAAAGACCTGATTTCGAAGTGTCGTTCGAAGCAGAATCCACATCATAGGCAAGTCTGCACTTTGCGTTTGTGCCAACTTTCAGATGTGGGGTATAAAGCTATGACGATAACGATGACAGTTGATGCAGAGTCGGAGGGTAAATAAAAGTGAATCAAATGCCTCGAATCGTGGCCTGAGTTATTCGAGTAATTAAGCCTGAGGGTGTCTTCACACCTGGCGCCCTAAAGTCATCTGATTTGGGAGTCGCCGGCCCAACACTCGTTACATGGGTATCTCAGAGCCTAAGAAAACGAGCATTACAGCTACAGAGACCTGAGCAGATTCGAATCGTGGCATGGGTTATTCGAGTAATTAAGCCTGAAGGGTGTCTCTACACCTGGTGCCCTAAAGTCGTCCGATTTGGGAGTCACCGGCCCAACGCTCGCTACATGGGTGACTCAAGCCTAAGAAAACGAATCTTGCACAGAGTCAAACGAGGAATAAATGTGGTAAGTCACTTAACTTGTATCGAAACGTGGCCTTTGTTACTCGAGCAAGTAAACCCGAAGGGGTGTCTTTACACCTAATGCCCTAAAGCCGCATGGTTTGGGAGTCATTGATCTAAAGCTCGTTAAATGGGTAACTCTGAATAGCCTAAGAAAACGAGACAAGTTAAGTGGATACGAAAAGGGAAATGCGGAGTCGGAAAAAAAAGGAAAAGAAAAAATGTTCGACCAGAGAAAAATAGAGGCTCATCTGAAGTCACGGAAAAGAGGCCCCTCATTGAAGGATGCATCGTACAGTGTACTTGCCGTATGACGTTAATTCTGTGAATAACGATGGAGAGAATGAAGCCGGAATACCTTTGATAAAGGAAGGTAGTTTTGAATTTAATCATACTCACGTATATTGACCATGAATGCTTAAATGTTTTATTACGATTTCATAACTCGTCAAATGAAAAAAAAAAAAAGTGAAATCGAGAGTGACTTAATACATTCACAATTTATTCAATGTCAAATTAATCCACTCACGATTTACGAAAAAAGAGATCCATCTTGATGCCAAGTTTTTTACGATAAGACGAAAACATCACAGACACGAGCCAAATTGCATAATCATGAGCATTCCATTTTATCTGCTCTACTGTTGAGATGTTTAGTAATATCGGAGTTAACCCCGCCGACCCGAACCGTCGAGCATTTAGCGTTTGTCACTTGTGCAGGATATGAATCGGTGTGGGTAACTCGGCCTAACCAATGAAGCGACTTTCCCGTGCGAATCCTCGATAAGAACATAAGTAAAGGCTGGGGCATGTTGAAAATTACGAAAATGAAGGAAGCCCAGATCTGTATCAAACTCCTCATCAACGAACCTTCCCCCACGACCATCAATGGATTTTGACAAACTCAGCATGATGCACGCTGACATTACCTCGATACTTGAGCGAGCATATGCAAGAGCAATATAATTCCTGACGTCAGAGCTGATCGATTAAAAGGCGAGGAAGGGCAACATGGCGTCGGTAATCTCAAAAAGCCAAATGGACTGCTTCAATCCGATTGATGTCAAGAGCTATCAAAGTATACGACCAACTGACAAGGGGATCACCCAGATATCAACCCAAAATCTAGGCATAATCCTCCAGCATCAGAGGAAGTCCCAGCGTCCCAAATTCAAAGACATGATGATCTGGGAACCAGCAGGATGAGGAGCCCTGGATAAGTCGATTGGGCATTCAAAACGACAGATACAATTCCCCAACAGAGAGATGATCAGGGGCATGCGATTCAACGAACCAACCTTGAAGTCCAGAAACTGTCCTCCCAAATAAGGCATGACACAACTGAGTGGTCAAAAAGAACAACACGTGAAAAATTGTATCATTTGACTAAACAGGGGTCATTTCCTTCCAAGCATATCTATTGATTCATGCACAACATCTGCGCATCCATGTATATATCAAAATAAAATATACGTGAAAGAAAAATCACAGGTACGAGACTGTCGGCGTCACGAATACCGGTGCCATTTATCGGAAGAACATGGCAGCGGGAAACTTCCACGATCCGATGCGCCCAAAATCTATGTAATATCAAGGAATTGCAAAGCGACTGTCTGAAGCACCTTCAGCTAATCAATAAGGATGACAGCTCAAAAGCAATGGCTGTCAAGAGCGATCTACAAGGACGAACCCCAAGAATGACAAGTTAAATCAAAGAAGTGGCTGGCAAAAGCGATTTAGGAGGACGAATCCCAAGGAGGCCCTACAAACTAATCAGGCACGCTTCCCTTTTAAATTTCCTCAAGAATTATTGCATTTTTTAGGATGTACAATACGATGTGAGTCCATCTGGGACAATACACAGTGATTCCAGAGACGAGACCTGGTAATTACAAAAACGATCCGTCAGAAACAATACCTAACCGATTCAAAAAACCGACCCGTCAGAAACAATACCTGACCCAGTCAAAAACGATCCGTCAGAAACAATACCTGACCGATTCAAAAATCGACCCGTCAGAAACAATACCTGACCCATTCAAAAACGATCCGTCAGAAACAATACCTGACCGATTCAAAAAACCGACCCGTCAGAAACAATACCTGACCCAGTCAAAAACGATCCGTCATAAACAATACCTGACCGATTTAAAAACCGACCCGTCAGAAACAATACCTGACCCAGTCAAAAACGATATGTCAGAAACAATACCTGACCGATTCAAAAACCGACCCATCAGAAACAATACCTGACCCATGCACAAACGATCCGTCAGAAACAATACTTGACCGATTCAAAAAACCGACCCGTCAGAAACAATGCCTGACCCAGTCAAAAACGATCCGTCAGAAACAATACCTGACCGATTCAAAAAACTGACCCGTTAGAAACAATACCTGACCCATTCAAAAACGATCCGTCAGAAACAATACCTAACCGATTCAAAAATCGACCCGTCAGAAACAATACCTGACCCATTCACAAACGATCCGTCAGAAACATTACCTGACCGATTCAAAAAACCGACCCGTCAGAAACAATACCTAACCCAGTCAAAACTGACCCGTCAGAAACAATACCTGACCGATTCAAAAAACCGACCCGTTAGAAACAATACCTGACCCAATTCAAAAACGACCCGTCAGAAACAATACCTGACCGTCCAAGCATGACCCGTCAGTGCAAAGTCCTGACAGTCCAAAGCGACCCGTTGGAAAGAGATCCGACGATGACGAGACGACTCGTTGGAGAAAGATCTGACGATGACGAGACGACCCGTTGGAGAAAGATCCGACGATGACAATGCGATGACCGTTGGAGAAAGATCCGACGATGACTAAAACAATGCGATGCGATGCGATGTGCGAGGCGATGTGCGATGCGATATGCGATTTGCAATACATCATATGAGAAGCAGTGCGATATGCGATATGCGATAGGCAAGAGAAAAATGGTCTTCTTTGACAAATATGCGATGCGAGTCCATTCGAGACAGTAACCGGTGATATTGATGTTGCATCATTTAATATGTATATGTTGCATAATTGATATATATGTTGCATCATTAATGTATATATGTTGCATCATTAACACATGTTGCCATCATCATGCATTAGGTGCCTACTTCTTTATCATGTTCATTTCATATTGCATTCCATAAACATGATAAAGAGGGGCAGTTGTAGACACCCAAAATTTGCACTTTTGTACTAACCCTGACAGGAGGGCAAAATCGTCACTTGACTCGATATGCGAAAAGGAAGGTTGACCCCAACACAAAGCCACCCCCAACGACTTACGGTCGAAGCCGCCACAACGAACAACGAGCATAAGGTTACTTGAGGCAAGGCAAACAGCTGATCTAGAAGAACTTGATTTGATCACAAAAAACGACAAATGGCCACTACGCTTACGATGCCCGGTGAGCGAGCGGCTGCCCAGCTCGCCGGTGAGCTGGCGGGGGTGGAAGGGGGCAGCGCCCCCTGGAAGCCAAGCACAAAAAACAATTTCTACATCAAGTAACAGCCTTCCGAAATAATGCAGCAAAAAATGAGGAGTTAAGACTGCGTGACACGGAAATCGAGAAAAAGAAGCCAGACAGCCGCAGATGCATCTGCGGCCAACGACACGTGGCGCTTTTCGTGGCTCGAGGGGGGCGCACGGCAGCCGAGACGGCGGCTCAGACGGCCACAGCAGGCAGCCGCGGATGCACCTGCGGCCAGCCGCAGATGCACCTGCGGCTGCCTGCAGATCAGCTATACATCGCCATTGTTGCGTCCGAGAGAAAAAAGGAGGAAGAAAATAAGAATTTTAGAGAGAGAAAAGGCGAGAAATAGAGAGAGAAAGCCACGGGTTGGCTCAAAATAGTGAGAAATTCAACTTTCTTTGCTCAAACACTTGATCAATCTCTTGTTATTTGCTTGATAGTGGAATATATAACGATTTTTAAAGTGTTGCAAGGTGAAAATGAGCTTTTATTGAAGTTTTATCTTACTTTTTTCTTGTGATTTCTTGATTTTGTAGATCTATTAGATTTAATCCGGTTATTTTGCTTTAGTAGTTTAATCGGTAAATATTCGTTTATTTGTGCATTTGTTGGGTGGATCTACTTTAGATCCGAAAATATTAAGTGCATTGCTATTCAAATAGTTTGATTCGGTGTGTTTTAAAGTTGGATCCAATGTAGTCGATATATTGTAGATCTATGGATTAGGGACGGTTAGAGAGGATTTATTGCAGATGGAATCTCCTCCTAACCTCCCGATGATATCATTTTAGTTTATTTTCTAGCTTTTACGTATGTAGCGATGGCGATGCATTTGTATTGTAAATATGTAATTTTTGGGCCTTAAAGCGATGTCGGATCGAAAATCGGGTTTAAGGCCCCATGATAGTGAAATGTGCGATTGTGGGCGTTTGGGGTTATTTGGATGGCTCACATGCCCATGAATAGCTCCAACGTTATTTTTAATGCTTGATTTTTCCTTTTCGACACGGAAAAAGAATTTTGGAATGAAAAGATGAAGATTTTCATAAAATCAATCAAACTAGGATGTTAGATCATCCGTAGGCTAAAATAAAATTGTAAGTGTCGGATGAGCTCTATTCCTATTTGGCGAAGGATTTGAAAAATATGTTTTACGAAATATCATCGGTTTTATTATCGAAACAAAAACAATAAAATTGAACTCTTCGATTAAATCAAATCCTTCGTGCGTATGGTCAACGAGATTTCTGAAGTATTTTCAAAATAAAGTATTCCAACAACATTCATTTAGGCACACACGCACACGCGCACACACACACACACACACACACACACACACACACACACATGTTTTAGGATTTAAAATGATGGAAAAACATCGAGATTGCGGTAACCGTGTTTCACGGAAGTCGGGGGGTGCCTAACACCTTCCCCTCGCTTAAGCAAGCCCCCGAACTCTATGAATCTCGGTTTGCGGACCAATTAACTCAGAGTCACACATGAGCCAGCGATTACGAAAACAAAATTCGGATGAGTTGGTACATCCATTTTAAATATACCAACTGGCGGCTCTGGTCAATTGGCTCATTATAAAATCGACCTTTCAAACCCTGTCGACATTCAAGCCGACCATTTTCCAAAAATCACATTTTAATTCAAAAGGCTAAAATTGGAAAGGGCTTCTTTTAAATAATTAAAAAACGAAACGACGAAAATTCCGGCGTCGACACACGTCTCGCAGGAGATATCAAACTCTAATTTATACTAATAAAACATAAACAAATTTAAATTATCAAAAAGTATACTTATTTATGCAATAATTATATTATGACTTTGGTGCTTCATAACATTGAACAAAGTAAAATTGCATTCTCTTATATTTGCATATTCTTTGATACGTTCATTATATTTTTATTGAAAAGTTTAGATAAAAAAGGTATTATATAAAACTATGGTATATACCTTGGGTAACGCTCAGGTACATCCCACAAACTCTTTGCATTCACCCTATTTTATTTGGTACTATTTTAGGTGATTGCGTGAAACTTGATAAATGTTTATTTGGTGTTTAGTTTGATACTAGGGGCCATGATAAATGGAGGTATGATTGAAATGTGAAGATATTGTGATATTATTATTACTAAAAAATTATTTTTAAAAAAATTATAAATATTTTTTTTCCTAACAAAATTACGTGTATGATTGTAGTCGTTAAATACTATTGGACTAATTCAATTCATCTATATATAATGCGGGAGAGGCTGGATCTCTATTGGTCTGGCAAAACCTTCGTGTGGTCTCTTGGTCTCAACAACGTTTTTTCCCAAATTAACCACTGAGAATACAAGTATTTCATATTTTACCCTATAAATTTAATAATTATTTTATTTTGTCCTCTAAACTAAAATTTTAATTGTTAAAATTAATTAGTTGTACACAAAATATGAATGATACACTCAACACGAGTATGCCAGCCCACAAGTGTATAATAACTCATCAACTGACAACAAATATATACTAATAATAATTGTGTAGTGTTTTTTCCTTCTTATATACGTAGTAATACTCCTTTATTAGAGCTCTGTTGTATGCTCTAAAATTTAGAGAAGAATTCTATTAATTACATTTTAAAATATCATTTTATTAAGTAATTTGTGTGTCTTCTTTAGATGGCAGAGTAAGCGGAGATATAATTAACGACCACATTTACTAGAAAAATAAAAGTTAACTAATACGAGTTTGATGGTACCCGCTACGCCACTGTTCCATTCACTTGTTAGTAGGTGTGACGAAAAATAAAACAGAAAAGAAAAAGGAGAAGAAGTTTTTTTTTGGAATGAAAATCAAATTACAATAAATAAGTCTTATTACTAGGCTAAGAGCTCATCAGCAATTTTTTTTTTTTAATAAAAGCTTAATTAACCAACTTCCCGCGACAAGAGAAAAATAAAAAACTCTGAAGGCATGAAAAGCAAATCGAATAGTTTTGTATTTATTGATTGATAGTAGACGCTTTTTTATTGATTTAGTTAGGGGTGTTTATTTTTACCGATTTTTTGAGTATATCGAATCGTCCAGTTCGGTACATAGATAACATGTTCGGTATATTTGTTGTACCAATTTCAGTACACAGTTTTTTGGTTAGGTATTAATCGAATCGTACAACTTTATTTATTTATTTATATATTATTATTATTAATAAATAATTAATAATAAAAATAAAAAATAATAATAATAATAATAATATAATAATAATAATTATTATTATTATTATTTTTGTTATTTTTGGTATTAATCGGAATCGGACCAGTATCAAATTGATTCAACCGATACTAATTTTGATATCAAGATTTGGACCTATTCAATACCGAATCGAACGGAACTGGACCAAAAGTGAGGAAGAAGGAAAGAAATAGTGTGTTAACTCCCATTGTCCAAGTAAAAAGTAGGCGAGAAGACTTTGAGAAGACCAAAAACGGACAAATCAACTTTGGGAAGACCAAAACGACGAATCCCTTCATTCACATTTGAGAAGGAATTAATCGAGGGAATGGATTTCGTTGATGATTCTTGTTGTGGAAATAATAATTCTCCCACAACGTGTACAACTACTACTGCGTGTTATACACGCCAGCTTTAAAATCATAGTAATTTGAGTCCGTCCAATTGTTTCGTCAAAAAGCTGAGCTAGTCTAGTCTTCATAAAATATACTCTAGTTTATTAGTAACGTAGAAAGCAGAATAAATGAAAGACTAGCCAAATGGAGTAGTAATTCAGTTACTTTAAGAATACTTTAAATTCATTACTACTTCGTTTTGCATGCTGTTGCTTTGGCGGGTCTTCCACTTTTAATTATAAAGCCTAAAATAAATTTCCTGAAACAATAAGCATGTGCGCCAATGATCTTGACTTATTCTAACACGGATTAACAATAGATATACATGTTGTTATACACGGATAGATTACACGTAAAAAAAAATAATACGAAATTACAGCACTAAACTCAAAGTGAAAATTGAAGTTGGCAAATTTATTCCATGATCCAAAATTGAGTCTAATTTTAAATTTCGAAGAATTTGAAGAAAAACAAAAATAAAGTAAACTGTCATTTGACATGTTTTAAAAAGAGAAAGTAGTCTAATTTTAAATTTCGAAGAATTTAAAGTAGATAGTTCAGTACATTAGTTTTCCTAATTTTTATAGTGAACTGTCGTTTGACATGGTTTAAAAAGAGAAAGTAGACTTTTATTTTTTCCTCATATACTTTCTCCATAGTTAAAGGAGAGCCCTAATATTTTTTTGGTTTTCCTTTTTATGCCTTCAAATATTCTCTCCATACCAAAGAAGAGTCTCAATTATAAGATTTGAAAACTTTAAAAAAAAATCACTATCTAAATCTATACCTTATATATATATATAGGGAATGCTGCATAACAACCCCTTATTATGGAGACTATTCCATCAATCAAATCTCTAACCGTCCAATAGTAGATTTAATGATTGAGATTGACTTGGGCATGGGCCCAACTACTAGTTCTTCTAGCTGCCAGCACAACTCCTAGTAGCAACCATGGAAATGACTAAATTGCCTTCGATTTTAGTTAGATTTTCAAAGTGGCTGCTACTCTTATTAACGGTCAAGCAAAATGGCTTCGTTTTTGTTAAATACGATATCGTTTTGTCTAACCGCTAGTAAGACATGTGGCAGTAGCATTAAGAATTAGGGAATTAGGTTATTCCAAACAATAATCATACAATCGCAAATTATTTAACTCGCATTCTAATAATCATAATAATACTCAAAAGCTTGACCACATTCATGTATTACTAATCGCTACTTATGATCAGATATAATAACTTTTGCTTAATACTATATCTTATTCTAGCAGATGATAACAATTAGATCAATTTAATAGGTCATTATCAAATCAATCAAACCAATTATCATTCAACCAATTAAAACAGATTATCAAAAATAAATTTCATATAAGAAAGAATAAATAATAATAATTTAATTAAATCATCAATTGTAAATAAAGTTCAACATTACTTAGAACTGAATAAGAAAACTTAACCTAACATGCCTTCAATCTTGCCTCCAAATCTTGATATTTTCTCTCTCTCCTATGTTAGACCCATCTAAAATATGAGTTTTGATGGGTATATATAAGTTTCATATCAAATCCCTAGCATATATAGACATCCTAATTCAATTTGGAGTAAAAAAACATCGCAAATGCATAAATTTAAGTCTAGCCGCGACCTAGAGTGATGTTGCCGCTCAATTCCTTTATTTCTAGCTCCTCTGACACTGAACTTTCTGCCTACCAGCGTCGTTGGCACTAGACACAAGTCAATTCCAGAGCTGTCAACGTTAGCCCATTTTCAGCACTGACCCATTTTCAACATTGACATTTGTTGATAAAACGACCATAACTTCTTCATATGAACTCTGATTGAGGCGATTCAAGATGTTCCGAAAAACTGAAAAGTAGATATACAACTTTTATATTTTAGGATTTGACAAATTATGCTCGAATCAAGGTCAAAATTAGGTCTAAAGTGATTGCTAGGTAAACAACAAGCTGAAAATGCAAATATAGCAATTTCAAACTTCAATCTACTAAGCCCTTATTCAAATTCTTATCAAATACTGGTTCTCCTTCACAAATGGGTGTTTTCTCTCTTTTTCTTACAAAATCAAATAAAAATCATAAAAATGCATATAAATAAAAAATTTTACCTAAAATACTAAAAATATTTAAAAACTCACAAACAATTGAGCCTAAAATATCTAATAAATAGATATAAAATCTACTTATCACCTAATTACGTCCAGAATATAGGGAATTAACACCTTCAATGGTCACAGTAACAACCCATACTTGTTTGATACAACCCAAACCTGTTTAATACCAAAATTTTCAACAACAAAAACCCATCAATTGAAATTTAATTACAACCATTGCTAGATAACATCACTAATCTCATAATAGAAATTAAACTATCATCCATTGAAATTAAAATAACATACATTGAAATAAACACGATCTTCGATTGAAATTAAAATATCATACATTCAAATTAAAATATAAAAAGTCAATATCATACATTGAAAATACATCTAAACATCTAGTTGATATGTGCCCTAGGTATATCTCTAGCTTGACATTTGAATAATTCATACGTTATCCTATACCTAAACACCAATACATCCTCAACTGACTATATTTTCTTAGTAAAGTCAAGGTCACCCCACACGTAGTAGTCGAGGTTGTTAGTAAATTTATGTGTGAACCTATTTTGATTTAATGATGACAAAACAATGCTGTAATGTTTTATTAATGAATATTTGCTTATATGTTTACATTTAAGTTAAACCGTTTATGTTAATATTGTTTGAAGAATAATAGATAATATGTTCAAGAAAGAAAAACAATTATGAAAACAAATGTGAATGTATAAACTTTTGTTCACTCTTGTGCAGTCATTAAAAAGAATAATCATTGTAAAAGAACTTTGGAATCAAAAGTGTTAGATTGATCCGTAATGAAAAGTTAGACTAGGTTAAGGATTAAATTTGTTAGGTTGATCCAAAAGATAAACTTTGTATTGTCCGTAAAAGAATATTATTATAAAATGACATTAGGGATCAAGTTTGTTAGGTTGAATCTAAATACAGAGTGTTATCAATATGTAATGTAACAAATTAGGCTGAAGACCAATAGAGAAGCGACAAATTCAAGAAGAGCACACCAAATTGAAGATCAACTGCAACAGAGTCGAGTAGAACATCAGAGAAATCAAACTGAGAGTTTGCAGAGTAAAGGAGCTGAACAGCGAAAGTCGTAGAGTAAGCTAGGATCGTTGAGCAAAATACCTTAAGCTCAACTCTACAACCCATGACTCTCAGAACATAAAGTGCAGAAGAGCCTCGAAGATTAAAGAGGAAGACAGAGCCACTAAGGAAAGACACAAAGCCACAAAAGGGACAAAAATCAATGAAGACAAGAATAATTGTCAAGCAGAGAGAAGATCAACAAAAGGAGATTTTAAGAGACCTTATGTTACGCATTAAGCTATCAGGAAAAAATGCTTAAGAGCATAATTAGATAGATCAAACTTACTTCAAAACAAGAGAAAGAATCAGAAAGAACAAGAGTCATCCTACAAGATCAACACAAATGAAGGGTTCGTAGAGTTTTGACAAGCAAGTTTAACACAACAAAGTAAAAACAAAGGCTCTAGTAGAAGAAGTAAAGATAGAAACTCACATGTGCTGAATAAGACAAAGCACTCAAGATCATAGAATGATGCTGAATTGAATATCATCATATCGTTGAGTCACTAATATCGATTAAGATACTTCAGAACGCAAAGTTACATTATTGTTGAGCTGCCTCAGTGCTATATCTATTAGAGTTCATAATGTCTATGATATCTCGAATATTGACAAGATTTCTTTTAAATAAAATTTTAAAAGATTAAACAAATGTTAGAGTTAGAAAATCTAATTTTGGAGAAAAGAAATGTGTAAAGATGATTAAATATTTTAATTTTATCTATGTGTTAGGACGAGCCTATAAGGTTTAATATATGTAAGAATGTAATGACCATGAAATTCTCTATAATTTTTCTACTAAATGAAATGATGTGGAATTATTTGGTTCAATGTTATGATGAGATAAAAGTATGTATAATTTTACAAGTATATTTAATTTAGAAATGAAAAGGAAAGCCAACATGGCTTAAATTTAAAATAATATTTGAAGTGAATTAATTAATTTCACTAAATTATGAGTTAAAGGTAGGTTGTTAATTTAATAATTTAAATAAGGGTCTTTAAAGGCCGAGTTTAAGATGAAAATAATTGAATCCCACTTTAATTATGATATATTGATAGAATGTTCAATCTGTATATTACGACCCAAATGTAGTAATCAACAATTGGGTTAAAATTTGTGGGATCAATCAAATTAATTAAGGGATTAGGGGTGGGTGAAAGCAAGCCAAATTCGTGGTCCAATATTAATGTATTCAAACAGCCCATTCATGAATTTTTTTAGTAGCTCAAGACTTAAGCTTATGTAGGGAACAATGACCAGCTTAGTGGCCTTTTTGTGACCCAATATTATTAAGTTAAAAGAGGCCAGCCATTTTTTGGCAATATGGAGACCCAATTCAGCAGCCCTTGTGGCTGGTGCCTGGTAATGATCCAAAACCCTTGTATGAGGCTATGTAAATTAATCAAGTGACACCCAATTTGGGACATGGCTTCGGTAAGCAGGGGAGCACTATTTTGGGTAAGAGAAGTGAGGTAAGGGGGCTGGTTTGCGGCTCCAGGCATGGTGATGTCTGTGTTGGCTGCCATTTGGGGCAGTGGGAAGGTGATGGTGGGGAGCTGCTATAGGGCAGGTCTAGGGGTCACACTAGATCCTTAGTAGGGGTTAAAAATCTGGTAAAGGGGGAGTGATTTCTCATTTATAATCAGCTCGTCTATACACTTTAGAACTTTGCCACATTGTTAAGTTAGTATACAAAAGAACTTACACAAAGAAGAGAGGGGAGAAGTTTCGGCTGAGCTAAGAAGAAGGAAATCTGAAGGGGCAGAGTTTTTTTTTAGCAATCAAGAGTGCTACTAAATTGCTAGCTAAACTTTGCAAGGTAAGAAGGTGGATCCATGGAGTGACAAGGTTGGACTATGAATGGAGTTTATGTGATTTGGTGGAATTTATATGTTTAAATATTGTCAATATGCGTATTTCTAATGTATGCTCACCACATGTTTGTAAAAATGTCAAAGAGATCAACTTGTGTCAACCTGTTTTCTAAATGGAAGTTAATATGAAGCTAATGATTGGATCCATATAGCTGATTAAGGAAATGACTACTGCTATTGCTAATGCAAACCAGATTTTTCAAGCTATGATTGTTGAACTATTAAAATAGTGAGAGTAAAGTTATGCTATGTGAATTAAACGGAATTGTCCAGTAAAGTCAGGTGATTATGAGAGATTCAAAGTCCAATAAGTATGTTAGAAATCCTAGTGTTGTGTAGCTACTTTCATGAAGTAATTAAAGGTTATTCTTTGAAGTTAAATGAGTGGGTCCCAACTAAGGATTTGATGATATTAAATAGCCAAATTGATTTGAACGATATGTAGATACATTATGGGACTAAACTAAACCAATATATATGGAATGTTAATGTATTTGTGTACAAAATGAAATCAACGTGGTATGAATTAAATGATATAAGATTATCTGACTTGAATGATTAAAATGATAAAGGCATACTTGAATTAAGGTTATGTGAATATTCTAAGTCGCACGATAATAATTATAAATTTAATAAGGAATGTTACATGCTATGTGATTAGAACTAGTACGAGTATGATTGAGCAATTACATGCTAAGTTTATTGCGAACTACTATATCAAAGCTAGGACGTATCTTTTAAATGAATGAATATAAACTAAGATTGGAATGAACATAATATTATGTATTGTGAAATCCTATGATCCAATAAAGCCTTGTAAACTTAATGATCGGTAAAACTAACCAATTTGGTATGTGTATGTATTGGAAAAATAAACCAAGGTAGTGTGAACTATATATGTTCATGCATGATGCTATGTTTTAGTGTAATCAAAAACCTAGTACATGAAATGATGGAAATGAAATAAAATGAAATTTATACTTATAACTAAACAATGAATTTTGGTACAAGTAATTCAAAAAACATGGCCCTATTAGTATGAGGAACGAATATGTGCATCGTTAAACATTGATGAGTGAGAAGTTGTGCGCCTAATCTAAGATAAATAAACTTAGATGGGTGTTACTTAACAATGTGTTAGGTTGTATAAGGGTGATACACACGAGATAAGCTATTGGTGCTACAAGTTAGTACATGGTATAAAGTAAAGTTTACAAATTAAAATGGCTAAGAGTTATATAAATAACTGCTTTGATATGCCAACATTAGCAATCAGGATGGCGATACTAAGGACGATAAGTAAAGATAGAATCTTAACATAAGATTTAACACCTAGACCATGTATTGAGTGAACTTGTATATTGTTGATCTCACATACGGTGTAGGTCGTGCAATGAATACCAAAGGTTAGCGTATTTGTAAAACGTCGGTACAGGTAAGTTTTTCAGAACTTGTTCCTATATGTGAAATATTATTATGTGCGAATATGTGTAATGTGCTTTTTATGAAATAAACAGTTATGAACTGTTATTATGGAATTGCTTATGAAAGTATAACTGTTTTTGTTGGACTGTATAGCTGAGAAATGAAAAGCATGATAAAGTGAATCATGTCTGGTATGTGAAACATGTATTCCATTTGATTTTTATGAATTAGGTTCTAAATATCCAGTATGCATATAACTGTGATACACGGATATAATGCAAAGTACAAATGAATAACATGAATTAGGTGTTATCTGTTAAACTTGTTGAGCCGTCATACTCATTCTTGCTTTAAATAAATATTTTTTGCAAAGCTAGAGATATCCAAAGGTTCCAGTAACGACGAAGGAGAATAAGTGGTTATGAATCGAAACGTTTGAAGCCTTACGTTTCGTAACAAAACCTTGTTAGAATTGATTAAATATTTTGTAGTAACCCTTTTAAGATAATTATGCGTTGTAATATTAACGATTAAAGGTCATTTAGCTAGTATAGCATTTAACTATGCTTGATGTTTGTATAAGACAAACTTAGTGTTGTATTGTGAGTTTTTTTTAAATACTCATCTTTGAGGTAATAGAATGAATCATAGGGTATTTGATATGTATTAAAGGATTTACATAATTATTGTAATAGATAGATCATTATGTATATGGTCTAGAATTGTTAGAGAATAATATAAAGATTTCAATTCTGGAATAGAAAAGCGTTGTAAAGTTTTAAATAATTGTGTTTTAACAAATATAATATTGTTGTAAATTATAGATGATATAAAGAAGTACATTAATGCACGAGGTCACCTGTAACAAATACAGGGATTTTGGGGGCGTTATAATGTCAACGATACTGAGAGACAGATTCACTATGACAAATGATTGAGTTGTCACTACTACAAAACAGTAAAAAGATAACACCTAAAAAACGTTGTAATTTTCTACCAGAAACGTCGAGGTTAAGGGTGTCATCTATTTGACACATTTTATACAACGTTTTTAAAACGTTGTAGTTGGCTCATAATACAACGTTTTTTTACTAAAAAACGTTGTACATTGTCTTTAAATAAATACTAAGATGCTTGAAAACGTTGTAAATGGTATCATTCCACAACATTTTCTGGTATAAAACGTTGTAGTTTGATACATCACACAACCTTTAGACTAATTTATACAACGTTTATAAGATGTCATTTATTGTAGTACGTTTAGACAACGTTTTTAAAATGTTGTAGTGTAACATAAAAATGTTGTAATATATCTTTGTTAATACATTACACAACGTTTAGGCTCATTTATATAACGTTTTAAAGGTGTCATTTATTTAGCATATTTCTGGTTTAAAATGTTGTAGTTTGTTACATCATACAACATTTAAACAAATTTATACAAGTTTTATAAAGTGTCATTTATTTGGTAACATTTAAACAACGTTTTCAGACAGTTGTAGTTTAACTGAAAAACAGTTGTAGTTCACCCATATTTGAAAATACATACACAGTTTCTCATTAATGCAATGATATATAGCTAAAAAAACTCTAAATTCTCATTTAAAACCAAAATGTATCAACCATTCTCAGTTTCAAAATACATCCAATAATACCATACGTTTACAGTTTTAAATTACTACATCCACAAAATATACCAACTTTCCACAAAATATACCAAACTAACTGTGGTGCACTACTACCTAATCATGTGTGTCAACGCCGAGATTTGTCGTTTCGTTCTTTTAATAATATCCCTTTCCAATTTTAGCCTTTGGATTTAAGATGTGATTTTGAAAAGGGTCGGCTTGAGTGTCGACGAGATTTGAAAGATCGATTTTATGATGAGCCAATTGACCAGAGTCGCCAGTTGGTATATTTGAAATAGATGTACCAACTCATCCGAATTTTGTTTTCGTAAGCACAGTGGCTCATATGTGACTCCGAATTAATTGGTCCGCAAATCGAGATTCATAGAGTTCGGGGGCTTGCTTACGCGAGGGGAATGTGTTAGGCACCCCCCGACTTCCGTGAAAACACGGCTACCGCAATCTTAATGCTTTTTCTTCATTTAAATCATAAAATGTGTGTTTGTGCGCGTGTGTATGTGTGTGTGCCTGTGAAGATCGTTGGAATGCTTTATTTCGCGAAAGTACTTCTGAAATCTCGTTGACCCTATGCACGAAGGATTCGATTCGTTTTGAAAAGTTCATTTTTTAGCTTTCATTTTGATAATAAAATCTTTAATGATGACATTTATAAAACAAGGTTTTCGAATCCTTCGTCAAATAGGAATGGAGCTCATCCGATACTTTCGATTTTATTTTTAGCCTACGAGTGATCTAATATCCTACTTTGATTGATTTTATGCAAATCTTTATCATTTCATTCCAAAATCATTTTTCGCATCAAAAGGAAAAACCAAGCATTAAAATGGCATTGGAGTTATTCATGGGCATGTGAGTCATCCAAATAACCCCAAACACCCACAATCGCACATTTCACTATCACGAGGCCTTAAATCCGATTTTCGACTCGATGTCGTTTTAAGGCCCAAAAATTTACATATTTACATAAAGGCGCATCTCGATCGCTACATACGCAAAAGCTATGAAATAAACTAAAAGGATATCATCGGGAGGTTAGGAGGAGATTCCATCCACAATAAATCCTCCCTAACCGTCCCTAATCCACAGATCTACAACATATATTGACTACATCGGATCTAACTTCAAAATACACAAAATCAAACTATTTAAATAGCAATGCACCAAATATTTTCGGATCCACAGTAGATCCGCCCAACAAATGCACAGATAAACGACTATTTATCGATTTAAACTACTAAAGCACGATAAAAAGATTAAATCTAATAAATATACAAAATATGCACCAACACAAAGGAAGATCGAATTTTTTGCCTTGCTATTGATGGAAAGAACACACTAGCACTCCAATCTAATGTAGGATACAAGGAAGGGAGTAAAGATTGAACAAAAGAAACAAATCCTCACTCTTTTTTTTCTCACCCGAAGGCTTTCTCTCTCTCTCTCTCTCGCGCGCTCTCTTTTCCTTCTTTTTTTCGTCCGTTCGCGTCTCTGCTGAAGAAATGAACTGGAAGTGGCGATTTAGAACTTCAGATCTTGGCCGCAGGTGCAACTGCGGCCAGCCGCAGGTGCAGCTGCGGCTGGCTTCGGTGCCAGCCGCAGGTGCAGTTGCGGCCGGCTTCGGTGCTTTCTCGATTTCTGCGTCTGATGTCTGTCTTTCGTTTTTTCGCTAGAAGGCTCGTATTTTGTAATCCGAAAATTCCTGGGAAACGTGCCATATTGTTCTGGGAGGCTAGTTTGGAGGGCTGCGACTTGATATAGAATTTGCTAATTGTGCTTGGTTTCCTGGGGGCGCTGCCCCCTTCCACCCTTGCTAGCTCACCGGCGAGCTGGGCAGCCGCTCGTTCACTTGGGAGCGAGACCCCCGAACATCGTAAGCGTAGTGGCCATTAGTCGTCTTTTGTGATCAAATCAGGTTCTTCTGGATCAACTGTTTGCCTTGCCTCAAGTAACCTGATGCTCGTTGTTTGTTGTGGCGGCTTTGACCGTAAGTCGTTGGGGTGACTTCATGTTGGGTTCCACCTTCCTTTTCGCATGTCGGGTCAAGTCACGATTTTGCCCTCCTGCCAGGGTTAGTAGAGAAATGCAAAATTTGGGTGTCTACAGCTGCCCCTCTTTATCATGTTTATGGAATGCAATATGAAATGAACATGATAAAGAAGTAGGCACCCAATGCATGAAAATGACAGTACATATTTTAATAATGTAACATACATATCAATGATGCAACATATACATATTAATGATGCAACATTAATATCATCGGTTACTGTCTCAAATGGACTCGCATGGCATATTCGTCAAAGAAAACTATTTCTCTTGCTTATCGCATATCGCATATCGTATACCAAGTATCAAATTGCATATCATATCAAATCACATATGAAATCGCATATCACACTGCTTCTCATATGATGTATCGCAAATCGCATATCGCATCGCATATCGCCTCGCACATCGCATCGCATTGTTTTAGTCATCGTCGGATCTTTCTCCAACGGTCATCGCATTGTCATCGTCGAATCTTTCTCCAACGGGTCGTCTCGTCATCGTCAGATCTTTCTCCAACGGGTCGTCTCGTCATCGTCAGATCTTTCTCCAACGGTCATCGTCAGATCTTTCTCCAACGGGTCGTCTCGTCATCGTCATCGTCGGATCTTTCTCCAACGGTCATCGTCGGATCTTTCTCCAACGGGTCGTATCGTCATCTTCGAGTCTTTCTCCAACGGTCCTCGTCAGATCTTTCTCCAACGGTCATCGTCGGATCTTTCTCCAACGGTCATCGTCGGATCTTTCTCCAACGGGTCGTCTCGCCATCGTCGGATCTGTCTCCAACGGGTCATCTCGTCATTGCCGGGTCTCGTCTCCGACGGATCATTTTTGTGACGGTCAGGTATCATTTTTGACGGGTCGTTTTTGGAACGGTCAGGTATCGTCTCTGACGGTTGTTTTTGTGAGGGTCAGGTATCGTCTCTAACAGGTCATTTTTGGGACGGTCAGGTATCGTCTCTGACGGGTCATTTTTTTGGGACTGTCAGGTATCGTCTTTGACGGGTCCTTTTTGGGACTGTCAGGTATCGTCTATGACAGGTCATTTTTGGGAAGGTCAGGTATCGTCTCTGACGGATCCTTTTTGGGACTGTCAGGTATCGTCTCTGACGGGTCGTTTTTTTGAGTTGGTCAGGTATCGTTTTTGACGGGTCGTTTTTTGAGTTGGTCAGGTATCGTCTCTGACAGGTTGGTTTTGAGTTGGTCAGGTATCGTCTCTGACGGGTTGGTTTTGAGTTGGTCAGGTATTGTCTTTGACGGGTCGTTTTTGGGTTGGTCAGGTATCGTCTCTGACGGGTCGTTTTTGGGTTGGTCAGGTATCGTCTCTGACGGGTCGGTTTGGGACTGTCAGGTATCGTCTATGACGGGTCCTTTTTGGGATTATCAGGTATCGTCTCGGACGGGTCATTTTTGTAATTGCCAGGTCTCGTATCCGGAATCGCCGTGTATTGTCCCAAATGGACTCGTACCGTATTGTACATCATAAAAATGCAATAATCGCTTGAACAAATTTAAAAAGAAAGTGTACCTGGTTAGTTTGTGGGGCCTCCTTGGGATTCATCCTCGTAAATCACTTTTGCCAGCCACTTCTTTGATTTGACTTGTCATTCTTGGGGTTCGTCCTTGTAGATCGCTCTTGACAGCCATTGCTTTTGAGTTGTCATCCTTGTTGATTAGTTGAAGGTGCTTCAGACAGTTGTTTTGCAATTCCTGGATGTTCCATAGATTCTGGGTGCATCGGATCGTGGAAGTTTCCCTCTGCCATGTTCCTCCGATAAATGGCACCGGTATTTGTGATGCCGACAGTCTCGTACCTGTGATTTTTCTTTCATGTATAGTTTATTTTGATATATACATGGACGCGCAGATGTTATGCATAGATCAGTAGATATGTTTGGAAGGAAATGACCCCTGTTTAGTCAAATGGTACAATTTCACGTGTCGTTCTCTTTGACTACTCAGTTGTGTCATGCCTTATTTGGGAGGACAGTTTTCTGGACTTCAAGGTTGGTTCGTTGAATCGCATGCCCTTGATCATTTCTCTGTTGGGGAATTGTATATGTCGTTTTGAATGCCCAATCGACTTATCCAGGGCTCCTCATCCTGCTCACAGATCGTCATGTCTTTGAATTTGGGGTGCAGGGACTTCCTCTTTTGCTAGAGGATTATGCCTAGATTCTGGGTTGATATCTAGGTGATCCCCTTGTCAGTTGGTCGTATACTTTGATAGCTCTTGACTTTCATCTGATTGAGGCAGTCCACTTGGCTTCTCTTTTTTTCGATGACCGACGGCCATGTTGCCCTTCCTCGCCTTTTAATCGATCAGCTCTGACGTCAGGAATTATATCGCTCTTGCATATGCTCGCCTGAGTATCGAGGTAATGTCAGCGTGCATTATGCTGAGTTTTGTCAAAATCCATTGATGGTCGTGGGGGAAGGTTCGTTGATGAGGAGTCTGATATAGACCTGTGCTCCTTTCATTTCCATGATCTTTAAGATGCCCCAGCCTTTACTCGTGTTCTTGTCGAGGATTCATATGGGAAGTCGTTTCGTTGGTTATGCCAAGTTACCCACACCGATTCATATCCTGCACAAGTAACAAACGCTAAATGCTCGACGGTTCGGGTCGGCGGGGTTAACTTCGATATTACTAAACATCTCAACAGTAGAGCAGATAAAATGGAATGCTCATGATTATGCAATTTGGCTCGTGTCTGTGATGTTTTCGTCTTATCGTAAAAAAACTTGGCATCGAGATGGATCTCTTTTTTCGTAAATCGTGAGTGGATTAATTTGACATTGAATGAATTGTGAATGTATTAAGTCACTCTCGATTTTTTTTTTTTTTCATTTGACGAGTTATGAAATCGTAATAAAACATTTAAGCATTCATGGTCAATATACGTGAGTATGATTAAATTCAAAAACTACCTTCCTTTATCAAAGGTATTCCTGCTTCATTCTCGCTATCGTTATTCACAGAATTAACGTCATACGGAAAGTGCACTGTGCGATGCATCCTCCATGACTTCAGATGAGCCTCTATTTCCTTTGGTCGAACATTTTTTCTTTCTTTTTCTTTTTTTCGACTCCGCATTTCCCTTTTTGTATCCACTCAACTTGTCTCGTTTTCTTAGGCTATTCAGAGTTACCCATTTAACGAGTTTTGGACCAATGATTCCCAAACTAGACGGCTTTAGGGCATTAGGTGTAAAGACACCTCTTCGGATTTACTTGCTCGATTAACAAAGGTCACGCTTCGATACAAGTTAAGTGATTTACCGCATTTATTCCTCGTCTGACTCTGTGCAAGATTCGTTTTCTTAGGCTAGAGTTACCCATGTAGCGAGCGTTGGGCCGGTGACTCCCAAATCGGATGACTTTAGGGCACCAGATGTAGAGACACCCTTCAGGCTTAATTACTCGAATAACCCATGCCACGATTCGAATCTGCTCAGGTCTCTGTAGCTGTAATGCTCGTTTTCTTAGGCTCTGAGTTACCCATGTAACAAGTGTTGGGCCGGTGACTCCCAAATCAGACGACTTCAGGGCACCAGGTGTAAAGACACCCCTCAGGCTTAATTACTCGAATAACTCAGGCCACGATTCGAGACATTTGATTCACTTTTATTTACCCTCCGACTCCGCATCAACTGTCATCATTATCGTCATAGCTTTATACCCCACATCTGAAAGTTGGCGTAAACGCAAAGTGCAGACTTGCCTATGAGGTGGATTCTGCTTCGAACGACACTTCGAAATCAGTTCTTTGTTGAACAGTTTTAATCGTCTAATCATACTCATGAGTCTGCTCCACGGATGCTTGTCAAAATTGATTCGATTCCTAATATGTCAAATAAAATTTCTCTTTCCAAAAGTAATGTTAGAGTTAAACTATGTACAATCTTAATATATGTTCATGGAGACATGAAAGAAATAAAGAGATGAAATGAGTTGTATCTTACCTGCGAGTTATCGTATTCTGAAAGAGCTCTGACTGAAAAAGACCAATTGATCGTACAGCTCTGAGGATGTTGTCGTATGCTGACGGGATCGCACCATAGATGTCGAATCGTGCATTATCCTTCCATGGATGGTTGATGAATGCCCCAGTGTCGAGTCGTCATTGATTTCGAGACTGCCCCAGCCTTGATTGTTTGTCAGGGCCATCGCTTCGTGGTGTCTTTGACAGGTGGGCTGATGAGATGCTGGGAACCCAATAATCCTTTGCTTTTGATCAGGTAGGAAGTGTACTCTGATGAGTTGACAGGAGGACAAGTCGTCTGAGTCATTGATCGTTGATTGTAAAACTATCGAAGGGTTCTATGGATTTCGCAAGGATTAGACCGCGCCAAAGTGGCTGCTTACGTACTCCTATAGGAAGAGGAGATCAGGTCTTATGTAGTTCAGGCCCTTTTTAGCACAACTGCTTTTGTTTTTTTTTTTGCTGAGCTCGTCAATCCCTTTGTCGATGGTCATGCTCCCTTCGATAGAGGTTACTCCCATGTTTGAGAATATCTTCAGTGATTGTCATAACTTGATCACCACTCAGTTTGTCGCAATTTTCTGGGACGTTCAGGCTAGTCCCGTCGATGGAAGGAGTAAGTACTTGATTCTTTGACTGGAATGCCCTCCTCCAACTTTCTCGCAACCTCTGCTTTACTGTGTCCCATTTTCTTGAGGAACTCGACTGCCTTTTCTTCTCATGAGGCATTTTCAACACTTTAATCGCTCGCTTTGGCAGGCAAATAGTGTGGTTATTTGGCAGGACTGACCCACATTCTGAGGTACATTTTGATCCCTTCCCTTACTTCCAGGGGATAACTTTCAAGTTCACAGCAGGGCATTCAGGCTCGGATACTGCTATTTTCGTCGGGCACCTCTCGTTTCTTTTGCCACTCCTTGGATTATGAGGGATCAGCCTCGTATCTTATTGCGGTTGGTGACCATATCCATCACTTCATCTGAACCTTCCCTCTTTGTTGGGTATGTTAGATTCTTCATTTATGCTGCTTTTACCCATAGTGGTGATCTCAATGTTGCTTGCCATTTTTAGCTCTTCACTTCCGATGGAATTTTGGATTTTATGTCGTAATGCCCCGCATTCTTTCGTGTCATGCCCTGGTGAAATCGGAGTACATCTTTGTGCAGGATCGTATCCTTTAGACTTGGAGTCTGTAGGAGGCAGCAACTCCACAATCTTTCCTCAGCTAATTAGAAGATGCAATATTTCTGCCTTTGATTTGCTTAAAGGGGTGAACTTTCGATCTCTCATAGATATTACTTGACCCTCCCTTTTAGGGTTTCACATTCTTCCAAGCGAATTCAAAGCTCCACTGGGGGGATTGTCTCGTAACTTCATCGATTCGCTTTCCCTGCCCTTTCAATACGCTTTGATCTTTTCTGGTCAGCTGGATTTTCTAGAAGAGATATGGTTCTCCCATATGACGATGACTCAGGCGGAGCATTGGGTTGCGGACCCTAGTTTAGTTGCCCCGTTGCTTAGATAATATGGCCATTTCAACCATCTGCCTCTTGAAATTTTCAAATTCCCCTAATGGATGGGAACCGGATCAGGAGTTGAATTCTCGGCCATTCTGATCGGTGAAATTCAGATTCGTTTAGATCGTAGGCAGGTTTAGGGAACAATCTGCAAACAAAGCAATTTGAAATTTAGTTTTGGGAAATGAAAAAACGGATGCATGCTAAAGCGCTATTTCCATGTCATAAGTATTTTAATTTTTCCCTGCAAAACAGTGTTGGCAATTTTTTTATTTTTTATTTATTTTTATTTTATTTTTTTATGAAACCGTACGCAGCTCGGGGAGCAACCTGCAAACAAAGCAATCAAAGTTTAGCGTTGGGACATGGAAAAAAAGAGGCATGCTAAAGTGATATTTCCATGTTTTATGAGTTTTTGATCTTTCCCTGCAAAACAGTGTTAGCAGTTTTTTTTTTTTTTTATACATATATTTATTTATTTTTAATTTTAACAATGAGGTACTTGAATCGTAATGTCAATCATTGTGCCTCATCAACTCTTCCCTGCAAAACATAGGTCAGTGATTCTAATTGACAGGATGAGAGATAAAAGATGATTAACCGAAGTACGATATCATGTACGTAAAACATGATAGGGTATGAAGAGACTTCCCGCGCGTTGGGTTTATCTGAGGCTGACCTACCCTAAGTTACTCTCGCGGGGTTTTCGGCATGAAGGCTCCCAGATCTTCGCAACATACTAGACAGGAATAAATCCGGTCTTTCAATTGGATTGGATCTGAGTGGATGTTTTTCCTGAGCCTCGCTGGGGAGCGCCCCTTTGAGTCCAGTAATCCACATTCAACGGGTTTGCCTCAGGAGGAGGAACTGCTCAACATACATTCATCGTACCTCACCGCATGCATATGATGACATTAAAGTAAAGCATTCGTAAAGATAAAACATTCATCGAAAGCAAAACATACATTCACAAACGTACAATGTCAAACACGGCATATATCTCAACCACACATTTTTAGATTTTTAAAGGATAGGAAAGCATCAAGATTTGAACGCGGCTTAAGCCCTCTAATGTCCCTAGCGAAGTCGCCATTTGTCGACGCCGGGATTTGTCGTTTCGTTCTTTTAATAATATCGCTTTCCAATTTTAGCCTTTGGATTTAAGATGCGATTTTGAAAAGGGTCGGCTTGAGTGTCGACGAGATTTGAAAGATCGATTTTATGATGAGCCAATTGACCAGAGTCGCCAGTTGGTATATTTGAAATAGATGTACCAACTCATCCGAATTTTGTTTTCGTAAGCACAGTGGCTCATATGTGACTCCGAATTAATTGGTCCGCAAACCGAGATTCATAGAGTTCGGGGGCTTGCTTACGCGAGGGGAAGGTTTTAGGCACCCCCCGACTTCCGTGAAAACACGGTTACCGCAATCTTAATGCTTTTTCTTCATTTAAATCATAAAATGTGTGTTTGTGCGCGTGTGTATGTGTGTGTGCCTGTGAAGATCGTTGGAATGCTTTATTTCTCGAAAGTACTTCTGAAATCTCGTTGACCCTATGCACGAAGGATTCGATTCGTTTTGAAAAGTTCATTTTTTAGCTTTCGTTTTGATAACAAAATCTTTAATGATGACATTTATAAAACAAGGTTTTCGAATCCTTCGTCAAATAGGAATGGAGCTCATCCGATACTTTCGATTTTATTTTTAGCCTACGAGTGATCTAATATCCTACTTTGATTGATTTTATGCAAATCTTTATCATTTCATTCCAAAATCATTTTTCGTATCAAAAGGAAAAACCAAGCATTAAAATGGCATTGGAGTTATTCATGGGCATGTGAGTCATCCAAATAACCCCAAACACCCACAATCGCACATTTCACTATCACGAGGCCTTAAATCCGATTTTCGACTCGATGTCGTTTTAAGGCCCAAAAATTTACATATTTACATAAAGGCGCATCACGATCGCTACATACGCAAAAACTATGAAATAAACTAAAAGGATATCATCGGGAGGTTAGGAGGAGATTCCATCCACAATAAATCCTCCCTAACCGTCCCTAATCCACAGATCTACAACATATATTGACTACATCGGATCTAACTTCTAAATACACAAAATCAAACTATTTAAATAGCAATGCACCAAATATTTTCGGATCCACAGTAGATCTGCCCAACAAATGCACAGATAAACGACTATTTATCGATTTAAACTACTAAAGCACGATAAAAAGATTAAATCTAATAAATCTACAAAATATGCACCAACACAAAGGAAGATCAAATTTTTTGCCTTGATATTGATGGAAAGAACACACTAGCACTCCAATCTAATGTAGGATACAAGGAAGGGAGTAAAGATTGAACAAAAGAAAACAAATCCTCACTTTTTTTTTCCTCACCCGAAGGCTTTCTCTTTCTCTCTCGCGCGCTCTCTTTTCCTTCTTTTTTTCGTCCGTTCGCGTCTTTGCTGAAAAAATGAACTGGAAGTGGCGATTTAGAACTTCAGATCTTGGCCGCAGGTGCAGCTGCGGCTGGCTTCGGTGCCAACCGCAGGTCCAGCTGCGGCCGACTTCGGTGCTTCCTCGATTTCCGCGTCTGATGTCAGTCTTTCGTTTTTTCGCTGGAAGGCTCGTATTTTGTAATCCGGAAATCCCTGAAAAACGTGCCATATTATTCTAGGAGGCTAGTTCGTGGGGCTGCGACTTGATATAGAATTTGCTAATTGTGCTTGGCTTCCAGGGGGCACTGCCCCCTTCCACCCCTGCTAGCTCACCGGCGAGCTGGGCAGCCGCTCGCTCACTGGGGAGCAAGACCCCCGAACATCGTAAGTGTAGTGGCCATTAGTCGTCTTTTGTGATCAAATCAGGTTTTTCTGGATCAACTGTTTGCCTTGCCTCAAGTAACATGATGCTCGTTGTTCGTTGTGGCGGCTTTGACCGTAAGTCGTTGGGGTGGCTTCATGTTGGGGTCCACCTTCCTTTTCGCATGTCGGGTCAAGTCACGATTTTGCCCTCCTGCCAGGTTTTGTAGAGAAATGCAAAATTTTGGTGTCTACAATGTGCAAAAAAGCCTTCTCCCAAAATACATTCATCTAAATTAACCTGTACACCCACCGTTAACTCCCAAAATACATTAATCTAAACATGTACATCCACTATTAACTCGAGGCTTACATGTAGCTGCTCACATAAGCTGCGTACTCACCCCGTACTTCGTCAATTTGTTCTTGTGTGTACGTTAATCCATTTGCCTTATCCCACTGAAATAAAATAACAAAAAGTTAGTCTCCCACTATAGGCTAATTGGCCAAGTTTAGTACAAATTAGAATGTTAGCAAACCACAGCAGACCCACAAACAAACCCACAATTAACCCAAAACTGCAAAATAGAACAACTAAATTGCATCTCCAAGCCAAACTCAACCATCATCATGGTCTGAACAACTAAAGCAGACAAAATAGATAAAGCAACAGATATCCAACAGAGCAGAACAAGCTGTGCTAACAAACTAACAAAACAAAAATAACTAAGACAGCCATAACATTAGCAAAGGAATCAGCCAATTGGAGTATATTCCCTTGACACACTCCTCATTTGTGTAGATATGTGATCGCTGCAAACTGCAAGTGCAATGTCAGGAACCAAAGAACTGCTTGGCCAGAAATTTAGAAGAAACAGTAACAGAAAACAGAAAGGAGGGAGGAGAAGCAGAATTCAGCAAGCTGCTAAATTCGTGAGAGAGGGACACACTGAGAGAACTAGAGATAGAGAGGGAAAGAAAGATATAGAGAGAAAGATAAGTTTTAATTCATTTTAATTCATTCATATCCATAACATCATTTGTCCAGTACATGCAGAACAATCTTAAAAAAGAATTTCTTTAAATTAGCATAGACAAGCAAGCTGCAAGCATAGTTAGAAAGAATAACTAACCTTGGCTACAAAGTCCAAACTACCATCCTCGACTATCTCCTTCATAAAGCGCATCACAAAATACCCGCACTCCTTGTGTGTTGGTTGTACAGGAGTTCCCTAAACACAATTAGTAATTAGGTCATGATAAATCAACAAAAATAACAAATGTCCATAAATAAACATCTTATGTTAATTAAATATATATTTATACATATAATCTAACATACTACCAAGATTCTCCATTGTGGTAATTTTCGTATTTGATTATTGCTTTGCCCATTGTGAGCTTTAATGGCACTTCATGAGCAAGAGGGTGACGCATATAACATCATGCACATAAAACCAGAAAGGCGATTTAATAGAAGGGATTTTATTATAAAACTTTCCAATTGAACTACACTAAAAACAAAGTAATTTGGAATAACATACGTGTTCACAACTTGTTTCCATTCCTCATCGATTCTACGGTACTTGAGGGAATCCATGAAGTACACATTGTTACTGTCCAGATTGACAATGGTCAACACCCAATGACATCTATACAAAAATCAGCCCCAAACATATTTGTAGTCAGTACTACAAAACAGTAAAGAACTTTACCATTAATTCCAGATCGAACTAAATATAATAAGTACTAACCCAGAGTTATAAGGTATCAGGAAAAATGTGCCAGGATGTGCTCTTGAAAACTGAGATGCTATGTAACATGTTTTTTGAGAAAAACTTCCACAACCTTTAGCACCAACTCGAGCAGGGTCAACAAAAGTAATCATCCTTAACATATTTATCTTCTTTAACACATCATATAAGTACCTAATAATTGAGCATTGTTAAATCAGTTTTCGTTCACAGTACCATATAGGATTTATTTAATTATACCTCATGTACATCACTATGCAAGTGCCTGATATTTCTGACATGGCACCAACTTGTAGAATGTCTTCAATCAAAATATGGGTTGGACAAGCAAACCCAAAAACTTCCTCCTCCATCACAATTTTTATGGTGTCTCCCTTCAACTGGAGAACGTTTTTTGCATATCCACACAACACCTTTAATGAGCTTGGCATGGGGTGCACGTTATGCGATTCATCACTTGTCTTATCGAACTTTAAGCATTTTCCATGTTTCTAGATATAAACAAAAGAAAATATATTAATGAAATCAATAATGTGTAAAACTCCAATCACAATTCCATGCATGACATATACCTTTAATGGTGACATCTTTTTGTTATAATTGTCCTTGTTCTCAACAATCTATTCATCCTCCTCATGAATTGGATTATCGGAGTTTACAGCAGAACAACTTGCTTTGTCTGAAACATGTGCACCGTTAAAGGTGGGGGGGAGTCAAGTGACCCGGGGGAATTATTTCACCTGGGGCCGTACACTTTTCATCAAGTTTTGCCTCTATTTGCATAATCTTCTGCACCCAAAAATCTCGTTCTTCCACTACAAGTTTTGCTGCAATAGCTTGGCCCTTATCTTGCTCTTCTTCAAGAAGTTTGTGGACAGTTTCTTTAATGCTCTCACTCACATACTCTCTTTGGCGTCTTGGTTGGTTAAAGTAGGAACTTGGAGTCACATAGCCTCCCACACCTCTAACTCGTCCAGCACGCTCTGAAGTCCCCAATGCAATTGTGAGAATATCATGGCTGCCGATTACAGTCAACGAACTTTCACTAACTTTTTTCTTCACTTCATCCTAATGCATTAACAAATAATCACAGTAACAATAAAAAAATAGGTGTGCCATAAAGAAACCAAAATTTACTGCCCCACAGAAAAAGTTCAGAACATCAATTTATTTTCTTACTATTTGCTTTGCTTTCTCAGCTGTCTTCTCATCTGGAATATTCCCATACTTATCTTCACGGCCTTTCCTCCATAATGTTTCTCGATCTATGTCATTTTCAGCCATTTTTTCCAAGTATTTCATATAAAGAAACAATAATCTATCAAGCTTACTTAATATGGACAAATAATTAAGTCGATTAAAAAAAATTTACTAACCAGTTCATCCTCCAATCCAGCATATCCTTTGCGTGACAAGCGATGATTATACTGATATTGTGCACGTATTGATTGTTGTTTCTTATGTAATTCCTGCAAAGCATGAAGGGAAAGGTGATTATGTTATTTGAAAAGCAACGATTTATTTGCAATAAAAATGGAGAAAAATGTACCCTAAACTCTTTTGTAAACCTATGGTCTACAAAAGCTCTCCAAGCATCAGGTTCAATAAAAGGATATTCTTCAGGGGGGTTACATAAGACTTCTTCTTCATTTTCGAAAGGATAAACATAGGTATTGGTCAGTTTAGACTTGAACTCTCGCCATTTACATGCTGCTGATCTTAAAACCATTTTCCTGCTTTGAGGAGCTATCACAAACGCCATCTACGTACAAACAGATCACTCACAAATATCAATACATGTGATAATGAAGGAAAATAACAATTTATTTGGGGAATTTAATCATGACACATACCTCTATAGCTTCCCAAATCTTCTTTTTTGTATCTAGCTCCACAGCTTTCCAATTTTTAATGTCAATTCAGACCTTTGTGCGTGCTAATACCCCAATGTAAGATTGCATTTCCTTTGTTGTCTTCCCACAAGCTTGACCCTTTTTGTTATACTCCACAACCTTTCTCACGCCATGTACTTTTCGCTTCACTATTCGCTGCATTGTATTAATACCTCGTTTTCTTTTTGCGGTACTAGAGCTTGTCTCAATATCAGCTTTTGGATTTTGATTTTCTGAACCACTGTGATTGTTTTGAGCCTTTGAAGCAGCTGGCTGATTTTGACTAGCCGTGGCAAGTTGGTTATTTGTATCTTTTGAGATAGCTTTCTTCTTTGAAGAGGATGAAACAACTTTCCTCTTTGAAGGGGATGAAACAGCTGTCCTCTTTTCAGGGGATGAAAACCGCTTAGTAATCATGGAGGAAGATTTTGCAGGAAAATAAACATTATGCTTAATTAGTTAAAAAATGCATTCAGAATATAAACATTTTGTTGGAAAATAATTATGTTCATAGACAAACTAAATACAACTGCTGGAAAATAAACTTTCTGCTGGAAAATACAACTGATGGACCATTTACAATCTGCTGCTTACATAAAGTCAATGTTCTAAATACAACTGCTGGAAAATAAACATTCTGCTGGAAAATACAACTGCTGGACCATTTACATTCTGCTGGAAAATAAACTCAATGTTCTAAATACAACTGCGGGAAAATAAACATTGTGTTGGAAAATAAACATTGTACTGGAAAATAATTGTTCATTCTGCTGGAAAATAATTCAGTACATTGAGTTCTATTAAATACATTGAGTTCTTATTCCTTATCAATCCAAATATCCTCACAGTCAGCTCTCATGTATTGTGAGTTGTCTTCGTTCAATACATCATCAAATGTCTCAACAGGTGGCATACCCCTTGTAAAGGGTTCGTGGTCAATTACAATGTCCCCTAGCTCATCATCATTGACGCAATCATTGTAATCCCTATTTGGGGTTGATAATATAACTGACCACCTAGAATCTACAGGATCTTCAACATAAAAGACTTGTTTGACTAGGTTAGCCATAACAAATTGATCATTTTTAAAACATATCCTACCAAGATTGGCCAAAGTAAATCCAAGTTCATCTACTTTAATGCCATTATTGTTCTCAACCCAATCGCACTTAAACATAGGTACTCTAAACTTATGATAATCTAGCTCCCATATTTCCTGAATGACCCCATAGAAACTCATGTCTCCCACAACAGGATTTTTATCCTTTGCACTAAAAAGCTGCATTGTCTTTGCCACTAGGTGCACTCCACTATTTTGAACAACTCACACATCATCACGTGACTTGGTGTTAAAGTGCAGCCCATTAATAATGTAGCTTTTATACTTTATCACTTCCATACACGGTCCATCCGAAAGCCACCGCAAAGTCTCCGTTATGTCACTGGATGTTTGTGTAAGTTCATGTGCAACCTGAATCCAAAATAATATAAATCAAGAAATAAGCAAGAGCAACCAGTAAAAATTTACAAAGATAAACCTAATTTTACCCTTTTGCGAAACCAACCAATGAATGTGCGATTGTTCTTATCTTGTAGCCACTTTTTTCTTTTTTTGAATCTCGGATAAGTATTTGTCAGATGTATCATATGTTCACTACATGAAATAGAAGACAATCAGATTTTAGTGGTTGAATTATAAGACAGAATTCTGATATCTTATATAGAGAAACGTTTAAATTACCTGATATATGGTTCAACTTCATCCGTGTTGTCTAATACACAACGATGTGCTTGGTCTAACATGTCACGCTCCATAGATTCTACGGTAGCACTAGATAAGGGTTGTGTACGACCCATATTTCGCCTCGATGGGATCCCAATAGTGCTAACATCAGATAAATATTCCTCACAAAACTCTGAAGCTTCTTCACCAATATAACATTCAGCCATGCAACCTTCAGGCCGATTACGATTACGTACATACCCTTTTAATACTTTCATGAATCTTTCAAATGGATACATCCATCTAAAGTAAACTGGCCCACATAATCGAACTTCTCTAAAAGATGCACCACGACATGAATCATGATATCAAAGAATGATGGTGGAAAATACTTCTTAAGCAAACACAAGGTTACCACTATATCAGCTTGCATTTTATCTAGTTTTGAAATGTCGATGACTTTATCGCATATCTCATTAAAGAAAAAACACAATCTGATTATTGCATACCTCACCGATTTTTCCAGCACCGAACGTAAGGCAACAGGGAGCAATTGTTGCATTTAGGCATGACAGTCATGAGATTTAAGCCCATAGAGTTTTAGGTCTTGCAATGATACAAGAGTTTTAACATTAGAAGCGTAACCTTCTGGGACTTTCATGCCATACAAAGAATTACATACAACTCTTTTCTCTGCCCTCGATAGATTCCAAGTACTTGGAGGCAAACGTGTCTTTTTTCCCCCAAAATCTGGTCGCAACTAAGTCTTAACCCCCATTTCTAAGAGGTCTAACCGAGCTGCAACCCTATCTTTGTTTTTCCTCGGAATCTCTAATAATGTACCAATGATGCTATCGCATACATTTTTTTCAATATGCATAACATCAAGACAATGTCTAATATGAAGAAACTTCCAATACTCTAGTTCAAAGAAGATTGACTTCTTCTTCCAACAAGGTCTGTTATCCTTGTCATCAACAATTTGAGTCAAAGCATCAACCTTTCTAAATACCTCATCTCCCGTTAGTGGCACAGGAGGTGGTCTAAATTCTTGTTCTCCATTAAATGTTACTCGCTGCTTCCGAAATGAATGATCTTGAGGCAAGAATCTTCGGTGGCCAATGTAACAAACTTTGTTACCATGTGCCAACCGATGGCTAGGTGTATCCTCGCCACATATAGGACATGTTTTATAACCTTTTACAACACATCCAGATAAGTTCCCATAGGCAGGAAAGTCATTGATAGTCCATATTAATTGTGCTTTGAGCATGAAGTATTCTCCTCTAAATGCATCATACACCCCTGGAACCCCCTCCCATAAACACTTCAAATCATCAATCAATGGTTCCAAGTAGACATCTATATCATTACCAGCTTGTTTAGGACCCGAGATCAACAAAGTCAACAACATGAACTTTCTTTTCATACATAACCAAGGCGGAAGATTATAAATAATCATTATAACAGGCCAACAACTGTATCTACTACTAAGAGAAACATGCGGATTGATCCCATCAGCTGAAAGAGCAAGTCTAAGGCTTCTAGGGTCTTTACTAAACTCCGGCCACTTATCATCCACTAGCTTCCAAGATGGTGAATCTGATGGATGACGCATATAACCATCGCTCATTTTATTATTAGCATGCCAAGTCAAACTTTCAGATGTCCTGCTAGATTTAAACATACGTTTAAACCTCGGGATAGGAGGAAAGTACCATAACACCTTCACAGGCACCCCTTCTCTTACATGCTCATTCTTATCCATCTTCCACCTTGAGAGAAAACATTTTGGGCAATTAGTTTCCTGGTCAAATTCCTTTCTATACAAGATGCAGTGGTTAGGGCAAGCATGTATTTTCTCATAATCCATTCCTAAGGCATGTAAAGTCTTCTTTGCCTCGTACAAGGAGCAAGGTAATTGGTTACCTTCTGGAAGAAGTTCAGTCAAAAAAATCAAGTGCTCTGTGAAACCAACATCACTCAACCCATGCTTCGCTTTCAAATTGTAGAGTCTAACAAGTGCAGCTAACTTACTAAATTTACAACCACGGTACAAAGGCTCATCTCCATCCCCAATCACATTAAGAAACTCACACGGATCATTTGAGAAATCCACAAAACCATTATCTTCCATATCTACTGTTTCAGAGACAAAGCCTTATTCATTAGTGCCTACAAAAGGTTCATTTGCATCTACAACTGACATATTAGGTTCTCCATGCCATATCCAAGTTTGATAACTAGTATCAACACCATTCAAATACAAGTGATCGCTTATAATTCCAACACCAAATTTTAAAATGTTTCCACATTTTACGCAAGGGCAATGAATAAGATTCACATTTCTCGCGTTCTCTACCACAAACCTCAAGAATTCATCAACCCCTAGTTTATACTCTCGGGACCTTCTATCTGCACACATCCACGACTTATCCATCTTAAAAAAATAGAACATGTCACGTAGAATCCAACACTGAATATAAAACACTAAATAAGCACTCAGTTAATAATCAATTGGCTAAACTCGATAATCTTGAATAAGAATCGCCTTAAATCACTCTTTGTGAAAAAACAGTCATAATATAAACAACCATCTTTATGTCTAATACCACCACATACTATTCATGTGGCATTAGATAATGTAGTTGGTCACATACTAACAATTAATTACACAATTCATAATATATAAAATAAACCCAACACAGATTATATTATTATTATTATTATTTTAAAAGAATAATATTTTTGGAAGATTTTGATTATCGATAGAATTACTTCAAAGCTTCATGCAAAAAAAGATAATAGATTTTCTTAAAACCTTCAATCTAAACATTTTTTTTCTTCAAAACCCATTTTAATTAAATCTCACTCCAGCTCTACAATCAATGAATCAAACCACAATTCTTCTGAACAATTTAGTATTATATTGAAAACTTGACATTATTAATTAATAATTTTAATTAAGCGTACATATATTTGATAATGCATTGCAGAAGAATTGCTTAACATTCTTCAAGTCAGCATTCCCATGACATGCAAACCCTGGTGTATTTACCAACAGGAGGCTGTTTAACCGGTTTATATTCTCTCATTTAAAGTACAAGTATCTAGTATGATATTGAGTTCTTAGTATGCAACTTTTTGTCTCTCTGATGAAAGAGGAACTGAAAATGCAAAATTTGGGGCATAGCGATAACGCTTGTAGATTCCAGTCTCCCTCTGGTTGGGCATAATCCCTTGTTTGGAGACGATGGAACTTTTCCCTGGACAGAACTTTTGGCACTTGAGGAGGTTAATAACTTGTTATTTTGTATTCACGCTGTGCAATTTACCTGCTTGCTGATTTCCTCTTCAAATTGGAAGAAATCTGACAAACTTTACCTAGACAAACTTAATTAATTATCATCCATCACGAAGTGGTTGGCTGTTTGGATGTACAAGGAACCTGATGTTGTAGATTATGTTTTTGTGAGGTTAGATTAGAAATGTTGTGTATTAATTAATGATCACAGTTATAAGGTTTGTCTTTTTTCAGATGATGGAGAGTGTTAACCCTTTTAACAACATTTGTATAGGTGGGCTTAACACCTCCTATAGTAAAAGGCAATGTTTTACTCTCAAGCATCCCCTTTTTTTGGAGTTTTTTCTTTGTTGGGGAGTCGAGAAACTGCTGCGGTAGGCAACATTTTTTTGACAAACGGACTTCAATATAACAGTTCTACAATTGGCTGTAGACATTGGTCCGGTCAATGTTAACTCATGTTGTACTTTGTGTAACTAGTAACGGAGGTGCGTGAGTGCTAGCTATTTTTCTTTGCTGATTTTATTCGACCAACAACAAGGAGTAATGTTAACGGCCAAAAATATCTGTGGGTTTAAATTATATTACTATTATTTTGCTTAGGCTTTGGGTGAATTGGTTCATTGTATCTTCATCTTATCTTATGTTAAAATGTACGGTTTTTAAGGAAGACCCCACATTTCACCGGTACATCTATAGGGAAGTTGAATATGACAATACCATCTCAATCAATGTTCACTCATCTTTAGCATAACTGGTCTCGCTGCCATCTAGAGAATATTCAAATTTGTGGAATGCAGACTTAGAAGACTCTAAATGAAGCACACTATCACCAAGGAAGTATATAGATTTGACAGTACATAGGTCAGAGTTTGAATTGGGCCTTGTTAAAGATGAAGTCTTTTGAAATAAGAATAGTATCACTAGACTACACTGATCTTAACAATGAAAATCAAGATTTTGTAAGCGGATGACGATACAGATACGACATACACATAACAGATATAGTCATATCACTTCTGAGGCATATTATACATAACAAAGTCAAAGTATTCCATAACCAACCATTAAGTTACAAAGTGAAAACTAACTTTTCAGAAAATTCACCAAAATATGGAATTAGTTGACGATCGTTATTTCAAGAAATGAACTTGCAACACTATGTATAAAGAGAGATGATGACTTCCAACTAAGTTCCAACTTCTAGGAAGAGGACTGCAAAACACACCACTAAACAGATAAATTATTCTTCTGTAATTCCAATATTGTACCCAAAGCATAGCATTTGCGTAGTCTAGACTAATACAGACTTCAAATATCTCATTAAAAACTTAAACATGTAATTAGACATAAAGATAAACCCAATATTATATAAATTGTGTAATTAATTGTTAGTCTAAATATTATGCATAAAGTTTATGAAACTTCATACAGATATTCTGTTTTTCCATGACATTAACAAAAAAATAGATAGTACGAGATCTGTAGCATCTAACTCAATACCACCACACTAAGCATCTGAAGATTCAAAACAAAAACCAAATAGTACGAGATTTGTAGCATCCTTTATTATCTATATACCTTTTATGTTGATTGTGGATGGTCTTCAGCCTCCTCCGCTTTAGGGCAGGGGCTTCTCCAAATCCTCAAGTGAAAGGAAGAAGGTCTTCTGCTCCACCTCAGATTCACTATTAAACATAATCAAAAACAAAAAGACGAAAGTGGTGAAAAAAGACAAAATATACTGCTATGCGATACCTTCTCTTTAGGCCACGGCCGCCGATGAGACAATGCGAGTCTGTGATAGCGTTAGGGTTTGGTCCGTTCGGACTTGGGCTTGGGAATTTAGGACTGACTGACAGTGTCGTGACTTCGAGGCTAGATTGAGCGAGAAGGGGAGAGAGCTGCTTCACTTGTGAGGATGAGTCAGGTAGATGAGTTCGATCGGGGCGAGAGAAAGCTACTTCACTTGGGAGGATGAGGTGATGTTTCTTTCATTTGGATCGGGGAAGCATTCCTTTAATTGTTATGAAATTTATTCATTTAATAATTAGAAATATATCTCCGTGTTTTAATTTCAAGTTTTCAACTCCGCACAGTTTTTTAAAGCTCCGTGTTTTTTAAATAGATAACGTTTTCCTTAAAAAACGTTATAACTTTCAAACAAATTATTGCCCCTTATAAATACATAACGTTTTTGCATATGTATCTATAACGTTTTTTGAAAAAACGTTGTAAAAAAAACACCACGACGTTTTTTATAAAAACGTTGTTGTTTAAGTGTTATTTTTTTAACTGTTTTGTAGTAGCGTGTTCTTACCAAGAGTTTTCAAGCAAGAAGTAGTCCGAGGTAAACTAGCTGAAGAAGATAATGAGCTAAGCATGAATCAGCAACAATTAGTTTACCAGAAGAAGGGGATATGTGGTATCCACTACAATAGAGAAGTGCACTGAATAGAGATAAAGTAGAGTCCATAATCTTGCAGACATCAAGTGATCAAGAAGAAGAAGAAAGAACTTGAGAAGAGACAAAAGTCCAAGTTCAAAGAAGATGAAGACTTGGTTCTTAGAAAATGAACTAAGTATGTCTAGCAAGTCGAAGAGCAGAAAGCAAGATCTTAGAGTGACTAAAAACACATAAATAGAGTCATTATGAGAATCGTTGAGCAAGTTGAATTAAACAATACACTCTACGATTGAAGACTGAAGAAATCGTATAGTACTAAAATATTACTGTTGAACATAAAGCATACTGAAAATCGTAGAGCTGAAGATCACAGAGCTGAGGAACTTTGAGCTGAAAATCATAGAGCATAACGTAAAGTATGAAAGCTCTGACAGAAGACTGACAATGTAAAGATCTGAAGAAGAGAACTCTGAAGTGATTACTGGTAATCCAAAACTTGAACAAATGTGGTGAGCCCAACGGCTAGTTTGAACTAGGTTATCGTAGTAGCAAATTGATATGACAACTTGACAGAAAAAGGCTGATACATTTCTTAAAATGTCAACATTAGAGATCTTCAGTATCAAAGCATGAAATGAGCAAACGGTAACATCTCAATTGGAAGATTCTCAAAAAAAGAACTATAAATAGAGTTCAAATTCAGATGAAGAAAAAGTGAGAGAATTGGGGGATGAAAGAATCTGTGAGGATCCGAATTTTCAGAATTTCTTTAATAAAATTAAATAAGAATTTAATTGATAAAAATTATCAAGGTTGTTAAATTAATTATTATTTAATGTGATTTAAGGTATGTGATGGGATTTAATGGGTAAATTAAATCTGTACAGAGATAGTGATGATTTGTGTTGATTTAAAATAATTGAAAAGTAAATAAATTGTTTAAAAACAATTTATGAGGAATAAAAGAAATTTCAAGTAAAGGTACAATAAATTGTACAATTAAATTATTGTGGAAGTACATAAATTAGTATTTAAATAATGTTATGTGGTAATGTGAGATATATGAATTACACATTTGTATATATATGTGTTTAGGGTTAATTGTTGTAATTATAAATTTTATTAATTAAGGGATTAATAATGAAATTAATCCAAATTTAAATGAAAAGTTAATGTGGAAGTTAGAAAAATTTTAAATATTGATTATTTAATTAATCAATAAATGTGGTGAAAGTTTAAAGATTATTTAAGAGGATGAAGTAATTTTATAGATTATATACTAATAAAGTATATAATTTATATAAGGAAATTAAAGTAAAACATTAATGAAAAAAAAATAATTATATAAATTATATAAGAATTATTATATAATTTATATAAGATGATTAAAATAATGAGAGAGTTAATAAATGTATAATTTTGGTTATACAATTAATTGATAATTATGGAGGAATTTAAGAATTATTTAAGAAAGGAGAATGTAAATATATAAATTATATAATATTAAATTATATAATTTATATATAAAGAAGTTAGTAATAAATAGTAAAGAAATGAAAATAAATTAGAAAAATGAATGCTTTAAGTTATTAAAAATTATGGTTATATATAATGGAATTATTATGACTTTTATGAGGAATAATATTTCAGAAACGTGAACATGTTAGTGTAACATGTTGTTCAAGTAATGAAGTAAAAAATTACAAAAAATAATTTTTATATGTTATATGAATTATTTTATGATTTTTGGAGGTATAAATTACTTGAAATTTGTCATTATGCGTGTACAAAATTTGTCAAGTAAAATACCCCAAAAGGGTCTAAATATTATTTATAAATCATGTTATGATTATTGGTAAATTAAAATAAATATTTTATATATATTATATAAAATATTTATTACACGAAATAATTACGTAATGTGTTTAAAATATTTTTTATGCTTCATTTTGCCAAATCTAGAAGTTTCAAAATGGCTAAGGCGGTGGACTTGGAGATGAGAATTAAAACTAATTATATACTTAAGGTGTATATATATATATATATGGAGAGGAAAATAATAAAAAGAGAAACAAAAGGAAATTAAACAAATATTTCCTTCCTATTTTAGTTCCAACCGAAACCACCACCATGACCACCATAAAACTCTATCAACACCATGGAAGGATCATCTTGGGGCCATCAAAGTGAACACAAAGTTTCAAGGAAGGTAAAGAAATTAATTTAGTTGAATTATTTTAGCAATTATGGTGATAAATATATTTTGTGGAAAAATTATAAATAATTAGAATAATTATTCTAAATAATTTATAAACGTATATCTATGAATTTTATCATGTTTAGAGTAATTTTGTGGTAGAAAAAGAGATCAAAAATGGTAGTATTTTGCTTAAGTTGGTTTATTGTTCGCGGAAGAAAAGGGAAAAAAAATTCTGGGCATGTCGCGCATTGCGCGACGCGGTTTTTCGGAAACAGGGGTCAAAACGGCGTCGTTTTGGGCGCTGAAAGGGGAAGGTTGCGCCATGCGCGGCAGCCAATTCCTCACCAAGCCAAACGACGTCGTTTGGCTGGCGAGAGGGGAGGCCGCGCGCTATGCGCGGCCGACGCAATGCGGGGAAATGATGATTTTACCCCTGACCTTTTAAGGAAATATCGAGCGTGTCCTGGCCTTGGAAAATGACACGCGTACCCCTAAACTTTTAAGAAAATGACCAGCGTGTCCCCAAAGACGCGAAAATTACCGAAATGCCCCCAGAAAATAGTTTTTAATTAAATAAATGTTTAAAAATTGTTTAAAAATTATAGAAAATTTTAGAAAAATACTAAAAATATAGAAATGATGATTGGGCATTAAATTTAATATTTTTGCATAAATATTAAATATTGGAGATTAATATTTAAATACTTTAAATATTAATCTAGTAAAGTTACAAGTTAGAAAATGATTAAATAAAATTTTTGGACAACCAAATATGCTAAATTTTATCCAGTGAGTCAGGTTGTCCGTATGGAATGTGTTTGATATTAAGTTATATCGAATTATTAAGGGACGAGGTTAATATAATTAACCATATTAATTAATAATTGACCTGGTACTCTAAAATAAATCGACGGGTAGGGTTAATTACATTATAGATGATATTAATCAAGTAAATTAATATCATAAAGAGATGAATAATTATTATTTGATTATTTTATGATCATAGGTTGTACGAGAAGCATTATAGAATGGGTATTAATTAATTCTACAATCCAGGCAAGTTCTTCAGTCCTTTAATGTTAAATGTTGTCTGTTATGAACTGTTAATACTTGTTAAATGCATATAAATTATGTGTTATGTGATATGTGGCTAATATGACAACTATGTGTACTTTGTGCGATGATGTGAGATATATTGCTATAGTAGAAGCACAAGCACATGATGTATGACACACACTGAGCATGTTAAGGTATGTGCTACGTGAAACATAAACTGTTGAACTTGCTGAACCGTTGTGCTCATTACTTGTTTAAAATAAACTTTTGCAGGGTAAAGAAATAAGTTTCAAGAATACCGGATTATGTTAGAGATGGATCAACTTAGAAGGTTGTATATGAAACTGTTATATGCAATGTGATAAATTATAAAGTTTATATTGATGTTTCGTATGTACATATATGTTGGATCCGGATAGGACGAATAAAGTTAAATTTGGTACTGTGATTGTGCAAAGTAGTTATTACGATAGAGACTATTATATGTCTAATTATGAATTATGAATCAAGAAATAATTGTACGAAGATAAACAATATTAAATTGTGAGTGTTGAAATTTATGATAATGGTAATAGAAAGAAGAAGTAAAGGTTGTGATCCAGGGACTAGGATCAAGAAATAAAGTTTTTTTTTTAAATGATAAAATATTTAATACAATGATTGAATTGAGAAAAAGAAAAATTTATACCGAAAATTTTGGTAATTGATGATTTATAAAATCAATTAAGGGTTTAAATAAGGTGATTAAAGATTATTAACGAACCGAAATTCGGACGTTAAGGAAGATAATGTATAATTAATATGAAATTTAAGGTAATAAGATTGGTCGAATTTCGGGGTCGTTACAGAATCGACTAACGCATATATTAGGTCAAAGAGAGAAACGATCAGAGCAAAAAGAAAAAGATTGGTCTATACACAAAATGAGTAAGGAGAAAAAGACCAATCTTTAAGAGACCGTAGAAATGATTGATCAGTTGAATAGAGCTATCATCAACCCAAAGTTACGCTACACTTTGGAGAATTGATCAAGAATGATTCAAGCCATACAAGAGCCAGAAGCTGAACAGAGATATTCTAAAGGCTTATGAGGAGAAAGATTAACAGAATCATTCCTCAGTTGCCAAGTTCTTCAGTAGAGAGCTTAACGCCAACTTGGTAGCACCCCCAACATCATCAACAACAACAACAACAAAGACGAGTGCTGAAATGGCTCTCTTGATTCGAAGGAATCAGACCCTAAAGGGTAGGTTTGGGGCTCCTGAAGATGTAGGGCTTCAAAACCTCGTGCCCCTGTTGAGGGAAGAGGACTTTTTGTCCTGTGGAGCAAGGGGTAAGGCCTGCCTGATTCAGTGGAATCAACCCCTATTGAGGGAATATGACTTTGTGTCCTTTGGAGATAAGTCTATAGGTACCTGCCTAATTCAGAGGAATTAGCCCCAGGACGGGAAGAACACTTTGTGTTCTGGACTTTGTGTATGAACTTGTAAGGACTTTGTGTCCGTTTATCCTTAGTGGAATATCATTGCTCAATGGAGTGGAAAAGAGGAGTATGAATAGTTCAGGCTCCGAACTTCTTAAAAATTCTTGTGTTTTCAATATCTCTTTGCCCCCTTCTTTATTTTTCATATATATGTCATGCATGTTATGAATTTTATATCTGCTTGTGATGTCTTTCCATTAGCAAACAAAATATAAAACTGTGTGTTTTTAGATTAAGGTTCAGAAAGGGGATTTACCAATTAAATTAATTCCGTTGTGCTTACAATTGCTTAATTATTTGGTAAATGTGCTTAACCAAAAAAGCTACATAGAAATGTATAAAGATCTATTTAACCCCCCCCCCCCCCTTCTAGATCACCTTTTTGTTCCTCTAGGATATAACAGACGTATTTGCATATGAAGATGCCAAAATCACGTGTTATCCACCCAATGGGTTGTCAATTCGCAAAATCAACAATATCAGTTGTACCTACAATAAAAGTTAAGTTATAAGTTTGTAAATATATTTGCTATATTTAATTGAAAATCAAAAAATTACACGTACTGCTATCTCGATGTACTCTTTGTACATATCAGTCAACTTGATGTAAGGTGTATCAATATATAGGGGGTCAAGGATAGTAATCTTCCACTTTGACCGCGAATATTAATAGTATGAAAGGCCAACTACTGGGTATACATATAGGCATAAAGAGATAATCACACTCATGCAAGTGTAATCCTACTTGAGGTTGAACATATGTTTGGCAGAATTGGGCTATGTGATTTTGGTCACGTCGGGACAAGGCACTTTTTCCCAAATGCATGAAGGAGGGCATGAACCCAAATTTGGCCCACCTTTGTATCCCCTTGCGTAGATATTTTTCTTCATGATCTCGCAAAAGCAACATATACGCATCTATGACATGCCCATATATCCATATTCCGGGTCTCAAAGAATTGATATCTTCGTGAGTCGATGTGTACAACCTCTGGGAGTGCTCAATAGGAAACATCTTGGGATTGGCAGGAGTTAGGGAGAAGAAGTTCTCATTAATGATTTGGATCTTCTACCAATGAAGTCTCTTTGGTATACACTCTTTCAGTCCATATTCAATTTGTATGGGGACTTCTTCTGTTGGAACCTCATCCCTAATTAAAGAAGATGCACCCTAGTATGTAAGTTGTTGCATATCGGCCTGGGTGCTAGGGATGTAAATGTCCTACATGGTCGAAGAACTGGACATCTCTGTTTCTTCATCCCCCATTACTCCTCCCCCCACCTCTCACATCCGCATCGTAAATTGCATACAAGTGGTCCCAACCCTCTTTCATGACTTTGTATTCCGGAGAAAAGTCTTGGTTGAGCTTGCAGAGTTTGTCCAAGAGGGATTTTGCGCTCTTAATCTATGCAAAAAAAAAAAAAAACCAAAAAAATAAGAAGACAAGAAAAACATTAGAATCAAAGTATACGATAGATTATATGAATTGAATAATTTTTAAAAATTTAAGTTCCTTACCATGTTAACCATACGATGTTGATTATATATGGATCGAGAATCATATGAAGTGTTAGGATTTCCTTCGCTCGAAGGGCTAAATGCAGATATCGTCGGGTAATCTTATTGTACCAGTTGAAGTACGCATCCATGGAAACCACCTTTTTCATGGTTTTCAAATTTTGATTTCTAGGATACTTGGTTTACTTGCTTCTCTAAGATTTTCTCTCACCCATGATATCCCTTGCAACAGTTAAACTTTTTTGTAAATTGAAACTTCCCATTCTAATAAGCATACTATTATCGCTATTTATGAAAGCACGAATAGATGTAACGTGTCCATATAAGATGTATTGATACTCATACGCCTTGATACTTGCTCCTTTGTTTTTTTTCATGCTCATAACATGAAATTAGAACTCTTCATTCACAAACATGTATGCGATTCTTTTTTGACACTTGTTAAAATGTGTCCACCCAACCTTGAAAAAGTTAAGTAGTGAATTCTCCTTTTTATGTAGAAGAAGTATAATTGTTTAAGAAACAAAAATACTGTCATACCATGTGAATGGAAGATAAAAAAGTGCCTTGATTAAAGAAATATGCATGGAAATTAGAAGCTAATAATTATAACCATGTGTATATGATTAATCTATGTATTGTTTAACATATTTTGGGGTATGCCTATTATATGTCTAACAGAAGTGGCGTATCACAACCTCCTCACCATATCATCCTTTTTTAGCTGGCATATATAAGAATTTGATCAATTTGAGTTTTGAGTAAGTTTCCTTCTTTTTTTCTGTTTCTCTTGTTCCAGTTTCCCTTTCTTGTCCACTACGGAGTGGAAATTATTTCTTCCGAAAAGGTTTTAATTACCATTGATTCTTCTTACAAAGGTGAGAAAAGCATGTAGAAACATGCCAGATTTGTAGCATTCCTTTCCAGATTCTAAAAATAATAGAACTTGATCCTAGTTATATAGGATTTTAAATTGTGGTTTTGATTCGATGAAGTTGTCAAGACATCATCATTATGTGGTCTACATAATTTGCAAAAATAATGAAGGGATAACCCTTTCGCTGGTTCCCAAAGACCACAAACTATATATAGGTGATTTTCATGTTTAGTCCTAATTTTTTCCCCTCAAACTTTTTAAATCCCATAATCTTACTTTGAACAGAAAGTCAAAAACAGAAGGAATACACAATTTTTTTAAAGGTGTGTTGATCAATAATTACAGTGGAGGGGCATACTAATTATTTTCAATTCTCACTCTATTCCAAAATATAAGGTCATTATTGACTTTTAAAAGTAACTTGAGATATTTTCAAATTCAAAATTAACTTCAATTCCTTTAATTTTAATAAAATGATGGAATTTGTAAACTATTCAAAAAATACTACTCATTGTAAGATGATATTGTTTCATAATTTTTGATTAACGTCTCAATTTTGAGATTGAAAATGTGTCAAATTGATTTTCAAATATCAATAATGATCTCATAATTTGGAACAGAGCTAGTATTAATTATCGTGCCCATTTTTGTGTCTCTCTCTTTTCTACCATCTCTCAATTCCCACCAAAACCCATCCTACAGTAAATTTAATGAATTTTGCAATCAAAAATATATTGGAGCCAACTCAAATCAATAAATTGATACAAGCGAAAGTAATCATTTTTTTGTTGTTGTAACTTGGACATTATGTACACATACCAAGTGATGTTCATGTTTATAATTTCCTGGTTATGTTGTTAGGTTACCTTTATGTGCTGTTATTATACTTTAAAATCATTTTGTTTTTTGTAATGAAGTAATCGGTCCAGGGGTCGTTCCCGTCTACATGAGGCACAATGATTTATTTCTTCCAATATTTTTTCATTTCTGCTATAAATTTTTTTTTTCAGGACAGCGTTTTGTTGGCTAGTAATTTATATTTTTTTTATTTATAATAATCGACTCCTATCCAATAACTCTGCAGTTATCAATTTACTTGTTCTATATATGTTTGTTTTCCATGTAGTTTTCGTGCTTGCTAATGATATTCTTGTTCTAAAAAACTAGAGTATCTATTTCCAAAAATAATCTCGTTGATTTTGAATGTGACGCCGGCGGTGGGATAGCGATTATCCTGCGGGCTAAGTTAATACAAATCTACAGGTAAAGGTACAAGAGATTCACCAAAAGAAATAAGAGGAGAAACTCTCAACTCTAATTCTCAGAAAAGTTTTATCAATATATTCAATAACTACTCTCTATACCCACAAGCCGGATATATATAGCTAGGAACAAACTTGGTCACCAAGGAAGGAAATAACTAAGAAAAATACTAAAAATAAAAGATAACAAAATCTGACAAAATCCCTACAATCATGCCACGTAGCTAGTCCCTAATTCTGTCACTATCTTTCCTTTAACCAACTCACGTGTACTTACCATGTGACGCCGAACAATTAATAGCTAGATTTATACCAAAAAAATAATAAAGAAAATAAAATAAAAGGAAATAGCTACTGAAAATAAAACAGATAAAATAAGTAATAGAAAGAACGCCCGAAAAGAAGTGTAGTAGATGTTCAATCCGATGTCGGACTGCCGACCTAAGAAATATCAGACCTTGAGGTGCTGACCCCGAAGAGATGTCCGACCTTGACGGTATTTCCCGATCCTTCAAGCCCGACCTCGATCCCGAACTTGGTGTTCAGAGCTCGACCCCAACTAAGGTCGTTCCCGAGGACATATACCTCTTGAAACTGAGGCCCGAACCCTTGGTTTAGACAGCCGAGCCCATCCGAGATCATCCGAAGATGAATCAATCTTGCTCCAAAGGTGTCTGAAGATAAACTAACGAATCTCCTGCATCAGTCACCCCGGGTTGAAAGGAACTCATCCTCGAGTTCACATCGGTGACTTCGAATCCCACGAAAGTAGTACTCCATGCGATCATCCATTGCAAAACAGCCTTGACTAAAACCATCCCATCAAAATTACTCACGTCAAAAAGTACTAAACGGGGATGGTTGCCGACCTGATCTTTGTACTTGGCATTGTGAATAGACCGCTGCATCTGCTTATGAAGATCTTGAAGGTATTCAGCCACATCTTCTACCTTAGGACTTAATTGACTTGCACTTCGAACCGGAACTAAATCCAGTACTTCTGATGGTTTTTGGCCATAGGTAATCACATAGAGGCTCATATCGAGGATTCCGATCTGAACTCCATTACAGGCGAATTGGTGTTGTACCTCTGGTGGTAATCCAGGATGAAGCTCCTTTGGTATTAAATCAGAAAAATTCAGTTGTTGTACCTCTTCAACAATATCAACATACCCATGATCCCCCTTCAGAGCATTGTAGCAGACTTGATGGACTTCTGGTGGAATTGTAAGTCGAATCCTAGGTATCGCTGCATTAACAAAATTAATGACATCGACCCCAACACTTGGTAACAAAAGATTGTTCAGTTCGACCTGATCGGAGTTGATATCCTCAAAATGCAACTCAGTTGATTCTGTCCAGCCAATCCCTGAGGTAATGACTGATCCAGTCTTAACAGATCTGAGGCCAAACTCAGAATAACATCCGATCTCAAAGTGAAATTGCTGATGCCCGAACTCGAAGGTAATGTCCCGATCCCGTGATCGAAGTAGTTTAAATCCAGCAATTTTCGAAGCCGAACCCCACAACAATCTGAACCCATCCTTGCAATCAGATGTAGTCACGTCCTTCAATACCGAACTAAGTTCAACTGCAACTTCAACTTTAACAGCTCGAATTAAATCAGCCTTATGTCCATTATAACCCTCATCTTCCACCCTCAGCTCATCCAGCCTTTTGGGATAGGTCGTACCTTCCTTCCGCACTAACAGAGTAGATGTTACACAAACGCTAATACCTTCTTGATTGGAAATCTTCTACAGCTCTAACCCTTTAGAATGGATTCTGCATGATGGCTTGTTCTGTATACTCGATCCTGGCAGTTCTTTGTGCATCAGGTCGACAAACTTTGGCAGTGGTTTCGACACATCGGCTAGCGTGTCTACAATCTTTTCTATCGAGCTGCTACCACAAGAAACTAAAGCATAAACTATTTCTTCATGCTCGACCTCAGTTAGGAACCCCATTATAGACAATATATTTGTATTGTGAACTGTCCGAACCGAGCTACCCTCTTTCTGACAAGGTGCCAACACCATCTTCTTCCCTTTGATACTAAGGGAGTATATTTCCTTCTGACCGTCATGGATAGCACATCTGACATGTTGCCAAGCTCGGCCAAACAATATATGGCACACTTCCATAGGCATCACGTTATGCCAGACAATAACATCATTTTTCCTGACAATAGTATTTAATGCGAAGCAAATCTTATCTATTGTTACCTCATCGCTGTCATTTAGCCATAACAGCTTGTTCGACTTGGACTGTCGATCCCTCATCAATTGCAATTTCTGAGCAGCCCCTTCATGACCTCCATTTACCCCTGTCAACTTGTTAAACTTAGGATGCCGAGACTTGACCATAACTTCCGAGGCTGAACTTGACGTCTGAACTCCCAAAGTAATTTGAGACCGTCCGAACTTGATAACTTTCGAGGTCGATCCTCGAAGTAGACCGAATCCTTCCTGACTAGATACAAAATGCACTTCGGCTAACTCTATACAACTGACCTCGGGTAGAGGGTGTACAACCTTATCTTGCAGGCCAGAATGGGATATTTGTTCAGTAAGATGACTAACAGTTTCTCGGACCTCTGCAGTAGCTTGCAAAGACTTCGGTGGTTTAACAAGTGGTGGGGACATCCAATCACCAACTGTTTGAACGCTGATGCCTTCGGGTACAAATGATTCCTGTCTGGTGTGTCTATTAGGACTGTCATCTTCAAGTACCACCGTGTCAACTTTGTCTTCGTCTTCCCAGAATGGTTCACAACCATGGGAGCGACTTCATCGGGTACCATATTTATATCATTAAAAATATTGGCACTCACCCGATCATCTCCTTCACCTCTAATGACCATTGTCTCATGACCATCGCCATAAAGTACGTCTTCTTCTTTATAGAGGTCATACATTGGCTTTCCCTGTTCTTCCTTTTCTTCTCTGTTAGACACAGGTGCTCCGAACTCCTCGTCAAACACAGGTGCTCCAAGTTCTTCCACTTCATAATCATCATACACAGGAACTCTGGACTTCAATTCGTCTTCATTTGCCATGTCATAATCATCATACAAAGGTTCACCAGGCATCTCTACCTCGTTTACCCAGTCGATGAGATCTTCAGCTTGTGAAGTACCAGAGAACTCCGGTAACTCCACGATAGTGCCCAGATCGTAGTGACGATCCTCACGCCATTTCTAGAATGAATCCCTATTGTGATATAGGTTTTCAAGACTGAAATCGGTAACGTGATTTTCTTCCTCACGATCCAGTTCATCCCAATCAAGGTGTTTAACTTCCTCAGCCAGAAACTGTTCATTACAACCGAGATTCAGAATGTTTCGATCGAAGCACGAGACTTCATCAGCCGGAACCTGCCCACAACAACTAAGATCTTGCGCCGTTAGACGCTGGGTTAACTCTGCAACTTGTCTCTGCAAATCCCCAATCATCTCGATCCGAGAGTTACGATTACGGTGCGAGATTTCCTCTTTCGGAACCTGTCTACGGCGGCCATAACCACGACTACCAGCCATTAAAACCGATAAGTACTAAACTCCAGTAGATGCTTGAGCTCTGATACCAACTGACGCCGACGGCGGGATAGCGATTATCCTGCAGGCTAAGTTAATACAAATCTACAGGTAAAGGTACAAGAGATTCACCAAAAGAAATAAGAGGAGAAACTCTCAACTGTAATTCTCAGAAAAGTTTTATCAATATATTCAACAACTACTCTCTATACCCACAAGCCGAATATATATAGCTAGGAACAAACTTGGTCACCAAGGAAGGAAATAACTAAGAAAAATACTAAAAATAAAAGATAACAAAATTTGACAAAATCCCTACAATCATGCCACGTAGCTGGTCCCCAATTCTGTCACTATCTTTTCTTTAACCAACTCACGTGTACTTACCATGTGACCCCTAACAATTAATAGCTAGATTTATACTAAAAAAATAATTAAAAAAATAAAATAAAAGGAAATAGCTACTGAAAATAAAACAGATAAAATAAGTAATAGAAAGAACGTCCGAAGAGAAGTGTAGTAGATGTTCAATCTAATGTCAGACTGCCGACCCAAGAAATATCAGACCTTGAGGTGCTGACCCCGAAGAGATGTCCGACCTTGACGGTATTTCCCGATCCTTCAAGCCCGACCTCAATCCCGAACTTGGTGTTCAGAGCTCGACCCCAACTAAGGTCGTTCCCGAGGACATATACCTCTTGAAACCGAGGCCCGAACCCTTGGTTTAGACAGCCGAGCCCATCCGAGATCATCCGAAGATGAACCAATCTTGCTCCAAAGGTGTCTGAAGATAAACTGACGAATCCTCCTGCATCAGAATGTTTTCAGGGTAATAGTGACATTAATCAATTGGGAAAGATCTTTGGGGCTTTTGGGACTCCAAAGCCCAACCAGTGGCCTGATATGATCTACCTTCCTGATTACGTCGAGTACCAGTATGTTCCTGGACAGCCTCTTCATACGTTATTTCCAATGGCTAGTGATGATGCTTTAGATCTGTTATCAAAGATGTTCGTCTATGACCCAAAATCCAGAATTTCCATGCCGCAGGCATTAGAGCATAGGTATCTTGAATATGATTCACAGTTATCGAGACTTATCTTTATTTTTTTCGGAAGGTACTTCTCTTCTGGACCGCTGCCCACTGAACTAGCTTCCCTCCCTAGACGTCCTCCAAAGAAGGGAATCTCTTAATTCTAAGGTCTCAGATTTCAATCCACAAGATGGTCCTTCTGTGTTGTCTCCTCCCAGAAAGTCAAGAAGAGTGATGCCACGTGGTGAAGGATTTGATGCATGGAAATGCAAACCAAGTAGATAAGGTTGATAATCATGGAAATGAAATCAGACAAGGTGGGGCCGGGAGAGAGGAGTGAACAAGTTCCTATGTCATTAGATTTTTCTATCTTTGGAGCGAAGCCTCCAACCAGACCAACAATTAACAGGTAAAACGTTATCAATTTTATGTTCTGTTCAATAACTTGTAGGTAATATTTTTTTCTGCTTCTGGCTAAATTTATAATCTTGGGTTAAAAAAAATTGTGTTTCTCTTGTATTGAAATGAAAATAAGAGAATATCTCATTACCATGTGTAAGAGAATTTAATGAGAATGGTGGCCAAGACATCTCATCAATTTGCACTCTGGTAGATATTAAAGCGTTTTCCCAGTAGGAAATAAATTTTTAAAAAATATGTACTCCCTTCATCCTGAAGTTAAAATTCCGTTCTTCCTTTCTTGTTTATCCCAAAATTTAGTACCATTTCTAAAATAAACTAAAAGGTGACATGTTTGCCCAAATTTTCCCTTAATGACAAACTTATATTTCCCCACTGGTGCTAAGAGTCTAAGACTAACTACTTGAGCATAGCGGAGCATGCTAGAACTCGGAGTTGTGACCATCTGGATTTTTGTTTGGCTTCCTACCACTACGCAACCATGCTAAGTGATGATAAAATCATGTTATTTAGATATATTAGTGCTTATATTAATATGCTAGAGTCCTTTCATTGAAAGATAAGTATTGTTAATGTATATGTAAATATTATTATACGTATAATGAACATGTATATGTATAGAATTGCAAAACGATCTTCCCTCAGCATTCGATAGTCTGCGTAGGTTTATATCTACAAAGTATTAATAAGAGATGCATGTGTTATCACCGATTCTAGGTAATCCGTTTAGACAGATATGGTTCCACAATATAATAATGACAAATCAGTTCCCACCACGTACGTCTTGAGTAATCCACTTAAGGCAGAATTACAGATGTACCACTGGAAATAACAGAAGTTTACAAGGCGGCAAAGCTAGCCTAAATAATTAAGGGAACAGTTAAATTTTCGAAATCTATTGAAATTATCAGAATTCTAAAGTAGGTACACCTAAAAGAAACTCATGCAAACTCAATGTAATATGATTAAGGGAATGCAATTTTTTCATGCATGGTTTTCAAGTTTTGGTAGTAATAGTGAAAACTTACGGGTTATAGGCTATGAATGTATATGGCTATGATCTCTTGGATGGTGGATACATTTGTCAATGTAGAAAGGTGCCTGTTAGTCTACAATATTGGTTTGAAATTTGTTTATTAGGAAGTCAGATTTGCAAGTTATGCAACGATACATCTGATTGGATATTGACACTGGAAGTGCAAGATTTAGTCTACATGAACACCAGATTCAATTTCATCTGTCAATATAACTTTTATCTGTTTGCTGATGTTTTTATCATCTTTGTTTTTTTTTTTGGTTTCATGTACCTCTTGTAGTGCTGACAAATCACGTATAAAGAGGAAACTAGATCTTGAATTCCAAGCTCCTGAAGAAAGAACAATAATCTATATACATACACACACATGCAAGCATGTGGCCATCTACTTGGAGGATGCATGATTTCCTTGTCTCAGGTATGAGATGGACTTTACTGAATATTATATAACTGCCTAGTACGTCTTTTTCTTTCTTGCCAATTGTATTTACATATTCAGTACCTTTGCTTGCAGTCCACTAAAGAGAGAGGCGAAAAATATATCTCAGGACTGAAGTGATCGGCGCACAAATTATATGTAAAGAAAGTGAAAGTAGCCCGGCCCCCCTTCTGGTACTCTGCTGGGAATGGAAAATTTATACTAGGCCATTCAAGTTCATTTTTTTAAAGAAGTTGCTTGTATTATTTATTTTTTCCCTGAAAATAGTTGATTCAAGATTTTGACAATAAAATTCTAACACCTGAGTCTGTTTGTAACTTAATCGAGACAGGGTCCCGAGAAGTGTTGTAGCAAAGGCTGCTCTTTTATTCTACTAGTAGTCAAGGGCGGAGCCAGGAATTTTTTTCCTCCTGGGCTACAAAATAGACAACCAACTTCATTCCTCCATCCTACCCTCCCTTCAGCATGTGACATGATAAAATCCAAATAAATACCCCAACAAAGATGTGAATATTACAAGTGTTATGTTGTGCAATTTCCTAAGAATATCACCTTGATTCCAGTGACAATGATTTGTTGTTCAGTCGCTTGCTTAACAAAGGCTGGTGCTTCACAGTGGATGGGAAGATAATGATCAGTTTCTACAGTTGAAAACATAATCAAACAATTACAAAAGAAGGCGCTGGGATTAGTAAATGTAGAGAATTATTGTGAGAAATGAGAAGAAGAGAGGGGCACCACATATGCTGAATCAACATCGAAACATTACATCTGAAAGTGATACAAAATTCTTACTTATATCACCCCTATGGTCAATAGCCTCTCCAATAACATTTATAATATGACCAAGGGTAGCCCGACCAACAGGCACCTGCCAGTAAAAAGTTGCAAACATAATAGTTGGAACAAATATGAAGAAGTATCAATGACTATAAGCGCCAAAGATGCATAGTCATCCAAGAAATGAAACATACGATTCTTCATGAGCCAGAAACTTGGAAAACCAACAGGCTTAAAATAAGAACTTTCAAGCAATGCAAAATTGGCACAATGATATAGGCTCAAGGATTATCAAAATCGACAAAAGCAACAACTAAAAAAATGTAAGTTTACTGAACTAGTGCACTCTCTCCAGAACCAAAGACATCACATCACCTACGTATCCCAGTGTCTTGATTAAAAAATCAAAATAACGGATATAATAGAGGTTTCCTCAAGTTTAATAAATTATATCCTTCAAATGTCTTATTCCCTCATCTTTAGATCACCACTTACTCCTAGTAAATACACACACAAGTAATAGTCCCCGGTGCCTGCTTATCAATAATTTAGAACCCATTCAATTGTTCCCTCAATAACACCTGAGATTTAGAATAAATAATAATAATAATCTGAAAATTAAAAATTAAAACCAATAATAGTAGCATGGGCAATATCACCCAACAAATCTCAGAGAGCAAAACCCAATCACTAATGCAAAAATGGTAGGATATCCACTATTTCTATCGGTAAACAACCTGATCTGATCTGTACATAAGAAATTCGTATAATATTATCAAAATATATATTAATGTAGAAAGAGAAATATCTTACAGTGATAGGAGAGCCAGTATTAAGGACTTTCTGACACCTAATAAGCCCCTCAGTCCCCATCCATAGCAATAGTCCTCACCATATTCTCTCTCAAATGTTGCGCCACCTCCAATACCAATCTTATCGGATTATCCAACAACTTCAACGCCGTCAGAATCGGCGGCAACCCATCGTCAAACCTAACGTCAACAACAGCACCAATCACCTGACACACCTGCCTGACCGCGCCGGCTCCAATGAAGTCATCAGTGATCTTTCCGCCTTTCCCCGTCGATTTCGGTGGCAACGACGCCGCTTCCTTCGCCGGAGCTGCGGCAGATGCGGCATCAAGGGTGGAGCCAGGAAATTTTTTCCTCCTGGGCTACAAAATAGACAACCAACTTCATTCCTCCATCCTACCCTCCCTTCAGCATGTGACATGATAAAATCCAAATAAATACCCCAACAAAGATGTGAATATTACAAGTGTTATGTTGTGCAATTTCCTAAGAATATCACCTTGATTCCAGTGACAAGGATTTGTTGTTCAGTCGCTTGCTTAACAAAGGCTGGTGCTTCACAGTGGATGGGAAGATAATGATCAGTTTCTACAGTTGAAAACATAATCAAACAATTACAAAAGAAGGCGCTGGGATTAGTAAATGTAGAGAATTATTGTGAGAAATGAGAAGAAGAGAGGGGCACCACATATGCTGAATCAACATCGAAACATTACATCTGAAAGTGATACAAAATTCTTACTTATATCACCCCTATGGTCAATAGCCTCTCCAATAACATTTATAATATGACCAAGGGTAGCCCGACCAACAGGCACCTGCCAGTAAAAAGTTGCAAACATAATAGTTGGAACAAATATGAAGAAGTATCAATGACTATAAGCGCCAAAGATGCATAGTCATCCAAGAAATGAAACATACGATTCTTCATGAGCCAGAAACTTGGAAAACCAACAGGCTTAAAATAAGAACTTTCAAGCAATGCAAAATTGGCACAATGCAAAATTTTAGTTGCTTCTCCATTTTAAACTTTTTTGCCATGTTTCTTTGCACTCGGGATTATAATTCTAATGTTATGTTTATTTGCAAGTATTACAATTTGAATAAGATTTTTAATTTCATCTTTGTCTTTTTTATTTTTAAATTAGGATTTGGGACTACTAGTCCAAAGATTATAAAATGACTTAATAGGGGGAACTATTTAATACAATATTCAATCAAGAATTATAACCCCAACTATTAAGTTATTTTATAATCCCTAGACTAATAGTCACATGTCCAAATTTAAAGACATTTTTGGGATTGATAATTTTATCTTAAGTGTAATCCTTACAAACAAATATAATATTGAGATTATAATTCATGCCTTGAGATTATAATCTCAAATTTATAATTACAAGAAAGCTAGTCATTGCCGATGGGGTTTTTGTCGACTATTTAAATGTCGTCGCCAATGAGGTTATTATCGACGACTAAGCCATCAACAATGACTCTCGTTGCCCATAGGTTGTTTCTGTCAAAGCGGTCAACGGCATCCATCGAGAATGAGTTTTATCCGTCAATATTGTAATAATAATTTGGCGCTAAACAAAACGCGAGGGAGGGAAGCTCATTAATAACGGCATAATTGTTAGTGTCGACGGGCCTCGCCGTTACCATTGACTGACACTAGTATTTGGCCAATATCGATGGACTTGCCGTCGAGATTAATTATTTAAGTCCATTGAGAATGAAAATTGGGGATTTACGGCCTCCAATTCCCTTTCCCTCCCCGTTTCTTTTCCCCCATTTATTTTCCCCCATTTCTATTTCTCTCAGATTCATTTCCATTTCCTTCTCGATTCCTCCAATCCTCCTCGCTACAACATCGTTCTCCTCCCCTGTTCCTCCCCCAATTCGTCTTTCCCCCACTGGCGACGGCTTGTTGACTGCACTTAGCAACGGCGCACGGCCAAGGGTGACGGAAGAGGCTACCTCTCTTCTTTTCCATCTCATCTCTCTGGTTTATACACACAGCTCTCTCTGCGCTATAGTGTAACTGCAAGTTAGATATATCTATCTATTGCTTCATGTATGTTTATGTGTGTATATATATGTAATGTATGTGTATGTCTGTGTTCGCTATAATTTTGATTGTATGTTCTGATCAATTGTTATTTTTGATTTATTGTGCATAAAACTTGTCTTGAAAAATATCAATGTGGGTTGTTATCATGACTATGTTAAAGCTTTAGTTCATGTTATATTATGTTCTCCCCAGAAAAAAAAATACTAAAGAATGATCACTGGAGAGAGAGATTTGAGGATGCTACTACTACTTCTTTAAACAATACTACTCGATTAATTATCAAAAAATATATATTTATATTAATTAAATTATTTTACATTTGAGCATGTTATATTATGTTCTCCCAAAAAAAATACTGAAGAATTTGTATTGATTTTCTATATATATATATATATATATATATATATATATATATATATATATATATATATATATATATATATATATAACAGACCATAGTCGAAGATGCCTATTGATTGAAGTTGGATGGAGCATAGGGTAGCTACCGATAAAAGTGGGCTTAGCTCTAAATACCGTAGTGGGGTTGAATAGTTTCTCAATTTCGCATTTGAGCAAGTCAGCGACGATGAGATCAAATGTCCTTATAAGAGATGTGTGAATGAAGTGTGAAAGAAAATGAGTGATGTCATGTGCGACTTATTTGCATATGGGTTTAAGTAGGGATACAGCACATGGATCTATTATCATGGGGAAACCTAGTTAGATGAATGTGAATTTGAACCGGCATCCAGAGCTGACGAAACCTATGATTGTACTAACATGATAATCGAAGCTACTGGTTCATTCTTCTAGTGGAATATAAATAGGGATGATGGTAGCATCGAGTAAGATTCGAATGATGGGGCTAAGGGTTTCTATTAGCTATTGCAGGAATCAGTGACACCAATGTATGATGGACACGAAAAGCACATGGTCTTATCCGCAGTGACTAAGTTTTTACACTTCAAAAACGAGTATGATTGTAGCGAGAGAGATTTTAATGAGCTGCTCAACATTGTGAAGGAGTTCTTACCAACAGGCAATAAGTTACCAAAATCGTACTATAATGTGAAAAAACTGATCAAAAGGCTTAATCTAGGGTATGAGAAGATTAATGCTTGTGAAAATGATTGTATGTTATATTACAGTGTGATGTGAATAAATATAAGAGGTCATGTGATATAAGTGATTACAAGTAGATACTTTGAAAATAGCCAAAAAAAAGAAAAAAACGTGCCGAGAAAGATCTTACGTTACTTTCCTATAGCACCGAGGCTTCAGCGATTGTTCATGTCAACATATATCGCCGAATATATGAGGTGGCACTTAACACGGGACATAGTCGAAGGTCAACTAACACACCCGACGGATGGGCTTGAGTGGAAAATTTTTGACAAAAGCACCCCTCATTTGTTAAAGAGGTTTGCAATGTTAGGCTTGGACTTGCTACGGATGGCTTTAATCCGTTTAGTGGGCCATACACCAAGCCATACTCAATCTGGCCAGTGATCATTTTTTTGTATAACCTCCCACCTTTGATGTGCATGAAAGATCCCTACATGTTCATGACTTGATTGATTTCAGGTGAAAAGAGTCCAAGTAAAGACATCAATGTCTATCTTAGGCCCTTAATTGGTGAGTTAAAGATGTTGTGGGATAAAGGGGTTCAAACTTATGATGTATCTCTCAAGCAAAACTTTGACATGAGGGCAACTTTACTATGGACAATAAATGACTTCCCGGCATTGGGAATGATCAGTGGATGGTCGACTCATGAGAGCTTGTTATGTCTAGTGTACATGGAGTTGATTAAAGATATGTGGCTAAAACATAGGGGGGGAATTACTTTTTTTGCAACTTCCAAACAGTTTTTGCGAACATCGTTATAAAAGGCTGACTAGACCATTTAATCGAAAAGCAGAGAAACGTCTAGTGCTTAACCGTCTTTCTGGGATAACAGTGTTTAGTTGGATTAGTCACTTGAATTTTCCACCTCCAAGGAAGAATCACAGATTAGAGCGAGCTTATGAGTATGGTAAGGTTTATAACTGGACACATCGTTGTATGTTCTTTGAGCTACCTTATTGGGCTACACTCTGCATCTGTCATTGTTTTGATCCGGTGCATATTAAAAAGAATGTATTTGATAACATCTTTTATATGTTGTTAGATGTAGTGGTAGAATGAAGGACAACGTCAAGTCAAGGCTTGATTTGGTAGATATGAACATTAGCGAAAAATAATGGTTGTATGAAGAGGGTGGTTAGACGGTAATGCCCAAAGCTGACTATACTTTGACCAGAGAACAGTTGGTCTTGATATGTAACTGGATCAGTGGACTGAAGCTCCCGGATAGATATTTTTCAAATATAGCAAGGTATTGTAAAGTTGAAGATCTTAAGTTTTGGGGTCTAAAAAGCCATGATTATTATGTATTTATGCAAAAGTTGATCCTCATGGCATTTATCGACTTATTGCCGAAACATGTGGTTGAAGCACTAATATAGCTTTCCAATTTCTTTAGAGATCTATGTTTGACGAAGCTCCAGCTCAGAGACATAGATAAAATGGAGAGACAGATAATGGAAATACTTTGCAAGTTAGAAATGATCTTCCCTCTGTCGTTTTTTGATTCAATTGAGCATTTGACTATTCACCTGTCATACGAAGCCAAGCTTGGTGGTCCCGTCCAAGATAGATGGATGTATCCATTTGAGAGGAAATGACATTAATGTTTTTAGTACGCTAAAATATTTTTCACTATTTTGTAATAATTATAATACATTCATATATCAAAAATATAGGTTTATGCGCCGTTTAAAACAAAAGGTGAAGAATAGAGCCCGTGTTGAGGGGTCTATTGCTGAAAGTTGTGTGATGGATGAGCTTGTTAATTTCTACTCGTTGTACTTTGAACATAATGTTTAGACGAGGCACAATCACTTACATTGGAACGAGGCTGTTGCACACAAGGGGAATGGGGAATTAATGGCCTTTAGTTATCTGGTACAACCATTTAGCGGGAAAAAAAGGTGATTATTAACCGATAATGAGTATGCAACTGCCACGTTGTATGCACTTATAAGCATGAATGAAATAGCGTCATACATTAAGTAAGTTGCCATAAGTATGTCATTTATCACTGTTAAAAGTTCTAAACATACTGTTACTTAGTAAGTAGTGTCATAAGTCTAAATTTATAATTGTAATATAGTCAGTATGATGCCAATATACGTGCAGCGAATCCAAGTATATCGGACAGGAAATTACAAACTCAGAGAAATAGAGACTTTGTGCAATGGTTTAAATATGTAGTAAGTGACTTACGTTAATGTGTAAATGCCTTTTTCCTCCTGACTAAATCTTATGATGCACTTAACATTAGAATATGTTGTTAAATGTACATTAGGTGCTCAAAGATGATAAAGCTGACATGCAGCTAAAGCTTATAGGCATCGGCCCTGAAAGATCTGTAGATACTTATACATCTTGCATTTTAAACCGTTACAGATTTAAGTGTTACGAGGTTGGAGCAGTCGTGTCATCTAACTCTGGTATAGTAGTTAAGGGTAGCTGTTAGGATAATCTTTGGGATGACTGATATGAACGATTGGTAGAAGTAATGGTTCTCAAGTATTTGGGTCAAAAAGAGTTAGTTTGTTTTAATTGTCATTGGTTTGATGTTGTGAATGGAGTTAGAGTAGATAAAAATTCTAGACTGGTGACCGTAAATGTGAAGTCAAAACTACGAGCCTTTTGTTTTAGCAAGTGAAGTAACACGGGTGTACTACACCTGGAGTGTAAAGACTCCTACAAGCATATGGTATGTTGTTATAGCAACCAAAGCTCGTGGTTTTCAAGGCATAGCTCATCATCCAGATAATGAGCCTTTACAAGTAAAGTCAACTAGTGTCACGCCTGCTGATGTGACAGTTATTAGTGAGTCAAGTGACGATGAGGATGATGTTGTGGCTGTCAAAATTGAAGTGGTTAATGTTGAGGAGGAAGATATAAATGAAAAAATTCTTTAGGATGATGAAGATGGTAATGACAACGACAATGAGGAGTTACTGCTCGAAGATGACGATTCTAATGTTGATGACTTTGATGATATAGATGATTAGAAGTATGTATCCGAGTATAGTATTTGAGTTGTATCTATATATACTAGTTTGTCTTTAATAAATTCATATGTACTAGTTTATAGTTTGTAGTTGCATTCATATGTACTAGTTTGATGATATACTAGTTTGTCTTTCCTAAACATGTCTTATAATTTTGTGTTTATATCAATATAGTGATATAGATATGGCACGTACTCCACACGGTGATCATGGAGATCGTGCTAGTCGTGGTGGACATGGGGGTCATGGAGGTGATGAGCGACCAACAGGTTCAGGTACAATAACTTACACACTTATTAATTGTGAAGATATTTGTTTTTACTTCTGAATGTGTTTTTATATTATTGTCGGGTTGAGTTATTACACACCATTCTTTGTATTGAATTATTCACATATTGCACTACAAAGGTGATCGCCCTAGACCTCCGAGGGACTAGCACGTGGGTTGCTAAGGAATCCACCTCAGACGCCTCATATATGTCGTGTTGGGTCCCACAGGTAATTTTAAAATATATTTTTACCATACTACTTATTTGTTTTATATAAAATAATGCATGTATATATACTTGATTTTACATGTATTCATTTTAATTGCAGTATCTTAGAGGCTACGCCTCGAAACACGCTACTAGGTATCGTCTGCAACCGATTCTCAAGTGCATAGATGCGATGGGCGAACGTGTAGGACCACACACTGTAGCTGATTATTGATGAGTTTCGTGTAAGATGTTATTTTATGTACATGTTCTTTTTTATCATTATTGTTGTGTAACTTTATGTTATTTACTAATACCATAATGTGTTTTATGTAACGATAGTATAGATTTGAAGACGTTAAAGAATAGCAAGGCATGACAGTCCTCCAAAGATATTTAAAGTCAAATTGGCATAAATGGGTGTACGATTGAAAGAAGAAGCCCCAAAGCAAGACGACAGACAGACAGACACTTAAAGATGTCTATCCTGATTTCATTGGGGCCGAGGTTTGGGAAAATTATGTGCGATATTTGGGAGGGGGATGCTTTTAAAAATATGTCAGCACAGCGTTCAACAGCCCGTTCGCAGAGTCGGATTTTGCACTACACGGGATCCCAGTCTTACAAGCTGTAGAGGGAGAAACTACAAGCTAAAATTAAGCACCCACCTTCTCACTTAAAGTTTTGGTGGCACACCCACCAGAAGAAAGGTGACGATGGTTTTATATCACCTAAGGCACAGAAATAGCTATAAGTAAAGACCATGATTTATTTTGTTTGTATTTTAATTTATGTAATTAGTATTCATATTCTTTCACATCTTTATGTTTTTATTTTAGACTATGTTTCAAGACCTTACTAAGTCTTGGGATACTCAAAGAGCTGATACCGAGGTAGATCCCTCCACGCTTAAAGAAGATGAGATTGATGACTGGCTACAGGCTACAGGAGGACCAAAAAAGAATCAAATTCTGGGCATGCCAAGAGTCCCAGCGTATACTGTAGTGCCTACTGCGAGAGCCAGACATCGCCCCTCTACTAGATCAAATAGTGTGAATGGATCAGGAGCCAGTCCATCCTTATCAGATGATTTCTTTTGGAGGATCGTCGATAGGTTCATGGCGAACAGTCAAATCCGATTTGCGCACCATCACGTGAGCGTGTTTACCACCTCACTCAAGAGATCGTACACAGTTCCATTAATCCAGCTTCACGAGACAAGCTATGGGGTATAGTAGCGCAGGAGGCCGTTCGAATAGTAGTGGTTATACTTGTAAACCTTTTTCGCCCATATATGCGACAGGTAAATAAAAATCTTAATTTATGTCTTTAAATATATAGTTTGTACCAATATATATTATATTAATCATTTAAATTGTTAAAAAGTTATAAAAAAATAATTGCCTAACTTATTTTAAAAAAACTTAGACAAATATAGGAAAAGTAGACCAAAACTCGCCCCGAGCATAGAAACGATGCAAAATCGTAGTCGTGGCACATATTACATATTTCATATGTGTGACAACTTACAAAGGTCCATTCCGAATTCTAATTGCCGAGTTAGAACCTCGTTTTCTTGACTTATTTTAAAAAAACTTAGACAAATATAGGAAAACCAAAACTCGCACTAGGCATAGAAATGATGCGAAACCGTAGGCATAGCACCTATTACATATTTTAAACGTGTTACAACTACGGTGCTCGATGCCCGAGTTAAAACTTCGTTTGCCTAACTTATTTTTAAAAAACTTAGACAAATATAGGAAAGGTAGACCAAAACTCACCCTGGGCATTAAAACAACACGAAACAGTAGGCATAACACCTCTTATATATTTTAAAAACGTGACAACTTACGGGGCTCGATTTCGAGTTTCGATGGCCGAGTTAGAACCTTGTTTACCTAACTTATTTTAAAAAGACTTAGACAAATATATGAAAGGTAGACCAAAACTCACCCCAGGCATTGAAATGACACAAAACAATAGGCGTAACACCTCTTACATATTTTAAATACGTGACAACTTACGTGGCTCGATTCCATGTTTCGATGCCTGAGTTAGAACCTCGTTTGCCTAACTTATATTTTAATTTTGTAGTTTCTTATTGATGAGCCTCGTGGCATGGGTGGAGCCAACGGCGATGGTGAGGACCGTAGAGGAGATGGTGAGGGCCGATGCTGATGATGGTGTTAAGGGTGGGACTGGTAATGACACAATGGACGATATTCGCTTGTCTGTCGATGGCGATGATGATGATGACAACGACCTGGGGATATAACACTTTGTATATTTTTTACTTTAATGTATCTAACTACAATTTGGGTTGTACATACTAGGGTATTGTATTTAGTTAGTTTGATAGTTTATATTTACTTTTATTTATGTACCTAGTAGTTTGGTTATACAATGGTTACATTTCATGGTTTATGCGATTTCGTTGTGTGCACAATACGATTATTATGTGATTAAATTGAATTATTATGTGATCAATGTGTTAGAAAGAACCAGTATGGTTGAAATATTAAGGAGGGACCTATGTGGTCGAATATAGAAAGATGAATTAAACTAGAGAATTATTGGAAATGAGAAATTATAATGAAATTGAATTTTGATGAGTAAAAGGGTTATATAATGGATTTGAGATAAATGATTTATTATAATACCTATAATAAGGTGATTTGGAAAGAATTATTGTAAGACACGATGTATGTGTCAGTATGTTATAGATTAGATACATGAATATGTGTATATAGAGGTATTTGAGCAGTTGGAGCAAGAAAAGCTAAAGACTAGAGAAAATGAGAAATATGTATATTGATATTTTGAATTATGGATGTTAGTAGCAAGTTTAATGAATAGGCCTAGAGAGGCGAGAGTATAAGAATGACAAATTAAGGTAGGTATGCATATATGTGCGGTGGAGAAGGAACCGTGTGATTAAAACGGTTATTAAAGATTTAAGGAATAATAAATATATGATATGTGGATATATGAAATTTGTTTAGGAATTGATAATTTTGATGGAAATAAGCTATGTAGTTATACGTCGTGCAAAAATGGAATGTAATACTCTTAGAATGAGTGGAAAGCATGTTGGATGCAAGAATGATTTAAATTGGTATTTAAATTATATGTAAACAAGAAAAAGAGACGTAAAGTAGTAATAAATGTATTATGAGTTTAAAAGGATAGAGGACGATGGATTTTGGTAATCCGGTCGGGGTTCGCTTCTCGAGGAAGCGGTTTATGGAAAAAGTAAGCAATCCGACTATTTGAGATGTCGGGAATCGAAATTGTGAATTATGGAACCAAGAAAGTTCGTAGGAAACGAGAAATTGTATTTATGATTAAAAGAAGTTTATGCAGCCGATTTACGATTAAATGGTCGATTAAGTCATAAAATGAGACTATGTGAGTATAGCATAGCGGAAAACGGATGATCTAATTGGTCGATTGAAAGAAGAATCAATTTAAACGATTATGAAATGAATTATGGGGGGGAAATGTATAAAAATTTAGTTATGGGGGGAAAGGTTGCAAGAAATGAAAACTTAGCTAAATTGGCAATTTACCAAAATACCCCTCAACAAATTAGATAATTACCGTTGTGTCCTAAAGGGGTAAAAAGACCAAAATACCCTTGACAATTTGGATAATGACTTATATGTCCCAAGTGGTGAAATGACAAGAAAGCCCCTCACTTAACATGTGAAATGACTAAAGTACCCTTGAAAGTGTTAACCATGGTTAATTGCTTAACCAAGTCTAGTTAACTCTCATTTATCCTTAAAAAGCCAATCAAGTGAGCCATCTTCAATTCATTTTTGCTGGAAATGTTGCTATCTTTCGAAAGTTCTTGCAAGAGAGAGAGAAAGGAGAGAAAAACTAGGAAGCTAAGGGAAAAGCCTAGAAATTATGGAGCTAGGTTGATTATTTGATCAAGGAGCAAGAAGAAAACAAGAAGAGCTTGTCAAGACAAAGCTTTTCATGTAAGGAAGTTGGTCATTCATGGAGGTATAACCATGTTTTAGTTTTAAGAGTTTGTGTTTTTGTGTTTAAATTCAAGAATATGACAAGCCATGCATGAATTTATAGCTAGATATAAAGATTATGTGAAGTTACATGTTATATGTTTCATAATTAATGAAACCCTAAGCTTAAGTGTTAGAGAACTAAGATGGTGAACAATCTATGCTTAAGTTCAAAGCTAAAGAGTATGATTCATGGTTGATTATGTGTTAAATATGATTAGAGGTGATGAAAACCTAGTTGGAAGGTTGATTATATTTGATACAAGTAAATTATTTGGCTAAATGGCAAGCTAGATTTATAATTGGTGTAAAAGTATGATTTTGTAAAGGAAAGTTGAATATTAGGCTATACTTTTTGTATAGGTTTCGTAATAATCTGTAAAGTACTTTAGAACGTGCATGTATAGTCTATGTGATGATATAATGTGGTAAGAAGTATATGTGGTTGCCTATGAGGTGTGTTGAGTTAAAGGAATCAAGTTGAGGTTATGTATTCAAGTTGAAAAGTTTGGAAATTTTGATGAAAATCCAACCAAATAGTGATTTTGGCAATTTTGAGAAATTAAAAGTGAAATGAATCCAAATGGCTTAGTTATATGTAAATACACGTGTTTAGGTTGATTTGGTAATCAACGGAATTAAATTTGAGCGAAAAGACGATTCGAACGATCGAAATCGATCGTTTCGAATCGAAATGGAGTTTAACGGACAAAAATCGCCTCGTGCGAAGTTTTATCGTTTTGAAAGTCTAGACATGTCATATATAGGTTATATGAACTATGTCAAGTGTTGGAATTGAGTTTTAAAGCTTATGGCCAAAAATCACAAAGTTAGTACAAAGTTGGTTTTGAAGTTGAAAAAAATTCTAAGTCTGGAAACGTGTTGAACAGCCCTCCTAGGGGCTAGTGTATCTCTACTTTTAAGAAGCCAAATGTGGCAACTAGTATTTTTTTAAAATACTAGGTAGTGAGGTCTATATGTGGTCCAAATTTCAGCTCAATTGGAGTTAAGATGAAGAAATTAAAAATCGGCAAAGGTGGGGCAAAAATCAGATTTCCAGATTTTGAACATGGCGCCCCCGCGCCATGTTTTGTACTAAAAATGGCGCCCCGGCGCCATTTACTGTTCATGGCCGAGAGCTTTTCGCGGACAGCGAGCTCTGGCGGCGCCGGGGCGGAGGTACTGTTCATTTGAAAAAAAAAATTAAGCTTCCAAAAAGCTATATTTTGATATGGAATGATAGAAATGAGTTATATAAACCCTAAAAGTAATAATAATGGGTAAATTAAAGGGTGTTAAGTTATAATGAAATGACAAATGACATAATATAACATGCCTAAAGCTAAGTCAAAACATGTTATAAGTTATGAAAAAGGTCGGAAGCAGGTTAGGGTGTATTATAAACCTACATAAGGTGTAATACATCAAATGTGAAATGGTTAAAGACGGATGATCATGTATTTATGGAATTAGTTGATAAGTTATACAAGTTTATGATCTTATAATGACATATAAGCTATATGTTGACAGACAGAGTTCGAAACGAGAAAGCCGATAAGACGGATAACGAAGGATGATTGAGGAAGTACAGGTTAAGTAAAACAAAGGCGTACAGGCAAGTGTTTCAGACTTAAAAGTATTAATTAAACTACGTGAACTATGTGATAGTTGAAATGGGCATTCCGTGCCACAACGTGATCTATCTGTTAAATGCAATACGTGATAATTGAACATAACATGGCAAAGTAATGGAAGCATGATGCATATTATAAAATGTGAGCATGAAATGTGTTATCTGAATTACTTGCTGAGCCTATGTGCTCATTCTTGCTATGAACTAACGTTTCAGGTGAAGTACAAGAAGGCCGGAGGTTCCGATGATGCTAAAGTAAATAGTGTGAATGCATGAAGATGCGTGAAGAGATTTGAAATTGTATCTATGAGATATTCATGTAAAACAAATGTATGTAAATTTGTATATATAGGCAAGTTATGTAATAACCGATTTTAAATGTTAAACCTAGATGGTAGAAAGAACAGTATGATTTGCTAATTTGTGTTATCGGAGAATGAAAAATGTATGTATGTCTTATTCAGGGAAAAGTTACATTTGGGATAAACTTGTATGTATGGCATAGAATTGTGTAAGCAGGATATATATGTATATATGATGCAAATGTATGAATACAGGAATATAGAAACAGGGCCATATATAGATGAAACTATGGCGAGATTTTGTTTACAAGTGATGTAATAATTATAAATATGTATGTTTATAATAGGTCACAAACTAGTAATGGTTGACCTAAGTTTTAATGTTTGGCAAGTAAACGTTGCGATCCTGAGACAAGTAAGAAATATAAGTTAAATAAGTTGTATAAAAAAAAATATGGACCGAATTTAAGGTTAACAAATTGGTTTCAATGGTTAAAAGATTAAGTTTAACGAACGAGATCCCTGTTAATATGGTTTTAAAGTTAAATAACATAATATCCAGAGATAATCGGATAATTAATTGAGGTCGAGTTTTCGGGCTATCACAATTGGCATGCGTTTATCAAGAATTATTCGTTGTTTTTGGTTTATAACAGGTAAAATTATTAAAAAGTAAAAGAAAATTTAAAAGGTCATTGGCGACGAACTCATTGGCGATGGTCGTGACCGTCGGCAATGAGGAATTAGCGACGACCTATTCTGTTGAAAATGTCTGGCTCGATTTAAAAAAAATAAAAGCTATTAGCGACAGACAGTTTTCATTAGTGACAGACTGTCCATCGCTAAAGAGTATTTACTTTTTATTATTATAATAATTATTGGTGACAGACTATCCGTCGCCAATACTGTCATTATCGACGGACTGTCCGTCGCTAATGACACCGTCGCTATTGGTTCACTACCGGCGGTGGTCAACGGATCGTGGTTCGACAACCTGTGAGGTGACGACATTGCCGACTAACAAATCTGTCGCCAATGACCTATTTGTCGACGGCGGTGTGGTCATTAACGACGGAACTGTCCATCGACAATTATAAGTGTGACGACCTCAAATTCGAGTTCTATAACCTCGAGTTTGATTCTCAATATTCAACACATTACTAACAATTAAATACATACATTGCATTTAAATATTGAGGAATAATACATATTGGTTCCCTTCAAAAGGTTACCATACCAGGGTCTATCAACCTTAACATAAAACAGTTCCTATCATAAGAAATTACAAAAGGTTTATCAATAGTAAACACATATTTAAATATCTGATTAGCATGCATAAGCTACTTAAGCTTTGGCCTTTCCTTTTTCCCTTATCCTTCTTGGAGCAATCGGGTCTATCTAAAAAATGGTTCATGATATAGCAAGAATGAGCAACTAGTTTGCTCAGCAAGTTTAGAACAATCATAGAGATTTAATATATCATGAATGAATGGGAAATGTCATCAATGGTTCAACAATAGATATAACAATTATGAATGAAACAGGATTCAAATTTTAATAAACAGAATATTTGAATCTTAAAATGTTGAGTGGTCACTAAAGACCCTGAACTAACGAGGGTATAATAGAGTTTCCTCTGACCCTTTGAGTTGTTTGGTTTTCAAGGAGATCAGCCTATTCAACCCACTGTATATGCATTACATTTAGTCACTGGCGCCCAAAGTCGGTTTCCCGACACAAAATCCCCTAATTTAGGGTTGTTCAATTCTCAGACTTAATATAAGAAATCCGCACCCAACAATGGTTTGGATAAGCTTTTAAAAGTATTCAAGTATTGAATTTATAAACGTAATGTCTAGCTGAACTATTAGCTTTTGACATTTTTAATACAGTTCATGAATCAAGAACTAATAAGCTTCAAGTGCACTAAGTGCGATTTTATAAACAATATGGATGTGGGATAATTTTAAATAATTAAACCACTTCAAGCTTTGACAATAAATACAAGTATAGAAACTTGTTCAACAATAAATGAGTAGGGTTATAGAACTTGCATGTCTGCTCAGCTACAATAAATGTCTAATTTTAACTAACTTGCTTTGAAAGACCTAACATTAATAAAGTCGGTCTAATAATTAGTACGGCGTATTTGCATAACTATACGCTTAATAATGAACTTATTTACCACACATAAATACTAAAACATAATTTACATTAGTCAAAACAATATTATTAACCTTATAGACCCTTAATCATTTTAGGTTAATAATTTAATAAGTTAGAAAATATTTTTCTTAAGCGTTAGACACTTATTAAACCCTTAAACAACTTATTACAATTGTTTAATTAAATCATAATTAAATTCAATTTATTTTATTAACTCAATCTCTATTTAATTACTATTTAATCTTGATTAAATAGAAATTAATTAATTAACTCTAGTTATTATTTAAAATAAATAATAACTAATTGTACTTACTTATTATTTAATAATAATTAAATAATATATAATTATTGACTTAATTTTAACCTTCTTTAATTTAATATTAATCAACCAATAATTAACTAAGTAATTAACCTTACTTATTATTTAATTTAAGGAAATTAAATAATAGTTTACTAATTTTAATCCTCTTTAATTATTATTTAATGTCAATTAAATAATAATTAATTATTTAATTAATTTTAATTATTATTTAAGGTTAAATAATAATCAAATCATTCTTATTTATTATTTAAATTAAATAATAAATTATTAATCTAATAACTTAATTTTCATTAATCGTTATTTAATGCTAATTAAATAATAATTAATTACTTAATTATTCTTATTTATTATTTAATAATATTTAAATAATTAATTTATAAATTTTATCTCTCTTTAATTATTATTTAATATTTAATAGGAATTAAATAATAATTGCTAATTTATCACCTTTATTTATTATTAACATTTAAAATAATAAATAAATAATAAATTTATTTAACTTAAGTATGATTTAGCTAACTAGATTAATATTTAAAATATTTAAATATTAAACTTAATGAAAAATATCCTCCCCAATATTATTTTTGTTATAATTTTAAATTAGTTTTTAAATATTTAAATTAATTAAATTTAACCCGAATGGCATTTCGGTAAATAAGTTGAAAACTGATCCGATGGCAGAAAAGTAATTTCGTCAAGAAAAACACGGAGGGGCAGTATGGTAATTTCGCAGAAAATGGTTCTCGCGCATTGCGCGCGTTGCAAAATTATCGTCCCAAAACGGTGCCGTTTTGAGAAGCCGGAAACGGCCTCCGCGCGTATCGCGCGGAGTAATTTTCTACCGACGCCAAACGACGTCGTTTGGCTCCGCGTTCTTCAGCAAAAAATATTTGCGCGCATTGCGCAGCTGGAATTTTTTTTTCTCTTTTTAGCAGAATGTGAACAGTGCTCCGGCATACACATTTTAAATAAAAATATACCATCAAGTAACCTTTAACTCTTCAATAAAAATCCAAAAAAATTACCAATCACCTTATATTAATTTATAACATGAAAAATTAATTTTTCATGATTTAATATCATTATTTTTTTATAAAAAATTTTATATCACATAAACTACCACAAATCATAACTTTTTGTGTATAACTCCATTTTGAGTGATTCAAACTTTGTTTTTCTCATGATTTAATGTTCTATAATATTAGAACATCAAACATAAGTTTTATAAAAATATTTTTGGACATAAATTCCAAAACTTGTTTACACACTATTAAACACATGTTTTTAACATATAAATGATACCAAAATACAAACCAAGCATATTAACTCAACCATGGCATAAATATTACCACTACACATTATTAACTATATTAACATGTTTATACTCACATATTGTTTTATTTAATTTAAAAACAAACTACATTTAAAATAACTATTACCTTGTTTTAATGGCTATCTTTCTTTTTCTTCCAAAATAGGTTGTGAATGGCATGAACAAAACTAACTTCTCCTTCTTCCTCCTTAGTCTCTCAAATATTATGCTCTCATTAAAGCTTTTCTCAAACTCTCTCTTTTGGACTTGGAGAAAAAAATAATGAAGTGAAATGTCTTACTAATGCAAGTATACTTGAAAATAATAGATACAAAAATTATATCTAAAATTCTAGACCATCATATGCTAGCTATTGGATACTTACACAAGTTAAACACATTAGGTGAAAAGAGGGATAGTGCATGTACTAACAAAAAATCATGCAAGCAATCTAATTATTAAATAAATAAGAAAATAAACTAAAATAAAATAAATCAATTTTTTTTTCTCTCTCTCCTCCCAACATGTCGGCTGATGGACATCATTTGTCCCAAAAAAATTGTCATCTCAATTTTTTTTTAAATTAATAATAGTTAAATTAAGTATTTTCCAAGTGGGCCAAGTATTGGGCTTTATTTAAAATACCAATTGGGCTCTTATTAAATTGTTTGGGCTACTAAATTGTCAAATTTTATTATTCTCCACTTGGGCTACTAATTGACCCATGTTGGGCTAATTTAATAATTTACACATTAATTATTCAATCCATGATTAAATAAATAATTAGATTGAATAAATAATTAAATATTCTAACCCATTAGTATTAAATTACTAAATGGACTAATAAATATTATTATTAATATTTCACATTATTTACATTAATTAATAATCATATTAATTAATTTATTATATTTAATTAACTCATTATATTCAACTTAATTGAATATTTAATTAATAGGAAACTTATCAATTATTTTGATATTAAAACTTTAGGGTTTGTTTACTAATTTAATAACATATTAGTGACCCCCTTTAATTAATTCTAGTAATTAATTATATAATTATTTAATTACGTAATTAATTAATCACATAAAAAGATTTAAATAATCTCGTAAAAATAACTCGTTAGAAATTAAATTAATAATTTAAATAAATAAAGACGTGGAAATTCTAGGACATTACAGTAAGACCTCGACTTTTATGAAATACAAATTTAACTTTTTTATATATATTTTCTTTTGTAACGGTAAGTGAATAAGATGACAAAAGTTAAAGTTAAAAAAATATTTTGTGCAAATTTTATCTTGTCAGAGAATATTCGTTTTGTTAGGAAATATTCGATTCATACGACGGCGCTGAAATAACCAAACATTGGTTGACCCCACAATGAAATATTGTCGGATATAGAAAATGACATAAGTAACATTTTTAAATAAAAATGGCCGATGATACTTTCACTTTTAACTGTTAAAATACTCGGTGGTAAATGAATAATAGAACATGGTAATGCACAGTAACATACAATATTGCACAGTAGCACACGGTATTGCAAAGTGTTTCATATTATTTAACTGATAAAGTGACTACTATACAATATTGACTTTATTGAACCAATAATTATCGCATGCACAATAATTCATATTATTGAACTGATAATTGTCACAATAGTATATGCACAGTAATTTACATTACTGAATCAATAATTGTCATTACACAGTAACGTGCTTTTTCTTTTAATTATTTTCTATATTATTGTTATCACTATTATGATGTTGATTTAACTGTTGCATTCCATTATTAGTTGGTATTTTTGCTTATATTATGAGTATCTAACTTAGAAAATCAACTACACTACATTTATAATAATCGATCATAATAATGAATAATTGTGAATTATTGTTGAATAATTGAATTGATAAAGTTATTTATTTTATTATAATAAATTATATAAAGTTATTTACTTTATATAAATTATGTAAAGTAAATTTTTTTATTATGATATATTATATAAAGTTATTTATTTTATATATAAAGTTAATTGATTTATATATAAAGTTATTTGTTTTACATGTAAAGTTAATTGATTTATATATAAAGTTAGTTGTTTTATATATAAAGTTAGTTATTTTATACATAAAGTTAATTATTTCATTAAATGAATGGTATAGATTAAAGAAAATCTGAAATGAATAGTATAGATTAAAGATAATGTCATAATTATAGAATTTGAAATGAACGGTGTATATTAAAGATAATCTTTAAATATATGGTTTAAATTAAATAAATCTTAAAAAATAAAATGTGTGGTATAGATTAAACATTATCTTGAAATATACGGTTTGGACTAAATTAGAAAATCTTAGTTTATGATAAGATTTTTGACTATAAATAGAGGCTTTAACTTAAGAATTTTTCATAAAACTTCCTTGCTTATTCTTTCTTTCACTCTCTAAATATTACTTTGTGTAAGTTCTCTCTAAGTGTGCTTAAGCTATCGTGTGTATTTGTGAAGATCTGTGAGAGTACAAGTATTGTTCAAGTTGATTGATCAATATCCAGTCACATGTTAAGGAAAAGAGAAAGTAGTTGGGTCTAGCCGGGGAATGGAGTGAAGGTCCGAGAAATAACTGTAGTAGTCTTCACATGTTATAAATAGTGTGACAATAATAGTGAAGACTTAGTTGTGTAGTATTGATCTCTGTATTTTTTGTTTTATGCACTATTTTGTAATAGATACCGTGTATTTTTGGCGTACCAAATTGGGCTGTGTAGGCTTAGATTTGGGGGCATCACATTTGGTATCCGAGCTTAGAGATATGATCTTTAATGGAGATCTAGGGTAGAAGTAGAAGGAGATAGACGAATAGAATACATCACTAGTGTGTCCTACATAAATTAAATTTTGTTATCTAATCAGTCGGTTTGAATGTGGGGACAAGAAGTGACGAGTCAATTTGTTTAACTAACCTTTATCTTGTGACCATAGTTTAGAATGGCTTTCGAAAATCAAGCGAGGGGAGCACCTACCATTGGAAACACTGATAATTAAAGGATGGTCATTGTTAAGCAGTTTAAAGAATTAGGACTACCTGAATTTCTTAGGAAGCCTGACCTACTCAAGGCGGAAGCATGAGTAAAGCAGATGAAAAAAATATTTGATGTCCTACGGTGCGCCGATGATCATAAGGTTCCATTTACCACCTTCATGTTACGAGGTGAGGCGGACCATTAGTGAAAAGTGGTAAAACGTATCCATCATTTAGCACTCGAGATATCTTGGATAGAATTTCAAGAGCTGTTTAACAAGAAGTACTTTTCAGAAAGTATCCACCACATGAAGGAGGTAGATTTCATTAAGCTGTAGTAGGGGAACATGATTTTCTCACAGTATGAGGCCAAGTTTGTTGAGTTGTCCCGATTTGAGACCCATCTGGTGAAAAACGAAGCATAAATAAGTCGTATGTTCTTGTGAGGTTTAAGAACCAAAATTTGCCAACACCTCAGCACTCATTAATTTTATTTATATTCAGATGTTATGGATAAGGCTCAAAGGGTGGAGCAAAAAAATAAAATATTACAGCCAAGAGTTAATGACCAGCAGAGAGAGATAAATAACGACAACAATCACTAGAATGAGAACCATAGAGGAGGTAATCAACACTTCGGTGGTAATCCCGGCTCAAATAACAGAAGAGGAGAATCAAATAGGACCAACTTCAAGAAGAAGAGATCCTACAATGACTATGGAAGGGTACCAACACCGGCACCAGCACCAGTTTCAAGGGGAGGAAATCGACCACCAGTAAGCTACTATAAGTGTGGTTATGAGGGTCACATCAGCCCAAATTGTACTTAGCAGTCCAAGTTGCGCTACAGTTATGGGAAGAAAGGTCATGTTACTCGATTTTATCCTGTTACAAAATCAAGTCCAGCTGCAATAATGGCTCCAAAAGCTAGTGCGGATAAAGAAAAATCTATAGTTCAAGGGAGAGGTTTTATTGTGACATTCCAAATGGCACGAAACCCGAACGAGGTGATAACCGGGTGCTCAATATTTTTCAAAGATTGATTTTCGCTCTGGATATCATTAGTTAAAAGTTAAAGCTAATGACATTCCAAAAATTGCATTCAGAACTCGCTACGGGCATTATGAGTTCTTAGTCATGCTTTTTGGACTAACCAATGTCCCCTACAGCTTTCATGGACATAATGAACCGAATATTCAATGAATATTTAGGTCAATTTATGGTTGTCTTTATTGATGACATTCTCATATACTCTGTCGTGAGAATCATGAACAACACCTGAAATTGATACTCCAAAAGTTACGTGAGAACAAGTTGTATGCTAAGTTGAAGAAATGTGAGTTTTGGATTAAGGAAGTCACGTTCTTTGGGCATGTGATTTCCAATCGAGAAATATCAGTTGACCCTATAAAGATTAAAGCAATATTAAATTAGAAGCAACCTCAGTCAGTAACTGAAGTCCGAAGTCTTCTGGGCTTAGCTGGTTATTATCGGAGATTCGTGGAAGGATTTTCTCAAATCGTCACTCCATTAACTCAGCTGACTCGAAAAAGCACAAAATTCGTATGGAATGAAGAATTCGAAAAAAAGTTTTTAAGAACTGAATAAGAGACTTATTTTAGCTCCATACCATCAGGATTGGGAGAATTTGTCATCTATAGCGATGCTTCAGGCAAAGGTCTAAGTTGTGTCCTTATGTAACATGGAAAAGTTATAGCCTATGCCTCTCGTCAACTCAAAAATTATTCTACTCATAATCTAGAGTTGGCAGCGGTCGTTTTAGCATTGAAGATCTGGAGACACTACTTGTACAGGAAAAAATAGAAAACTTCACGGATCACAAAAGCCTCAAATATTTCTTCACCTAGAAAGAACTCAACATGCGACAACGACGTTGACTTGAACTATTAAAGGATTATGACCACACCATCCAGTATCACCCAGGAAAGGTGAACGTTGTTGCTAACGCATTAAGCAGAAGATCTTATACAGGTACAAATGCAATGCTGACAACACAAAAAAGCATTGTGTACGACTTACAAAAGATGAAGATCAAGTTGAAGACACCAGGGACCCACATGAAAATTGCGCACGTGTGAGTAGAACCGGCTTTAATCGGTAAAACTAAAGCTGCTCAAGCTACTAATTTGGACCTGATGAACATAATGAAGAAAGTACAAGAAGGTGTTCCCCCAGAAGCAAAAATCGATGAGAAAGGAATATTTTAAGTCAACTCTCGACTCTGTGTTCCTAACGACCCTGAATTAAAGCATAAAATTATGATGGAGGCACACAACATGCTATTTACAATCCGTCCAGGAAGTACCAAAATGTATCATGACCTTCGACGTACATTTTGATGGAATAATATGAAGAGGGAGATTGTAGAGTTTATCTCAAGGTGCTTAACTTGTCAATGTGTCAAAGTAGAGCATCAAGTGCCTAAGGGTCTATTGCAACCATTCGAAGTTCCTTAATGGAAGTGGAAACACATCACTATGGATTTCATGATGAGTCTTCCTAAAGTTTCACAAGACTTTGATACGATTTGGATCATCATAGATAGATTGACCAATTACACTGATTTCTTGCCTATAAGAGAAAAAATTTCACTTGAGCGTCTTGTCGATATGTATATAAATGAGATTGTAAGATTGCATGGCATGCCAATTTCTATAGTTTCTGATCGAGATCATAGATTCACTTCACGCTTTTAATTCAGTCTGCAAAAAGCTATGGGCACCGAGCTACGATTTAGTTCTGCATACCATCCTCAAACGGACAGACAATCGAAAAGAACGATCCAAACTCTCTAAAATCTTTTAAGACTTTGCGTAATAGACTTCAAGGAAAGTTGGGACAAGTACTTGTCATTAATTGAATTTTTTTACAACAACAGTTACCAAGCAAACATAAGCATGGCTCCATTTGAGACTTTGTATGGACGAAAGTGTCGCTCTCCAGTATGTTAAAATGAGGTAGAAGAAGCAAAATTGTTGGGACTCGAGTTGGTGTGCTTGACAACAGAAAAGATCCAAATAATTTTACAACGAATACAAGATGCACAATAACGACAAAAGTGTTATGCTAATCTTCATCGAAATAATGAAAGTTTTAATGTCGGAGACCATGTATTCTTACGTGTTTCTCCCTGGAAAGGAGTTACGATATTCGGAATGAGAGGAAAGCTTAATCCTCGATTTATTGGCTCATTTAAAATTCTAGACCGAGTAGGATTCATGGCTTATAGACTAGCCCTACCACTAAGAATATCCTACATTCATAACGTTTTTCACATATTCATACTACCCATACTACGTAAATATGTGAAAGATTCGAATCACATCATTAAGTTGGAGCCACATGTTATAATAGAAGATTTAACGTATGAGGAGATACCTGCCTGTCAAGATCTTAGATAAAAAAAAATAGATCCTACGCTCAAAGTTTATACCTCCAGTCAAGGTTTTATAGAGGAACCAAGATACTGAGAAAATAACCTAAGAGCTAGAATATGAAATAAAATCAAAGTATCATTACCTCTTTAAAATACCAAGTACGTCAATTTTGGGGACGACATTTCATAAGGAATGGAGGTTGTAAGACTCCGACTTTTATGAAATACAAATTTAACTTTTCTTTATATATTTTCTTCTATAACGGTAAGTGAAAAAATTGATAAAAGTTAAAGTTAAAAAATATTTTGTGCAAATTTTATCATGTCAGAGAATATTCGTTTTGTCGAGGAATATTCGTTCTGTCAAAGAATATTCGTTTCGTACGACAGCGCCGAAATAACCAAACATTAATGGACCACACAACTAAATATTGTCGGACATAGATAACAACATAAGTAACCTTTTTAAATAAAAATGATCAATGGTACAATTATTTTTAACTATTAAAATATTTGGTGGTAAAGGAATAGTAGAACACGATAATGCACAGTAATATACGGTATTGCACAGTAGCACACGGTATTGCACAGTGTTTTGTATTATTGAACTGATAAAGTGACTATTGTATAATATTGACTTTAATGAACTAATAATTGTCGCATGCATAATAATTCATATTATTAAACTGATAATTGTCACAGTAGTATATGCACAGTAATTTACATTACTGAATCAATAATTGTCATTACACAGTAATGTGCTTTTTCTTTTAATTATTTTCTGCATTATTGTAATCACTATTATGATGTTGATTTAACTGTTGTATTATATTATTAGTTGGTATTTTTGCTTGTATTGTGAGTATTTAACTCAGAAAGTTAACTACACTACATTTACAATAATCGGTCATAATAATGAATAATTGTAAATTATTGTTGAATAATTGAATTGATAAAGTTATTTATTTTATTATAATAAATTATATAAAGTTATTTAATTTATTTAAATTATATAAAGTAAATTTTTTTTGTTCTGATATATTATATAAAGTTATTTGTTTTATATATAAAGTTAATTGATTTATATATAAAGCTAGTTGTTTTATATATAAAGTTAATCGTTTTATTAAATAAATGGTATAAATTAAAGAAAATCTAAAATTAATGGTATAGATTAAAGATAATGTAATAATTATAGAATTTGAAATGAACGGTGTAGATTAAAGATGATCTTTAAATGAATGATTTAGATTAAATAAAACTTAAAAGATGAAATGTGTGGTATGAATTAAACATTATCTTGAAATATACGATTTTGATTAAATTAAAAAATCTTAGATTATGATAAGATTTTTAGCTATAAATAGAGGCCTTAACTTAATGATTTTTCAGAAAACTTTCTTGCTTAATCTTTCTTTCACTTTCTAAATGTTACTTTGTGTAAGTTATCTCTAAGTGTGCTTAAACTATCGTGTGTATTTGTAAAGATCTGTAAGAGTACAATTATTGTTCAAGTTGATCAATCAATATCCAGTCACGTGTTAAGGAAAAGAGAGAGTAGTTGGTCTAGCCGAGGAATGGAGTGAAGGTCCGAGAGATAGCTGTAGTAGTCTTCACATGTTGTAAATAGTATGGCAATAATAGTGAAGATTTAGTTGTGTATTATTGACCTCTGTATTTTTTGTACTATATACTATTTTGTAATAGATACCATGTATTTTTTGCATCTCAAATTAGGCTGTGTAGGCCCAGATTTGAGGGCGTCACAACAATGACCTTTTTTTGTAGTGATATACTTATAAACAAACGTAGCCTTTGAGTTGAAGTTGGTTTCCTCTAGAAGAATATGTTAAAATATCCAACCCTTCATTTCTCTCTCTCTCTTGTATCAGTTTTTCAAAAGTTTCAAAATGGTGTAAAGTTACAGTATGGAACTTAATCCACAATAACAAAAGAGAGGATTGATATTTATACTTATAAAAATGAACATATGATTAATCAAATAAATAGTAAGAAATTCTAAAAAATGATCATATGATTAATTAAATAGATAGTAAGAAATTCTTTTAGGAGCCAAACTATAGATTTCCTGATTTGATTTAAGTTTTAATTTGTACTTTCGGCTTACAATTTTAAGGGAGGCAATAAGTTGTATATTTTTATCTGTAATTAGCTTATAGATATCAAGAAAGGTAGCTTATAGATATCAAGAAATATAGGGATACAATAAATTATAGGGCTATTTTTGAAGAAACGATATGTAATAAAAATTATAATTATGTAAATTAACAAAGCATTCAATACATAAAAACAATTAAACAAATAACCACACTAGAAGATGAACCTTTAAAGTTCTCTACAAAATACCCTTATCTTTCCCACATGACAACATATATTAATTATAAAATTTACATATATTTTTTAATATATTCATTCAAAACCCATTGAAAAAACTTCAACTATACTATTCAACTATTACTTAGATTCTTTTTTTCTTATAACTTTCTCTTTATAGATTTACACATATATAATTAATGGTTGCATAAAAATATATATTTTTGTGCTCTCATAAGTAAGTTCATATGATAAAAAATTTATATTTTAAGTATTACTATAAAATATATTACACAAATCTAGGTATAATATATACATATCTGTATGTATGTATGTATGTATATCTTTGCCAAGATGGTGATAAATGGTTTTTCCAAAAAAATATGGATTAGGAAGTATTTTCTCAAACAAGCTTTGTGTTTTGAAAATTCCAATTATATTTCCAAAGCCAATACGAATACTACTATGTAACCAATGTCCATAGTCCTTCCTTTAACCCACTACATCCATTTTTTCAGAAAATTCAAACAATACAGAAGTTAAATCTCTTCAAAAGTTGATATATTCATAAACATAATTTATGTTGAGAATCTAAAGTACTTGAAATGATTTACTAGATTCATGAATGCCGTTTACCAACAGTAAGGAACAACCTATCTATTGGAAAAATTCTCTAAAAAGTAGTTTTAAAAATTTAATAAAACAGGATCATCATGGTTTTATACAAAACAACAATTATATATAAACCATGTATCTATAGTATGAATTGTTACCTAGTACTTGGTTGGATTAGCACATTTGAATCTTCGAGTATCCTTAAGATCTTTCTTCCTATGATCTTATGTTGAATCTGAAGTGTGGTCTCCAAAGCACCCTTTTGAAAAAATACTTTTACGTGTTTTTCCTAGGGAGAGAGAGATAAAGAGAGTATACGCTATGTGATCTTTACTCTGAATTAGAATAATAACCCAGTACACACGTTTCTGATCAATGATATATTTATATCCTTATTGATCATTATCTCTCTAATAAAACTGATTCATATTAGGCTACGATGGGAATCCTAAGGGTTCCTATTTCGACTCTAATACTTATTTATATATTATTATCTTATAATAATATACTAAATAAATATTAATCATAATTAATTATACTCAATAATTGTAATTGCACTTCAGTTCATGAATTAATTAAAATAAACCCTTTACTAATAAACTGTAAATATTTTCTCTATAGATGTACATAAATATTTCAGAATTAAATATAATCCTAATATATTTAAACTAATTTCATAAGTTTATAATTTATCTTCATATGATCATAAATTGATTTAACAATTAAATCAATCATTTTAATAATAAATATTAAAAGACTTGGCTAAGATTCTATGATCAATAATAAATTATCTTATGAAAAATCTTATAGATGTTTTGACAATAATAATGTTCCTAATATTTCTTAAATATATTAGTTAACATTTTGAGGTATTAATTAACACAATATAATTTCACTCGTTGAAATATTAAATTAATATATATAACAATATTAAGTCCATTATTATTTCAAAACTAAGAAACATTCACAAATTAGTATTTATGTAAAAATATTTTATAAATAAATTTTTATCACATGTTCCGTTTTATACACACCGTTAATGCACTAGTACTTTAATTAGAAGTTCAACTTCCATGTTCAAGATAAATTATTTTTATTAAAGCACTATAACCTACATGATAATATCTCCAAATTATCATAATTTATAAACCATTACGTCTTTATTTATATATATTACATATGATTTATATCTTTTGTGTATAATACTTATTTATACACATAAATCATAATATATATATAAATTTAGAGATTTATATAAACAAAATAAATGACCCTTTAATGAATGACGAATGATGTATTTTTATTAATAAATAAATGTCCAACATAAATAAACATTAAATAAATAGATAAATAAAATTTTTATAGAAAAAATCTAACACTATCACCATTAAATTCATAAACTTTGTTATATATAAAGGATAAAACCATAATATAGAGTATACAATAGAATTTCTATGAACAATTATATATCAATTTGCAGCTATATAACTTAAGACTTGTAATTAAGTCAATAACTCAAGACACGACGACAGCGAGACCAAAAAGCAATCCCTCTACTTCTACCTCGAGCAATAGCAATTTCCTCGTCGATGTAAAACCAGGTGAATAATGGATTCTTAGGGCTCGGTTCACTTTCATCTTTTCCCTTGATATTTATTTCAAATGGATTGAATGATTCGACTTTTATCTGAATACGCTCAAATATAAACACAAGTATTATCTTCTTCCATGATAATCTACCTTCAAAAGTTAACCATCTAAGAGGTCCTAGATAAACTCCATTTTCAATGCTCTTTCCCTCATAAGCCAAGTACATAAATGTGACTCTATGTAGTTCAGAAGAAAAAGTACTCGATAATCCTATTTTCTCCCAAACTACAAATGTAAGACCCCGAATTTTAATAAATAAAATTTAAAAAAAAATTCATAATTTTATGCCTAACAGTAAGGAGTTAAATTAATAAAAATAAAAGTTAAGAATGTTTGTGCAAAAATTTTATATCGGACAATATTCGATTGGTCGGGGAATATTCGTTCTGTCGAAAAATATTCGTATGACGGCGCCGAAATATTCAGTTATGGGTGGACCCCACAACGAAATATTGTCAGATGTAGAAAACGATAACAGTAGCCTTTTTAAATAAAAATGGTCAACAGTATTATCACTTTTAAATGTTAAAATTCTCAGTGATAAAAGTGTGGTAACATATGGTATTTTATAGTAGCACACGGTATTATACAATGTTTAAATTATTGAACTGATAAAGTGGCTATGGCATAGTATTTCATCAATAATTGTCATTATACAACATTTTACATTATTGAATCAATAATTGTCATTACACAATATTTTATATTATTAATTGTATAGTGTTCCATATTATTAAATCAATAATTGTCATAATGCATAGCATCTTACATTATTGGGCCAATAATTGTTACGGTAGTAGTCACGGATATTAAAAAGTTAGACAAATTTATTATTTGAAAAACCCTGTATGTTCAATAATTGGGATATTAAATTAATAAAATAATATGTAAGTGTGTTACATGTGTAAGTGTGTACGTAACACGCGTAAATGTGTAACACTTAAATGTGTAACGCGTGTAGGCGTGAAACGCGTGTTAGTCAACGAATGGTACAAATTAAAGTGTGAAACATGTGTTGGTTGATGAATGGTTTAGATTAAAATATGAGATTAAAATGTCTAACATATGTGTGGAAAAGTTGGTCAGGCTCTGACTATAAATAGGGGGCTTTAGCATGAAGAGTTTCATACATTCCTCACTCAATCTTCTTTCCACTCTCTATATATTTCTTAGTATAAGTGTCTCTCTGAGTGTATTAAAATTATCTTAAGAGTTGAAGATCTGGAAGGGTACAAGTATTCTTTAAGTAAGTTTTTTTATAAAAGTTATATAAACACTCACAGACACATCAGTTTACAACTCTTCCTTTAGAAGACTTTTCTATTAGAAGATTTATTTTACAAAACCTCCTTTGAAAGATTTTACTTTGAAAAATTATTTCTTTAAAAACTATTTTGAAGTATATTTATATTATATAGTCACTTTGATGATTTTATACATAAAATTGGTATGTGTTACTTACTAATTAAATTATGAATATACATATAGGTTGATCAACCTCATAAAAACTGTATTTAGTCACGAAAAAAGGTAAGGGATATCATTTTTCTTTCAAACTCTTAAACTTATTACAGTAAGTGGTATCATTCTTTTCATCATCATAAAATAATATCATTTTCTTTTTTACTTGTAAGGGATATCATCTTTTTTATCTTCTATCACTTAAACTTACTACGATAAGAAAGTATCTCATTTGTATCTCTAATATTATTAAATGGTGAAAATTTTAAATTAATAATTCATTAATATTCCCTTAGTAGTTTGTACTTCATCTAATACCCTTTGACAAGAACATTCCTATTAAATTTTCATCGTCATATTTGAACTATGAACTTATGGACCTTGAACTTTTAAACTGTGGACATTTATTTGAACTGTGAATATTTTGGACTAATTTCTTATACCGTAAACCTTACCGTTGAACTTCTTTCCTGTGGATCTTGGACATTACTCTTAGACTTGAACACCTTTTTCTATACATCATGTTGACAATTAGGACATTATTTGAATCTGGACAAAGTAAAATTTGCTAACTCCTAATATTATTGTTTATCATGTTTCTTCTATTCATTATTTATATCTCTGTTGTTATTTCAATCATCAAGTATCAAGTTGTTCTGAATATATGTGGCATGTGACACAGATAATAAGTTAAAGGCGATATAGGTTAAAGGCGATATAATTGTTGGGTGTCTTTGATCGGATGACAATGACACGTGATGAATGTTCTCTTTGGCCGGGGGCAAAGAAGAACTATTGTTTCACATGATCATAACTAGTGGTGTTTCATATGATAAAAGTTGATGATGATTTTCTTAAAAAGAGAAACTAGTAGACATCATGATTTACTTGATTCTCTTTAGTGGTGGTTATTTCACTTCTGTTGAACTTTGTTTAAGAATTTAACTATTATTTTTTATTTAAATCTTGTTGTTTATATTACTCTGTTAATAACTCAACTGTAGCTGTTGATTTAAAACTTGTTGTCTATTATATTCAATTAAGAACTCAACTGTTGAAGGCTAAGAATAATTTATTTTTCATTATCTTAGTCATGATATTTCTTACTGGCTATTTGAGCTCATATTTTCCTTTTTGTTCAATTGTTTAGAAAATGAGAGTGTAGTCATGACTAGCGGGGAGAAAATGAGAAAAGAGTAGATGTCTGAGTTAGCTATAGTAATCTTCACTGTATTGTACAAAAGTAATAATTGTGAAGACTTAGTTATGTATTATTAGGTACTATACAATGTATTGTAATAATTTTGTTGTAGTCTTTTGACGATTCAAATTGGGTGGTATGGACCTGATTTGGGGGCGTCACAACAAATATCTCTAAAATTATGTTTGGCAGCTCAATTCTTAATCCTGAAATTGGAATTGAGCGCCAAATTTTAACTAAATTTTTGTTCTATGGTTATAAATGTGTTTTTAGTTCCAATTCTAAAAATTGGTATTGGGTTGCCAAACAAAAAAGTAAGTTAAAAGATGGCCAACTATTATACATCTGGTTTTCCTCCATGTTATGTACTCCTATTTTAAAGGCACCAGAGTTTTTCTTCCATGAAATTTATTCAAAAAATTCTCATAAACAACTAATAATGTTTCAATTTTTTTAGAGGTAGAGTTTTTACTTTTTTGATAAGTCAAACATATATAAAGACTTGAGAAAGCTTACAACTGTATCAAACCTCTGAACAGCAGTAATGGGGAAGTATTTGCCACCCATTATATCAAAGAAGACATTAAGCAATAATAATCAGAGAAGATTAAAAAAAATGCATTAGATAAGATTATAATGTGGAAATAAAAAAGCAGAATAAGAAATGAAATGAACTCTAATCTCAGCAGTGAATACTAGCATCCAAGTTATTCCAAGGGATTTTGATCCACCAAGAGTCTCAAGAAATCCTGAGGAATCAAGTTTCTGTTGGTTTGCAAAAATATGGCATACATATAATTAAATTATATAAGCACAATGGAAGCAAACAAAATCATATTTTAAAATTTTTCTACAAACCAATAATCAGGATCTTTCTTATGTGACTATTATTAGTTGATGAAGGATAAAAGATTTATATCTTTGTAGAACCAAGCTGTCACATGTACAAGTTCAACTCCCTTTAATCTTTCGCGTTCTTCTTTAAATTCACCGATTAGATTCCATGGATTAATATTAGCTCCCCAAGTGTGAAACCTCTAGAGGTGATCCACCAAGGATTAATAAGTATTCAAGAAGTGAATTTTGATTTCTCCAAATTATGGATGGCTAGCCCTAATTTTTTCTCTATTCTAGTTGTAGAGAAAACATGAAGTACTCTCTCAATTCTTGTAAAAGAGTGTGTCACATTAATCTATGATAATACTCCTCTTATTTAAAGATACAGTCAACCCTCCTAAACTATTTAGGATTAAGATTTTAATTTAATCTCCTAATCTAATTAGGAACTAAATTAATTAATTACAATTCATAAATCATTTAGTAACTTAATTATTTAATCTTGAAAGTACTTTTTATTAATTAATTCTTAAACTATTTAAGAACTAAATAATAATAATAATAAAAGTAATAATAATAATAAAAGTAATAATAATAATAATAATAATAATAATAATAATAATAATAATAATAATAATAATAATAATAATAATAATAATAATAATAATAATAATAATAATAATAGTAATAATAATAATAATAATAATAATAATAATAATAATAATAATAATAATAATAATAATAATAATAATAATAATAATAGTAATAATAATAGTAATAATAAAAGTAATAATAATAATAATAATAATAATAATAATAATAATAATAATAATAATAATAATAATAATAATAATAATAATAATAATAATAGTAATAATAATAATAATAGTAATAGTAATAATAATAGTAATAATAATAGTAATAATAATAATAATAATAATAATAATAATAATAATAATAGTAATAATAATAATAATAGTAATAATAATAGTAATAGTAATAATAGTAATAGTAGTAGTAATAATAATAATAATAATAATAATAATAATAATAATAATAATAATAATAATAATAATAATAGTAATAATAATAATAATAATAATAGTAATAATAAAAGTAATAATAATAATAATAATAATAATAATAATAGTAATAATAATAGTAATAATAGTAATAATAGTAATAGTAATAATAGTAATAGTAATAATAGTAATAGTAGTAGTAGTAATAATAATAATAATAATAATAATAATAATAATAATAATAATAATAATAATAATAATAATAATAATAATAATAATAGTAATAATAATAGTAATAATAAAAGTAATAATAATAATAATAATAATAATAATAATAATAATAATAATAATAATAATAATAATAATAATAATAATAATAATAATAATAATCCCTATTTTAGTGATCCCAGGATTAGGAGCATTTTAGTTTTTGAGTTATCTTGAATTTAGATCTCATTAGCACGATCTTCATCATAATTTTAAAAGCATTGTTTAAAACTATAGATTTATCCATATAATTAATTCTGCCAATTAATCATAAATAACGAAATGCCTTAATACTTTTATTAATAAATGAATAAGATTACAAATTATATGTGTATCACATCAAATGTGATTAGCTTGAAGGCATACTATTTTCAATCTCCTACTTGCACTAAAGTCAACTGTCCTTTGGTATCCCCATACCATTCTTTTCTAAGTGGCGTACGAATTACTTAGTAAATACTTTAGTTAGTGGATCAGTAATGTTGTACTGAGAGTCTTCCATCTCTATGGTGTCGTCTCCTTTTCAATTATTCCTCTAATCATATGGAAGTGTTGCAACACATGTTTGAATTTTAGATGAGACCTAGGTTCTTTGACAAATTAAATTATTTTAATACTAAGAGTCATTTCAAGTTCTGTAATGAACTTGTTGAACTAAACAATCACATTTACAGCTTCATTTACAGTTATTTACTATGTATTTGTCACTAATTCAACAACCCTTTGTTGTTTGGAAATTTTCCAACTCCCAATATCGTTCAAGGTAATCATATAACCTGAAATGGATATGATGTTGTCTTGGTTAGTCTGACAAAACTTGAGTCTATTAAGCCCTCTAGTTTTAAATCAGACTCATCATTAGAAACTCTTTTCTAACATTCTTTTCAGGATTGAATTGATATCTACTTATCATACATAAGCAACATCAGGTCTAGTATATATCAACGAATCAATATACATTCCTTAGGGCTAGCCGAGCATCCTTTATGATCTATCTTTATAGACATTTATCTATAACAGAATGTTAGGATGTTTCTCCTAAGTTCTTAATGGAGAAGTGTTTAGAAAACTACATCTTCACCGATTATAACATCGGTATGTCATTCCTTATCAGTAGTATATCATCATATAGTACTAGGAATGTCAAGTGCTCCCATTAACCTTTTGTATATACTTGGTTCATCCTCATTTTTGATAAAATAAAACTCTTTTGATTGTCTCATTAAAAAATGATGTTTCATCTTTAAGAAACTTGCTTCAATCCATTATTGGATCGTTGTAGCTTACATACTTAATTGAATCTATCTCTATAGAGACAAATCTCATTGGTTGTATCATACATACATCATCTTTGTATAGTAAGCTGCAACTGCAAGTAAAATTCGAATAGAAATAAGTATTTTTACTAGTGAAAAGTTTTATCATAGTAAACTCCTTAACCTTATTTGAAATCTTTTTGTCACTAATCAGATCTTATAAGTCTCCACCTTGCCATGTGCTTTAGCCTTTCTCTAAAGACTCATTTTAAATTTTATGGTCATCAATCATTTCTCTTGAGTATCTACTACTCATACCTTATCGTGTGTAAGTGGATCATCATTCACTATGATGCATACTTCATCATCATCATCTATGATGAATCTATACCTCTTAGGTATCTTCGATACTAAATTAGATTTATGACTTGGTTGTGGTACAATAGATTTATTTACTTGTACATATTCCTTCATTTAATCTATTGTGTTTTGTGGTTCTTGAATTTGTTCAAGATCTATCTCAATCAAACTAACCCCTTCAAGGATAAACTCATTTTTTTCTATAAGGGGGCGTGTTTCAACAAACACCCTTTAATCAATAGGATTATAAAAGTGATACCCTATACTTTTTTTTAGGATATCCCACAAGTTTACACTTGTCAGATATTGTCCCAAGCTTATCATTGTCAAACCTTTTGACATAAGTTGGACAATTCAAATCTTAACATACTTAAGACTTAGTTTCTCCCTATCCATAACTCATATAGAGTCTTATGGACAGAATTAGATTCACGGCCGTTTTTAGGGCATTACCCTAAAAGGATACTAGAGGATCGGTAATATTCATCATGGATCATCACCATATCCTTCTTGAGTGAATACCATTGTTTGAGATGATCTAGAAATTTAATGCTTAAGTATTTTCTTCTCGATCTAATCGAAGAACTTTAATACTTTTGGTCATTTGTTTCTATACTTCACTTTTAAATTCTTTGAACGTTTCAAATGATTTAGATTTGTATTTCATCAAATATATATATCAAAATCTAGAATCATTAGTGGAAGTAATGAATGAATACCCTCTTTTTGCATTTGTTATTATAAGTCCCACGCACAACTGTGTGTACCAACTCTCTCTCCATGCCTTCTAAATGAAAATTTAGTCATATTATCAATGATACAAAATTCACAAGTTGTATTTGATTCATAATCAAAAGGCTTTAAAAGCTCATTTGTCTTATACAACTTGTTACTTCTTATTTCATTAATATGACCGAGTTTACAGTGCAATAAGAAGGTATGATTCATATCATTTCTTACCCTTTAGTTTGTTCAATTTGAAATATTTTTTATGTAGTCAAGTATATAATGTTCATCAAGTAATCAACATAGTAACAACCTACTAACTTAATAGACTTGCCCTTAGACAATGCAAAACTATAAGTTCTTATGGTCAATGCAACCACCTTTGCTACATTATACATAGGATTACTTGTCATTTGTTTAACTTTCTACTTTTGCTTAGTCTCTGCAACGATTGACATATATGAGACTACCAGCCGGTATCTAATACCCAAGTAGAACTTAACTTATAGAAAGTTTTATTATGAACAAATTTATATCTGCAGTAGAAGCTTCTTCTGCTTAGGTATTGCAACTCTCTTGGAGTTGTTCTTCTAGTGTCCCAGCTTTATTGCAATGAAAGCAAACTCATTTGCCCTCCGAATCATCTTTTATTTATGTCCTTTAATTAGTCTCTTTCGTTTGCCTTCTATCCTTTCTGACTCCTCAGAAACACCTTTGACTATCTTATTTCGCTTAGAAGATTCATCTACGAGTAGGAATTAGATTTTCTTGGAAGGAAAATGACTCTTAACAATCTTCAACATATGAAGTAAATCAGTTAAACTGATGTCTAGCTTATTAATGTTGAAGCTCATAACTAATTGTGAATAGGAGATAGTAAATGATTGTAACATCGAATCTTAACTCAATTTTCCATCCTTGACAAAACTTAGTTATCCCAATTGATCAATCCAATTAATCATCTTTGGGACATGTGTCTATATTTTAGTGCCATTGATTATTATAGATCGGAAGAACTACTTAGATATCTTATATCTAGTTAATCTACTTTGCTCACCGTACAACTATTGAATATGCATCAATATAGTAGGTGCATCTATTTTCTCGTGTTGATGTTGTAACTCAATACTTATAGATGTGAACATAATGTATTGAGCCACATTTACATGATCTTGTTATTTCATAAGTAGCAATCTCTTCCTCAGAGGTATTGGCTACAACATTTGTAGTGATAGACAGATTAAGGATATTTGCTAGCTTTTTAGCACTGAGAACTACTCTCAAATTTGTTTAATCAATCCAAACAATTCGGTTCGATTAAATTATTAACATCCAATATGCTATGCAGTGTTAGTGAATTAAACATAGAAATATTCTTTAAGTGAATTAATAACAACATTAACATGCATTCAGTTTGTTAATCACCAAGTTAATTAGGTCTTTATTTAAAATGGTGTCTTCCACTATTTTCATCAAAATATATTACTCTCCTTATATAGTTTGACAAATTAAATTAAAGATCCGCTAGTGAGAAAATGATCTTATTGACATAAGTATAGTCTTGTGTGTACACAACAAATCATAGTTTATCCAATAGGTAGACAACTTCTTATCAGTTACATCAACATGTAACTCCTTTTTTATTTTTGCCTCTTAGATTATTATAATCATGTGTGTACACATCCAAATTAAAATTATCTAAGTTAAGTGCAACCTAGCACTTCCATAGAGTAAAGAGAAAAATATTGTCCTTGTGTGTACACAACAAAACAGTAATGTTCAATTCATTATAAGCATTAAATATGATAAAATAACATCTTAAATAATTGATATAAGTTTTGTGTGTACACAACAAACGTATATTGACTATTTAATACTCTATCGTTTTATCATGCTAGAAAGCAACGTTCGATATTTTATTAATATCTTTGAACGTTAGAACTTAATATTATGAGTAGTAGAATAAATAAATTAGAACAAATCTAATTTTATTTAATTGAATTAAACTCCTTTAATTCATGGATTAAACCTTTTAATTCATTTTATAAATAATATTTATTCTACATCATGAAAGGTTTGTTAATATTAATTGTCTCATCTTGTTTAGCACGCATGCACACATATATATATAAAATATGCGTCATATTAATTAGCATACGAAACATGTTTGATAATATATAATATATACATCATTAGCAGGCACATATAGAATATTATATTCTACTTTGATTGATTATAGATTTTATTCTAATTTGGTTTATTCGAGCCGTCAAATAAACCAAAAGGTCAAACCTTGGGTGCAAGAATAAATACATAAATGTAACTATTACATTTAACCCGGGTTCCAATACAAACGAGTCTTCACGTGCTCCTTGCTTTTCAGCTCTAATTCTTCAAATAAATCTAACTAATCATATTACAAACTATTTTCATAAAACAGAAACCTTGATCAGCATTCAAGGAAAAATACATGGGAGAGAGATAGAATTTACATCAGAAAAAAAAAAGAAAAAGACGAGATACGCAAACCCTATTTATTAAAAGTCATTCATTCAAGCATTCACATAAAATAAATCAAATCATATTGGTTAATAATGCATAATCAATCTAATTTATTATCATATATATATATATATATATATATATATATATATATATATATTATTGCATGAAATCCAATTTCATGTTTAAAATAAATCTTTTATTTTAATTATAAAATTATTTAAAAATACACTATTCATTTTATTATATTTTTTGGATTTTAAAATCACCAAAAATAAACTATTTATTTATTTTTAATTTTAAAATCTACTTAAAATAACAAAAATGCCATTGAAAATTCAATATTTACAAAACTACCACTGGAACCAGGTAATTACGAAAATGCCACCGTGTCTATTATTTACGAAAATGCCACCGCATGTTTTATTTACGAAAACGCCACATGTCCGTTATTTACAAAAATGCCACCCCGCATTTTATTTACAAAACTGCCACCCTGTGCATTATTTACAGAATTGCCACCAGCTACGTTATTTACAAAATTACCACCGGCCGCAGAAATTACCACAATGCCACCGTGCGCAAGAATTTACCAAACTGCCATTGAATACTGTAGTAGTTCGTGTTTTTTGAAAAAAATAAATTTTATTTTATTTTCTTCTTCCAAAACATGATTTTTGCAATTGATTTTCAATACCCATAATTCTGTCCAACAAATTATATCCGATAAATTATTCTAAACACATACCCATACATATACGGAGTCAAAATAATTAATAATTCGTATAAGTTTGGCTCTTGATACCATTATTGATTTGCAAAAATAAGACATACATATAATCAAGGATTATGCGACTATTATTAATTGATGAAGAATAAAATATTTATACCTTTGTAGAACTAAGCTTCCACAGGTACAAGTTCAACTCTTTTTAATTTTTCGTGCTCTTCTTCAAATTTATCGATTAAATTTCATAGATCAATGTTAGCTCCCCAAGTGTGAAGCCTCTAGATGTGATCCACCAAGAATTAATAAGTATTCAAAAAGTGAATTTTGATTTCTCCAAACAATGGGTGACTAGCCCTAATTTTCTCTCTCTTTTAGTTGTAGAGAAAACATGAATTACTCTTTCAATTCTTGTGAAAGAGTGTGTCACCTTAATCTATGATAAGACTCCTCTTTATAAATATAGTCAACTCTCACAAACTATTTAGGATTAGGGTTTTAATTTAATTATGAACTAAATTAATTAATTACAATTTTTAAACCATTTAGAAACTTAATTATTTAATCTTGAGAATACTTCTTATTAATTAATTCCTAAACTATTTAGGAACTAAATAATAATAATAATAATAATAGGACTCCTCTTATTAATTTATAATTAGTGTTTCCAAAATACTTAATTATAAATATTAAGTTATTTAATTTATTCTATCACTATAGTATAAATTAAATATTCTTAATTTATTATTACAATTATGTCATTCACCTTTTAATTTAAATATCTCCCCGGTGTGACCTTTTAGGTTCTTCATATTAAATCGGTTATAGAATAAATCAATTAGAACAATTCTAATCTTATTTAAATAAATAAATTAAATTATTTAATTTATTTAATAAATAATATTTATTCTTATAATAAAGGTAAGCCCCCTTAGCGATCAACGACTTTTCAGATAATATAGATTTTAACATTTCATCTTTTAAAAGAACCTTTCAGCGAATAGTTATCGTACAATTCAATATTTCTACCACACAATGTCCTAATCAAATATAAAACATAGAATTACTGTCAAGTCATATTTTATTTGATCATATGCATTTTAATTTACAAATGCACAACTTTAATGTAAATTTGAAACTCCTTTCTAATTTTCATCCCACCTTGGGCAAGAATTTCTGAGTTATCATTTATCGAATTACCATTTTTTAATTCCATACTCACACAAAAAGTGAAAAAAAAAATACATTTTTTATGAGAACTATATATATATATAAACTAGATTTATATTTGTGTTGAATAATGAGATAGTATTACTTTTTTTTTTTTTGAGAATTATTTGTAAAAAAAATATTTAAAAAAATAAATTATTGGATAATTACATATTTTTATATGTGAAAGTTATATGCAATTATGGGATAATATTAAAAAAAATTAGCTTTAAAAAAATTTAAAAAATTATTGTGAGAGTTATATTTTTATATATGATAGTTATATGCAATTATATAAAAAAACAAATTTATATTTGTGGTTATTTTCATATTTTTATGGGATAATATTAAAAAAAATAGATTATTGAATAAATATAGTAATAAATCAATTGTAATAAATGCAGTAGGGAAGTGGAGTGATGGATAAGTTGACAAGTGTCATTTCCTGGTGTTAATGTACCACATTTTAATATATATAATAATAGATGAAAGTGTTGGTCTCTATTTATAAGTGAATAAAAAACGTGTTTACATTAGTTACCCATGAATTTGGGATAATATCAATTTAGAATTGCTTAAATTAGGCAATATAAAATCAATTTTACTGCAATTTTGGGATATAAATATCAATTTATATTTGTATGTTGTAATTTTTAACTTTATAATCTCGGTATTTTCTTACGTGAGTATGAAATTAAAAAATAATTTAAAATTTTATGTGTGAAAATTATAGGATAATATTACATTTTTTGTGAGAATTAGATGTTAAGAAATTAAAAAACCAAAGATTATATGTATAAAAAACAAAATTTAATTTTCGGATAATTTCAAATACTAAATTATTAGATGATTTCATATTTTTATTTGTATGTGTGAAAATATTCTGATAGAGTGTAGTGACAAAATTATTCAATTGTAATTAGTTTTAAATTATATATTTTTTAGAGTTATCTGCAATTATATGGGATAATATTCAAAAAATTATTTTGCGAGAGTTATCTGCAATTAATTATGGGATAATGTTACATTTATAATTTTTTTAATTCCATACTCACACAAAAAGTGAAAATAAAATATTTTTTTGTGTGAGAATTACATATATACAAACCAGATTTATATTTGTGTTGAATTATGGGATAATATTACATATTTTTTTTTTGTGAGAATTAGTTGTAAAAAAAATTTAAAAATCAAATTATTGGATAATTACATATTTTTATGTGTGAAAGTTATTTGTAATTATGGGATAATATTAAAAAAAATTAGCTTTAAAAGAATTTAAAAAATTATTGTGAGAGTTATATTTTTATATGTGAGAGTTATATGCAATTATATAAAAATCAGATTTATATTTGTGGTTATTTTCATATTTTTACTGGATAATATTTTTTAAAAATAGATTATTAAATAAATATAGTGATAAATCAATTGTAATAAATGCAGTAGGGGAGTGGAGTGATAGATAGGTTGATAAGTGTCATTTCCTGGTGTTAATGTACTGTGTTTTAATATATATATATATATATATATATATATATATATATATATATATATATATATATATATATATATATATATAACATACTTTTTTTGGTGAGAATTAATTGTAAAAAAAAATTAAAAATTAAATTATTGGATAATTACATATTTTTATGTTGAAAGTTATTTGTAATTATGAGATAATATTAAAAAAAAATTAGCTTTAAAAAAAATTTAAAATTATTGTGAGAGCTATATTTTTATACGTGAGAGTTATATGCAATTACATAAAAATCACATTTATATTTATGGTTATTTTCATATTTTTATGGGATAATATTTAAAAAAATAAATTATTGAATAAATATAGTGATAAATCAATTGTAATAAATGCAGTAGGGGAGTGGAGTGATAGATAGGTTGATAAGTGTCATTTCCTGGTGTTAATGTACTGTGTTTTAATATATATAATAGATTACATATTTTTTTGTAAGAATTAGTTGTAAAAAAATTTAAAAAACCAAATTATTGGATAATTATATATTTTATGTGTGAAAAGTTATCTGCAATTATGGGATAATATTAAAAAAAAATTAGCTTTAAAAAAATTTAAAATATTATTGTGAGAGTTATATTTTTATATGTGAGAGTTATATGCAATTACATAAAAATCAGATTTATATTTGTGGTTATTTTTATATTTTTATGGGATAATATTAAAAAAATAGATTATTAAATAAATATAGTGATAAATCAGTTGTAATAAATGCAGTAGGGAAGTTGAGTGATGGATAGGTCGACATGTAACGACCCCGAAATTCAACTCACTTTATTACCTTAAATTTATTTATTTATTAAACATTATCTTCATAACGTCCAAATTTCGGTCCGTTAATAAATCTTTAATCACCTTAATTAATTCATTTATTGACATTATCGTCATCAATTACCAAATTTTCGGTATAAATTTTTCTTTTTCTCAATCATTATATTAAAATATTTTGATATTTAAAATCCTGACATCGTGATCCTAGTCCCTTAATTGCAACCTTAACCTTTTTCTTTTCTTTTACTAGTGTCATACAGCTCAACATTCACAATTTAATATTGTTCATATCCATACAATTTTCTTTGTTTCATAATTCATAATTCATAATTCATAATTCATAATAATCTCTATCATGACCATCATCATGAACAATCACAATTCATAATTTAACATTATTTGTTCTATCCAGATCCAAAATATATGTACATACAAAATATTAATGTAACCTTGACAAATTATCCACATTGAATTATAACATCAACATTTCATATTAATGTTCACAACCTTTTAGGAAAATTCGTCTCTATATAATCTGATATTCTTGAAATTCATTTCTTTCCTGCAAAAATATATATTAAGCAAGTAATGAGCACAACGGCTCAGCAAGTTCAACAGTTTATGTTTCACGTAGCACATACCTTATTATGCTTGGTGTGTGTCATACATCACGTATTATGCTTCTAATCAGGCATGATATCTCAAATATGTTCATATCATTTCACAGAGTACATATAATATCCACATTAATCACGTATCACATAACACATAATTTGTATACACTTAAAACAAGAATTACATATCATAACATTCAACATTTAATATTTAAGGACTGAAGAACTTGCATGTCGTCCAATTATTTAAATTGATAACTCAAACTCTTAACTCGATCAACCTATGATCATAAAATAATCAAATAATAATTATTTATCTCTTTATGATATTAATTTACTTAATTAATATCATCTCTGGGCCAATTATTAATTTATATTAACCCCGTCCCTTAAATATTAATATAATTTAATATCAACTCCTTCACTTCGGACAACCCGGCTCATCGGACAAATTTTAACATTTCTGGTTGTCCGAAAACTTTATTTAACCATTTTCTAACTTTTAAACTTAATAGATTAATATTTAAAATATTTAAATATTAATCTCCAATATTTAATATTTTTACAAAAATATTAAATTTAATGCACAAACATCATTTCTATATTTTTAGTATTTTTCTATAATTTTTAAACAATTTTTAAACATTTATTTCAATTAAAAATCACTTTTGGGGGCATTTTGGTAATTTTCGCGCCCTTAGGGACACATTTGGTATTTCCCGGAAAGCCCAGGGGCATTTTCGTAACTTTAGCAACATTAGGGATACAACCGGAATTTTTCGAAAAGTCCAAGGGCACGGTCGTAATTTTCGTGGCCAAGGGACACGCTCGGTATATTCTGGAATGGCAGGGGGCATAACCGTAATTTCCTCTCGTTGCGTCGGTTGCGCATGGCGCCCCCCCCCCCCCCCCCAAACTGCCGACACCAAACGGCGTCGTTTCGAGCCACTGTTAGGAACAGTCGCGCATTGCGCGGATGACCGAATTTCGCGCGCCAAAACAACGTCGTTTCGGCCGCGTTTCTGAAGGAAAAATTGCTGCCGCGCAATGTGCGGACAACCCTTAATATTATTCTTCCTTCAGCCACAAACAGTACACCAACTTTCCAATTTAATCCATTTTTTTTGCACATAATTTCCCAACAAAAATACTCCAAAAATAATAAAAAATCATAGATATAGATCCAAAAATTATTTAGAGCAATTATACTAATTATTTGAAATTTTTCCACACAATTATTTTATCACAAAAAATACACAATTAAATTAAATAATTTCACTTTTATACCTTTCTTGGCTTGGATTTTTTCCCTAGATGGCATCAAATTTTTCGGTGGTGGCAAGGTGGTCTTAGGTGGCATGGGGGTGGCAGCTACGGGTGGAGGAAGGAGAAAATGAAAGCTTTCTTGTTGGTTTTTCTTTCTTTCTTATTTCTTTTTCTCTCCCCCCTTTTCTTGCTTATCTTTTCCTTTTATAATCAAAGAGTTAATCAATTTGGAATATAGCAAGAATTCCACCGCCCACGCACAACCGACTTTCCCTTCTCGAAAATTCCAAAATCAAGCATGCAATATTAATTTAATACATTACGCAATTATTTCGTGTAATAAATATTTTATCTAATGTATATAAAATATTTATTTTAATTCACCAAAAATTATAACATGATTTATAAATAATATTTATACCCTTTTTGGGTACTTTACTTGACAAATTTTGTACACACATAATGACATGCATGTATTTATTTGAGGTAATTTATACCTCCAAAATTCATTAAATAATTCATATAACAAATAAAAATTATTTTTCATAATTTTTCATTTCATTACTTAGACATCATATTACATTAACATGTTCACGTTTTTAAAATATTATCCTTCATAAAAGTCATAATAATTCCATTATACATAACCATAATTTTTATTAAATTAAAACATCCATTTTCTCATTTCTTTTCCATTTCTTTAATTTTCATATTAACTTTCCTTATATAAATTATATAATTTACTATTATATAATTATATAATTATATTATTCCTTTTTAAATAATTTTCATTTTACACAAATACAATTTATAAATTTTCTTCCATCCTTAATTAATTTAATTCTCTTATATAAATTATATAATTATTCTTATATAATTTATATAATTATTATTTCCTTCATACAACATTTTAATTTCCTTATATAAATTATATAATTTATTTTTATATAATTTATATAATTACATTTCTTCTCAATTACTTTCTAAACTTCCTCCACAATTCCTGATAAAATCTAAAATCAATAATTACAATTTTACCAACTCCCTCATTCACTTTTTATTTAAATTTGGATTAATTTAATTATTAATCCATTTATTTCCATAATTAATAAAATTTATAATTATCAATTAAATATATCAATTAAACATGCACATTTATATATATACATATCTAAATCATATATTTCACATTACCACATAATACCATTTAAATATAATTTTCGTATTTCCATAATAATTTAATTGTACAATTTATTGTACCTCTACCTGAATTTCTTTTATTTCTCATAAATTATTTTTAAACAATTTATTTACTTTTCAATTATTTTAATTCCTCACAATTTATCATGGTCTCAATACATATTTAATTTACCAATTAAATTCCTTCACACACTTTAAATTACTTATATCATAAATAATTTACACAATTTTGATAATTTTATCAATTAAATTCTTATTTAATATTATTAAAGAAATCCTGAAAATTCAGATCTTCACACAACAAGTGTCATTTTTCTGTGTTAATGTATTGTGTTTTAATATATATAATAGATGCCAGAACTAACGTTTAATTTGGACAATGTTTCCTCTTCTTATTAATTTTATCTTCTTCTTCTTTTTTTGGTAAATTCACAAACTAGAGATGTATGTCTATTTTAGATTATAAAATATTTAAAAATTTTAATATACTATTATTTATATTTTAAACAGGTTGGAATATTATTATATCATCACTATTGCATTCACAATAAATATTATAGGCATATATTAGGGGGAAAAATTAAGTTATTGTTTTAAAAATGTTTCCTCTTCTTAATAATTTTATCTTCTTCTATTTTCTTTTTGGTAAATTCAAAAACTAGAGATGTATGTTTATTTTAGATTATAAAAATTTTAATATACCGTTATTTATTTTTAAACAAATTGGAATATTATTATATCATCACTATTGCATTCATAATAAATATTATACGCATATATTAGAAAAAGATTTTAATTTTAAGTTATTGTTTTAAAAATGTGGCTCTAATTTTAAATTAGACGAACTGTCATTTTTTTTTTATTTTGAGTAATTATTTTTACTTACATTAATGAAAGATACATACTATGGCCCTTTTTGATACTTCACTAAACTTCCTTTATTGAAAGAAGATGAATACTTAAGTAATTATTTTTACTTACATCAATGGGGGTGCTCGGGTTGTTAAAGGGTTGAAGTTTTAATGTTAAGGTTATTAGTTCGAACTAGCGTAGAAGCGTTTTTTTTTCCATGTAATGTAATTTGATTGTGTAAAATATTGTTTTGGTGTGTTATTTTACTCTTTTGCCCTTTTATTTTATTAGAAATGATGATGTCTTATCTATGATGATGTAATTTTTTTACACATAAGCACTTATTTGCCATGAAATATGTCATGTCATCAATTTATGACATGACAACTTTAATTGAACCACAATGAAATAAATTAATAATTTAATCACTTAATAAAAAATTTTAAAAAGTCGATCACCGAAATGAAAAAATGTCAATAGTTTAAGATAGTAATTTATATTTAAACTATAAAAAAACTTATGTTCTATTACTATTTTTTATTTTTTTTGTTATAATTTATTATAATCCTCTAAAGAAAGAGTGTTGTTATAAATGATAAAATTCATGTTGATGTTGATATATGCATAGAGTAGAAGAGTATAAATAAGATAATCATATATTGTTGTTTATTTTGCCTGTTACTATTTCACCTTCACAATTCACACTAGACATAAAATTAATCGACATATAAATTATTTTCCTTCTTTAAATTTATATATAAAAAATAAATAGCAGAAAATGGTCTCTTAACCCTAAAATTTAGGATTGCTCCTCCAACACTACAATTTAAGAAGAAGAAAACTATTTTTTCATATTTTATTTGATTTCAAAATCTTTTCATCTACATTCTTATTATCATAATTATCTATTCATCATTAAGTTCTTATACATTTTTTAATTTAGTTACTGTCATTTAAAATTCATATCTGTGATAACAATAGTATTAATATATATATATTATAATTTTTATTATTAAATTTTACATTTTATTATTACATAAATAGGTTGATATATGAATATGTAAATAAATGAATCTATAATTTAAAGATGAGTAATATCATTTATATTATATAAATGGATGAACTATTATTCTACCTCTAGGGTATATAGGTTATATTCCTTAGTTTTATAAAATGAGTTTATCTCAAGTTTTAAAACCAAATTTAACCTTATAAATGGAAAGATCATGCAAAAACATAGTAAAAGTAAATTTTTATTTAATTTGATATTGTATAGGAGTATCGTTATTATAACATTGTAAAATAAGTATTTTTTTTGTGACTAAAGTTAATTGAATTTTCATTACCATAAAATCGATAATAGACATAACTAAATCATATGAAAATTCATACATTCAAATACTTTTATATGTTACTTAAATTTATGCGGTTGGATTTATCTAAAAAACCCCTCAAAATGAACGTATTAACCATAGGGGTGTACTAGTTAGATACCCTTTAGGGTATCTCCCTTTTTTAGTTAAATTTCCTTAATATTTCGTTAGTAATTAGTAATACATTATTAGTTAAATAATATATTTTAGAATGAAATATTTTTTTATATATAAATACTTGTACACAATATTAATCTATTAATTATAAAGGAAAGAGAATACGTGGCTTGCCACAACCAAGCTTAACTATAAATTATGAATAAAACGATGTAGTTTTTGGTTATAAAATAGTAAAATGTTTGTAATGCCATTAATGAAAATGAATTAAAAGGCAAAAATACCATTAATGAATAAATGAAACTATAGTCGAGCTTGGCTTGACAAGCCATATATTCCCTTTTCCCTAATTATAATTAATATATTAGTATAAGAAATTGATATTTTCACAAGCAAAAGTGATAATTTCACAAGATTTCTTGCACATTAATAGTAAATTGGCCTCGCTTTTATGTGAGAAAGACCTTATGAAAATTTTGATTTTTACATGTAGAAGTAATAATTCCCCTAGTATAACATATACAAAAAAGTATAAACAATGCAATAATTTGATAACAAAATTCATGTTTTGCATGGGATCGAGCCCAGTAAAAACGTAGCTCTCTGTAAACGAAGAACAACATTTCCACTTCTATACGAAATATGTATACATAATGACATATACACTGTATGTATTGAACCTTTAAACGATTAAGTTTCATCGATTATGGATCGAGCAGGAACCATAGGAGATCGACGGGCTTGAACCTTAAACTGAACGAGTAATGTGTTGCTCACATTGGCTTTAAACTGAGCAAATAATGTGCTGCTCATATTAGCTTTAAACTGAGTGAGTAATGTGTTACTTACATTAACTTCGTTTTTTTATCTTCAAAAACAATTATATATGGGCCAAATCTGGCTCGTATACCATACAAACTTAACTCTCAGTTTGTTTTTTCGAATCAAATTTGGATTGAATATCAAGTTAATCGAATCGATTTACAGTTGATACGGTGTGGAAAGTAAGAAAATGAAGAAAATCAAAACTCAAACTCAAAAGAGGCTTATTATATTTTGAGCATGACTTTTGATTTGTTGAAAGTTATAGGGCTCATAATATATCAAATCGAAGTCAGTGATAAAATTATAAGACTCATAACCTTTGGTCATGAAATACGTTGTTTTAAGCCCAAAAGAGGGTAGAAAATATGTGTCTAGGCCTTTCGAAGTTTTTACTAGTTTTTGGACTTAATTTAATTATTTTTCGTAATTTTGCTATTCCTTTCATAATTAAGGTTTCCAACATAGTGTTTGCTACTTTTGTCCTTTAAAAAAACAAGTAAAGTATATTTTTGACACATTAATAAAAGTAAAAATAAAAAAAAGAGTAAAAAAAGTTTTAAATTTATCTTTAATGGTCTCACAAGATTACACAAAAGTGATGAGTACTTTATTTTTTTTGTACTAATGAACCCCACTAAATGAGATATTTACCCTTTATTTTATGTATTTTATCTCATTTTTTAGAGATATATATATTTATCTTTAATCATCATTTTGAGTACAAAAAGTAATAGTATTTAAAGGATCGTTAAGGTGTTTTAGGATCAAACTCTTATTATTCAGATTTTACTGGATCTACTTTATGAATATGTGATTCCAAAGTTTCAAAGATTCAATTAATATGATTATTTTATTTTTTATTATTAGTCTTTCGTCGTGTCAACAACCCAACATAATAAACTTAAAATTGATGTGAATTTATTTAATTTTAATTGATACAATTATTATAACAAGCTTGAAACTCTCGTTCTTATATATTTTTTGTTTATCAAAATAATTTAATTGCAAGTTTCACTTTAGATTTTATATATATATATATGACATTAATGTCTTTTATAACTTTTCTTTTACTTTATTAAGAGATTCATACACGCATGTATATATATCAAATTATAATTATATTCATTAAATTTGAACATGTATTAATTATATAATTTGTATTTGAGAATTATAAGTTAATGTCCAAATTATTTTTAAATGATTAACTAAATTAATTTGGATAAGATTAAGTTAGTGTCCAAATTACCTTTAAAATAATCAATCAAATTAATTTAGATAAAATCTCCTCTTAACTTGTTATATACTTGTATTGATGATTCTATAATATAATATATAATAACAATTATTAATTATAAAATTTATTTCATTTCATTCTAAATTGTTACGACTGATACTAGGTATAACATTATTGGACGTCATAGTAGGACCCGTAGAATGAGGTGGAGGAGATACAACACCAACGAGGCAACCACCGCTAAACACCAGTCCCATAATACACGCGCTCCCTCAAGCGCGTGATCCGAGAGTAGACAAATGGCAGCTCCACGCGTCGGAGCTGTGGAGTGATAGGTATAATGGAAAAGGAGGCGTTACTGTGTGCGTAATTTCTACATACCGCTTCCGCTATATAAATTTATTAGCGTAATCTCTACATACCGGCGTACCGCTAAATAAATTTATCTAGAGAGAAAGTAGGGAGAGAAATAGAGCTCGAGTAGTAGGGAGAGAAATAGAGCTCGAGTATATCACCATCTTCATCTTCATTTCTATCCAGTCATTCCATTTTCATACCTCTGCTGGTTTCTCTGAAATTCCTGTAGGGTAGGTTTTAGGGATTCTTTTTCTCCGATCAACACACAATTTAATTTGTTTTTTAGGTAAACCCTTCTCCCTCTTCTTTTCAGATTGTGTGTATATTCGATTTTCTGCTTACTGATTGTTTAATTTATTTCTTCAGATTGTTTTTTTTTTTTCACTTGTTCTACTTTTCTGCATATACCCTCTGTTTTATGCTCCCCTGCAACTTTATTACTTCAGAATCTGTATGTATATTCCATTTCTGCTTCCTGCATTTTTAATTTATTTCTTCATATTGTGTTTTATTTACTTGCTCTACTTTTCTGCATATACCCTCTGTTTTTGCTTTCCCCTTTAGGTATATTTCTTCAGATTCTGTGTATATTCCGTACTGCGGTATGTATATTTCTTCAGATTCTGTGTGTATATATATATATTGCTAAATATTCTGTGTATATTCCCTACTGCACGTTTGTATTTGTTTATTTATTTTTTTATTTGGTCTTTTTGTGGAGGAAAGAAAGAAGTCATTAAGACAAAAAGTCAGTTTTCTCCGTTATGAAGTGGACTCTGGTCCCCTGGTCCGGTGGTCCCCTTATCCTCTTTTGATTTTCTAATATGCTTATCGTTCAAGAAGTTTAAATCTTTTAGAAAATTAGTATGTCCTAAAATGAGTTTCATTTTGATTTTTTTTTTTTCTTTTTTAATATTTTATGTTTGGCCTATTTAGGCTTGTGGCAGACATATATAGAGAATGTTTTCTATGGATTTTTTCCAACATCTAATGTTAGAACTTAAATTTATTGTTGAGAAAAAGTCCTGGTAAAAATTATGTCTAGATATGTCTATCACAAGCTTTAGTATGAGATCTAATGACTGTCATTTGCGAAAATGTCAGGGTTTTTATTTTTTGTTACCCTACTTTATGTGTTGTTTGTTGAATTTGGTTGTTCCAAGTTTGAAAATCGGTAAATATGATTCTTTTTGCATCGACAAAGGAAGGAAAGAGAAGGAACTACTCCACTCAACAACGCCTTATATCCCAAACTAGTTGGGTAGGGAAAAACAAGAGAGATGATAAATAAAAATGTAGCAAAGTGCAAGTGCTGTTGCTATAGTGGTACAACACTATGATACAACACTTCTTTGGTTGTTCCAAGTTTCAAAGTCGGTAAATATGATTCTTTTTGCTTTGACAAAGGAAGGAAGGAGAAGAAACTCCACTCAACAACGCCTTATATCCCAAACTAGTTGGGGTATGGAAAAACAAGAGAGATGATAAATTTCAAGTGTTGTTGCTAGTGGTACCACACTATGATACAACACATTTTTGCTTATCAAAGTCGCTGTGCAAAATAACAATTCTCAGAATGGTTAATGCAAAATTGCAAAGTTAAAATACTCTGTGGAGGAGGTACCTTTTCCTTACTGGTATTTCCCTAGGAATAGTTCCGTTCCCTTTCATCCTCCCCTCCCTCGTACCAATAAATTATTTATTGTTATCAGCACCTAACAAAAGGTTTTCTGCAGGCATATAACTTTTAATGGTAATCATCGAATTTCCAAAAGTGCATTACTTTGATTTCTGACTTTAATACACAGATGAAACTATACTTTGATTTCTGACTTTAATACACAGATGAAACTATAGTTGCAGTAGACTTAACTTTCTAGGCATCAAAGAGATAAGTGGAGCATGTCATAGAGGCATATAAATATGCTCGTCAGATGATTAGAAACCAAGTAAATTATGATAGGAGAGTACTTATGGTAGTAATTACAACATTTTCCTGTGTTTTTTGAAACCTAATGTTGATTTTGTGTAATGGATACTGCATTTTATTATTATTTTTTTCACATTACAACTTCCATAAACTTTATATATTATTTTTGGGATGTCATAAGCTATAATGAATTTTCTTATCTTCTTCTCTAAATAACCTAATTGAATTAAATGGAAACACAATAGTAATTTCTATGCTTTAGAAATTCAGAAATCATAATGTAAGGAGTTCTCCTTATAATCTTTCTAAAAATAAAAATACAGTGTATCCGATGTTCTTTTCCTTATGAACCATGTTCTTTAGTATAGCTAGTTGATGAACTGAATACACAATACTTATTGCAGTGAGCTGGAGTTCAAAACTATAGTAACCTCTCTCTCTATAAAAAGCCCTTTCTCCTTTTCAGATTTCTTGAAACTTCTGTTTATTACTCCCTCTGTCGTCAAAAGGATGGCATAAGTATATTTTTCACACAAATTAAGAATAGTAAGATAGAGGAAAGAGAGTAAAAAAATTCCATATTTATCCTTAGTGGCCCACAATATTACATAAAGTGGTGTGTCCTTTTATTCTTTTATACTAAGGGACCCCACTAAATGATGTACTTACCCTTACTTTTGTACTTTAAGCCATCTTTTTTAGGACAAAGAAAATTGTAACTTAAGCCATCCTTTTGAGGACGGAGGGAGTAGTTTTTAGGTAAGTACATAACTCAACAAAGAAAATCTCATTTGTTGGTTGTTTTGGATATTCTTGAGCAGGAAAGGCTGATAAGATTTCTATAATGGTTTAAGAGACAGATTATGTTTCATTGTAGATAGCAGTGCATTTAAAGGTTGAATCAAACTGTGACTACTTAGAAATGATAACAAAAATTGTGATTAATATTTTTTTGATTTAGTTTTCTTTGACATTATTTGACTACATGTTATGCCGTGTTTTCTTTTGTCTTATCATTATGACTCATGTTATCCAATAAACTTTAAAGAATTATGGATGAGCTGTATCAAACTAACTCGTGTATGATTTGTGTTTGGTTTAGAGTTGTGCATCTGTACGACCAAGGATATGGCTGGTGGTGAAGTCTCGGTCAATGTTTACACATGTAACTGTTGTTGATAAGCAGAAGGGGATAATGAAATGTAATTATTGTGATAAAGTTGTTAGCGGCTCAAGCCTTTTGAAGTGCCACTTAGGTGGTACACGGGGAGATGTATCTCCGTGTGAGGAAGTTCTCAGAACTGTGAAGGAACTGATAAGAAATGTTCTAGTTGACAAGAAAAAATGGTATTTGGTCAAGGAAGTTCGGGAGCTCAACCACCCAAATCATCCTTGGAAAAGGAATTGGTGCCATCTGACCCTTGACACTGATCAATATAACTATTCAACTTTTGGGTTTGGGGGTTCCAAGCGCGTGAAGGTGGAACTTATATCTGAAAAGAATGGAACAAAAACATTTGCTTTTCCCAATAGAATGATGGAGTTCCAATTAGCTGTTGGTGGAAATGAAGATCAGTCACTATGGAAGGCTGAAAAATGCATTGGCAGATTCTTTTACGGAACAAACATCAATTTCACTGCTGCCATAATTCCTTGTTTTCAAAGAATCATATATTCTACCCTTATAGAAGGGCAAAACCATAACAAAATTCATCTATAATCACACTTTAGTTTTGAAACTTTTGAAGAATCATACACATGGATGTGACCTAGTTAAGCTTTCCCAGTGCCTTTTGTGACCCTAGAGAATATCTTGTTAGAAAATGATAGTTTAAAGAAAATGTTCACCTACCCGACTGGAATACATCTACTTGGGCTCTTACAGAAGAGGGGGAAAGAGTGATTGACCCAGTTACGTTTTGCTCTATTTGGAGTGATGTCAAGAAGGTTTTGAATGTAACTATCTAACTGGTGCTCGTTTTGGATTTAATTACTGAGGGGGATAACGAAAAACTAGGTTATATATATGAAATATTAGACTAAGCAAAAGAAAAAGATTAAAGATTGACTCAAAAATAAGAAGTCCTGGTACATATTGTTCTGGGAAAGTAATAGATAGTTTTTTGGAACAATCACCTCCTTGGTCCTCTTCATGTTGGAGGTTACTTTTTGACCTAAGTCTCTTCTATTCAACTGACTTCTTGCTTGAACTAGAGGTTGTCAGTGGTATGTTGTGTTGCACTGTTCGTTTGACTGAAGGTAGACATGTTGAGACTTGATAACATTGTAGCTTGTTGAATATCAAAAGCCTAAAGGTGATTTTCTTCGTGGAAGTACCATCACCCAACAATATAATGTTTATCCAGGTTAGAGATTTGTGTACTCTCTCTTTGTATGTCTTTAGATATTTTAAATTTGCTTTAACTTATGTATAAAATTTGGTAACTTTTGTAAACTTTACATTCAGCAATTTGGTGGTCCACAGATCGAAGAAACTGTCCAGAACAGAAAGTTGCCGTCCGGATTTTAAGCCAAACTTGTAATGGCGCTGCAAATGCACGCGATAGGAGTCTGGCGGAGAAACTGCTCATTGAAGGGAGGAATTGTTTGGAGCAACAAAGACTTTGTGACTTGACATTTCTGCATTATAATATGCAGTTACAAAATTGTGAGCCTGGAGTAACTAAAACTATCTTAGCTGGTGAATTTCACCAAATGGATGACTGGACTGTGGAAAAGGCACAAGAGGTAGTATCTCCAAATGATGACCTGGCATGGATAGAATTGGGTGGCAGAGCTAAAATCTACCGGTGGAAATATCATTAATCAGAAAGGACCCTCTTGTGTCTATCTGATAGAGGAGCCCAAATAAGTAAAGACTTCGAAGGAAAGAAATTGAAATGGATGACAACCGATGTTGCATGAGGTTTCTCTTTAAGGTAGTATTTACTGTTTGTTTATTTCTCTAAGACGTAGTCTTAATTGTGAATGAACCCGAGATCTTTATTTACTACATTTTTCAGTAATTATGTGCAACTTTTTATGTTAGATATACTGCTTATGCCTTTACTAGAGACATTCAAATGAAGAATGTGTGTTAGTACAAGGTCTTTTACTAAATAACATAAGTATAATGATGTAAAAGACTGCAAAACTTGGATCAAAATGGCCAATTCAAAGAATAGTAGCTAAATTTTCGAGCTTCCTAGCCCATCATTCTGTCAAACCTTGCATAATGAAGTGTGCCCTCTCATCAGTGAATAGCTAAATTTACAAGCTTCCTAGCTCATTATTCTGTCAAACCTTGCATAATGAAGTGTGCACTATCTCAGTTCACTGATGATAGTGCTGATATCGGGTTTAAAATGCCAAGTAAAACATGAAGCTTACCCTGTCAAACATTTCCAAATTATTTTAGGTATCTACTGGCCCTGAAGTAATTTATTATTATTATTAATAAATGCACCTTGCGTTAAATTTTGTTTGTAAAAGTGAATTGTTAACGTGTATTACTCACATGTCATTTTAAAAGGGGGAACCTTGTTCTGAGAGTTGGCATATTGTTTTCTGCCCATTTTTACAAAACCAATTTGTTGGAAGCTTTGGTGAAAATATGAAGCTACTTCAGGGCTCAACTGATGCAGTTCATAACAGACCAAATAGAGATCATATTCTTAGGGGAAAATGTGTGGTTATTGGGCTGATGTAGGTTATTATTAAAGTGATATACTATGTTATTTTTAGGTTTATATGCTTATATATTATTTAGTTTACTTAATTACCCTTTTGACCATCAAGGGTAGTTTCGTAATCTTACGTTTTGGGATAGAAGTGGGCTGCAAGACAAGGCTTTGTAGTTTGGGTTTTTAGATGTTATTTGTTGATTTTATAAGTCCAAACAAGAGTCCAGGTAATTAGTGGAAGTGTGAAACTTGGGACCAAAATTACATGGTTCCCAAAGTTTGTTTTGTTTTAAAGTTGTACTTGGTTGCCAAGTCTTGGTCACGGAGTTGATTTGCAGTTGATGCAGAAAATATCTTTATCTTGGTGTGATGCTCAATGATTCTAGGTGTGTGCCTTAGGAAACTAAATGTGATGACTAGACTATCCTACTCTTTCTCTTCTAGCTTCATGCCTTTGAATTCTTCTTTCATCATTTTCTGCAGTTGCATCTCCCCAGTCCCCCGGTTAGGTGGTTGCATAACCAATCAGGTGGTTGCATAACCAATCATCCCCATAATGCTAACAGCCTTTCACCAGCAATAAATTCACATGTTCACAGTGCCTAAACAGCCCTTGAACATTTACCGTCTTTCATCGTTGTTCAAGTCTGAAATCCTAAGCCTTTCCCTATTCCTTTGTAGTTATAAACCCCCTCATAGTCAGCCACAAACCCGAGAGCAATCAGCCCTAATTGCCCTCTCTTGCTGACAAATTCAGTCTCGCATGAGAAATTTTACCCCCCTCTGTTTTGCGCTGTCAATGTATGCCGAAAAGGGCCTAAAGTTCAAGGACTATAACAGGGAAAACTTCAACCTTAATTGTGACTTAAACAGCGGAACATTATGATCCTGGATAGTTCATATACCTGGTATTAGTTTTGTTAAATTTTGCTTAAAATGATGTTTAAGAAGAGAAAAATTGGAAATTAATAATATTATGGTTAGGATGGTGCATTTATTAAAATTATTGAAAAATCGTATTTAACGGATACCGTCACCCAACTACAACATTCCAAAGAGAAAACTAGTTACGATATATTCTTGGGGGTTCTTTCAAAAACTCAATTCGAGTACATAGATTAGTCTTTTAAATTTATAACACAAAAGGTTGGACTTCCCGACTTTGTATCAACTTAGCAGTTAGCACCTAGAAATAGACAAACTTGTCTACTTTAAGTGTGGTGGAAACCAACTTCTATCAGGACTTCTATCAGAAGAAAAGATTAAGGATAATATCAATGTATATGGTATCTTATGTTGATAGCTTGCTTAATTGAGGAATATTTAAGAAGTCGGGAAGTGCTGTTTGCATTAAAGTATTGTTATAAAGCCTATAATTGCGCACTTAACAAAAAAATGTTGTAAATTTTTAATTGAATATTTGTTTTAATATATAAATTATAGTGCAATTCTGTACCCATAAATGTGTGGTGTAACATATCTATATTATCCTATAAAAGGCAAAGATACCCTTCTTCTACGTGAGAGAGTTAACTTGCAAAACTTTTTTGTGCTTCTTGATTACTGTTAGTTACTGAAATCAAGAGGAGTGGATGAGTTATAATTTAACTAGTACCCCCTTTGTCCCACTTTCATTTCATCCTTCTCTTTTTACATGCTATCTAAAGAGTAGTCTAAAATAAAGCGCAAATAGGTAAAACTGGGATAAGCCGAACCAAAAGAACTTACCTTTGGGAAATACAAAACCAAAAGGAAAGGGAACTGACTAGAGTAAGACCGAGTGAGTAAAATTTTAGTTATATTTACAAGTTTCTCAATAGCATCCCACTTTCAAGCATATTCGTATTAAGTAGTCCTTTCTTGTTTGGATTCCATAAAATAAATAGCATTTACAGTTTCAACCAAGTAAACTTTGTAAAATAAATACTCCCCTTGTCTCTCTTCCCCCCCCCCCCCCCCCCCCCCCCCCCCCCCACACACACCTAAAAAAATAAAATAATAGTAATAATAAATAAAAAAGGAAAACAAAGAAAGAGGTGAATCAAGTATTGTGGGTTGCTCCTTCATTGAGGACTTTGTATCTTTTCTGTTTCTTTGGTTTTCTAGAGGACCTGTTGTCCTCCGTCATTATATTCTCACTCGTGTCTAATCATTTTAATTTATTTCTTAAGAAAAGAAGTGCGAGTTTGAGTAAACTCATGCCACTGTCCAAGCCTAAATTCAAGCACGGAGTTGTGTCATCAAGAAAAGAAGGGAGCTTAGTCAGAGTATACCTAGTTGGTCTTGAGCTGGTCTCTCAAGTTTGAGGGAGAGTAAAAAACTACAAAAAGAGGGACAAAACAGAAGTTTTATAGCTTGAGCAAAGGGTGAATAAAAGAAGGTAATTTTTATTATGTGGCATTGCTGATTTACCATATGAAATTCAGGGCTTCACTTAAGGGAGTGTTAATAAATCAGTCATTGAACTCTGAACAGATATTGGGAGAAAGCAATAAATTTGTAGTTCCGCTATAATAAATGACAATAAGATTCCTTCTAATGGTGACTGGTTGACATTCACATGAAAGGTCATGTAGAAAATAGATGAGCAATTGAAAACTTAAGAATGAAAACATATATGTATCATATACTTATTTAAAGTAAATAAAAAACAATAATATATATATATAAATAAAATTCATAGCACACCTCCATAAGGTCAATGCGTGAGTGTCAAAGACTGATAGTTCGCGGGCACTATAGCAAACGTTTTGGACAATGTTAATAGAAAACTTTCTTTATATAAGAATGTATTTGAGTAATCACGTAATTTCTCCAAAAAACTTGAGATATGATCTTGTTTTAAAGTATAGAGTGTAGCATAATGGCTAGAAGAAAGAAAAGATATATTTTATGGCAACAAAACTAGGCATGAGAATACCAGTTACAGTAATAGGTACAAGATAGAAGAGTCATTATCGTAGTGATAATGAATACATGTACAGTATTAGTTTCACATCCATATCTCCTAACTTGTGTGCATATATACTTGCTCTCTTTATTGATTGTATGATAATTATTGGTTATTACAGTCTGTAGCATAAATACTGCCACATGATAGTTTCAATTTTATGAATAATTTAACTTCATATATAAGAAGTATATGTATGTTTTTATCAAGGTGTCTTCAACATGCCCGATTCCTACTTTTTTTCTTCTAGAGATTATTTTAGCATTGTGCCATGTTCATATTCATGCCACCCATCTATTTCCGTGCTTCATTAAGAGAATAAATCTAGATCTTAACTGACATATAACACAACCAAGAAAAAAAATGCATATTGCGAAAATATGCAGTAAATGATCTTCAAAATTATTACTTATCAAATGAAGTTGTTCAAAATATTCTTGCTTGCTTATGTAAGAGACAAATGTCTAAGTCGAAGGAGGAAATTATTGTGGACGATGGATTATCAAGTTCTTGTGGAGGATGGATTATCAAGTTCTTGGGAGTTTCACATTTCAGAAGGCTAGTGAGTAAAAAGTGGATAATTAAGTACTTATCATAGGAGTAACACAATAGCCATATGTAGCCTATATGCCTGAATGACGCTGGACGGAGTACTTGTGGTAGGCCTAGATATCGTTCTAGGTTGATGAATTAATAAACCTCAAATCCATGAGGTTCCTCGAATCTATGAGGTTCTTGAATCATAAGAAGAGAAAATGATCTCAATTATGTTTCATTAATCCAAAGTTATCTCCTACAATGCAATAGTTGATACCTTTTTATATTAAGGGAGGGTTACATTGAAAAGGAAAGTCAACTAAAAATTAAATGCATAATTAAAATCAGTAATATAATGCCTAAAAATTCCTAATTAATATACCAACATAAAGTCCCTTTATTAATGCGTAAATAAGCTTAATTTAAGCCTAGAAAATCCCACAACTATAAATCTAAAAATTAAAATTAGTTATAGTAAAACATCATATCTTCCTCCGTAATTGAATAAAATTCAAAATACAAAAATATAAGTATTTTGTCCTGCATCAAATTGTATGTTAAAACAACTAGTTGGCAATTATAGCGATACATAAAATAAGATGATCCATTTGCCAAAGAGCTATTTAATGTAATGAAAAAAGAAAAAAAGGAATCACGAGGAGGCAAAATGTAAATCATAATTCTTGCCTCTAACATTAACCGGGAGTTGATTTTAACTATTAAGTTGTCTAAAGAAATCATGCGTCTCATGTATCTTTTAGCGGCACTAGTGATCTATTCCAAGGTTTAGCTTAGTTACTTAAATGAGGTTTAAAACAAGAAAAGCAAATGACATAAATAGTTAATTCAATCCTAAAAACTGATAGATCTTTCTTAAGATATATCTGGAAGAGAATTATGCGTTTTTATTTATTTTTTCTCTTCTATTTTTTCGTCATTGATCATCAAAACTTATTTTCCGGAGAATCTACATGATTGTCTTGTCCCTTAAAGTATCACTACTTAGCTTTGTGCAACGGAGTCCGTCTGCTGTTCCATCAAAAAGATTGTGACATGTGGAATTTTAATAGGTAATTTTATATCAATAAATAAAAGGACCCAAATAATAAATTAAAAAACTCTAATTACGTTAATTGTTCCAATTCTGCCGCCTTCTTTCCTTTTCACGCCTCCCTCTTTCCTGTTCGTGGTGGTGAATGTGAATGTAATAACTCAATCTGATCAGTTGCTTCTTCTTGCTCCTTAAACTCCATTTGTTTTTTCCTCTTCTTTTTTCTTAAATCCCCTAGCTAATAATTACTTCTATTACTAGCGTGCATTGATACTACTCGTCATCGGAAGCTAGACTTGTCTCTGTCTTTGTCTTTTTTTTATTTAAGCAAATTCTATTATGAAAATTAACAAATCGTGTTTATTTTTATGGTGGACTAAAACTAAGAGTACTACTGTACACTAACCCCTCCATTCTAAAGAAAATTGATCTCTAATCTTAAAACTTCTCGCTACTTCTCTCCACCAGCGATAGCCAGTTACCATTTGCAACCTATTTTAGTTGTTTTTTTACCGGTTCGTAAAAGCAACAATCCCCTTGTGAAGATTACAGGAGAGATGGAAAGGAAAAGAGAGAGATGTGCAGTGTCTGGATCTAGTAAACAAGACGGAGATGTCAATTGGAACAAAGTGGAGGCATAACTGGAACAACTTAATTAGATTTTCTTTTTTCCTTTTTTAAATTGGGTTCTTTTTATTTATTAATAAAATTTAATTAAAAATTTGACACATGGGCCAATCTCTTTGTTGGCATAGCAGACCTCATTTGGGATAGCTAATCCGGAATCTTGTTCAATGTGGACTTTTGCAACCCTTGCAAAAATGTATGTCCCAAATCAGTCAGGCTTTTGTGATGTTTTGGGCCGTAAGTGTTGTAGATAAGTGCTTATGTCATACTGTTTTCATTTTTGATTCGTCCACTATAAGTCGGTTACTGTGGTGGTGTTTCTTTTCCCTCAGAATTTTCTTCTTCTTCCTATTTTATTCCTCATGATTTCACAGCCTCCCATATGTAGAGCTCAACAAACCTAAGTAAGATTCTTCGGTAGGTCAGCAAAAATCCCCAAGTCTTGATGAATCCTCAAATTCAGATTCATGGATTCGTCTAGGGGATTCTCTCGTTTTTCTTTAAATAATAAAAATTGAAAATATTGCTAATACGTTTTCCTAACAATTAATTAGTATATATTTCCTGAAGCTACTGTCTGCCTTTGCACTCGAGGCCAATCTCCGTCCGGCCCGAGGAACTTTTGCAAGCCTTCGTTACCTTATGGGCTCCCATAGTGTGACGGGCGATACATGCAAGGCTCGGGAACAAATTCACCGCCGTATGACTGACTTGCGATTATTAGAGATTTTGGCTTCTATCTAGGAAATTATTGTAAAAATTAGTTGGTATATATTTCCTAAATTCCATATTAATATTATCTATATTTTGTTGTTCCTTGAATTTTAATATGTTTGATCATGAATAAATATTTGAGTATTGAAAATTAATGTATGTATGTATATGTAATTATATGTATATAAAAAACTATTTAGTTGTAAATACGTGCTGAATTACTTAATTATCATTTTCTAGGATTTTACCGAACTGCCGAATCCTCGTACGGCAAGCCCAAAATTTTGAACCTGAATCCTTACATCTTAGCAGCAAACACGGTCACCTATGTAAATGCCTTTAGCATCATCCTCTGTCCCTTCCACTTTCTTGTGTGGAGGTTTCTTCTCATGTCTACCATTTCGCCAATGTAGTGAAGGACCAGTTCTAGCGTAAACTGCCAATTCATGTTAATCTCTCTCTGATGAGCGCTCACATTCTTTCACTATGACTGTGACCATTCCATTGGCAACAAACACCCCACCCATCGCCCCCCCCCCCCCCCAAAGAATTTTTTTTATAATAATAATAATAAAATCTCTCTCTAACACCCCCCCCCCCCCCCCTCTGATATAATACACGGAGATATCTGGTAACAATAACCGCCCTAGGTTAATTATTTGTAAATTTTAGGTTTCTGTTGTGGTGGTTCAGTCGAGATTTTACAAATTTCAGCCTGTTTAGTTTTTGTCCTTTTTTATTGAACTATATTAATATACCTTGTATATTTCTGAAACTTAATTTTCTTGCACATGCTGGGGTTCTGTACATGTTCCATTTTGCGTGTTTAGTATCATCGTTCGTTGCAATAGATATCCGCAGTTCAGGAATTTTGTTGATGGTAGTCTTCATATATATCTGTGTGTGTGTGTTTCTGTTTGTGTTTGTGTATAAACTGATCCAAGGATGGTGCTGGCTTGGGACAATTTTCAGCCACCATCCAAACGAACGTGCAGTAAAGATGACTTTCGTCAAGTCCGTCCACTATTTGAACTAAGCTTTATGTGAGAATTGATATAATAGTTTACTTATTAATTTTTAAATCTTTACTGCAATTACTTAGCACAAAAACAAAAATGATTTTTTGCTGCAATTCATTCATGTTATCTTCTACTACATCAATTTCTGATTTTCTTTGTGATGTTAATTATGATTTCCAGAAATGTACAAACCAAAAGATTGCTGATAATGTTGATTGGCACTGCGGGAATTTTGGTCTTAATGGGAGAAGCAACTGAAGTGTTGAGAATACTTTCTGGTACTAGCCTTATTCCTTGAAGTTCTATGATTTTGGGTTATCTGATGATTCCGTGTGTCGAGATTTATTTGTCCAGAGAGTCCTATGGGGTCAGGAAGATATTAGATGTTGCTACACTTTTCTCTTGGAGAAACATTAGATCGCCATGATGACACTTCCATGAAGAAAATCACCTTGGCCTTTTGATATTCATCAAGCCGTAATGTTATGAAGTCTTCAACACAGGTACCTTCAGTCAAACAGACAATGCAGCACGACATACCATTGACAACTTCTACGCCAGGCAAGAAGTCAGTTGAATAGAAGAGAATCAGGTTCAAAAAGTAGCCTCTGGCTTGAAGAGGGGGACTTCTTATTTTTGAATCCATTTTTAATTTTTTCTTTTACTGGGTCTTGTATATATATAACCTACTTTTTGGTTATCCCCCCTACCTAACAAATTAAATCTGAAAGACGCATCAGGGGATAATTGCATTCAGAACCGTCTTGTTATCACTCGAGGAAGAGCAATATGTCACTAGGTCAGTCAATCTTTCCCCCTCTTCTGCAGAAGCCCATGTAGAGGTATTCCAGTCGGACGACGTGAACATTTTTTTTAAACTCTCGTTTTCTAGCATGATATTCTCTAGGGTCACGAAGGGCACCGCAAATCGAATTTTGGACTGCTTAACTAAGTCACATTCATGCATATGATTCTTCAAAATTTTCAAAACAAAAGCATCATTATAAATTATTGTTGTAATGATTTTGGCCTTCTCTAATGTATCCTTAATGAGCTTCGTCATTCCCATCACCTCTAATATCATTTCTATACAATAAATGGGATGCACTCTCTATTCTCTTTTTGACTATTTATCTCTCATCGATTTCTTCACAGTTATTAAGATTTCTATCAAAGAGTTACATACTCCCGTACACCTTCTACGTCCTACAAAAAGTGACTTCTGCCTTTAACAACCTTACCACAATAATTGCATTACACTTCCTCTTCTGCTTCTCAAAAATAGTCCCATGGTCATTAACATTGTTTGACTTCATCAGCTGTCATATTCTTGGGCTTTTACATGCACAAACCCTTGTTAGTTGTGTACTTGTGTGTCGATCGGAGAAGAAAGAAACCCACCCTTCAAGAATTTCATAGAGAAAAGATCAACTGGGGGAACTGTAACTAAGGATCTCAAAGGTATGGAAATCCGATTATTTGACGGAGATGCTTATAATGATGGTGATAAATAAGATACTTTCGCTCTTTCTGTATGGGTTTCAATTTGTTGAATTAGTGGCCAACAGTTTTACTGCATCACATGTAAAATGCAAGTAGCTGACTTCTGCTTCGGCATGGGGATTTAGGCAGTGCTGGTTGAGTACATTTATTGGCAGCTATACTCAAAATGGAGATTCATCAAAGACTACAAATCTGTCTCTTCGAATCACATTTCTGGATACTGATTGGATTAGCATTGGCAGACCACTTTTTGATGGGGTATAGCAACTCATTTGCTTTGTAGATTTTCATTAATGAAATTGTGAACTGGAAATTTCTGTTGTGTACATTCATCTTGTGATTATGTTACATTAACAATGATAGTTGGTGTCCATGAATTTCACCCTTTCATGTTTTCTTCTTGTCAATAACCGTCGTATATAGTTTCTTTCTCGTTTTCTGCTTTTCCTGCAAACTTATTGCAGATGTTTCGAAAAATAAAAAACCTTGCGTCGATGTCTTATGTCTTCTATGGCATTCAGTTGCATGTCGTCTTCTATGGCCTGGATAAATAGAGGGAGTTGTTATTTTCAAAAGGAAAAAAAAAACGATATTTTTATAAGATTTCATTCACATGACAGTGAGAATCACTCACTAATTATGTGAGGAAAATTTTGTAAAATTATTAATTTTTTAAATAGATATTTAAAAGTTAGAAGCCGAAACAATTTTTATATGATTTTTTTTTTTTTTTTTTGTTAATGTCAATTCTAAATATGGTTGAAAATTAAGTTTTGGCCAAGTAAGTGTATGTATCTTCTATTTTATAAATATAATGTATAACAAATTAAGGTAAAATAGATAAAATGTAAAAGGTTAAAATTTATTTTAGGTATATTAAGAGTAATATAATCTCGTTAACATATTTGAATGCGTAACTGTCATGATAAAATTTAAATATGACAACACTCGTAATATATTTATTATTCATTTTATATATTTTATCTCATCCGAAAAAAAACGAGGGAGTAATGGAGTGTGGAATCTTGGGTGCTCAAAACGCAGTCCCAAACATAACCTTTTAATGTCCTTGGACGTCATAATGGGCCCCATAAAATGAGGTGGAGGAGATACGACATCAACCACCGCTAAACTCCAGTGCTATAATACAAGCACTCCCTCAAGCGCGTGATCCGAGAGCAAACAATTGGCAGCTCCACGCGTCGGAGTTGTGGAGTGACAATAAGGATAGTGAAGAAGGAGGCGTTACTATCTGTGTAATCTCTACACCTATATATAAATTTATCTAGAAAGAGAAAGAAGAGAGAGAGAGAGAAATAGAGCTTCGACTATATCACCATCTGCAATCTCTATGCATAGGGTTTATTTTCATACATTGGAGATTCTTTGTTGTAGCTTCATTCAGTTGTTCTGCTATTTCCTTGTGAGGTTCTTGAAGGGTGGGTTTTAGGGTTTCTTTTTCTCGGATCAAAACACAAGTTATCAGGTATACCCTCCCCTTTTGTTTTCAAATTGTTTGTATATTCCAATTTCAGCTCCCTGGGTGTTTGATTTACTTTTCAGATTGTTGTTTTTTCACTTGTTTTACTTTTCTGCATATCGTCTCTATTTTCTGCTCCCCTGCAAGTTTAGTTCTTCAGATTCTGTGTATATTCGCTACTGCATGTTTATATTTGTTTCTTTATTTGATCCTTTGTGGAGAAAAAAATTATATAATTTTTTTCTTGCAAAGAGGGGATTTTCTCTATCATGAAGTGTGTGGTCCCCTTCCCCCTTTTGGTTTTCTAATCTGCTTATGATTGAAAAAGTTAAAATCTTTTAGTAAATTAATATGTTCCAAAATCAAAGTCCCATTTGGATTTTTTGCTTTATTATTTTATGTTATGCCTATTTAGGCTCGTCACGTATATATATCGAGAGAGAGAGAGATGGAGAGAGTGTTTTCTAATATTTATTGTTAGAACCTAACTTTATTGTTGGGAAAAAGTCTTGGAAAAAATTGTGTCTAGATATGTCTATCATGAGCTTTAAATGACCTCTAATAACTGTCATTTGCGATTATTTTCAGTTTTTTTTTTCACCCTATTTTATTTGTAGTATTGCACTTGTCTATGGACTTATCGCAATGGCTGCTCCACTTATTGAATTTAGTTGTTTCAAGTTTCAAAGTCAGTAGAGATAATTGTTTTTGCATCTAGAAAGGAAGGAAAAAGGACTAGTGTTATGTCAATTGTGAATTTTAAGGACCCTGATGACTAGTGTTATAGAAGCATATATATATGCTTGTCACATGATTAGAAACCAAGTAAAATATGATATGAGAATACTTATGGGAGTAATTACAACATTTTCCCGTGCTTATTGAAAGTTGTTGATTTCTGCATTTGGGTTTTCTTCACACTATAGCTTCCATAAAATTTCTATATTGTTTTTGGGATGTCAGTGCTAGTGATTAATTCTCTTATCTTCTCGAGCCTTCTTCTCTAAATTACCTAATTGAATGATATGGAAACAGTAGCAATTTATATGCATCAGAAATTCAGAAATCATAATATAGGCTATTTGATGTTCTTTTCTTCATGAGCCATGTTCTTTAATAAAGCTTATTGATGACTGGATAAACAATGAGTTAAAGTTCAGAACTATAGTCAAATTATAAACAGCTCCACAGTTTGAAAAAGATCTCATTTGTCAGTTGTGTCGGATATTCTTAAGCAGGAAAGGCTGGTAATTATTTTCTATAATGGTCTAGTTATATTAAGAGGCAGATATGTTTCATAGTAAACAACAATGCAGTTAAAGGTTGAATCAATACTGTGACTACGTAAAAGTGTTAATGAAAATTGTGATTAAAATTTTGTTGATTTACTTTTCTTTGAAATTATTTGACTACATATTATGCCGTGTTTTCTTTTGTCTTATCGTTATGACTGTTGCTCTCCAATAAACTTAAATGAACTATGGATGAACTGAACTGGACTAACTCCTGTATGATGTTTGTCTGTTTTAGATTTTGTGCACCTGTACAACCAAGGATATGACTGCAAATGAAGTCATGGTTAATGTTTACGATCATGTAACTGTTAACAATGATGGACAAAACCCGGGCAATCTTTTGGACAGTGAGTGCATTCCACTGTATAGAAATGATGTTAGGAGATGGGGATGATGAATCTAATTAAGGATACATTAATTAAAGTGAAAACCATTGCAAAATTCATTTATAATCATGTTTTTGTTTAGAAACTTCGAAGAATCATACACATGGATGTGACCTAGTTAAGCTGTCTAAAAGTAGGTCTATGGCGCCCTGCCGCCCTCTGGAACCCTAGAGAATATCTTGTTAGAAAAGGGTAGTTTAGATAAAATATTCACCTCATCAGACTAGAATACATTTACTTGGGTTTTTACAGAAGAAGGGAAATGAGTGACTGATCTAGTGACATATTGCTATTTCTGGAGTGATGTCAAGAAGGTTTTGACTGCAACTATCCCTTGGTGTGCGTTTTGGATTTAATTAATGAGGCGGATAACCAAAATCTAGGTATTTTATATGAAATATTAGACCAAGCAAAGGAAAAAAACTTAAAGATGGATTCAAAAATAAGAAGTCCCAGTACATGCGATTCTGGAAGTGATAGATAATTTTTGGAACACTTACCTCCATAGTCCTCTTCATGTTGGAGGTTACTTTTTTGAACCCAAGTCTCTTCTATTCAACTGACTTCTTTCCTGACCTAGAAGTTGTCAGTGGTATGTTCTGCTCGTCTGTTTGATTAAAGGTAGACATGTAACATGTTCGAGAGTTGGTACAGTATGGTGAGTATCAAAAGGCCAAAGGTGATTTTCTTGATGGAAGTGCCATCACCCAACAATCGAATTTTTCTCCAGGTTAGAGACTTGTCTGCTCTTTTTTTTTCTCTGTCTTCAGATATTTTTAATTTTCTTCAAGTTACGTGTAAAATTTGGTAACTCTTAAATTTTACATTCAGCAATTTGTTGGTCCACATGTGGAAGAAACTGTCCAGAATTACAGAAACTTGCCATTCGAATTTCAAGCAAAACTTGTAATGGTGCTTCAAGATATGCACTCAATTGGAGTCTGGAAGAGAAACTGCTCAATGAAGGGTGGAATCGTTTGGAGCAACAAAGTCTGTGACTTGAAATTTCTGCATTATAATATGCAATTACGAATTTTTGAGTCTGGAGTAACTAAAAATAACTGAGCTGGTGAAATTGACCCATTGGATGACTGGATAGTGGAAAGGGCACACGAGGTGATATCTCCAAATGATGACATATTAACATGACATGGATAGACTTTGATGGTGGACGACCCTCTAGTGTTTGTCCAGAAGAGGAGCCCAAATAAGTACATATTCAGAAGGAAAGAAATGGAAATGGATGACAATCGATGGTGCATGAGCTTCTCTTTAAGGTAGTATTTACTGTTTGTTTAATTCTCTAAGATGTAGTTTTAAATTGTGAATGAACCCGAGATCTCTATTTACTACTTTTCTCATTATTAATGTGTAACTTATTATGCTATATATATTGCATATTCCATTATTAGAGACATTCAAAAGAAGAATGTGTGTTAGTACAAGGTCTTTTATTAAAACAATGCAATTATAATGATGAAAGAGACTACAAAATTAGGGTCAAAATGGCCAATTCAAAGAATAGTAGCTAATTTTTTTTGCTTCCTAGCCCATTACTCAGTCAAACTTTGCATAATGATGCGCACACTATCAACTATGTCAGTTCACTGATGATAGTAATGATCTCAGGTTGAAATGCCAAGTAAAACTTGAAATTTACCCTGTCAAACTTTTCCAAATTATTTTATGTATCTATTGACCCTGAAGTAGTTGTATTTATTATTATTATTGTTGTTGTTTTTGTTGCCTAATTTCTTAATTAGCAAAATACGTGCAAGTATACACGATTAACAAGTAATATAGTGAAAAGTAAAGTGTCGATCCCACGAGGAATTAATTCTAATAACTACCAATTACTAAAATTATACCAAATCAATCTTATCTAAAGTTGTGTTTTTTTAAGTCGATTATTTTATTTTGCCTTTTTTTTCATTGTTGATCGTTTAAACTTCTTTTTCAGAGAAACTACACAGTTGTTCTGTCCCTTAAAGTATCACTACTAAGCGTTGTGCTAGACTATTGCAACCCATGCAAAAATGTATGTCCCAATTAAGTCATGTATTTGTGACAATTCGGGCTATAAGCGACGCAAATACTTATGGCATACTGTTTTTTATTTTTGATTCGTCCACTATAAGTACGTAATTAAGTCTACTATGGTGGTGTTTCTTTTCCCTTAAAATTTTCTTCTTCCTACTATTTATTCCACATTATTTGACAGCCTCCCAAATCTAGAGCTCAGCAAACCTACGAAGCAAAGATTCTTTTGTAGATTAGCGAATCCTCGAATTGTATTCATGGATTCTTCAAGGGGATTCTTTCGTATTTTTTTAAATAATAAAAATTGAAAATATTGCTAATACCATCTGGGAAATTTATTGGTATTGAAATTTAAAAAGTTATTTAATTTAAATATGTGCCGAATTCCTTAACTGTCATATTTTGAGATTTGTTGAACTGTCGTATGCGTAAATGGCGAACCCAAATTCTTGAACCTGAATCTTTGCAGCAAACATGACCATCTATGTAAATGCCTTTAGCATCATCCACTATGGCATCCAGCGTGTCACCTAGTCTACTAACTACTCCCTCTTCTGTTTGAGGCTTCTTCTCATGTCTACCATTTTGCCAATGTAGTGAAGGACCAGTGCTAGTGTGAACTGCCAATTCATGTTAATCTCTCTCTGATAACACTCACATTCTTTCACTGTGACCATTTCCATCTGCGCGCGCCCCCCCCCCCCCCCCCCCCCCCCCCCGTCACACACACCTCTGTTATTTAATACACGGAGATATATGGTAAAAATGACCCCCTAGGTTAATTGTTTGTAAATTTGAGGTCTTTGTTGTGGTTGTTTATTTGAGATTTTAAAAAAAGTCAGCCTGTTCAGTTTGTCCTCTTTTGTTAAACTAGATTAATATCTGTTTTATATTTTCTGAAACTTAATTTTCTTACATGTTAGGGTTCTGTACATGTTTCCTTTTACATGTTTAGTATCATTGCAACGTATATCCACTCTTCAGGAATTTTGTTGATTCTAGTCTTCATATATATATGAGCTGACCCAGGGATAGCGCTGGCCTGGGACCATTTTGATCCACCATCCAAATATGAATCGTGCGGCCAAGATTAGACTTTCATTAGTCTGTCCACTATTTTGAATAAACTTTGAACTAAGCTTTATGTGAGAATTGATATAATAGTTTACTTATTAATCTTTAGATCTTTGCTGCAATTACTTACCAAAAAAGTAGCAGTAGATCTTTGTTTCATTTTGTGCATGCATCTTATACCACGTCACTTTTTGATTGTGTCTTTTGTGATGTTAATCGCTTCTTTTCAGAAATGCACAAGCCAAAAGGATTGCAGATAATGCGTTAATTGGCACCGCACGGGAATTTTGGTCTTATGGGGGAAGCAACTCAAGTGTTGAGAATATTTTCTGGTGCAGGCCCGATTCCTTGAGGTTATCAGATGATTCGGTACGTGAAGATTTATTTGTCCAGGGACACCTATGGGGTGAGGAAGATATTAGCTGTTGTTACACCTCTCTCTTGGAGAAACATTAGATAGATGGGTGATGGCATTTCCATGAAGAAAATCACCTTTGGCCTTTTGATATTCGTCAAACATGCGATGCAGCACAGCATACCACTGACAACTTTTAGGTCAAGAAAGAAGTCAGTTGAATAGAATAGACTCGGGCTCAAAACGTAACCTCCAACATGAAGAGGACTATGGAGGTAATTGTTCCAAGAATTATCCATCACTTCCCAGAATGGTGTATGTATTGGGATTTCTTAATTTAAATCCATCTTTAATTATTTTCTCTTGCTAGGTCTAATACTTTATGTATAACCTAGTTTTTGGTTATCCCCTGCAATAAATAATCTAAAACACGCACCAGGGGGATAGGTGCATTCTTGACCACCTTGACATCACTCAAAAAGAGCAATATGTCACTAAGTCGGTCAGTTTTTCCCCCTCTTCTCTAGAAGCCCAAGTGGATGTATTCCAATGGGACGAGGTGAACATTTTCTCTAAAATCCTTTTCTAACAAGATATTCTCTAGGGTCACAAAGGGCGCCGCATACTTACTATTGGACGACTTAACTAGGTCGCATCCATGTGTATGATTCCTTAGAAGTTTTAGACCAAAAGCATGATCATGTATGAATTTTGTAATGATTTTGCTGTCCCTAACGTATCCTTGATGATATTCGTCATCCCCATCTCTCTCATCGATTCCTTCACAGTTTTGTAAACTTCTATTAAAGTTTCATATTTCCTTATACCTCCTAAGCGCCGCTCAAAGTGGCTTCTGGCTCTCACAACTTTACCACAATAATTGCATTTCACTCCCTCTTCTGCTTCTTAAAAATAGTTCCATCATCAACATTGATCAACTTCACGTGCAGTCATATTCTTGGTTTTTTACATGCTCAAGCCTTTGTCCGTTGTTTGTTTATTGAAAAAGAAAGAAACTCACCCATCAAGAATTTCATAGTGAAATAAGATCAACTTGGGGAAGCTGTGACTAAGGATCTCAAAGGTATGAAAATGCAATTATTGCATAGAGATTATTATATTGGTGGTGATAAATAAGAAACCTTTTTACTGTTGCTCTGTCTCTATGGGTTTCAGTTTGCTGAACTAGTGGTCAACGCTGTTATTGCATCACATGTAAAATGTGAGTCGCTAACTTATGCTGAATATGTCTTTTACGGCATGGGGATTTAGACAGTGCTGGTTGAGTACATTTATTGGCAGCTATACTCAAAATGGAGATTCATCAACAACTATAAATCTGTTTCTTCGAATCACATTTCTGGATCCTGATTGGATTAGCATTGGCAAACCACTTTTTGATGGGGTATAGCAACTCATTTGCTTTGTAGATTTTCATTAATGAAATTGTGAACTGGAAATTTCTGTTGTATACATTCATCTTGTGATTATGGTACATTAACAATGATGGTGTCGATGAATTTCATCCTTTAATGTTTTCCACTTGTCAATAACCGTCGTAGATAGTTTCTTTCTCGCTTTCTGCTTTTCCTGCAAACTTATAGCAAATGTTTCGAAAAATAAAGAAGTTTGCGTCAATGTCTTTTATGACATTGACGAAATATAAGGTATTGCGTTCTTTGGAGTACTTTTGCTGATGGCTGTGCATAAATTTAGTCATTGGTATGATAAAAAATAGTAACTGCAAATGAACAGTGTCAAATTGATGAACGACCAAGTACAGGTCGAACCATAGAGATTAAATTATTTTTAATATTCTCTTAATTTATATTCCAAACAAATTAGAAATAAAATATGGTGGAGATGTTTAATTAACTAAATAATGTAAATTAAAAATTAATAACAAAAACTAATAATGAGAAAAATTACTTAGAAATCTGAATCTACTAAATACTAACATAATAATTAAATACTTCATTTTCTTAATTAATTTTTAATTATTTTTTCTTTCCTTTAAAAATAGTAATTCATATAATTAATATGGGCAAGCATACTTTATGAAAATTTAAGGATTAACTATAACTCATCAAAATTTCATTGAGCAAGCATGAATTATGAAAAACTCATATATTAACAATAACTTATCAAAACCTCGCAATTAACATAAAACCAAAAAGAATTATGCGCGAAGGTATAATTTGAACAACAATTAGACATTAATATCGCAACGGAAAGAAAATAATTAATATGCAATATTTAATTTCATCTTCATCCTAGATATTAGAAATTTAGCTAGCCATGAAATTAAAAATTAAACACATAATAATAATTGCATGAAATAAAATAAGAACTCATAAAATAATAATAGAAAAAAACCTTATATTAAACAAATAAAAAATCTTGCAACATATGAATAAAAATACTCCCTGACTACTTCTATCAAAAGAAGCGGAACATGAAGAAAGGAAAAGAAAAAAACAAACTTCATAATCTCTCCTCCCTTACCGAAACTAAAAAGAAAAAGAAAATAAAATATGACATATCATTTTCTCTAAAACAAAACTCCTATTTATAAAAATAAAAAAAATTGAACCCTAATCTAATTTAGAATAACTTGGACTCTTCTTTCCTTCTTGACTTCAACTTTTACATGGTATTCAACTCTTTATTGGAGTCCAAATAAAAATGAACTTACAAGTTTTCAGAACTCCTTTTCCATCTCAACTTCAATTATTTATCTATTTCTTGTAAAACAAAATAAAAAGTATTAATTAAATTAAATAAAAATATTAAATAATAAAAATAATAATATTAAAATGCATAATTATGTGTCTCTCAATCATCAAATGTTATGGCACTCGTTTGCATGAATATCTTTTTTGGTCCGGATAAATGGACGTTCTGTTCTTCCTGACTTGGAAGTTGGGATCAGACCGGTTACATTTGGCTCACTACTCATCAGTAGGAATTCACTTGTCTTAGGCTTTTTCTTCTGTTTTTTTTTTTCCCAAGTAAATGATATATCTTGTGACTTCATATATTTATTTTTGTTATTGTCAGTTACGTGAATGACTTTAAATCTTATAATAATATATAATTCAGTGTATGTACGTTGTGATTGTAAGTCACAGGAGACGGTGGGACTTTTTTTTTTTGTGTGTGTGTGTTTTTTTTTTTTTTTGGGGATCAATTTGTGATTTATCAATCTATGGTGGTATACAGTTACCTAATTATGCTGCAGAATGATGATCAGGGTGAAGTTCCCTGCTGATATGGTTTGTTTAAAAGCAGACTGGATATAGAAACATTTGGAAGTGGAAATGCAGAGGAGTGAATATTATTCTATAAAGTGCATTAATTAATATGGTTATTTTGTTGAATATATTTAAATTCAAATTTCAGGTCATAGTTTTTAAATACAATTCAAATTCGAAACAAACAGAAACAAGTGGTTTAATCCTCAAAGTCGAATTCGAAGCATATATTTTTGGCTTCAATTTGAGTGGTTTTAGGCCCTATCCATACGACAAGTCCCCATATATTAAATTCCATCAAAACCTTGTAGAACAATAAAACTGTCAAAATAACACACTTGCATTAATTTCCACCGTTAAAAATACAGTAAAAGTTACTAGCTAGAGTACAATTTGCACCCTAGATTTGTCTGAAAAATTGGTCAATTAACACGTTAAAATGTGTCACTTTGCAACAAAAACTTTAAGAAAATGTTTTTAAATAAACATCAATCCTATTAATAGGTCAAATGTGACTGAGAAACTCTGGTCACCCACCAAGTTTAAGGGAAAAATAGACAATTATTCATTGAAAATAAACGAATAAAGTAAAAGTTCTGGGAAGTACTAAAACATATAATGAACACAAAATAAAATAGGAAAATATTAAGTATATAAAAGAAAATAGAAAAAATAAAATGAAAATGAAAATGAAAAAATACAAAAAGAAAAAAAAAACAAGAAGAACAGAATAAAAGCAAGATGTATATATGAGAGAGAAAGCTTTAAAGATTAGTTGCCTTGCCGACAAAGTTATAAGGTTCTCAATGGTTTGTGTATAACCTTATTCTTGTATTTAGTTTAAAAATTATATATTATCGAGGATTGACTTTAAAGAGTAGGCTAAGAGTATTGAGAGATGAGCCAACTAGATTGAAAGTTCCAGGATTTTAATACAAAATCTTGTCAGCAGCGCCAATGGATTCTTTAGAGATGAGTTAATTAGAATGGAAAGTTCCAGGATTTTAATACAAATCTTGTTAGTGGTGTCGATAGACTCTTCAGAGATGAGCCAAGTAGACTGGTTACTGTTGATGATGGTGATGCTGCTTGCAGAGGCGGCAAATGATACCGATGAGGCGATGAGTCTAATGAACTAGCTAGGTTGGTGATTAGGATTTGGGTGGTTGACTATGCGGTGCGTTTGGAATGTTGAGAAAATGCAATTATGCGACTTTTAAGTTTCAAACTCACTACGTCAAAATATACAAGTAAATTTAAGTTTTAAAATTTTCGTTTATGAACTAGAAAAATCGTGTTGGAAATAACTTGCATATAAACAAACTCCATTTTGAAATACATTTAAATTTCAAAAGTTTGAAACCAAAAGTGCACTAAGATGATGACAATGTTCTTTTATTTTGGTGAAATTAATTATTTTAAAATATCTATTATCGAGGATTTGCTATAAAGACTTGGCTAAGGGTATCTCAGAATTTCAATACAAAATCTTGTCAGTGCCGGTGGACTTTTCAGAGATGATTCAGCTAGATTGGTTACTAGTGATGATGGTGATGCCGCTTGCAGAGGTACTGGCAAGTGATAGCAATGGATCTTATGAACTAGTTAGGTCGGTGACTAGCTAGGATTTGAGTGGTTGACTATGTAGTGTGTTTAGGATGTTGAGAAAATGAAATTAGACGGCTTTTAAGTTTCAAACTTATTGCATCAAAATGGTACAATATATTTAGGGCTTAAAAGTTTCGTTTGTGAATTAGACAAAATCATGTTTAGAACAGCCTGCTAAATGAACACTATTTTTTAAGTTTGTTTAAATTTCAAAAGTTTCAAACCAAGAGTGCACTGAGACGATAACAATGTTCTTCATCGATTTGGTTTTGCATTTTTTTCATATATAAAAAAAAAATCATCTTTTCTATGTGAGGATACTTTTATCATTTTAATGACTTAAGTAAGGTGGCTAGAACAACTTGTCAATGTTAGTCTAAATAGAATTCGTTCGGTTATTAATTTTTGGAGTATCTAAAAATTCAAAAGCATCATATTATTTTTAGGGCGTTATATATATATATCTATAATAACAAAATGCAATGGTTTTTGAATTTCCCCCTTAATCTAATAAAAGATCTTGGCCGTCTAAAGTTTGGGATAAATCTCACCGTCGGTTGTTTAATATTCTTCTCCTCTCTCTTTCTCACTCTCTTCACCTCTTTAAATTTCCCTTCTTGCTCTTCATCTCTTTTATTTTGTAGTGCCGGAGGCACGGGGTTAAATATTAGTATATATATATTTTGATAAATTGAAACTTTATTAACAAGAACAAAAAACAAAGACTAGAGACATACCCCGAGAGAAGAAGGGCGCCAATCTGAGGACATGCCCACAGAGAGCACACCAAACAAAGAAGCCAATATAAGCCGACCCCATAAGGGTTAGATAGGTTAAAAAGAGAAAAACTAAGAGTCGAAGCCCTGAAAAGCAAGAGAGGTATGTACTCTACATCTGATACAGTGAATAATCATTCGGTTTAAACAAGCTGCAGGTAGAGATCCGTCATTATGAATCCTAGCGTTCCTTTCTTTCTATGGGTGGTATGTAACAGCAGCAAGCCCCAAACATAAAATATATTATGCTTTAAGGCAGAGATTTGTACTTGCAAGAGGAATGATATGAAGGAGTCCCAACTCCTTTGGTTGCTGGTGAGTTATATTTGAACTCTAACTACTATATTTATAAGTTAAATTATTTGAATTTAAAATAAACGGTTGCTAAATAAATAAAATTCTCAAAGTGCATCAATCATGTTTGGGGATGATTTATTTTAAAATGACTTATAAGTTAAAATTAAAATGATTTATAAGTTAAAATTTTAAATGATTTATAAGTCATTTTATGTAAAGACTTATAAATAAAAGTGTTTGGTACCATTTTAATTTATAAGTTAGAAGTTAAATTAAAATAAAATGTGAAGGTGTTTGACGAAAATGATTTATAATTTAAAATAAGATGTAATAAAGACTATTAAAATAAGGGGCAAAATTGTCTTTATATTTAGTCAATCGTACTTATTTTAAAATAACTTATAAATTATTTTTTGATAAGCTAGAATTTGTGACTTATCAATAATGACTTATAAATCAAAAAATAGGTTATTTCCAAACAACTAAATAATAAAAAAGAACAATGGACGTGTATATACATAGCATTAGCAATTCCATCCTACACGCGTCGGAGCTCTGGAGTGACAAAAAATACCCCAAGAAAGTAGAGAGAGAACAGTACTTCGAGTATATAAAATGATCATAGTTATCTCTATCCAGTAGTGACTTCATTTTGAGCTCTCTCAGAATCATTGTAGTAGCTTATATCAATTAAACATGTGCCAACAATTAAACTCGCATTAGAATAATTATTATTAATCTCTAAACATTTGACATAATGCCTCTCTCTTTTCAAACTCCTCTTGTATGTCTTCATCATTATCACAATGATTTGATTGTTCTTTGCTTGATTAAATGAGAGTTAAAGTGTTACCAAGGTTTTTTTATTTATATATATTTGCATGTTTTCTCATATATATATACAAGTGGGACTCATTTTATGTTTGTAAGTGAGAGGATTATTTAAAAATAACTCATCATAATGATTTAACCTTTGTACCCTCGAACATTTAATAAATGTAAAAAAAAGTATTTAAAATAATATTTTTTATTACACATAGGCATTTATTGTCCCATTATGCGAGTCGCGTCATACGACGGTGTAATGGAAGCAGAGTAAAAAAAATAATAGTTTAATTATTAAATTAAAAGTTCAATCACCAAAATGAAAAAGGTTGATAGAATAAGATAAATAATTTAGAACAAAAAAAAAAATTAAACTTTATAAATAAATAAAAAAATTAACATATGAACTCCTTTTTTTTTTCAATATAAAAAACTTTCCACTCTAGCAATTGAATAAAAAATACCCTTATAGATAATCAAATGTCAACCATGATTAACCAATATTGAGCTGGTAAACACGTCATATGACATGTATAAAAAGTTTGCAAATAACACGTCGGATAATAAATTTTATATTATCAAATAAACCCTAATCTATATTAACAAGGGAGGACATTGTTGACATTAATATTGTGAATGGAAAGGATGCAAACTTTTCGTATGAATTTGGGCCATACATGGGAAGCTTATTTTCTCAGGGAGATGGATGCAGAAGATGGAGCCGGTGTGCTTTTTTCTATTACTCTTACAGTTTATTTTTTATTTTATTTTCATATATTTTATATTATTTCTATTAAATTTTATATATTACTAAATTTTAACTTTTATAATATCTTTTTATTTGAAAAATTAATTTTCTTTTTCTGTGTAAAAATATATTTTATTTTAATATTTCTAAATTTTTTATTTTATTTAAATGTTTGATATTTTTAGACATTTTTAATTGAGGAAATATGATAAAATAAAATAAAAATAAAAAAATAACCAAGCGTGCCGCCTATTATATGATACATCAACATCGATCGATTACACATTAGACACTATGTGTGATGTCATCATTAATTAGTTTTCAAAAAGTCTAGGGGGACTAGGACTGACAACCGGTGTAATTTTTTTTTAATTATTTTTTTCTTTTGATTCTTAAAAAATTTATAATAATTATTTTAATTCAAATATTTATAAAATAGGTCCGCTTAATGTGTGCCCTAAAGGCACACACGCTAAGCGCGAAAAACAAGAGATGGGACCCGTTAAAAATTATTTCTTTATATAGTTGTACTGAATTTCAATACATGGGGTCCACTAGTATATTATTTTTTTATACATTGAATTCAGTGCGCCTACATAAACAAATAATATTATACATCGTTTTTCACGCTTAGTGTGTGCCCTAAGGGCACACATTAAGAAAATCCTTATAAAATTTAGTGATTTATATATAATTTGGATGTATATAAATAATCAGGACTGTATAATCTTAATTATTTATATGTATTTAAATTACACTTAAATTATTAAATTATGTAAATATTTGAGTTAAAATAAATATTATAAAAATTTTAAAAAACAAAAAATCAAAAGAATCGAACACCACTTTCGATCTAATGTCCCGGTCCCTCGAAGGACTCATTAGTTTTAAGAGTATTTTTTGTCCAACTAGTAAAATTAAAAGGTTTTTGATGAAAAAATAAAGTCCGTGGGTTAAATTGACAAAAAAAAAATGTAAAGTTTAATTTTTTTTTGAATTATTAAGTTAATAAACAATAGTAAATTTGATGATTATTTCATATGATGATAATTTTGATAGAATTCTCATAATCAAAAAGTTCATTATGTCATTATTACTATTATAATATTAGTAATTAATCAAATTTTATAAAAAAGCAAATAAATTTATTAAAGTGGGAATTTTAATGAAAGAATGTATGTAATAATTTATCATCTTATAACATTATTCACCATTATCAATAACTTAACGTACATTTAAAATACTTAAAAATTATTTTATTTATTTTTTATTCTATTTTTCTAATCTCAATGTAATAATATTATTTTTTAATTTTTAATTTATTGTATTTGTAACGTTGCCCTTATAGGAGGGAGACTATAAAAAACGTGTTGTTACATATGATTTTTGTGGATAGTAAATATCTATCGATATGAATGTGTAGATACATAAGATATGAGAGAATTAAAAATAATCTCACATTAATTTATATTATCTTATCGATTAAAGTTATAAGTTAATTACAATTTAATTTGTCATAAAATTTGTCTCACATATAAATTATCTCTTACAAATAAGTTGTTTTTTCAAAATATAACTTATAAAATATAATAAATTATAATTAATTGATAATTTATCGTATATTTATAAGAATTCAATTGTTATAAACAACCATAGTTATATTCATCCAATAGTATCTACTTTTAATAATTATTATTTAGTTTATCACAACACGATTTGTAAATAACTTTTCATTTAAATTCGTTCCTTTTTTTTTTCTTTGTGTTGTGATGACTAAAAAGAGAATTGATATTTTTATATATTTTTTTATATGATTTTTTATATAAATATAAAATAAGTTTTACCCTTTATATATAAAAAATTATGAGAAAATATTAAAAATACATAAAAAAATAATATTCCCCAACTAAAAAATGAGTACAAAAAGTTAAATAGAACAGTAATAAACAAGATATTCTCATCATGATCAAATGATTCTCATCTAAAGATGGACATATTATTATATAAAAAAGTGGCTTCAGATGTATGGAAGATCGACTTAGAAAGAGTATTAAATAACTTACGTTAGGAAAAAGTATTTTTTTTATAAAAATTATGGACCCCATCTAAAGACTTTTGAGGTCAAAGTAATTTTTATATAGCATTTTATAATTTACTTGGACTACGTTTATTTATAAAAATTATAATTATAATTTCAATTCATGAATTATAATCTCAAAATTATATTTATTTATATGAATTACACTTGAAATAAAAAAATAATAATATCAAAAATATCTTGTTTGTTTTAAAATTTGGATTTGAGACTATTAGTTCAAGAATTATAAAATGACTTAATAATTTTTTGATTATAATATTGAATATGGTATTAAATAATTTTTTTATATTAAGTCATTTTATAATCCCTAGACTAATAGTCTCAAGTCCAAATTTAAAAATAAATAAGACAGATATGAGATTAATAATCATATCCCAAACGTAATCCTTATAAATAAACATAACATTGGGATTATAATTCATGCATTGAGATTATAATCTCGGGATTATAATCCTTGTAAATAAATATGGACTTGGTGATTGTTGGGTTGAATCATTATTTTTTTTCCACTTAACTGAACCTCAATTCACATATACATTACTGAATTGATTTTTATTTTTATAATCGTATCACTGAACTGGATTTTTTTTTACAAAATTTGACTTTTTTGTCTATGACTGTTAAAATTTAAATGACTGATAACGTGGCGTGCAACATGACAACTCAGTGATACGATTGTAAAAAAAATTAGTTCAGTAATGCATACATAAATTGTGGTTTAATTCAGTGGAAAAAAAAAAGTGATTTAACCCAGTAATTGTTTATTATATATCATGTAAGATATCTATTAAAATTTAAATTATTAAATATTTTATTATTAGTAATAGAAATTGCTTATAATATCTTATTATTTTTATTTTATAAAAATTATTTAATTATTGGTAATTGTTGTTGTAAGTATTTAGTACGAATTTAAGATTACCGGGTATATTCTTTTTAATATTCACCTTTTATTAAAATATTCTATATATTAACTTTTGACAAATAATTTACCAATAAATTTTTGTCAAATAAAATTAAACACTCAAAAGACTGTCCAACTAGTTAATACAGTAATATTTAATAAAACATATTAAAAGTTTTATTACTTTTGCATAATAATAATTTATAATATATTTAATAATTATATACATAAATAAAATTAATTAATTAAGTCAATTTAAGCACAATTATAAATTAAACTTATAATAAACAACATATGAATAATGGCCACGCAAATATTTATGTTAAAATTACTAAATTAAAGAAGCATTTATTTGATATATATAGATATAGATATAGATATAGATATATATGGGTATTTATTTGATAATTTTTTTTATAATTATGAGTAAGGATATTTATGTTCAATTTACTAAAATATGAAAAGTATATCTATAAAAAGATTTCAAGATGAGTAGATGACCAGGATGTGATAATCTAATATTATCGCCGATTTTTTGGTCATTCAAATATCCACTTCAGGTGAAAATCTTGACACTTTACCAGTTATAATAGGTATAAGATTATCGAGAATATAAGATTACCAATTTAACCAATTATATTTTAATGACAAAAGACTAGATACAAAAAGAGAATACAAAAGTATGTGTATGGTAAGACTAGTTATAACCATTGAACTTATTTATATATGATAAAATATCAATTAATTATAATCCGATACATTATTTTGTATCTAATCTCTTATAACTTTTTTTTATCACCATAACATTAGAATGAATAACTCACATTACCAGGTATCAGATGATCATTTCGAATAACCGGAAACAAATATTACGTCATCTTTTATGGGATGAACTCTTTTTAATACTTGAGATACCATCTTTTATAGAATATAGGAGGAATACGTTATAAAATGATTCAAATGATATTAGCACAAATAATGCTGATTTAATGTTAACACAAATCAAGAAGGTGATATATGAATTAATTATATTCATTACTTCATTTATCTAACAAATCTTTAAAAAAGGTAAAAGAGTTGTTTGATTTTCTATATCTAAAAGAATTTCTCCACGAGGGAGATAGAGTTGTTGTGTGATAAAATGGAGTTTAATTCACCAAGTATTTGCGTAGATTTTTCTTTTGGTGCTCAAAGGTTTTTAATTAAATTAATCCAGCACCTATCAAGAAACAAAGAAATTGATATTTGAGATCCAAAAACATTCATTTAAGTTCCATTAGTGCGTCAAATTTAAGAAAACCGATTGTATAATAAAGCTCAAGTGACAATTTTTGAAGTATAAATATCCTTTTTTTTAGCTAAATATCTAAACAGATACGATCAAATGAACTTCTTTGAATTCAATTTTCCCCTTGGAAGGAATTCAGTTGGATGTTCTCAGCAATGCAGGCCTGTTTACTGTAAATGGGAGATTGTCGTCATAAAACAAGTTTCCTGCCAAGAAGGCTAAAACTGCTTTACAATGGCGAAAAACCAATACAACGAAGAACGCAAACATCCTAAACTTCAGCATTGCAGATACAGATAATTAATAACAATGGCAGTCACAGGTTTAACCTAAACAAAGAAAAATTAGGAAATCCAACAAGATTGGTGGCCTGTACTAAATGCAGACTCGAAATTTACAGTCAGATGAGCGCTTCATAACCAACAGGCAGGTTCTTGTTTATGCCTGCCAAATATCTCAGCACAAGCATATCAAAAATCAGATTGTTACTTCAATATCCTGAACGGATAGGAATTGCAGTTGCAATTGAATCTTCTAGTCATATCTTGGTTCTATAGCCAAACATGATTCGTCTAACCAAGGCTTGAATTTTCCATCATCGGCCATATTCTGATACAATATTCACACAAAAAATGCATAAGATGAGATGTCACATATTTAGCAGAAAATCTCCAGATAACACAACCATAGAAAATTAACAGTTGTTTGTAATGCTAATGACTACATGATCCGGAATCAAGATTAAAAAAATCATTATGGCACAGAAATCAATACTCAACCACAGCAAGTTTCTGGACATGCTAAATAGAAGTTAATGCTCTTCTTGAAATTTGACTTGCAGCAATAGGAAACAATCTACTAATTTGTGCACTATTTTGGGTGAACTTTTGTTACCATGAAGAAAATCAAGTTCATACATATCTGCCTTGAAGTTTGAATCTACTTGAGTTATCTCCCACTTGCCATATGGAGATGACACAAAATTTGTGGTGCATACATATGGAGCATTTTGGTTCATAAGAAGAAAGGGAGAGAGTTTTTGTTTGCTTTGAGCTGTTAGATTATAAAAGTCATTATTGGAACGTGAATAATTTCCCATCAAGTTAGCTACTGATTTGGATGATTTGACAAATCAGATTGATTGGCCGGCAGCCAGCCACCAATCTTCTCTATGGTGAAGCCAAATTATTAAAATATATCTCCTTCTGCCTCAAGTTTTACATTGTCTATCCTAATTTAGTTCTAAACTCATATAGTAACAACTGAATGTCAGAAAATAGCAGCTGCATGTTTGATATGCTGTACCATTTGGGCTTGATGATCGTGCTCAATAACATCGTAATCTTGATCATGAAGTAGAGTTGCTCCCTAATTCCATATTAGTTTGTTTTAAAAAACACATGGGGAAAATATCATCCTACTGAACTGCAACCACAATTATTCTCCACAAATCATGTGGATAAAGGATGCTTTTCTTCTTCTCATCTTTCTATGATTGCAAATGAGGAACCTATCGCTTGGTTTACAATGTCCAGCGGGCTTTTAAGCAATGGACCCACAGTCACAGTTTCTTTTTAGTCTTGGAGTGGAAGTCTTGAATAGAATGTTTAGGTACAGTGAGTTGGAGGGTCTTGTGGATGGTTGGGTAGTTGGGAAAGATGGAAGTAAAAGTATATCATCTTCAGTTTGCGGATGATACTATCTTTTTCTTCTACAAGGATGTTCAAGGTTTAAGAATGTGTAGTCGCTCCTTCAAAAATTTTAGGCAATTTCAAATAGTAAGGTTCATCTTTTGAAGTGTAAACTTGCTAAAGTCAATATTAAGGAGGATATTTTCGCTTCCATTACTTCCTTAGTTGGGTGTGAAACGAATCTTACACAACTTGTTTAGGCGTCCTTTTAAGGGGCGATCCAAGAAGTAGAACTGGTGGGTAGGAAACTTTATTACTAGAAAATGGTCTTACATTACTTTGGATGGGAGGATAACACTTATTTCAGAGGCTTGTCTAGTGAGTCCTTACTATCGTCTATCCTTCATTGTTTAGTATTCTGATAGAGGTGACTTAGTCGCTGCGCATTATGTGCAAGTTATTTTTGTGGGCAGGTATAGTAAGGATCATTTGGTGGAATGGGATTTTGTGTGCCATCCTAGAAAGAGTGGGTTAGGCCTTTGGAACCTGGTATCTGAAAAAACCTATCTTTGGTGGGCAAATATCCTTGGCAACAGGTGAACAGAAGCAATTATGAGTTTCAACAATATAGGTGGGAATGACGGCCACGGTGAGAAGATGCATATGCCATACGTCACCTTGGTACATGGGGTTTAATATTTTCATTTCCTATAGAAACAGAAAATGATCTTTTCTTTTTCTTTATTTTTGCACCTAATTCAGAGTAGTACATGTTACTAAAGAACTTTTAACTACTGATAAAAACGTTCTGAAAAATAGTACTCCGTATATTGATTTGTTTTGGTATAAAAAACAACCAGCTTCTTTCAAGCAAAAGCAATTATATTAGTTCAACCCTAATATATTATATAATGAAATACATACCAAAGCAGGAAAAAACAATCCTGAATAGTGAAAAGTTTAAACACAGATATTTTTAATTTTTTTGGGAATAAAATGTGATTATGATATAATATACCCACCTCCAAGTAATAAAAGAACCCGCGCAAGATATTCAACTTTTTAGGCCGATCTCCTTTGAAGGCATAAAGTTGTCTTTGTAGATCTGCATAGTAAAGATATATATTATTAACTTTGCTATCAGAAGGCATTTGACTCTAAAATAAAAGCTAAAATGAAGCAAACCTAAAACAGAAGAAAATTATATCATTTATGAGAAACAAACCTCAAGCAAGATGGTAAAAAATCAAAGATACTAAAGAACAAAGTATCCATCATAGGGACAAAGAAGAAGCCCAAGATATCAAGAGGGACGGGGATCATCAAGATGAATTCAACTAAACAATGCTTTGATGAACGAGAATACATTACGCTGTAAACCAACGGAAAAAATTACCAACCTTTTCAAGCTGGTTCAACTGAATGAGTACTCAACTTGACAAAAAATTAACCACAAAAATTCTAAGGGTAAATCGGGCCTTGAGATAGAGCTAAAGGCAAAGTCAGCAAGGAAGTATTTATGATGTTCCAGTCTTCCTGGTACTCTGACAATAGAAATGTCCAAAAACTATCTTAAATGTATGCTTGCATCTTTCAAGCATATAATCATGTGGTCCATTATTCCAGATTGGATTCCTAGAATGGACACATAGGAACCAACCTCACCAGATCTCTTGTATAAGTAGAATAATAGTTCTTCTATTGTGTATCCTCAATTAATGCAATCTCAGATACTATGGCTCAATAGTCATGCTAGCATTGAATGAAAAGCTACACCAGTAGGTTCATATTCTATTGGTGACACTGAAGACCCCTCATCTTTGTTTTCCTAAAAATCTCACTCAAAGGGCACCAAGTTGGACTCCAATTCTTTTTTTCTTTTCTTTTTTGGTAAAAGAATATTTTATTGATTAGAAGAGAAAATTACAAAGCATGACGAGGACAAGAAGTCCTCCCATCAGAAATTAAAGAAACGAAATAAGAAAAACTCAATATTAATGAAGCACTGCCCGTCAATCTCTTTGAAGATCGGATAAAGAAATTTCTCCAAAAGCTCTCATTGCATGAACCCAAAGAGAAGCAAAGAAAAATATCCCAAAGCAACTCAATATTTGTACTACGATTGCAAAAAATTATAGCATCTCTCTCAATCCAAATCCCCCAAAAAATAGCAAAATAAGCACATCTCCAAAAAAATCCTCCTATCACTCGTAAAGCCAAAACCCCTGAATTTGCATAATAAAAGATTTTCCACCGAAAGACATATCCTTCACCCATTACCCTAAACAAACAACACCACAACCAGCAAACCATCGAAGAGTAAAGAAATAAATAAGAATGAGACTCAATATCCTTCAAACACATTACAAACACATTTGGGAATAAAGATTTGAAAGGCCTGCGCCTTGACGCATATCATTAGAGTTAAGCCAACCAGGAGTTAAGGACCACATAAAAACCTTAATTTTTTAGGGAGCCGTTGCTTTCCAAATATAAAAGGCAAGAGGAAAACGATGAACTGGACGATAACCCAATAAGTAAGTGAAGAAAAAAGACACGAGAAGATTCTCAAAGAATCAAAACACCAAACACACCTATCTAAGGCCTGAGAAAAGGAAGCTGAATTAAGAAGTTGAATAAATAAAGAGAATTCTTCCTTCTCCCTATCATTTAAATTACAAAAAGGAATGAAAATCCCAAGAAATTGAATCTCCCACCCAAATATAAAAGTTATAAATAGGAGAATTATGCTCAAATGAGAGGTAAAAAAGATGAGAAAAAGCTACTAAAAGAGCAACATCTCCTATCCATGTATCCTCCCAAAATTGAATTTTCATGCCATTACGAACTTGGAAATGAATAAGAAAATGAAAGGAAATATAATATTGGGAGATAAATTTTCAAGGACTAGAATAAGTAACACAAGGACAAGGATTTGCATCCCACCCATTCTACTACATTTCATCCTTGCTTCTAATCACCTGATGCCAAAGAGAGTCAACTTTCAAAGGAAATAGCCATTGCCATTTGCCCACTAGAGACCGGTTCTTAAACACCAAGATTCCTAGACCTAAACCCCCTTCCTCTCTAGGACAACACACAAAATCACAATCAACCAAATGGTCCTTCCTATCTTCACTATCCCCCAGCCCATAAAAACTTGCACATAATATGGCTACCTCTACCAGGACCTTAAACAATGAGAGATAATAAAGAGGAATGCTCGCTAAAAAAAGCTTGAATAAGAGCAATTCTCCCACCCAAAGAGAAGTAAGCACCTTTCCAACAATCCAGTCGGACACCCATTCTAACAACATGTCCATACTTATGATATATACGGATCATATTTGTGTAGTGTCAAGCCACAAACTCTTTTCAAAAGTGTTCTATTTTCTAGTTTGAGCAAAATATGATTTAGCTGAAATTAATATTTGAAATGCACAATTAATAAAGAGAAATATTTCGGGGGAGATTCCGCCAATTTAATCCACTCAACAATTCTCCCAATTGTTAAGTCAGTTAATTTGTTACATTACACATGAAATAAGGATTAAAAACTTCCATTCCACAATTCTGATTAAGAAAGAATATCTTCCAAACAATCAAGTAATAATAAGATTAAACCCTGATGGGAGAATTGTTATGGAACATAATTAACATCCTTGCACTTTATATAGATAGAAGAAATTTATACTTACAATATCAACCTTCGTCACTAAACGTTCCATAAGAGATAGATACTTCTACCTTCATTAATACATGTTCCATAAGAAATAGATACTTCTGACTTGATCACAAAGATTGAAGAGCAAAGTCATTTCAACCACTGATGAAGAATTCTAAAAAGTCAAGGATTAGTAATTTTTTTCATTTCCTCTTCTTTATTTTTTATTTTTTTTAAATGATCCAAGAAATTTTAGGACCTATATAGTATCAGTTTGTGGTGAAATAATGCCCCTCCTTACAACCCATGAATTAAAGATTCTCACTTCAGGGTCTAGTAAACATGAATTAGGTGCTAATAAAAGCTGGATCTAGGCAAAGTACGATCATTACCTGAAATACAGATCTGGTCAATGGCTATCACTTAAGTTTGGCATAAATAAGCAGTTGCCCAAAACCTTTTTTTTTTTTGTTGTGCTTGGGTGGGGGGGTGCCACCAAGGCTCACAGTCAGATTTTCAACAAGTTTAACCTCCACCCCATTACAATGATGAATCAAAATATCAATAGAAAAGGGCAAGACTAAGCTTTATCCTAAGAAGCAAGGAGCGCGATACAGGGAAATGGGAGTTTGTCAAATTTCATAATAAATATAGTTAAAAAAAAAATCACTTAATTAATTAGCATAAACAGCATAGTAGCATACACACCCACTTAAAATAGACAAAATATAATCAATACTTACACATTTATTAACTATCTTAGAAATATAACCCAATCAGCAAAGCAACAATACTCGCCAAAAGAAAAGAAAAGGCAACCCCACCCACATCGTGGGCCACATCCAGCAAGCAGCAAGTGAAAAAGATAACCAGCAAAAAAAAAGAAGAAAAGTCGCCAAAGAAAGAAAGAAGAAGAGGGAAGAGGGAAGAAAGGAGAGGGAAGAGAAGGATACCTTGAAGCTGCCGAAGTCCTGCCGCTGTGAAGTTCACAGCTTGAAGTCCGGCCTGCGAAGTCATCTCTCCCACTCAATCAATAACCCAAGCCCTAAAAGGTATGTTATCTCTTTCTCACGCGTAAATCTGAATTTCTCTTAACTCTTTTTTTTTCACTATTACAAAACGTGCTACTGTTGCACCTCCTTTGTCGCACCCGCGAAGCAAAATTCGGGGACACGACTAGAGGCTCGCCCCATATGCACCCCACGCCGCACCTCGTGCGCATTGTGACAGGGGGTAGGCGCTCCCTGCTTCTTAGGCTTTATCCCACTATACTTGTAGCACTTTGTGCAATAGCCCATTATATTTTTAAAATTTGCAATTATCCAATTAACCTAATTAAAAATATGTAATTAAGTCATTTTGTTAAATTAATTAAACGTCCATTATTTATTTACGTGGCAATATGAAAAGAGAAAAAAGAATCAAAAGAAATAAATAGCTGGCATGTAAGATAAATTAAAAGAAAACACACAGCTGGCCGCCATGTGAGAAAACTAAAAAGAATCAGAAAAAGAAATTTTTTACTTATTTTGACCTCTCTCTCTCACCCCTTCATCTTTTTTGGGTTTTAACATCCATCGGCAAATTAAAGGCTTTCTTCTTGGGCCCTAAGCTCAAGTCTATTACTTGGATTGGAGTGAGATTTAGCAGCCTATATTTAAGATTTTACGTAGAACCTTTGAGCTGAAAATCTGAAACTTTCTGCTATTGGAGGCGGAAATTTTCTTGAAGCTTTTGTTTTACAAATCCGAATTTAAAGGAAGTTTGATACGCTGAGATTCTACACTTGCTAATTGATTTAATTTGTTCGGGAAGCTCTATAAAGTGCGCAAATTTTTTTTTGGGGGGGGGGGGGGGGGGAGAAAAAAAAGTGATTCTTCTTGAGCCTATTTCAATTTGAACAAGTTTTTTCGTGTAATTTTTGTAACATCATAAGCACTTTCATCCTCCTCTTTCAACGTCTCTACCAGTTCATCTCTAAACTCAGACGGTCGAGCAGTTTATTTCAGTTATTTTCCAGTCCAGTTACAGGACTGATTTTTCGAAGAAAATCACAGTTAATAGTGTGATTATATATATATATACCTCAGAAGGAAATAAAAATTACAAAATAATTTTAAAACCACGTCACTCTATTTTTTTTCATTTTTTGGCCACTTCATTATGCCATGTTTTGTTTTTTTTCCCTTAAAATTGACATGCAAGTAATAAATAAATGGTTGTTCAATTTACTCAACAGAATGACTTAATTACATATTTTTAATTAGTTCAACTAGGAAATTACAATTTTTAAAAGTACAATGGGCTATTGCACAAAATGTGCCAAGTATAGTAGGATATACCTTAGTTTTGGCAATAGAAAAGCATTTATTTAAATGAGTATAAATATATGAAATGAGATAGAATTTAAGGAAACATATGTAAGTGCATGAACGCTAGGGAGATGCATGCAAGATGGTTGCCCGGAGCAGGAAAAAGCTCTTCCACAGGATCGCTTCAGACGTGGCAATAGCTTATTCCCCTTGAAACAGAGGACAAAAGTACAGCGCACATTTTAGGCAGATGTTGACTAGGGAAATACGACTATGAACTCAGGGAGAGAATCTAATATCTATAGGAGGTTTTGGATAAAAGGGTCAGGATTCCAAAGAGAGTATATAGTATGTTTAGGTTTATGGGGAGAGGTTACTAGAAAAATATAAGGAACAGTGAGAACTCAAAGAAAGGTTATGTTCTAAAGAATAGGTTATGTATAGTAGAAGATGATCAGAAGGATCTCGGGGACAATTTCATTGGAGAGGATGATAAACAGTAATAATTCGAGGAAAGGTTTTGTTCACAGGAAGATATTTTGTAGGGAGGAAGATGACCAAAAGGATCTCGGGGAGAGATTTTGTATAGGAGAAGATAATCACAAGGATCTCAAGGAGAGGTATTGTGAAAAGGATGATGAATGGTAAGAACTCATGAGAGGTTATATGGATAAAAAGACGAATTGTGAGATCTTAGTGAGGAGTTTTTTAGAGAAGATGGGTTTCAACGGTTTTTCAACCTTTCTAATGTGGTTGTACAAGGAGTATTCATACTAGAAAGGAATAGATTTAGGTTTGGTGGTAGGTACAAGGTATGGCCAGAAAGCTGCCACATATCTTTGGGGAATAAAAAGTTGGTAAGAGCAATGGTCAATAAGATGCCATGTCTCTTACAAGTTTAGGAGGTTGGTATAAGCTGTGACTATAAAACAACCAGGTCTCCCTGAGGTTTAAAATGCTGGTAAGAGCAGTGACCAAAAAGATGCTACGTCTCCCTAACAAGGTGTAGGAGGTTGGTAAGAGTATTGGAAATATCATGTCTCCCTGAGGTTTAGAAGTTGCCTTGAGATAGAAATATCAAGGGTTGAAAATATTTTAAGGATTATCTAATCCTAGTCAACAATGCCACCTTATTACTCTCTTTCCCTACTTATCTTGCCCTGAGAGAGCTCGCCTCCCAATTGCCCTGTAAAAAAGATTGTCTTGGTACACTTTTCCATGGAGGAAGAGACTGCATAACCTCTGGATTTAACAACACTTTCCCCTAGTGTGGCCTGAGATCAAAATCCTCCTTTCCTTGACTGCCAATCCAAGCCCTGTACAAACACCCTAGAGCCAAAACTAGTCTAGTGATTTGCCTTCTAGGATATCGCCTAGCTCACCTATGGTGGCAGCCCTTACATCCTCAATATCACTTTAAGAATGGTGAGCACTTTTGTGAGTGGAACTCAGCCTCACCCCCTAAGAGTTCCTTTACTAATCTTCTAGATTAGCATCTTTACTCTAGGGCGGGCTATGCCTAATTACACTCACAAAGGAGATCCTTATGTCCTTGTCAAGGAACACTTCCCTAGGATTATCATGACTTAGGAAACATCTTCCTAGGGGTTAGGAGATTGGTAAAAGCAGTGGCTAGTGATGCACATAATTTATACATTTTATTATTCCTAATTTAGTCTTTTTTTCTTATATTAGTTTATTTAATTAATATGTTTTATTTTATTTTGTAGGATTTAAAATTTTGTTTTAATAAAGTCAAAATCACAATAAAGTCAAAATCTTGGTGATCAAGCAATATTTAATACTCCAACGCATAGAAGGAAAGAACCATAAAGATTCCTACATTGAAAAGAAAGGTGGTGAAACAATCTCGGTGTACAAGTCAAATCCAACAAAAGGAAGGAACGCCTTTCTAAGGTGTAGGAGATTGGTAAAAGCAGTGGCTAGTGATACACACATAATTCATACATTTTATTATCCCTAATTTTTTCTTTTTTTATTATATTAGTTTATTAATTAATATGTTTTATTTTATTTTGTAGGATTCAATATTTTGTTGCAATAAAGTCAATCTTGGTGATCAAACAATATTTAATACTCCAACTCATAGAAGGAAAGAACCAAAAAAATTCCTACAATGAAAAAGAAGGAGGTGGAACAATCTTAGTGTGTAAGTCAAATCCAATGAAAGAAAGGAAAGTTCATCTAGAAGATCTCTTTGAAGGAAGTTGATTGTCATTAGGAACTTAATTCCTACTAGAAAATTAACTGAAGCCTTGATGCCTATAAATATAAGAGTACCAAGAGAGAAATACGTATTAGATTAGTTTTATTATTAGTTTTAGGTTATGAGTAGGAGCAGAATTAAATTATTTCTTCAGTGTACGCTCGTTGAAGAATCTTCAATAAAGGTGGTTTTTTCTTCTTTTTTATTTTTGTTATCTTATTTATTTTAATGTCTAGCTATTTTTTTTAGATCTAAGATGAAGATGAAATTAAATAATTATTCAAAATAATATTTTTTATCTCTTCTATTATTTGTACTTTAATATTTACTTGATTTCACCTTCATGTTTCGTTATTGAAATGTCTTCGTTTTATAGTTCTTACGTTATTTTAAATTAATGAAGAGTTTTTTGATAGATTATTATTAAGATATGAGTTTTTCATAATTCATACTTGCTCGAAGAAGTTTTGATTGGTTATAATTAATCCTTAAGCTTTCATAGTCTATACTTGCCCAAGCTAATTATAAAATTACTAAATTAAAAGGAAGGGAAATCAAAACCATAGTTAGCTATAATTGAATTTAACTGATTTATTTTTCGAATTATGTATACCAAACCAGTGGTTTAATTTAAATAATAAAAATAGAAAAGATTGGATTATTTGTCATGTTTATTGTTTAATGGACTCGGATTCCTAGATTACTTCCTTATTATTAGTTTTCACCTTCTAATTAGTTTAATTAATGTTTAATTGTAGTTAATCAATTCGCCATCTTTAATTTCTAATTCATATTAAGGATGTTTTAAAATTAATTTAATCTCTGTAATTCGACCTATACTTGTCAGTTCTTCAATTTGACAATATGCATTTGCAATTACACATTTTTAATACATGAGCTAGGAAAAAAACAAGTCTCCCTGGGGTTTAGAATGTTTGTAAGAGCAGTGGCCAAAAAGATGCCACATCTCCCTAAGTTTTAAGAGGTTGGTAAGAGTATTGGCTAAGGAGATGCATCCCCCCGCCGGAGGTTTAAGTTTCCCTGAGGTAGAAATATATAGGGGTTGAAGATATTGAGGATTATCTAATCCTAGTCAACAATGCCACCACTCAGTTCCTTTCTTTCCCTAGATATCTCGACTCCCATTTTCCCTATGAAAAAGATTGCCCTCGCACACTTTTCCCTAGAGGAAGGGGTTGCATGCTCTCTGGATTTAGCAACTCTTCCCCTGTTGTACTCTGAGATCAAAGTCCCCCTTGCCCTAACCACCAATCCAGCCCCGTACAAACACCCTAGAGCCCAAAATAGTCTAGTGATTTTAACTTCTAGGACGTGGCTAAGTGCACCTATGGTGACAGCCCCCACATTCTAAGTATCACTCTAAGACTACACTCTCGGTCTCATCCTCATCCTCGTCCTAATAGAGTTCCTTTACTAATCTTTTAGATTAGCATATTTACTCCAAGGTAGGCTATACTTAATTACACTCACATAGGAGATCCTTATGTGACCTTTTCAAGGGACGTTTCCCCAGGCTTATCATGAGTTAGTACCTACTCCCGACCTAAGCCCCATTGCCTATAAGGGATCGCCCCATATGTCCATGTCTTGGATTCATGCCCCGTCATCCATCACTTGTAGGGGATCGCTTTACAATCCCGTGTCTTAGGGGATTTCCCTATTGATTCCATCACTTATGGGCATAGTTGTCAGGGTGAGACAAGGTGGTAGTTAATTGCCCGAACACCTAGGAGATAAGGCTCCTGCAATGACATCCGTATGGCAACAAGTCGTTAACAATGTACAATTTATACATTATTTATTTTACTTCAAAAGTATATTGAATAATAAAATTTTATATATATTAAAACCCATAACATAATAACTAACACTATGGAATATAATTAAAAACACAATTATATAAATACCTCACAAACAAATTCAAAAATAAAACACTTACACTAAAAACTAGTAGAACAAATCAACAAACATCATATAGAAAATAAAGAATCAATCAAGTCATCACCCATCACATTACAATTCTAATAAGTATTAAAATTACACCACATAGCAAGTCCATGTGTTATGATGAGTCATGAGTAAAAAATGATTTAATCACTTAACTCGGGCCAACTACCGAGACATGAGCCTTGCAGCTTGACATCCAAGGTAACGCTTTTCCCTTCTCCAATGCCAAAATGCCTAGGTGACACCATGAGAACTATGCTTATGAGAGATTACCCCATATGCCCGTGTATGGTAATAGTGTCCCAATCTCGCCTTAACATTTATGGGTGATCAGTCCATGAATGTTTGTTATGTAGGATTGTCAATATAGGAGGCTTTACAGTACCACTTCCCTACGGAAGTATAAGTTTACTAGGGATATTATCCCATTTTGGAGATTTCTTGTAGGTTCTCGAAGAAGGATAAGTTTCGAGGGATATCGTCTCTTTATGCAGGTTCTTAGGGATATTGTCTCTATTTTTAGGTTCTTAGGGATATTGTCCATGTTTGTAGGTTCTCGAGGATATTGTCCTTGTTTATAGATTCTCAAGGATATTGTCCAATGTCTGTAGGTTCTCAAAGGCGTGACCCCAAAGGCATTAATATATCCTTCCACATTTAGGGTGTTAATATAGGTTTCATTAAGGTTCGTTTAGAACAGTTTCATCATCGTAGGTTTTACAAGGGTGACATCTTGGCCCTGGATAGATAAGTTTTCTTCATCAATATTTCTTTAGGATAGGTTTCATTATTATGAGTGTCCCTAGGGCAACATCTCAGCCCTGGGTAGATGAAGTTTCTTTTTTTAAGGATATGTTTCAGTCCCCAAATAAACATCTTAGCCCTGGGTAGACAATGTTTCTTATCTCATTTCTTTCTCCAAGAAATGTCCTAATATTTACCAATTCTCTTATTGTACTATTTTTATCCTTTATTACTCTTAAAGCCACAGGGGCTACTTTTCCATTTAGACAGTCAATTATTCAAAGTTTCCCCTACCATGTAGGTAGTCAAATCTTCAACTCCCATGGCGAACCATTTTTGAACACCAACATTGGGTTACAGAAGAATTAAATACTCTAGAGCATCATGCAAAGAATAACCAAAGGTGATATCACAAGTATAACTCGCTGAAAAAATAATTTAACGACCCTCAAAAGATATATATCAGACAGGAAAGTCTCTAGAGATAAAGCGTGCATATAGATCTCACTTTAGTTACAATCAGATGAAACGGCTCAAAGAGAATAGACATAAAAATAGTATCTATTGAGATACGCTCAAATGACCCCTTCTCATAATGAGAATGTATATAACTCTATTCTAGTCTGGTCCGGTTACATACTTTGTATAATAAACTCTTTACACACCTATAAAATAGATGGGGTATATCTCTTAGCAGTTTTGTGGCAGAAACCACCCATTAAGCTTATACAATAGAACATTAGAACGGGGAGAATGACATGTCACCCTTGAATCTTGATGTTCCAGTGTCAAAACACTTGACCAAACAATTTTAGCTCATCTAAAAACTCATATAATGAATAACTCGTGAAATTGGTAAAAACCTTTTCTTTATCAGCAGCAGCACTTCTACATCAATTTTATATGATACATCTGTCCAGGGGTAATTGGTTATCGAGATATTTCATTAGAATAGTTATGTAAATTTTTTTCAACATATTACATGTTACACTTCATCCTACGCCTAGGGATACTAAAGTATTGCACAAATATAAATTAGAAACTATAGGTTCTGGCACCATGAACATTATGGAAGGTAGAAATTATGATGTCTCAAGAAAATATCGGAAAGGTAACAAAAGCATAAACCAGAATGCAATTCACAACTACAAGAAATAATTTCTAAAGAAGCTAGTGAATAAGGTAAGAACATCAAATAAATTCTATAAATTGATGACTCCAGAACAAGGATAAAGATATATTATCAGGAACTTCCATAAAAAATATATTGACAGTGATATGAAACAGTTATAGTCTGTAATCATTCAACTAGTTTCTACATACCAAGGTAGTGATCAAGGTAAGATTTGCCCATTGCATCTTTGAGGAATCTTTTAGTTCCCCCACGTAATTCTAAATGGCCTTCTATCGGCTTTCGTGACTTTACATCTTGCCTAAGCTTCTTGTACTCTTCCTTGTTATATGGCCTTCTGAGAATATCCATGACCTCCTTCCTAAATTTGGGATTCTCCATTTTACTGCAACCTCCTAAGCATTGGAGATCATCTTCCTCCATCTTTATAAATAAAAGAATGACAACAAATAAATAAATCAATAGGAAGTTAAAAAAAGATAAAATCACCTCTAAATAGAATTATGGTTGAACAAAAATCATACCGGTGCATTAAGTACTTTGGAATCTATGATAGGGGTACAGTTCCATTCCATGCAATCCGGAGCTTTGTCCAACACCATTATTTCAGAATCAGAAGAGCTCTTGACATCATCTTCTTCATATTTCAATCTCTTCCCATTGTAAACAAATACCAAAGAATCTCCCTCCGTTACACAGTGATTCAAGAACAATTTGAAGCAAGGATCAAAATTGCCATCTTCTCTATCACACTTAAGCTGACGTTGACAGAGACTAACCTTTTCACTCGAACACCTTTTTCTCTTGCAGGATGCATTACTTAAGTGCTCAGACCTCAAACTCTCTATTTCTGCTGATTTTTCCCCATCTTTGTTCATAAAACTATTTTTCTTTTCCACGTTATCTCTACTGTTCACATCCCTTACTCTTCCTTCTATCTTTTCATTCTCTGAAGTAGTCCTCGAATTCTCCAAAACAGCTGAATCCCTCTTATCTACACTTTTCAGATTTTCCCCACTAGCTGTGCTCTGAATTACATTTTCCCCTTCTTTCTGCCGAAAACGTGTTGCTGTGCTCTGAATTATATTTTCCCCTTCTTTCTGCCGAAAACGTGTTGAAGTATCAGTATCATGTCTCCTCTGAACCCCTGAACTCCTCTTTTCCGTCGGAAGCATACTCCTCTCAACATTATCTCTGCTCTGAGCATTCCTTACCATTCCTTCAATCTTCTCATCATCAGTAAAACTCCTCAAGTCTTTATGACTTCGAAGGCGGGCATGCTCGTCATCTGACCTAAAATTCCTCTCCACCTTTGAATTCATCCCATCTTTCCCCGGAACACTCAGATTTTCTTCATCATCCTTCCTTGAAACCCCTAAATTCCTCTTTTCCATCGCATGCAAACTCTTTGGATTTTTCACATCACCTCCACTCCAAACCCTTAAATTCCTCTTTTCCTTTCCCAACCCTTTTCTTCCTTCTACCTTCTCTCTCCTTACATCACTCCTCAATTTTCTCCCATTTTCACTACCGCCCTTATCATCACATCTCCCTGGCCCATCAAACTCCCCACATTCACTCCTCTCAACCTCTAAATCCCTCTTTTCCTCCCCACTTAAACTATCCGAATCCTCCACATTACCCATCCTCTCAACACTCCCCAAACCTTTTTTCCTTTCTAATTTCTCTCTCCCTATCCGCTCCTTCAATTCCCTCAGATTTCCTCCATCAGACTCGCAATCATAATCCGAGACAAACGGATCTTCATACTTCAAAAACCCAAAACCCCCATCACTTTTACGAACTTTAAGAACATATGATTTTCCATCTACCCTCAAATTCTCCATAAACATTTTAAAATGAGGATCTTCTTCTCCTTCCTCCTCCTCCTCCTCACCATTAATCAAATATTTTAAAAACCAATAATAATCATCATCAATCCCTTTATTATTATAATCACACCCCATAATATACTTTTAAATTAAAAATCAAAAGGGAAAGGGATAGACGGTTCAATCCCGATGATTTGGTTGCTGAGAAAACGAAAAGAAGAGAGGAATTAAGAAAATACTGTACCACTTATTCGATGTCCGCGAATTCAAAAGCGAAAGACCAGTTTCAACCTAAAAGAGTTCAGTATAAGAGAAACCCTAATTAAAAAAAGAGAAGCATGTCTGATAAAGAACAAGAAGAAAAGGAGAAGACTGGATTTACCACCGTTTTGCTTTAGTGGCTTTGATATTGTGTTAAGATGTAGTAATAGCAAGTGACCGATGATACGGTTAAATTAATATAATAGTTGAATATTATATTTAATATTTTTAAGTTAAAAATTTTAAAATTATTGTGAATTCTGAGAGTTCAACTATTAATATAAAAAGATTAATATTCAATCCAATTATAATTTATTTTTGAGGTAAACATTAGTATACTATTCATTTTCAATTTAAAATTAGTTCTTGATAAGTATGAGTAATTAATTGATTGACGATAGCGGACTCAAATTTATGTAATATAATATTTTTGGGTATTCTATACACTTTTCTTTTATTGATAAAATGGAATGAGAAACTTGGCAGTATTTATTTGTCTTCAGTATCTCTAACCATCAATCAATATGATCCATGAACAGTATTTTTGTGAAAAAAATAGTAGTACTGCAAGCCATTTGTTGGGATCAAATGAGAAAAAAAAATATGTAAAAATTCAAAAGAAAGACCTTTACACATATACCCAAAAATATAAAATAAGTCATCTAAGTCCAAACAAAAAAATATTGTCATAACACAAACGAAATCGCATCGCCATAACATTTTTTTCTCTATATTTTTTCTTGAAATTGGACAAAAGATTCTCATACCATGAGTCAGAGCCCTACAATAGTTGTTCTCGATATAGCCCACAAAAATATCAAAGAGATGACATGTAATTGTCCGTGCCTGAAGGCACGGCATAGATTAAAATTTCAAAAATACTCTATTGAATAAAGACTCTTTACAACCTAAAATAACTTACAAATCAATTAGAATGAATCTAAACCGTCCCTACGATTTCCCGTCCAAATTAATTTGCATGTGAAAACATAACGATCGCAATATCCGAAAAACAAGAAAAGGGTGTCAATGTTAAAAAGGTGACAAATGTTGTTTATGTGCAATTTTATTTTATTTTATTTATTTTTTTTTATTATTATTATTAATAAATTATTATAATAATAATAATTATAATAATAATTATTATTATTATTATTATTCTTATCATCATCATCATTATTATTATTATTAAAATTATTATAATAATTATTATTATTATAATAATAATAATTATAATAATAATAATTATAATTATTACTATTACTATTATTATTATTATTATTATTATTATTATTATTATTATTATTATTACTATTATTAGTATTATAATTATTATTATTATTATTATTATTATTATTAGTAGTAGTAGTAGTAGTAGTATTAGTATTATTATTATTATTATTATTATTATTATTATTATTATTAAAAATATTATAATAATTATTATTATTATTACTACTATTATTATTAGTATTATTAGTATTATAATAATTATTATTATTATTATTACTATTACTATTACTATTATTATTATAATATCCCAGATATTTATAATAATTGTAAATAAGATTTGAAATAATTAATTAAAGGTTATGGTTTAAAACCTAGATTTGTCGAAGTGAGATGTGTAGAAAATGAGTGAACATTTTTTTTTTAACATAATTTATTTGTTAGAAATTAAATGTGGGAATATTGTAATGATGCATATAGAAAATTTATTAAAAAAATAAATTCAATTGAGAAGTGAATGTGGTTATATTGATATACATATATACCTAAAGTGTGCTTGTTAGCCAAACAAGTAAATGAGTAAATTAAATACTCAATTAAACTAATAAATTAATTAGTTTAAATATGAAGTCATGAAATATAATTAATTATGTTAATTATATTAATATGAGTTAAAGTTGTGAAAAATTTAGGATGATTGTCTTGGATGGCAATAATGTGAAGTAATTAATTAAGTACCTAACTTAATTATTAAGTTGTTGTATAGAGTCTATTAATGGATTTAAAACAAGCCCAATATGAGAATATTTGCTTGAAGGTGGGTAATTAAATAATAAACCCAAGCGTTATGTTGATTAATAGCCTAAAAGGTAATTAATATAAGTCCAATTAATGTTGGCAAATATTGTATATAATGGGGGTGGTAGTCCAATTAAATAAATTACCTAGCCCAAGTTATGGAAGATGTGTGAGTTGTGTTGGATAGCCCAAGTAATTAAATAAGAGAGTCCAATGCAAAGTAAACTATGTAGCCCAAACATTTAAAAAGTCAATTAATAGTCAAAGTGTTGGAAAATTTGGTTGAGTGTAGAGAATTAACTAATGTAGGGTTAATTGAATAACCCTAGTTGGTAAACAAGATAGAGCATTAACCAAACGTTGGTTAATTGATAGGTGAATAAATATGGTGATGAGAATTAACCATGGATGACTTATTTATGTAACCCAATATGGTAGAATAATTTAAGACAAGTCTAATTGGATTATATTATAAGTCCAATTGATGTATTAAACTAAGTTAAATAAATTAACATAATACTCTATGTAATTAATTAAACCTTGATTCAAGTTATAATTAATCAAGACCAATGCTTGTTTTAATTAAATGTAATATAAAATATTTAATGTTAACCCAATGTAACAATTAAATTGAGCCCAACCAAATTAAATAAATGAGCCCAATATAATTTAATTCTAAGGTCCAAAGTGGAGCCCAATGTACAAGTATAGGTGAATATGTATACATATATATATATATATATATATATATATATATATATATATATATATATATATATATATAGGACAAAAAATAAAGCTAAATTGGTGTAATAAATAGTAAATCCCAAATTTTGAGGGGGCCCCACATGGAAATGTTGAGTGTGGACTTTCTATGGCTTCATTTACACTCCAAAAGTTGCTTACAAGCAACCTTGATGGATGTCACACTAATGGTCATTCATGGTAGTCATTCAATGCAATAGTAATCTAATTTAAGCTCCTAATTTCACCAACACTAGTTAATTAGGAGGTTAATGAAGGATTAACATTATGCTATAAATAGAAGTGTTTCACTCATTGGTGAGGTTGATTGGTCATTTGCAACATTTTCTAGAGAGAAAAAGAGAGAGCTTCTTGAGAGATATAGAGAGTTACTCTTATGAGATTGATAATCCACCAAGAAAATTTGCTAGAGAATGGACAAGAGGAAGTCACAAGCCGAGTTTATATCAAGAGGAAGAAGAGCATCAATGTCTAAGAGGTTAAAAAGTGTTCTAAACTTTCTTTAGTTCATTTTTATAGTTTAGATATGATTTGAACGGTTAAAATGTATTTTTAACAGATCAAAAGTTATTTTGATGATCTAGAAGTCTAAAAGTTATTATTATTACTATTATTATAATTATTACTGTTGTTATTATTATTATTATTATTATTATTATTATTACTACCACTACTACTACTACTATTATTACTACTACTACTACTGTGACGACCCTAAATTCAGGTTCCATAATCTCGAGTTTGGTTCTCACTGTACAATACTTTACTAATAATTAAATACATAATTTACATTTAAACTTTACGGAATAATACATAAAGGTTCCTTACAAAAATGTTACAATCCCAGGGTCTATCAACCATAACATAAACAGTTCCTATATTAAGGAATTATAAAAGATTTACCAACAGTAAATACATATTAAACATTTAATTAACATGCATAATTTAATTTAATCTCTGGTTTTCCCTTTTCCCTTATCCTTTTTGGAGTAATCAGGTCTAGCTAAAAATGGTTCATGATATAGCAAGGGCAAACAATTAGTTTGCTCAGCAAGTTTAAGAACAATCATAGAGATTTAATATATATCATGAATGAATGGGAAATAACATCAAGTGTTTCAACAATAGATATAACAATTGTGAAATAAACAAGACTCAAATTTCAATGAACGGGAATATTTGAATCTTAAAATGCTGAGTGGTCACCAAGGACCCTGAACTAACAAGGGTATAATAGAGTTTTCTCTTACGCTTTCAGTAGTTTGGTTTTCAAAGGGATCAACCTATTCAACCCGCTGTATATGCATTACATTTAGTCATTTGGCGCCAAAGTCGGTTTTTCGACATAAAATCCCCTTTATCTAGGGTTGTTCAATTCTCAGACTTATTATAAAAATCTGCACCAAGCAATGGTTTGGATTAGCTCTTAAAGGTATTCAAGTTATTGAATTTATAAACGCAATGTCTAACTGAACAATTAGCTTAGACATTTTTTTAATACAGTTCATGAAACAAGAACTATTAAGTTTCAAATGCACCCAGTGCGGTTTTATAAACAATATGGATGTGGAATAATTTTAAATAATTAAACCACTTCAAGATCTGACAATAAAAATACAAGTATATAAACTTGTTCAACAATAATTGAGTAGGATTAGAGAACTTGCCTCGCGTGTAGATTACTGCTAACCAAATCAATTTAATTCTCTTTGAACAGACCTAACAAGTAATTAGTTTGATCTTAAATTAGTATCGTATACACAATCATATGATAACCTTTATAACTCTTACTTAACCACATAATTATATTAAACACTTAGGAAATATTATCACTTGATAATATTTCAATCATATAAAATCTATATTAATGCTTAATATAGTTCATACACTTATTTAATATTATTAACAATTTAATAATATTTTATTAGTCTTATAATATTATTAATCATTTAATAATATTTTATTATCCTTATAATATTATTAATTATATAATAACACTTTATTAATCTTATAATATTATTAATCATTTAATAATATTTTATTCATACTCTAATATTATTAATCATTTAATAATATTTTATTATCTTATTAATATTATTACTTATTTAATAATATTTTAATTATTATCTAATATTATTAATCATTTAATAATATTTTATTCATTATCTAATATTATTATTTATTTAATAATATTTTATTGACTTATTAATATTATTATCTATTTAATAATAATTTAATCTCATACTAATATTATTAACTGTTTAATAATATTTTAATCACTTATTATTATTATTAACGATGTAGTAATATTTTAATACTTTTTTAAATAATACCAATAGTTAACTTTTTAAATTGGGTTAACCTTAGAATTTATTTTAAACATTTAGCTAACATTTATTTATAATTAGACTCCATATATTTTAGTTTAATATCCAAACATATTTATTTTACACTTGTTTTAACTTAGTTTTTCAAAGAAAATTCGACTCGGACCGACCCGACCCTACCCAGACCGAATCTGACCCCAGAAAATAGCAGGTTCAAGCGCCTAGGCGCTTGGTAGGCGCTTGACCAGTTTTTGAAAAACCAATTTTTGGACTGCACGACCCTCAGTCACTCCGATAGCCATAACTTCTTTATTTTAAAATATTTTGGGGTGATTCTTGAGTCTATTCTCATTATAATTTTCCCCTTTACAAGTTCTCTTTAGATCACAAATCCAAATTCCAAACGTAAATAGGCGTAAAATCTCTTACAAGGACATATTGAAAACTCTAAGGTTTCAAAATACCATGTTTTGCGGTAAAGGCCATAACTTCTTCATATTTTCATATTTATTTAATTATCTACACATACATTTATTTAATTATCTAATGCACAATTAATTAGTACAAAATTTTTAAATTCATTGTTAATTAATTATTAATTATAATTACAATGACTAATGAAATTTGTGGTCATTACAACAACAACAACTACTACTACTACTACTACTCCTACTACTATTATTATTATTATTATTATAATTATTGTTATTATTATTATTACTATATTATTATTATTATTATTATTATTATTATTATTATTATTATTATTATTATTATTATTATTATTATTATTATTATTATTATTATTACTATTATTACTATTATTATTATTATTATTATTATTATTATTATTATTATTATTATTATTATTATTATTATTATTATTATTATTATTATTATTATTTTTATTATTATTATTATTATTATTATTATTATTATTATTATTATTATTATTATTATAGTGTAGTGGTGAATTTGATTTAGGCGAAAAATGTGACTGTATAGATTTTTGAAAAAAAAGATGTTGAATTGGGGGGAAAAATGAGAGATAGATTAGTGACCGTTGGATGTTAAAACCTCAAAAAGATTTTAGACTGTTGGATATTGAAGCCTAAATTAATTTGAGGTCGTCGGATGTTGAAGTCTTGGGATTTGAGCCGCTTTGTTTTATATTATAGATATTTATGTAGTTATACTTTTCCCCTTATTTACTCAAGAATATATTAAGAATTTAATTTAAAATTAATTTTTATTATACTTGTGTAAGAACTAACGACATCTACATGTCATCAATTTATGACGGTGGCAGGTTCAATTGAACCGAAGTAGTAAAAATTGAGAGTTTGATCATCTAATTAAAAAAATAAAAAGATCAATCACCGAAGTAGTAAAAATCAATAGTTCAAAATAATAATTTATATTTAAGCCGATTTGCTAATTTAAAAAAAAAATTTGATGATAAATAATAAATGGCTTCATACTAGATGTGAAACAATCTGATTAGGATTTGATACATGGATAGGTACTATGTGTGTCACAATTTTGATTATGATTTTTTATATACGTGTAGATTATATTATGACTATTATTATCATTTTTTCCCTCTATTTTTCAATATATATGAATTTTTTGTGAACTTTTTTATTTATAAAAAAATTTAAAAATTAGTAGCCCCCATATATCATAGTATTTATGTAATGTAAATGACAAAATTCATCATTGAATTAATTTTATTCCCTCATTTTAATTATTATTATTTATTTATTTTGCTAAATTAAAGTTGTATAAGTAAATTAAACAAGTACAGTGGTTGAGGGCATACCCCAAGATATGACAATGAAGAACACTACATGATCCCAATTCCTTGGGAGAGAAACACATTAATCCTAATTAAAAGAAGTAGCAACAAGATAATCCTAACCACAATAAATTTGCCTCATATCCCAAAGCTAGGAAATTATCTAAAACAACATAGATTGGGCTTGGCAAAAGAAAGGTCGAAAAGGCACAGCTCGGTAGTTCTTATTGGGTTGCCGATAAGACCATAATAGAAACGGAGGAAGGATGATGAAATAGGGGAACAAAGAAAAAGGGTTTGTATAAGAATAGAGAAGGAAAGGGAAAGAGTAGAACCGATAAAAAATTACCAAAGAGGGAAAACCCTCAAGAAAGAAGAAATAATCCACTAGATCGGACAACCTAGATTTATGGAGGCAACATCTGGACAACAAAACAACATAACCATCCGTACAGAGCCACTCCCAAGTACCATCTTACCAACCAACTCAACACATAAAGATCCAAAACCATAAAACCATTAGCCCCCCAATAAAACAACCACCATAGATGGAAACTACCACAACAGAGACAGCATTGGTGGGCCAGAGTGGCGAGTATAGGGAGGAAAAAGGGGGATGGGTGGGCTGGTTATGAAGAGGAAGAGGTGGAGGGTGAAAAACTGACACAAATGAAATAGCTAATTGTAGAAGATAAGAAACTTGTAGGAAACGAAAATGAAAAACTAAAAAAATCAATTCATTTAATCCATGCCTTCCAAATATAACGTAGTTGCCATATATAGCTGCTTCTAACAAACTTTGTTAACAGACCCAATGAGCACATGACACCTGGAAGCTGTCATTAACACTCCAAAATTAATCCTTACTTTTACTCTATGAATACAAAATTTAGTATAGTGACAAGCAATGGTCGATCTCACATATAATGATTAATTTAATTATATGTTTTGCAAACCAGAATGGGGGGTTTTAAATTAATTATAATTAACTAAATAAACAAAAATAATTAATAAGATTAACCAATAAATTAAATACTTCAGTTCTTCAGTTCGTTATCACATTTTCATAATGATAATATAATCAAGTTAACCATATTCATCCCTCAATTAGTAACAACAATCGTTAATTACCCGCAATCCCCCTTAGGTTTTAAGTATAATGTGACAATCGCCCCCACTAGACCCTAACTATCATCAACTTAGAACTACCAGTCTATATTTAATATAATAGTAGCATTAAGAATTAGGGAATTAGATTATTCCGAGCAACAATCACACAATCGTAGATTATTTAACTTGTCTTCTTAATAACCAATTTAGCTGGCCATAATTAAATCAATCAAAATAAATATCATTTAAATAATTAAAACAGATCATCAAGAATAAATCTCATATAAGAAAGAATAACTAATGATAACTTAATTAAATCATCAATTGTACATAAGGTTCAACATCCCTTACAACTGAATAAGAAAAACTAACATGACATGCTTCCTTGAATTTACTCTACTCCTATTCTATTCTATATTAATCTATGATAAAATTATGTTAAACTCCTCTAAAATATGAGTTTTGACATATATTTATAGGTTACATGTCAAATCCCTAGTATTAGAAGAAAACCCAATCTAATTTAGAGTCAAAAACATCAAAAATCGTGCCCAAAACAAGTCCTAGCCAACCTTAGGCGTCTAGACGCCATCTCCTTTATTATTCTAGGCATCTAGATGTCAGTGCACATTTGAGCATTCTGTAATAGGGCATCTAGACGCTGATTTTCTTCACTATTTGGGCATCTAGACGCCGGTTCATTTTTTGGTCCGACATCTATTGAAAAAACAATCATAATTTCTTCATACAAACTCCGATCGAGATAATTCAAGATTTGTTGGAAAGCTGAGAAGTAGATATATAACTTTAATATTTTAGGAATTGACAAATTATGCTTAGATAAAGGTCAAAATTAGGCCTAAAGTGACAACTAGGTAAATCCGCATGCTGAAAATTCAAATATAGCAATTTCAAACTTCAATCCACTAAACCCTTATTTCAATTCCTACAAAACAATGTCAAAACACATGAAGTTAACATAAAACACTTAAAACTAAGATAAATCACTTAAGAATTCACAAAACAAAAATAAATAATATAATTAGACATAAAATAATTATAAAAACTAAGAGTTAAGGGATAAAAATATATTAAAATTAATTCCTATCAACACCTGTATAACTAACTCTAACATTACAATCCTATTACTAATGAAAATGACTGCGTTTTGGAATGCTTTTAATATGCTAGTAACAACTATCTTTCCCTCTGCTGAGCTTATGAGTTCGACTCCTGTTCATGACAATTCCCTTTTCCTTGAGAATATCTTTGTCCCCAAGGATTAAAATTTGGAAAGTTCTTGCTCAATTGACTCTATTCTTCCCAGGTATCATCCTCTAGTATATTGTTCGACCACTAAATCAGCACCATTGTAGCTAGTATTTGCCCCTTTTTGATAAGCTTTCTATCCATAATTGTTATGGGTGTGGGTCTTACCTCTTCTCTTGCAGTGAATGGGGGAAGGTCTACCTATATGACCTTATCATTGCCTATCTTCTTTTTCAACTGTGATACATTAAACACATTGCGTATTTTGGCAGACAAGGGTAATTGCAACCTGTAAGCCATCTTTCCAATTCTTTGGATCACCTTATAAGGTCGATAATACCTGGTTAAGAGGTTAAAGTTTCTTTTATGGGATATAGACATCTGTCTATATGGCTGTAGTTTGAGAAAAACTAGATCTCCCTCCTGAAATTCCTTTTTCGTTCTTCTATCTGCATATAACCTCATCATTTCCTGTCACTTCTGTAAATTCTCTTTAAGTTTCTGTTGTACTATTTCCCCTTCCTTCACAAAATTTGCAACTATGGGATTGTTACTCCTAATTCCTTGATGATAGTTGAGTATTGGAGTGTCTCTGCCATAAAGAACCTTCAATGCGGTCATTCCAGTAGCTATATGGAAAGAAGTATTGTACCACCACACTACTAAAGGAAACCATTTACTCCATTGAACTAGTTTTTGTCCTGTCATTCATCTCAAGTACATTTCTAAACACTGGTTCACTCTTTCAGTCTGTCCATCAGTTTGTGGGTGAAAGGCAGTACTTAGTTTCACTTGAGTTCCCAAGATTTTGAATACTTCCAAATATTGCTCACATAGATTCTATCCCTGTCTGAAATAATAGCCTTAGGTGGACCATGTAACTTCACAACTGAATCCAACATCATTTGTGCAACCTGTGCAGCTGTGTAAAGATGAGTTAAAGTCATCAAGTGATAGCCCTTAGTATATTTATCCACCACCACCAATATAGTATCTTTTCTTTCAGAACTTGGTAACCCCTCTACAAAATCCATAGTTACAACTTCCTAAGCCTGTGCCTAGAATAAGTATAGATTGCAATAATCCTGGGGTAGGCACGTGCTCAATTTTATTCCTTTGACAGACTTCACAATTTTTAATGAATTCAGTCAAGTCCTTCCTCAATGTAGGCCAAAAGAAAATCAGTTTAGCTCTTTTAATGAAGGCTCCAATGCCTGAATGTCCCCTTTCTGGATTGATGTGAATGAGTTCCACCACCTTGTTCCTTACTTCTCCAGAACTTCCTAAGTAAATTTTTCCTTGTTTTTTTAACACCCCTTCCTGTAACTAGAAATCACACACAACAGTAGGATCCAAAAGTAACTGTGTCATCACTTTTTGTGCATCTGTATCACCATCTAGGCATTCTTAGATTTTAGACTTCCAAGTTGGAATTTCCTCTGTCACCATGATCCTATTATACTCTATTTATGGCTTCCTTGATAGAGCATCTGCAACTAGGTTTTCCTTTCCTTTCTTGTATTGAATAGAGTAGTCAAACCCTAACATCTTGGAGATCCACTTTTGCTGAACCAGTGTAGTAAGCTTCTGTTCCATGAAATACTTTAGAGCTTTATGATCTATTTTAATGATAAATTTTTGTCCCAACAGTTAAGTTCTCCATTTTTGCACAACCATTATTATAGCTAATAGCTCATTTTCATAAGTAGACAGTCCCAAATGTTTAACTGAAAGATCTTTTCTTAGGAATGTCAGTGGTCTCCCATCTTGCATCAAAACAACTCATATTCCTTCTTTACAAGCATCTATCTCTAGAACAAAGTTTTTAAAGAAGTCTGGCATGCCTAGCACATGAGTTGTAGATAGTGCTTCTTTAAGCTTGTTTAAGGATGCCTTAGCATTATTAGTTCATTTAAAATTTCCCTTTTTCAGGAGATTAGTCAGGAGTTTACTAATGATTCCATAATGCTTGACAAACCTCTTATAGTAGCCTAAAAGTCCTAAGAATGCTCTTAAGGCCTTAAGACGTTTAAGACTAGGCCATTGTTTTACAACTATAATCTTCCTTTCATCCACTACTACTCCCTTTTAGCTGATTACGAGCCCCAAGTACTCTACCTGCTCCTATGCAAAAGTGCATTTAGATCTCTTGACAAATAACTAATTCCTTCTTAGAATCTTTAATACTTGTTTGAGGTGCTGCTGATTCTTATGTACAGAGGGGCTATAGACTAATACGTCATAAAAAATACTAAGACAAACCTTTTCAAATGTGGACTAAAAAATTCATTCACGATGCATTGAAAGGTAGCAGGGGCATTGGTTAACCTAAAGGACATTACTTAGAATTCATAATGCCCTTGATGAGTTTTAAAAGTAGTCTTATATGAATCTTCTTCCTGGGCCTTTATATGGTGATATCCACTTCTGAGGTCTAACTTGGTATATATCTTACTTCCTTTAAGTTCATCCAAAAGCTCTTTTATACTGGGAATAAGAAATTTGTTTTTAACTGTTATGCTGTTAAGAGCCCTATAATTTACACAAAATGTCCAGATATTATCCTTCTTTTTGACTAATAAGACTGGTGAGGCATAAGGAAATGTATTGTGCTTAATGATTCCACTTTTTAATATTTCCTTGACCATTCTTTCATCTCAGATTTTTGGATATTGGAGTACTTATAGGGGTTTGCATTCACTGATAGGCTACCAATCATGATGGGAATGTGGTGATCCTGCATTCTTGGGGGGGGGGGGGGGGGAAGTCCTTATGGTTCCTTAAACACATCTGTATATTCATTTAAAAGCTCTTGAATGCCTGTAGGAATGACTTCTTCAGATTGTGGTGTAGTCTCCAAAGATTGTAATTGAACTGAGAAGTAGGTCTCATCCTTTAATTTCTAGTGAAATTTGTTTTGCACTTGAACTGAGTAAAACTGCTGGTAATTTGTTTGGTTTCCTAAAGTCACCTTCTTCCCTTCCCAATGTATAGTCACCTGTCTATTTTTAAAATCAAATATAACTAGATTGACTGTCTTCATTCAATGTACTCTTAGTATTGAATCATAACCCCTAAGGGAATCACAAACATAGGAGTATGAAACTCTCCTTGTTGCATCTGCCACTTAAACTGTTTTAGCATTCTATTACACTGGATAACTTCTCCAGTAGCTACAGTTACCTTAATAGGTGAATATGGTACAGTTTATAGTTGGTGTCTCTTAACTAGTGTGCCGGATATGAAATTATGGGTGGAACTATACTGTCTAGCAACATACAAATTTGGTTATTTTTAACCCTCAATTCCAGTTTTATTGTATGTTTTCCATTGGTTCCAGTCAAGGCACGAATAGAGACTGCAAACGTATTATCCACCTGGAGCATTTCACATTCCCCTTCTTATAAAAGTAGGGCCAAATCCTGATCTACAGAATCAGGAGATTAATTTTCGTCTTCTTCAGTAATCATTAAGTATATATGTTTATTTTTGCATTTATGGCCTACAACAAACACCTCATCACAGTTATAACAAATAACCTTTTCTCTTATGGTTGTCATTTCAGCCATGGACAGCTTCTTGAGGGGGTAAGTTTTCTGCCTAACTCAGTCTTTAATGAATTGACATTATCCCTAAGTGTTGTCATTATGGTTTTGTATTATGGTATTATCACTCTAGCTCCCCCTTCCTTTTGTCCAGGGACTCCAGGTATACCTCATGTCCTCTTACTTGGTTAATAACCTCCCTGAGTGTAGTAGGTTTGTTGAAGTATAGAGCACTAACTATTTCTTCCTTAAGTCCACTCAAAAAACTCTTAATGAAATAATTTTTAGTGTATAACCTGTTTTGTGACTGTATATAATTTTTGAGCTTTTCAAACCTCCTTATATAATTATCTACCTTATCTCTTTGCATCAGTTTGTTAAAGTGTCCCTACAAGTTTTCATGACCCCCTTTTACAAAGCGATTGCATAAATGTTGTATAAATTCTTCCCACATCCGCCAAGGATGCTCATCTTGTAAAGATTGATACTAAATATCTGCATCCCCTTCAAGGTACCTTAGATCTGGGATCCATTGTTAGATTCAGTTGAAAGAACTTCTCACATTTTTTGACCCATCCTCTAGGATCCTTCCCATCAAATCTAGATAAATCCATTTTAGGCATAGTTAGTGATAGAAAATGGTTATTACTTAACTTAGAACCTCTTTCTTCTATGTAATCCGGGTAAGTAATCAATCCATTAAAGTTTAAAAGTTGTGGGTAGGGTGAGGTAGTAGGAGTATGGGAATTGATTGTTTGGGCAAAAGAGTGATTATAATTGAAAAAAAAGGTTTGGATTGAAGTTGGTGGTTAGGGTTTTGGCTACATATGAAGATATAACTGAGATTGAGTTTGTTATGGGCACTGATGTTTACTATGATCCCGTGTATGAGTATCCCCCCATTGTTGGAACAGTAAATTTTTGAAGGAGATGAGATCTGGTTCGAGGTAATCTGATACTATAGGGTCAGACCACTGGTTCAAACATAGCATAGCCGTAAGATATTTGTGTAAATGGTATAACAACTCTATAAGGTCTAGATGCATGATTAATAGTAAGATTAGACAGATTAGGTACCAATAAAAGATTAGTATGGGAATGGAAGAAATTAGAAGGAATTCTAACTTGAAGCTGAGGAAGAGCTTTTGTTACATAATGTGAATTTTATGATGCATCAATTAAAGTAGGAATAGGTGAGCTTACCCCCATTGTTGCTGTGTTTTCTGACTCTGATCTCATGCTAGTAGTTAAAACTTCTGATAACATTGGAATTAACTCCTCATTGGAATTGTGCAGCTTTTGGTTCAGGTTTGCCAATGGTTCCTCCATTCGATTGAATCACTCATTCGATTGATTCTGAGCTGTTTGTAATATCTCCTGGACCTGCTCCAATCGTCCTTCCATGGCCTTGAGGTGTCTTTCTCATGCTTTTGTAAGCTAGGTTTCGAGGTGGATTCTGCCATGAATGGCCCAGGTTGCTCTGATACCAAATTGAAACAAATGAAATAACTAATTGCATAAGATAAGAAACTTGTAACAAACAAAAATGAAAAATTTAAAAACTCAATTCATTTAATCCATGCCTTCCAAATACAACTCAGCTGCTATATATATCTGCTTCTAACAAACTTTGCTAGTTGGCCCAATAAGCACACGACACCTGTCTAACTAACTTTAACATTATAATCCTAATGGAAACGACTCTTTTTCCCTCTGCTAAGCTTAGGGGTTCGACTCTTGTTCATGATAAAAATAGGGGAAAAGTAATTGTGGAGTAGAGAAATGGCGATACAATCAAACCTTGTAGCCGAAAAGATACGAATGTAACTGATTCAAAAAAAAATCAAATGGCAAACAAATCTTAAGATAGACAAGCTGTAGATGATTGCCAATGAAAGACACCGATAAAATAAAAATCGGAGAATGAGGATATACACATTTCGCATTTACATTTCTCTTTAAAATATACCAGTTTATTATTATGTTTCTTTATAATGTCCTATATTGAATTTACAAATTGTACTTTTCCCGATAGACCACAGGGATCAAACATTCATATTTCATGATCATACAAGTCTCACTAATTTACGAGAGTTGACATCTTAATAGGTTGATTGCGTAAAATAATTTGTTTTACGTACCAGTACCCAAATCTAAAAATAGTGAAGAGATCGTGGATGTGAGATTTGAACGGTGAACTTGCTAATTGTACGGATTATGGTGAATTCTAAAGCGAGTCGTCTTTAATCAGAACAAGTGAAACAAGCAAACGAGCTATCGAATATTCATACAATTGCAACTATAATTTTATAAGTAACAAATGAGCACAAGAGTCCTACATGGACAAATGAGTGTAGATAGGTATTAAGTCTTTTTATAATGATACAAGAGATATTGAAGAGGGTGACTATAAGACCCCGACTTTTATGAAATATAAATTTAATTTTTTTTATATATATTTTCTTCTGAAACGGTAAATGAATAAATTGACAAAAGTAAAAATTAAGAAATATTTGTACAAATTTTATCTTGTCGGATAATATTAGTTTTGTCGGAGAATATTCATTATGTCAGAGAATATTCGATTCGTATGACGGTGCCGAAATAATATTGGTGCACCCCCCACAATGAAATATTATAGAATATAGAAAACGACACATGTAATCTTTTTAAATAAAAATAGTCAACGGTATTATCACTTTTAACTGTTAAAATACTCGGTGGTAAATGAATAGTAACATACGGTATTACACAGTAGCACACGGTATTGTATAATGACATACGGTATTGCACAGTAGCACACGGTATTGCATAGTATTTTATATTAGTGAACTGATAAAGTGGCTATTGTACTATATTAACTTTATTGAACTAATAATTGTCACATGCACAATAATTCATATTATTGAACTGATAATTGTCACAGTAGCATATGCACAGTAAATTACATTACTGAATCAATAATTGTCATTACACAGTAACGTACTCTTTCTTTCACTTATTTTTTGCATTGTTGTTATCTCTATTATGATATTGATTAAATTGTTGTATTTCATTATTAGTTGATTTTTCTGCTTGTATTGCGAGTATCTAACTCAGAAAGCCAACTACACTGCATTTATAACAATTAGTTATAATAATGAATAATTGCGAATTATTGTTGAATAATTAAATTGATAAAGTTATTTATTTTTATTATAATAAATTATATAAAGTTATTTACTTTATATAAATTATGTAAAATAAGTTATTTTATTATGATATATTATATAAAGTTAGTTGTTTTTATATATAAAGTTAATTGTTTTTATATATAAAGTTAGTTGATTTATATAAAGTTAGTTGTTTTATATATAAAGTTAGTTGATTTATAAAGTTAGTTGTTTTATATATAAAGTTAATTGAATGGTATAGATTAAAAAAAAATCTGAATTGAATGGTATAGATTAAAGATAATGTAATAATTATAGAATTTGAAATGAACGGTGTAGATTAAAGATGATCTTTAAATGAATGATTTAGATTAAGAAAATCTTAAAAGATGAAATGAGTGGTATAGATTAAACATTATCTTGAAATATACGGTTTGGATTAAATTAGGAAATCTTAGTTTATGATAAGATTTTTGACTATAAATAGAGGCCTTAACTTAAGGATTTTTCATAAAAAAAATTTGCTTATTCTTTCTTTCACTCTCTAAATATTACTTTGTGTAAGTTCTCTTTGAGTGTGCTAAAGTCATCTTAAGTATTTGTGAAGATCTGTAAGCATACGAGTACTGTTCAAGTAAGTCTTTTTATAAAAGTTATATAAGCAACCACACACATCACACGGTGTTTATAAATCTTCCTTTAGAAGACTATTCATTTAGAAGATTTATTTTGAAAAGCTTCATTTAGAAGATTTATTTTAAAATATTATTTTCTTTCAAAAATTATATTGAAGTTATTCTACTTTATTCTATCAAATCACTTTTGATGATTTCATACGAATTGGTATACACCATGAAATTATATGTGGTAGTTACTAATTAAATTATAAATATATAGGTTGATCAATTACATATTTAGTCACGTGTTAAGGTAAGGGATACCATCTTTTTTATCTTCTATCATTCATACTTACTATTTGGTAAAATTTTTTGAAATGATTATATGTTCCTTAATAGTTTGCACTTCATCTAATATCATTTCAATTGAACCTTCTTATTTTTCTAAATCTTTCTATTGAACTTTAATCGTTATTTTGAACTATGAATTTTGAATATCATTCTTGAATTTGAGTCCACGTCATGTTAACAATTTGAACATTATTTGAACCTACACAAAGTAAAATCATAAACTTTTGATATTTATTGATCATCATGTTTCTTCTGTTCATTATTTATATCACTATTGTTGTGAATATCTATGGTCTGGGGCATAAATGATAGGATAAAAGCGATATAATTGTTATGTGTCTTTTAAGACACATGGTGAATGTTTTCTTTGGCCTGGGGCAAAGAAGGAATGTTGCTTGGTATGATTATGACTAAAGGCTGAAGAATGGTATGATCATGACCATTGGTGTTATATTTGAATATCTTTGGCCCATAGTACAAAGATGAAATGTTGACTTACATGATTATGATTAGGAACTGTGAATTTATATTATCATGACCAGTGGTGTTTAAGATAATAAAAGTTAATGATATTTTTCTTAAAAAGAGAAGCTAGTGGACTTCATAGTCTACATGATTCTTCTAATGGATTGCTCATTCCGCTACTACTATTGATTTAAAACTTGTTGTTTATTGTATTCTATAAAAAACTCAATTGTTGAAGGCTAATGATAATTTACTCATTGTTATCTTAGTCATGATATTTCTGACTGGGCTATTTGTGCTCAACCTTTCTTTTTTGTTCCATTATTCTTCAGGAAATGAGAGAATAACTGAGTCTAGTCGGGGAATAGAGTGAAGGTCCGAAAGATAGTTGTAGTAGTCTTCACATGTTGTATATGGTGTGACAATAATAGTGAAGACTTAGTTGTGTATTTTTAAGTTCTATATTTATGTTCTACTATTGTTTGTTTTAGTTACCGTGTATTTTATGGCGTCTCAAATTGGGCTATGTAGGCCCAGATTTGGGGGTGTCACATTTGGTATCCGAGCTTAGGGATATGATCTTTAATAGAGATCTGGGGTAGAAGTAGGAGGAGAGAGACGAATATATTACGTCACTAGTGTGTCCTACATAAATTGAATTTTTTTATCTAATGAGTTGACTTAAATGTGGGGACAGGAAGTGACGAGTCAGTTTAACTAACCTTTATCTTATGATCGCAGTTTAGAATGCCTTCTGAAAATCAGGGAATGAACTATCCACTTCCCGAGGCCAATGAAGCTGAGAACTAGGAAGCTACAAACAATCCTCTTGCAGCTTAAGAAAATAATGCTGGTGATCATGCAAATCAGGATGGTTTCTTTAGAAATTTCATGCAATTTATCCAAAATCAGGCGAGGGGAGATCCTACCGATGGAAACACTGATAATTCAAGGATCGTCACCGTTAAGCAATTTAAAGAGTTGAGCCATTAAGCAATTTAAAGAGTAGGGACCACCTAAATTTTTCGAAAAGCCTGACCCACTCAAAGTGGAGGCTGGTTGAAGCAGACGATAAAAATACTTGATGTCCTACGATGTGCGGATGATTAGAAGGTGCCATTCACCACCTTTATGTTATGAGGTGGGGTAGACCATTGGTGGGAGGCGGTAAAACATATCCATCATTCGGCTCTCGAAATATCTTAGCTGCAATTTCAAGAGCTGTTCAACGAAAAGTACTTTTCAGAAAGCATCCGTCATATAAAGGAGGTGGAGTTCATAAAGCTAGAGCAGGGAAATATGACAGTCTTACAATATGAAGCTAAGTTTGTCGAGTTATCTTGTTTCGCCACCCATCTAATGGATGACGAAGCACGAATGAGTCGGATGTTCTTACGAGGTTTGAGAATCAAAATTCGTCAACAACTTAACTCTCTTAAATTTAGTTTGTATTCAGATGTTGTGGATAGGGCTCAAAGGGTAGAGCAAACAGATGAAATATTGCAGCCAAAAGTCAACGATCAACATAGAGAGAGAAATGACAACAACCACATGAATGAGAACCCTAGAGGAGGTAATCAGCACTTCGGTGGTAATTCAACATCGAATAACAGAAGTGGAGAATCCAGTGAAAATAATTTTAAAAGGAAGAGATCTCATAATGATTATGTAAGGGCACTAGCGCCAGTACCAGCACCGACACTAATTTCAAGGGGAGGAGATCGACCACCGGTAAGATGTTACAGGTGTGGTCAGGAGGGTCACATCAGTCCAAACTGTATTTAGTAGTCGAAGTTGTGCTACAGTTGTGGAAAGGAAGGTCATGTTGTTCAATTTTGTCCTGTTACAAAAATAAGTCCAACTACAATGATGGTACCAAAAGCTAGTGCGGATAAGGAAAAATTTATAGTTCAAGGGAGAGCTTTTGTTGCGATATCCCAAATGACACGAAACTCGAACGAGGTGATAACTGGTAAGCTATTCATAAATTATTGTGAAGTCTATGCCCTGATAGATAATGGTTCTATTCGTTATTTTATCTCACCTACGTGTGCTCAACGATTAAACTTAACTCCTAAAAATTTGGATTTTGACTTATCAGTTGAAACCCCTTTAGGACCAATAGCCATTACATCTACTGTATATAAATCATACTTAGTTCAAGTCAACAGTCTTATATTACCCGTTGACCTTATTTATTTGGAAATGCATGAATTTGATGTGATTTTAGGAATTAATTGGTTGACTAATCATCATGCTAAAATTGATTGCTTTCAAAAGATCATTAGTTTTTATATTCCTAATCAACCTATTAGGCAAATTCAAACAATCAAACCAATGAAATCCATAACTATCATTTCTAGCCATAAAGCTACTCGTTTATTAAAAAATGGATGTCAAGCCTTTTTAGCTAATGTCACTGACTTGAACAAAGATATGTCAAACTTGAATGATATTCCTATTGTTAATAAGTTTTCTGATGAATTTCCTAGCTTACCTCCAAATCGGGAAATTGAATTATGCATTGATCTTGAACCTGATACTAAGCCTATTTCCAAAGCCCTATACCAAATGAATCCTATTGAACTTCAAGAGCTAAATGTCCAACTACAGGAATTGTTAGATACTGGTTTCATTCGTCCGAGTGCATCGCCTTGGGGTGCCCCTGTTCTTTTTATCAAGAAGAAGGACGGGAGTATGAGATTGTGCATTGACTATCGAGAGTTGAATCATGTCACCATAAAAAATAGGTACCCGTTACCTCGAATTGATGACATGTTTGATCAATTGCAGGGTGCTCAACATTTCTCAAAGATTGATCTTCGCCCTGGATATCATCAGTTAAAAGTTAAAGTTGATGACATTCCAAAGACTGCTTTCAGAACCCGCTACGGACATTATGAGTTCTTAGTCATGCCTTTTGGACTAACAAATGCTCCTGCAGCTTTCATGAACATGATGAACCAGATATTCAAAGAATATTTAGATCATTTTGTGGTTGTCTTTATTGATGACATTCTCATATACTCAAAGAGTCGTGAGGATCATGAACAACACCTGAGATTAATACTCCAAAAGCTACATGAGAACAAGTTGTATGCCAAGCTGAAGAAGTGTAAATTTTAGCTTGAGGAGGTCACATTTCTTAGGCATATGATTTCCAGTCAGGGAATATCAGTTGATCCTGCAAAGATTGAAGTAATATTAAATTGGGAGCAACCTCGGTCAATAACTGAAGTCCGAAGTTTTCTGGACTTAACTAGTTATTATCGGAGATTCGTAGAAGGATTTTCTCAAATTGCCACTTCATTTACTCTGCTGACTCGAAAAAGCATAAAATTTGTATGAAACGAGGCATGCGAGAAAAGTTTTCAAGAACTTAAGAATAGGCTTATTTCAGCTCCTGTTCTAACCATATCATCAGGATAGGGAGAATTTATTAACTACAACGATGTTTCAGGCAAAGGTCTAGGCCGTGTACTTATGCAACATGGAAAAGTTATAGCCTATGTCTCTTGACAACTCAAAGATTATGGGAAAAACTATCCTACTCATGATTTAGAGTTGACAGCGGTTGTTTTCGCATTGAAGATCTGAAGACAATCTGAAAGGACGATTCACTTCACGCTTTTGGATCAGTCTACAAAAAGGTATGGGCACCGAGCTATGATTTAGTTCTACATACTATCCTCAAAAGGACGAACAATCTGTAAGGACGATTCAGACTCTTGAAGATCTTTTAAGACTTTGAGTACTAGACTTCAAAGGAAGTTGGGACAAGTACTTACCATTGGTTGAATTCTCCTATAAACTAGTTACCCAACAAGCATAGACATGGCTTTATTTGAGGCCTTATATGGACGAAAGTGTCGCTCTTCAGTATGTTGGAATGTGGTAGGAGAAGCAAAATTGTTGGGACCTGAGTTGGTACGCTTAACAATAGAAAAGTTCCAAACAATTCGACAACGAATACAAACCGCACAAGAACGACAAAAGAGTTATGCTGATCTGCATTCAAGGGATGAAAGTTTCAATGTCGGAGACCATGTATTCTTACGCATTTCTCCATGGAAAGGAGTTACGAGATTCGAAAGGAAAAGAAAACTCAACCCTCAATTTATTAGCCCATTTAAAATTCTAGACCGAGTAGGATCTGTGGCCTACAGATTAGCCTTACCACCAAGTATATATCGCATTCATAACGTTTTTCACATATCCATGCTACGTAAATATGTGAAGGATTCGAATCACATCATTTAGTTAGAGCTAAACGTTATAGCAGAGGATTTAACGTACGAGGAGGTACCTGTCAATATCTTAGATAAGAAAGAGCAGATCCTACGCTCAAAGGTTATACCTCAAGTCAAGGTTTTATGGAGGAACCAAGACACTGAGGAAATGACCTAGGAGCTAGAATCTGAAATAAAATCTAAGTATCCTTACTTCTTTGAAATACCAGGTACGTCAATTTTGGGGACGAAATTTCATAAGTAGGGGAGGTTGTAAGACCCTGACTTTTATGAAATATAAAATTAATTTTTTTTATATATTTTCTTCTGAAACGGTAAATGAATAAATTGACAAAAGTGAAAATTAAGAAACATTTGTACAAATTTTATCTTGTCGGAGAATATTCGTTTTGTCGGAAAATATTTAATTTGTCGGGAAATATTCGTTCTGTCAGAGAATATTCGATTCAAACAACAGCGCTGAAATAATATTGGTAGACCCCCCACAACGAAATATTGTCGAATATAAAAAATGACATATGTAATCTCTAAATAAAAATAGTAAATGGTACTATCATTTTTAACTGTTAAAATACCCAGTGATAAAGGAATAGTAACATACGGTATTGCACAGTAGCACACGGTATTGCATAGTATTTCATATTATTAAACTGATAAAGTGACTATTATACTATATTGACTTTATTGAATCAATAATTGTCGCATGCACAATAATTCGTATTATTGAACTGATAATTGTCACAGTAGCATATGCACAATAAATTGTATTACTGAATCAATAATTGTCATTATACAGTAACTTACTCTTTCTTTCACTTATTTTCTGTATTATTGTTATCTTTATTATGATGTTGATTAAATTATTGTATTCCATTATTAGTTGATTTTTTTACTTGTATTGTGAATATCTAATCAGAAAGTCAATTACACTGCATTTATAACAATTAGTCATAATAATGAATAATTGTGAATTATTATTGAATAATTGAATTGATAAAGTTATTTATTTTTATTATAATAAATTATATAAACTTACTTGTTTTTATTGTAATAAATTATATAAAGTTATTTACTTTTTATAAATATTGTAAAATAAATTGTTTTATTATGATATATTATATAAAGTAAAATCATAAACTTTCGATATTTATTGATCATCTTGTTTCTTCTGTTCATCATTTATATCACTGTTGTTGTGAATATCTGTGGCCTGTGGCACAAATGATAGGATAAAGGCGATACAATTGTTGTGTGTCTTTTAGGATACGTTGTGAATGTTCCCTTTGGCCCGGGGCAAAGAAGAACTATTGTATTCTACCATATCCTTTGATATACCAATAGGTCTTAAGGAATATGACAAAGTATAACTTAGTACACACAAAATACTATGATGATATCAAGTCCAAGGATCACTTGAACGACTATCACATAAGGAACTCCTATTGACAGACAAGTAAAACTCCATTAGGTGTTTCTTGAGCAAGTCACGTTCAGTGAACTTATTCTCTAATAAGCACCTACATACTTGCTTTAGTGTCTCTACACAAATGATTATGAGATCAATCATCCTCTTCATAAGAGCAAGCATAGTATGTACCAATCTATTCGGATCTACTAATCCCCTTTTTAGTGATCCAACGATTAGGAACAATTTTAGTTTTGAGCTATCTTGAATTTAGATCTCATTAACATGATCCTCATTATGGTTGTAAAATCATTGCTCAAAAACTATGGGTTTATCCATTTGATTAATTCAAGTAATTAATCATGATCTAGGATCTCGATCAGAAACTATGAAAACTGGTGACGATCAGAACATTTCTCAAATATTGATCTTCGCTCTGGATATCATCAGTTAAAAATTAAAGCTGATGACATTTCAAAGACTGCTTTCAGAACCCGCTACGAGCATTATGAGTTCTTAATCATGCCTTTTGGACTAAAAAATGCTCCTGCAGCTTTCATGAATATGATGAACCAGATATTCAAAGAATATTTAGATCATTTTGTGGTTGTCTTTATTGATGACATTCTCATATACTCCAAGAGTCGTGAGGATCATAAACAACACCTGAGATTAATACTCCAAAAGCTACATGAGAACAAGTTGTATGCCAAGCTGAAGAAGTGTGAGTTTTGGCTTGAGGAGGTCACATTCCTTAGGCATGTGATTTCCAATTAGGGAATATCAGTTGATCCTGCAAAGATTGAAGCAATATTAAATTAGGAGCAACCTCTGTCAGTAACTGAAGTCCGAAGTTTGTTGGACTTAGCTGGTTATTATTGAAGATTCGTACACGGATTTTCTCGAATTGTCACTCTATTAATTCAGCTGACTCGAAAAAGCATAAAATTCGTATGGAACGAGGAATGCGAGAAAAGTTTTCAAGAACTTAAGAAGTGACTTATTTCAACTCTTGTTCTAACCATACCATCAGGATCATGAGAATTTGTTATCTACAATGATGCTTCAGGGAAAGGTCTAGGTTGTGTACTTATGCAACATAAAAAAGTTATAGCTTATGTCTCTCGACAACTCAAATATTATGAGAAAAATTATCCTACTCATGATTTAAAGTTGGCAGCGGTCGTTTTCGTATTAAAGATCTGGAGACACTACTTGTACGGGGTGAAAGTGGAAATCTTTACGAATCACAAAAGCCTCAAGTATTTCTTCACCCAGAAGGAACTCAACATGCGGCAACGACGTTGGCTTGAGCTATTAAAGGATTACGACCATACCAACACGCCATCCAGTATCACCTAGGAAAAGCAAACGTTGTAGCTGATGCATTAAGCAGAAGATCTTATGCGAGTATAAGTGCAATGCTGACTACGCAGAAATACATTTTGTACGACTTACAAAAGATGGAGATAGAGTTAAAGCCACCAGGGATCTACATAAAGATTGCGCGCATACATGTAGAACCAGCTTTAATCGATAAAATTAAAGCTACTCAAGCTACTGATCCAAAAATGATGAACATGGCGAAGAAAGTACAAGAAGGTGCTATTTTAGAAGAAAAAATCGACGAGAAATGAATGTTTTGAGTCAACTCTCGACTCTGTGTTCTTAACGATCCAGAACTGAAGCATAAAATTATGATGGGGGCACACAACACACCGTTTGCAATCCACCCGAGAAGTACCAAAATGTATCGTGACCTTTGACATACATTTTGGTGGAACAATATGAAGAGGGAGATTGCAAAGTTTATCTCAATGTGCTTAACTTGTCAACGTGTCAAGGCAGAGCATCAAGTGCCTAAGGGTCCATTGCAATCACTCAAAATTCCAGAATAAAAGTGGGAACACATCACTATGGACTTTGTGACAGGTCTTTCCAAAGTTTCTCAAGGGTTTGATGCAATTTGGGTCATCATAGATAGATTGACCAAGTCCGCTCATTTCTTGCCTATAAGAGAAAAAATTTCACTCGAGCGACTTGCTGGTATGTACGTAAATGATATTGTAAGATTGCATGACATGCCAGTTTCCATAGTTTCTGATCGACATCCTAGATTCACTTTACGCTTTTGGATCAGTCCACAAAAAGCTATGGCACCGAGCTACGATTTAGTTTTGCATACTATCCTCAAAAGGACGGACAATCTGAAAGGACGATTTAGACTTTCGAAGATCTTTTAAGACTTTGAGTACTAGACTTCAAGGGAAGTTGGGACAAGTACTTGTCATTGGTTGAATTCTCTTACAACAATAGTTACCCAGCAAGCATAGGTATGACTCTATTTGAGGCCTTGTATGGACGAAAGTGTCGCTCTCCGGTATGTTGGAATGTGGTAGGAGAAGCAAAATTATTAGGACTTGAGTTAGTACGCTTAACAACAGAAAAGATCCAAACAATTCGACAACGAATACAAACTGCACAAGAACGACAAAAGAGTTATGTTGATCTGCATCGAAGGGATGAAAGTTTCAATAATAGGATATTTATTGATCATTTTGTTTCTTCTGTTCATCATTTATATCACTGTTGTTGTGAATATATGTGCCTTGGGACACAGATGATAGGATAAGGCGATATAATTGTTGTGTGTCTTTTAGGACAAGTGGTGAATGTTCTCTTTGGCCTGGGTCAAAGAAAAACTATTGCTTGGTATGATTATGACCAAAGGCTGAAGACTGGTATAATCATGACCATTGGTGTTATATTTGAATATCTTTGGCCCATAGTGCAAAGATGAACTGTTGACTTACATGATTATGACCAGGAACTGTTAATTTATATTATCATGACCAGTGGTGTTTAAGATGATAAAAGTTGATATTTTTCTTAAAAAGAGAAGGTAGTGGACATCATACTCTACATGATTCTTCTAATGGATTGCTCATTCCGCTGCTACTATTGATCTAAAACTTGTTGTTTATTATATTCTATCAAGAACTCAACTATTGAAGGCTAATGATAATTTACTCATTGTTATCTTAGTCATGATATTTCTTACTATTTGAGCTCACCTTTTCTTTTTTGTTCCATTGTTCTTCAGGAAATAAGAGAATAGCTGGGTCTAGCTGGGGAATGGAGTGAAGGTCCGAGAGATAGTTGTAGTAGTCTTCAAATGTTGTATATAGTGTGACAATAATAGTGAAAACTTAGTTGTGTATTATTAAGTTCTGTATTTCTATTTTATGTACAGTTTGTTTTAGTTACCGTGTATTTTATGGCGTCTCAAATTGGGCTATGTAGGCCCAAATTTGGGGGCGTCACAGTGACTAGTCAACTAGAAGTGTGATGGGCTAATGCTTAAATAAAGTATAGTTAAAGTTTAAGCGGAGCTTGATGTCGATGTGGATAGAGAGATCACGCATTAAAGTTGAAGAGGGTGGCTTGCCAATTAGAAGTGTGATGGGCTAATGCTCAAAAAGAGTATGATTAAAGTTCAGGAGAAACTTAATATCGATATGGATAGAGAGATCACTCGTTAAAGGAGATAGAGAGACTTAATGGGCTTAACAAAGACTCTTAGGGAGACTATTTTGGGGGATTATTGTGGTCAAGTATTTTTAGTATATAATCATTACTTTTTGGGGATTAGGAAATTTCTCGTATCATGTATTATGCACTTAAGTTCATACTATGCATACAAGTTCTGTGAGATTCAAAAGTTGTAGGTCCATTATCTTCTTATTACAAGATAAAGAGTTATGGTGGTGGTTGAAAATGCAGTTTTAGTTTGTTCAATAATCTATACTCTTAAGTAATAAGGTAATACTTCATTTGCGTATATTTCTGGAAGAATTTATGTTTTGTTCCATATACAAATGATTAATATATGCACAATGACATTCCTTTGAAAACATCTATAGCATATGTTATTATTTTCCTTATTACTATTGTTATTATTATAGAATTTGGAGTATTTAATCTCATTTTGCTTTGTAGTTCCCCTGAGAAATCATTTAGACAATTATATCGTGCCACATGTTGAAATTCATGTGAAATTGGATTAAGCGTCCTTATACTGTATTTTATAAGTTAAATATATTGCTTGAATTCTTTTTTGTTTTTATTCATTTGTAAAATATTAACAAGTTGGATAAAATTATGAAAGAAGACAATTTTTGTGCAACTCAACAGATGTACAAGTATATGCAAGGCAAGAAGTTTCAAATTGAGTTTATATGTGTAATTTATTTGTATGCATGATTGTTATACATTAAAGTTGTTTTCTATATAGGTTTTATGATATCAATACCTATCTACAATAAGTCATAAGTCAATCTATCAAAGGAGTTGAATGGTTAATTTTTTTTTTTCAATTTGATCGAGTTCTACCAAGTTACTATTGAGTTAACGACAAAAAAAATAATAATTTGGTTTCGATCATAAGTTTAATTATGTTAAAATATGATCAAATTATTTTGTTCCTACGAGTCATACTATCGAATTTGGATTGAAAAAACGAAAAGTTGTTCCTTCATAACAAATCCTAGTCTTTGATTTGGATTGTAAATTCGAAGAGTTACATACTCTCATTTACTCTCTTTTATTTAAGTATTTGTGATTGGAATTCTGAGTACATGAATGTATGTCTGCCAAGTTTTCATGCCAATATAAAATGAAGTCACAAATCTATCAAGTAACGATGCACCTCCTCCACATAATCAAAAACCACTAGGACAACATCTCCTCTCTGTAAAAAAAGCCATGTCAGTTCGTTAGTACAAAGGCAAGTAACTTCTTTTAACTTTCTTTCTTCTTAATTAACTTGATGGTTGTTTGCTTCCTATGAAAACCATTGAAATTTGAGTCATTTGACATGAAATTGAAATTTATAAAAAAAATACCTATTTACCAATTAGGCTAATAATGTTAATAACTTTAATTCAATTGTTTGCATTAGTATGGTAATAATTACCTTTTGGATTTATAGAGAATATAATTTTAATAATTTTCCAAGGATAGTCATGAAGCTTATTTTATGGCCTCTAATAAGGTGGATAAATAATACTGGATTGGGAAAAAAGAAGAGAAAGGTAGGATTAAACTTTAATAAAGAAGAATAGTATATGTAACTGATCAGTGATTTCACAAACTTATTGGTGTCTTGCACTGATATCGTGTTTGTTATGTTTAATACAAAGTATTGATTTTTTTATTTTGACATTTATTTTCTTTTTTATGGTTAAAAGAGTCTCCACATATCAACCGTCCAAAACTTATAGAAATTCTCAAGATTTTTGCATTATCTTCATTGAGAAACAAACAAGAATCTATGGCAATGAATTTATTTATTGAACGCATGTTGAGATAAATATAAGTATAAATATTTGGAGTATCTCACACATGGGCCAAACGCACAAGTCGTAATTGATTATACTCCTCTATTAATTTTGTTTTAAAATTTGATAATTAAAAAAAATAAATAAAAAATTGGACTTAGTATATATACAATTATAACCCTTTGTTCAACAGAAAAGTTAATTTTAATTTTTTAAAGTAAATTTGTAAAATTTTAAAAATAAAAATGTTTACGATTTTTTAGTTATATTTGTAAAACATAATTATTTTTTATTATTTCAAAAGTATTAGAAGTTATAAAATCTATTGTTGTCATACATGCACATTAATTTAATTTTGTTTTTAATATTGTGAATTAATTTAGAAATTCAAAATAAGTATCTTTTTGTAGAAGGGAATGTACAAATTTAAATTGATATAATTTGCAAAATTGGACAATTGAATAACCCTTTTATAAAACTATTGAGTTTTAAGGTCTAATAGAAATTGTTGGCTTGGTCATATTCCAACCTTGTGTTTTGATAATAACTTTGTTATTATACTAAACCTTACAGTTTTTTATAGAGGATTAATATTGCAGGTCATGCACAAAATTGGACTGCGAATGCATGCAGTAGACTGGATTACAAATTGCATTACAGTGCATGCTAAAACTCGAAAAGCTTTTGGACTTCTAATGGAGACTTATCTTGGGATTCTAGGTTATCAATGTAAGATCTTAGCTTTATTTATGTCTCAATCAAAGTTATTTAAATTGCATGAAAATAAAAAGGAAATGGTTAATAATAATAATCATGCTTTCATAATTTAAAAAGGGAATATTTTTTAAAGCTAATTATTAAAATAGATTTTTTTAAGAGTAATATATTTTTGAAAAGCTAAATTGTATTTATATATATATATATAATAGATTTTAATAGATAAAATCTATTACCTTAAAATTTTGGAATTGGGTTTTAAATAATTATGGAAGTGCTTAATATATTTAATTGGGTTTATAAAATTAATATGAAAATGTTTCTAAATGCTGACACAAATTGTTCCTATATTTCCAAAGCTACCTAAATCATTTGATAAAAGTTTTACTTAAATAGAATCACCTCTTTTCATAATAAGTTGTCTATTGATTAGTTAATTGAAAGCTTTTAAATTACTTAATTGATTGAGTCACTTTCCTTTAAGAATATCAATTAAGTATTGCTAGCATGATTCTATTACTTTTATTCACTAAAATCAAATAACAATATGATATGACTCTTGTTTGCTTGTGGATTCCAATGAATATATTACTAGTCAGCAAAATCAAATTTTGGTTCCTTCCATATTACAGCCTTATATGGAATGGTTACTTAGACTTTCATATATATATAAATTAAGGTGATGGACCTACCTAAGCAACATGATTCCATAATAACATTGATGGCTGTAATCAGTGATTAACCAAAGCACATATATTGCAATGGATATATAATCCTTTCAGTATTGGCTAAATCATCTAATGGCTATAAAAATCAATTAGCATATATTTTGGCAAAAAAAACCATCTTGACTATTTTTTTCCAAACGGCTATAGTCTTCTTTTCTATAAATTAGTAAGTCATGCCTTGATCATAGACAAGAAAGGAGAATAAAAAAAAAATACTCTCTGAATATCATATTACTTAAATCTGTCTTCACTGGTTCTGAGAAGATTTATTTTTTTGTGAAGCAATCAACTGCTGAACATTTAATTGTCCAATCTGATCAGTTTCAGCATAATTATTCTGAGCTTAAATTGGTGACATCTCAACTTTATTTAGTTGATTATTGCATATAGAATTGAACTTTGAATTGTGATATATTTATTGCTTTGATCATAGTTTATCTTATGTTTATTTTATATAAATCTTAAAGTTTTTTGGGTTTCTAATCCAAGTTGGATTAAGTTGTTACAAATAAGTTTTAAGTGAGCATAGGTGCTCGGGGAGGATAAGTCCTCAAGGTAAGCATAAGTGCTTGGGGTGCATTGGTGTATAAGGTGAACAAAAGTGTTCGGGGAGTATAAGTACTCAGATGTTTCAAGAACTTGTTTTATAAAAAGGATTTAATTGTAAACTAAATTGATTAATAAAAGAGTCTCCAATATTAGTTGGCATTAGACGTAGATTAGGCCACTAGAATAAATGTTAGGGGTCGAACCACATAAAAATTCTTTTTTTTCATGTGATTGCGTAACTTTATTTGTTCATTACATGCTTCAATTTTGAATTATAAAACACATTCTGAATACTTTGATATATATATATTTAATGAGAAAATTATTTGTTTTAACTAAGGTCTTCATTTAATACAAGTAAAATAATTTACAAAATCACTGTAGTAAACAGTTTTTTGTCAGAGTAATATAACATGTTGAATTGGTTAATATAGTAGACCGAATTCTTCACAGATTGTTTAAATTACAAAAATTGAATATTGTTTGCTCCACACTTATTCAACCCCTCTTCTAAGTGTGGCTACCTAAATTTCATTTGGTATCAGAGCTTGGATCTATTTATCTTGGTCTTAAAGGTGACTTGTAGAGAAAGATTCTGCAATGGCACATTTAGGTAACTACTTTCAAGAAGGACAATCAACAACTAGACCTCCATTGTTACTCGAAGCTAAAAATTATAACTTTTGGAAATTTCACATGAAGATATATCTCAAAAGAGTTTCTTGGCAATGGTGGGTTGTGGAGAATGGATCGGTCGTTCTATGAAATAATGATGACACTCCAAAAACTCTAATGGAGATGGACTTAACCGAGACTTACATGGTGTCTTATGATTCTAAGGCAATGAACACACTCCTTAGTGGTATGGTGTAATTTGAGTTCGATAAAGTGTCTTCATGCAAAACGGCTAAGGAGATATTGTATACAATCAAAGTGAGCCATGAATGAATTTCAAAAGTTAGGGAGATGAAGCTTAGCATGCTTATGCATGACTATGAAATGTTCAATTTTGAAAAAGATGAGACTATAAAGGAGGCACAAACACGATTTCTTACACTCATGAATTCCTTAAAGTTACTTGAAAAATCCATTCCACAAAGTGAAATAAACCGTAAGCTACTTCGAGCTATGCCCAAAAGGTTTGAATCAAAAGTAATAACTTCACAAGATTCTACTAATACTTCTATTATGGATACATTAACCTTGTTTAGTGAATTAAAAGAATATGAACATCAATAGAAAAGATATGATGAGGAGGAGAAAACTCTTACAAAGAAAGTGTTAGCTCTTAATGCAGGAAGTGAAGAAGAGTTAGACGATGACTTGGATGAGAAAATTGCAAGGATATCAAGGAAGCTCAAAGGGTTAATTTAAAGAAAGAATGCAATAATTTCAAACAAATTAAAAAAAAAGCAAAATGAAGATACTTGTTTCTAATGCGGGCGACCGGATCACTTCAGAAAGGACTGCTACAAATTAAAAAGCAAATCAAGTTACAAAAATAACAAAGCTCTCGTTACTTGGAATGATTATGAATCCAACGTGAAAGTTGATGCAAACGACGAAATAACTCAAATCAAGTGTGATGAATCAAGTGAGGTAACCACTTTTGATTATAATTTTTTAAAACAAGGAAATAAAAAATTAAGAGAAAAGAATGTATACTTAAAGGGATTGATAAATACATTAATGAATGAAGTTGATATATTAATAAATGAAAATAAAGAAATTGAATAAGAGACTTCATTTCAAGAAGAAATGATTTTAATGGCTAAAAATGATTTCTTAGAAAATCAAAACAAAATTCTTTTCAACAAGGTTAGTCATCTGAATAATGAAGTTGAAAAATTAACCAAATAAATATAAATGAAAGATATTTGTATTAATATTTTAATGATAATAAAAATATTGAAAACACTTCAACTAATGAATTACAAGAATAAATAAAATCATTAAAATCATCATTGGCTAAATTTATTCAAAAAGAAGAAAACTTAAATGTCATGTTGGAAAAACAAAAATCTAGTTTTGATAAATAAGGTATTTGGTCATAATCCAACACATAAAAAGAGTGATGTAAAAATATTAAAATCTAGATCACGCTCTAAATTAAATTATTGATCTCATTTTACTACTTGCAAAAATTGTGGCATTAAATGACATTTAAATGTTAATTGTAATAAGAAGATTAAGAAAGTATGGATTCAGAAAAGTGATTTGCATGCGAATAACCTAAGTGGACCCAAAAAGATATTGGTATTAAAAAGATGAATTATATTTTTCAGGTTTATATCAAAACAAAGGTTCCTTCTCAAAAATGGAAATAGCTGCAGTTCCAGTAAGCTAAATAGTTCATAATAGTATACCGAATACAGAGAAACAACAGACTGGATTAACATAACATAATGAACAGATAATAAGTCAGTAGAAAGAAATGAAGAGCCTTAAAATTCTGATCCTTTTCAGCATGAAGATCATGTGGGCAGTACATCAATGCCTAAAACAACAAAATATATCAAGAATCATCCTCCACAAAATATCTTTGGTGATATAAACAAAAGGGGGAGACTTGATTTACTTGCATTGAAACATGTTGGTTAAATGCTTAGTTGATCTACATGTGCATAATTTGATTTGTTAATCATATGCATGATTTAATGATTTAAATTAATACATATTTTCTAGTCTAATCGAGGCTAATTAAATATGAAAGAAATTCCTAGTCTTGATATTAGACTTGACTATTATTTAGTAATGTGATTTATATTAGGTTTTGGTATTGTGGTTAATATGATATTGTGGCACTGTGCTAATAATTATTGAATATTTTGACAGAACTAAATGAGTTAATTATATATTCTGCTATGCTAAAAATATATATGTGTACAAGATAATTTATTCTTTTTGACTAATGATAAAGAGGGAGAAAAATTAGAATTGGACTTGACTTAGAATTACTTGAATTTATGGACTTTTAATTATATCTCTCTTTTGTTTTAATGACAAAGGGAGGAGACTAAACTATGTCAGGTTTGCAATTGGATGATTTTATATGCATTACTTAGTTATTAATTCTTTTTGTATGATGACAAAGGGGGAGAGATATACTTGATTGTTATATTAAATTGTTGTGATTGATCTTAAAATATCAATTATATTGCTGCTAAAAATGATATAGGGAGATATGAAGTTTGTTTTACATATATGCATGATTTTAGGGGGAACTATATTTATTATATTGTCATCATCAAAAAGGGGGAGAATGTTGGCTTGGTCATATTTCAACTTTGTGTTTTGATGATGACTTTGTTATCATACTAAACCTTGCAGTTTTTATACAGGATTAATATAGTAGGTGATGTGCAAAATTGGATTGCGAATGCATATAGTAGACTGGATTACAAACTGCATTACAGTGCATGATGAAAACCGAAAAGCTTCTGGACTTCTAATAAAAACTTATATTGGGCTTCTAGGTTATCAATGTAAGATCTTAGCTTTATTTATATCTCAATCAAAGCTCTAGGATATTGCATTGCATAAAAATAAAAGGAAACTGGTTAATAATAAGAATAATGTTTTCATAATTTAAAAAGGGAATATTTTTTAAAGCTGATTATTAAAACACATTTTTTAAAAAGTAATATATTTTTGAAAAGCTAATTTGTGTGTGTTTGTGTGTGTGTGTGTGTGTGTATATATATATATATATATATATCAAATTTTCTCATAATAAGAGGAGTTAATCTGGAAATAGATTTTAATAGATAAAATCTATTACCCTAAAATTTTGAAATTGAGTTTTAAATAATTATGGAAGTGCTTAATATATTTAAATGGATTTTTAAAAATTAATATGTAAATGTTTTTAAATGCTGAAACTTAATTGTTCATATATTTCCAAGCTACCCAAATCGTTTGATAAAAGGTTTACTTAAATAGAATCTCCACCTTCCATAATAAGTTGTCTATTGATTAGTAAATTGAAAGCTTTCAAATTACTTAATTGATTGAGTCACTTTCCATTTCATAATATCAATTAATTATTGCTTCCAAATTGTTTAATTGATTGAGTCACTTTCCTTTATATTAGAATATCAATTAAGTATTACTAGCATGATTCTATTACTTTTGTTCACTAAAATCAATTAACAATCCGATAATGACACATGTTTGCTTGTGGATTCCAACGAATATGTTAATCGTCAGCAAAATCAATTTTTGGTTCCTTCCATATTAAAGCCGCCTATGGAATGGTTACTTGAACTTTCAAATATATATATAAAAATGAAGGTGATGGACCTACCTAAGCAACATGATTCCATAATATCCTTGGTGGCTGTAATCAGTGATTAACCAAAGCATATATATTGCAACATATATATAATCCTTTCAGTTTTGGCTAAATCATCTAACGGCAATAAAAATCGATTGGCATATGTTTTGGCAAAAAAAAACCTTTTTGGCTATTTTTTTTCAAGCAATTATATTATTCTTTTCTATAAATTAGTAAGTCATGCCTTGATCATAAACAAGAAAGGAGATAAAAAAAAAAAAAAAAAAAAGAAGAAGAAATACACTCTAAATATCATATTACTTAAATCTGTCTTCACTGGTTCCGGGAAGATTTAATTTTTTGTGAACCAATCAATTGCTGAACCTTTAACTGTCCAATCTGATCAGTTTCAACATCATTGTTTTGAGCTTAAATTGGTGACATGTCAACTTTATTTACTTGATCATTGCATATAGAATTGAGCTTTGAATTGTGATATGTTTATTGCTTTGATCATAGTTTATTTTGTATTTATTTTATATCAATCTCAAAGTTTTTTCGGGTTTATAATCCAAGTTGGATTAGGTTGTTACAAACAAGTTTCAGATGAGCATAGGTGCTTGGGGATAATAAGTCCTCAAGATAAGTATAAGTGCTTGCGGTGCATAGGTGCACAAGGTAAACAAAAGTGTTCAGGGAGTATAAGTATTCAAAGGTTGTGGGAACTTGTTTTGTAAAAGAGGTTTAATTGTAAATCAAATTGATAAATAAAAAAGTGTCCAATACTAGTTGGTATTGGACGTGGATTAGGCCACTAGAATAGAGGTTAGGGGTCGAACCACATAAAAATTCCTTGTGTTTATGTGATTAATTGCATAACTTTATTTATTCATTGCATGCTTCAATTTTAAATTATAAAACACATTCTAAATACTTTGACATATATATTTCATGAAAAAAAATTATTTATTTCAACTCAGGTTTTCATTTAATACAAGTAAAATAATTTGCAAAATCGCTGCAGTAAACAATTTTCTGTTAGAGTAATATAATATGCTGAATTGGTTAATACAATAGACCATATTAGTCACAAATCATTTAAATCCCCCATCTAAGTGTGCCTACCTAAATTTCAGAAACTTTTCTTATAGTCTTTAGATCGAATCGCACCGTTATGGAAAGATGTATATGTATGTATTAAAAAATATATATAATTACTTATATATATATATATATATATATATATATATATATATATATATATATATGTAATAACCACGAATTATAAGTTTATTGTAATGATGATTATTAAATAATTATCAATGAATTAAAATTTTTGTATGAATTAATTATGAAATTACATAATTGAATGAATATACCTACGTATGTGTATATTATGAATCTAATAATATAGAAAGATAGTAGAATTAATTAAAGCAAGTTTAATTTGATTATATTTTAAGACCAAATGAATTATTAAAGTAGGTCCAATGAAAATAACTTAGTAGTCTATGAACATAGTTATTTTATTGATCCATGTTATAATTAATCTAGCCTAATGCTTCTTTTAATTAAATGTAGCATGTGTTAGTAATTGATTGCCCAATTGAATGAATTAATTGAGCCCAAACAAATTAAATGAATGAGCTCAATAGAATTATTAAGTTGATCCAAATGGAGCCCAAATCAAAGTCAATGATTGGTCATATATATATATATATATATATATATATATATAGAGAGAGAGAGAGAGAGAGAGAGAGAGATGTATTTATGTATATATGATGATAAAAATAAAGCAAAAATGAGGGTGAAAAGAAGAGGTTGGCCGACCAAAGTGGGGCCCACTTCGGGTTGAAGTGTTACTCAAAGTTGCTTCATTTACACACAAAACTTTAGTGGTTCACCAACTCTAGACAATCACTTAGTCAATCATCTAGTCAATCCATCAAATAGTAAGCTTACTTAGACTCTTAATCAACTAAGGTTAGTTGATTAGGAATGTTAATGAAGGGTTACCAAAGTGCTATAAATAGAATGCTCCACCAATTAGTTGCGTTGGTTAGTCATTTGCTAGAATCACCAAGAGAGAAAAAATAGAGTTTCCTAGAGAGAAAATAGAGAGAACTCTTGTGAGCTTGAGAGAATTCACCAAGGAGATTGCTAGAGAGTATTCAAGGTAGAGTATTTAGCCAAGTTCATCTCAAAAAGAAGAAGAGCATCCAAGTCTAAAAGATTTAAAAGTGTTCTATACCTTCATCATTTCATTTATATGGTCTATGTATATTTTAAATGGTCAAAATATATTTTTTACGGTTCAAAACCTATTTTGATACTTTATGATGCTAGATCTTGGATAAATATGAAGATTCATGATTTAATATGTTCAATTTGTGTATTTATATGTTTGGTATGTAAATATGTAGAAGAAATGTGCATATAGAGATTTATCGGTAAAACCCTAACTAGTTATGTGCTATAAAAAGTTGTAGTTTGAAATGTATAAGTTGGTTATTTGATTTTGATGGCTAGAAAGTTATATTTATGAGTTATGAAGATAACACAACTTAAATCTCTTAAAAAAAAAAAGGAAAAATGAGGAAGTTAGGACTTTTATCGCAAATTATGTCGTTTTCAAACCCTAGAGTGATCGATCTTGAATTTTATGTCAAAAACGTTTTCGAAAACGAGATCAAACCATGAAATGTTGAAAAACAAGAAGTTAGGAAGATAACAAAACTGATTTTGTATATTTTGGACGTGTATGTTTCATTTTATAAAATATTGAACCAAAAAAATCAAAGTTGAAAAAATTAGTGTTTAAAAAACAGAATTACCATCGCAGTGAAACGCTCTGCGAGTTACCGCCGTAGCGGTAGTCCGGAATGTTTAAAAATTAATTGTTTATTAACCGGGTCGGGTCGGGCCAAATAAAATGGGCCAAGTCGGATCTTTTGGAAAATGAAATGGGTTAGAAAATATAATTTTATATAAAATTAATATTTAACAAGTTTTAAATAATTATAATATTATTAAATGATTAATAATATTAAGAAATTAATAAAATATTATTAAATGAATAATAATAATAGTAGAAAATAAATAAAATATTATTAAATGAATAATAATATTAGCAAGTGAATAAAAATATTATTAAATGAATAATAATATTAAAAAATAAATAAAATATTATTAAATAATTAATAATATTAAGAAATTAATAAAATATTATTAAATGAATAATAATATTATAAATGAATAAAATATTATTAAATGAATAATAATATTAGCAAGTGAATAAATTATTATTAAATAAATAATAATATTAGTAAATGAATAAAATTTTATTAATATTATAAGTTTAATAAAATATTATTAAATGATTTATAATATTATGATGTTAATAAAATATTATTAAATGGTTAATAATATTAGATATAAGCTTAAACTATATTAAATGATTAATATAGGTTTTAGGTTATTAAAATATTATCAAATGATGATAATATTTCTAAGTGTTTAATATACCCTTAATTATTTAATTATGTGATTAAGTATTAGTGAATTAAGATGTATAAAAGTTATTATATGAACGTAGATACGATACTAATTGAAAGATCAACTTGATTAATTATTAAGTCTTTTCAAAGGATATTAGATTGTATTGGTTAACTGTAATCAACAATCCATACAAGTTTTCTATACTTGAACTTGTATTTATTTTTGCAAGAGTTTAAGTGGTTTAATTATTGAAAATTAATCCACATCCATATTGTTTATGTATTCGCACTTAGTGCATTTGAAGCTTTATAGTTCTTTGATTCATGAACTGTTTAAGAATGTTTAATTTAATTGTTTCGGCTAGACACTACATGTATAAATTCATTAACTTGAATACTTTTAAAAACTTATTCAAACCATTGGTTGATACGGATTTTTATAGTAAGACTGAGAATAAACAACCTTAAATAAGGGGATTAGATTCGGAAAACTGACATTTGCGCTAGATGTTTGAATGTTATGCATATATATAGGGTATAAGAGGTTAATCCACTCGAATACCAAAACACTAAAAGGGTCAAACATATATCTGATTTACCTTAAGTATTAGTTCATGGTCCTTTGAGGTCACTCAGCAGTAAAGACTCAATCATTTCTTTTAATTGAAATTTGATTCTTATTCTTTCACAATTATTATATATTATTGAAATCTCTGAAGTAATTTCTCATTCAATCATGATATATCTTTTATTAATTATTCTTAAACTTGTTGAGCAAGCTAATTGCTCATCCTGCTATATGATGAACCATTTTTCAGCTAAGCCCGAATGCTCCAAGAAGGACAAAGACAAGAGAAATGCTAAAGCTTAGAATATGCATGTTAAATAGCTTATTTGTTTAATATGTAATTGAATGTTGTAAATATTTTGAGAACCTTTAAGATATGTATTATTACGTTAAGGTTAGAAGACCTTAGGTTTATATTATATTTTGTAATAAACAGTATGTATTTTTTGCTAAGATTAATGAAGACTATGTATTTAGTTGTTATTATGTATTGGATTGTGAGCACTAAACACGAGGTTATGAAACTCTCCAACGAACTCATGACTGGCGAACCAAAAACATACTTTAAAAAAAAAAGCACGCGGGTCAGCTAGGAAAATGGGTCAGCTATATAACAATAAAAAAGCAGTAGCAAACCCGCGTGTTCCTCTTCCAACTCTTTTTTCTCTCTCTTTCTCACTACAAACCAAAGAGGAACAGAAGGGGAAGCTCCGGTGATTTCGACCCAAAATCCGGCCAAATTGACACGGCTCCGGCGATTTCCCAGCTTAAGAACGTTCTCTCTCTCTCTCTCTCTCTCTATGAAGGTACTATAGTAATTTTTTATTTTATTTTTGTTGGTGGTAAAATTGATGGGTGAAAGTAGATTTGGTGGACTGATGTGTTGCGTAGATCTATTGGTGGTGATCTGATGGGTGAAAGTAGATCTGTTCTACATGATATTGTAGTCTAAGTCTACAATATCAGTATTAATCTCGCGCTATTAACAACCCATAATATATATAGATGCTTATTGCTGTTGGTCTGTTATATATTCGGTGGCGAGAGACCATATTAAACTAGTAATATTGTAATATATATATATATATATATATATGCTTATTGTTGTTGGTCTGTTATATTTGAGTTACTTTTTTATATATGTAACTTTGACTTAGAACACATTTAGATCAACTTGATTTTTTTTTTGAGTAATAAGTTTAAATTTTTATAATTTAATATAAAAATTAATTTGGGTCTGTATGTTCTCAAATATGTACTTATTCTATATTTTTTTCGTTTCTAAATGATATTATAAACTAGTAATCAGTATTAAACTAGTAATTATTGTGTAATATCATTAAACTAGTAATACTATAATCTTTTTGTTCTACATGATATTGTAGTCTAAGTCTACAATTTCTATTACGAGCACCAAACTCAACAATATCAGTATGGTGTTTGTTTTGGGCTTAGTTGGACATGTTTTCTTCTTATAGCATATAAATCATAAATTGCTAGTTTATTATTCTAAAAGTGGATTACTGGGACACATCAGATATGACTTTCAAAATTGAGAATTTGGTTATAAAATTAAATAGGAATTATAGAACACCTACTAAGTTTTTGATTCTAGACAGGTTGAGTACCTAAGGCATTATTCGTTGCAATAGCTGCCTTTTCGCTGAGTTAAGCAAGGTTTTGGGGAGCTTTTGGGTTCTATGCTCTCATGACGTTGGTGTGCATTCTGACTTTGTTGTCCGAATCCCAAATTAATTTTCTATCATTAAATGAATAAAAATACCCAAAATAAAAGAGATATACTACATGCAAGCTATTGCAATTGATTTTATTTGTTTTGTATGGCAGATTAATGAATGTACACTACAAATCAATTTGATTTTATGCCTTGTTTGATGTCTGCCTGATGTAGAAAATGTCATCGAATTCGTCTACTGGTACATTTGTATGGCCTTCATTCATATGTCGTTGTGGTACGAACCCTTGTATAGTCAAACTTTCAATGTCGAAAAAGAATCCTGGTAGACATTATTATTCTTGCCCAAAAATAGTGGTATGTATTTATTTATTATAATTGTTGTTTATTTGATCATTTTACACAACTGAATAATATTATTGTGTCCCAAAATATGCAGCCATGTGCTAACTTCATCAGTTGGTGTGATGAATATGTTCGAGTTTTGCATAATCAAGAGAGATTACAAATGGACACATCCGAGCGTTTAAATCAAATAACTTATCCAATGAATGCTAATGACTCAAGCCAATTAGAGAGAGTGCAAATTGATATGCGTAAATTGCAACTAATCATGCGATTTATCATAATTGTTAATGTGATGTATGCAGTATTGTTATTAATTTTATTAAATCGGCTGTAATTTTGATAAATGGTACCAATCTGTGTCGTCAACTTTGTACTGTTATATTGTATCTGTACTTTGTATTCCTAGTTTAAAAGAGATTTTAGTTTGCACCAACAATGAATTGGTGCACTTAATGAGTACTGAAAGGATTCAATTATGAGGTAACTAACTTAAGGATGCATTTGGTTCTGGTAAGGAACTTATTGTCCATCTTTGAATTAAATTAATGCTTACCTACAATAACTGTCAAGAATTACAAAAGGCAAAAAAATATGTTTTCTTAAAATATTTTCTTCAATACTACCATATTTTATTTTTTCTGCTTAATCTACAATAATTAACCGATATTAATATTCCTTTAAAATCAAAAGAAAAAGGAATTCTCTCAACCAAACTGAGCCTAAAATTTTCCCATCCACCTTTCACACAATCCTGGTGGTTAAATTTGAAGTACTGAAACACTTGAGCTTGATTATGAGGTCTTTGGTTCAATGCTCGCTTTAGCTTAATTATGAGATTATATTGTATTCAAACTTCAAAAAAAGAGATAAGAAAACATGAATCACAATTGGATTAACTTGTATATGCCCTGGTTTATTAGGGATAACAACATTATTTATGCCCAACACGAAAAACCTTTGCTTTTTGCATAATTACATTACCCTGGGTACAAATACCATATATATATTTTACTATCGAGTACTAAATATTGCCCAACATATTTAGCAGTCTATTATACAGAAACTGAAGAGGTCTAATGGTTTCTCTGTACTAGTAATAATCTTCTTCTTCTCTTGATCCAAAGAACCTCCTAACGATAGCAGCAGCCGCACCAAGAAACAAGAAGAAAGCTAAAGTATCAAATCGACCTCCAACGCCAATGGCAACACTAGGACCAGGTGCAAAGAATGAAAACAGCGACCAACCCCATCCACCATAAAATGGTACACCATAGTCATACCCATATCCACCTACTTAAAACCCAATAGCTCAATAATGCATTCCTGTTTGTGTAATGTGGTGAAGGTAAATAAAATAGCACCAAACAGAAGATATCATGCTACACTTCAAAACAGAAAACCATGCTACACTTGAAAACAGAAAACACAAATCTCAGTAGCTTATGAAACCAAATCAAGCATGCACAAGTACTAATTACAACACTATCTATCACTATGTAATAAAATAGTAGTAGGCAACATCCAAATTAGCAGCAACCAACATCAGCAAGCATCTCAATCAAGCAACACCACCTCACATCCACATTTCTAACTACGTTGATAAACCTGAAATACAATAAAATAAAAATATATGTAAATTAGATATATGGATATGTAACTCATAATATTGAATAAATGAAATAATTAAACCTTTGGAAATATGACTATCATCCTCTGAACTTGAAAATGTTGTTGCACCTTCACTGATGGGAGAATCTCTACATAAAAGGCAAAATAACACTCATCATTTAAAGATTGAGATAGATACAAATGTTTACTATTACTTAAATATTAATTACCGATGTAAAAACATTGGACAATTCCTTTTGTCATGTGCTTGTCCGACTTTGCCACAACCATGACAACGTCTAGCATTTGACTTTTTTGCCTTTCCTAATGCCCTTTCTTTCCCTCATTTAAGTCTTTTGCCACATCCTTTTGCCTGCACTTTATTAGGTTCATTGTAAATATGGTCGTTATTACAACTCATCTTTCCGGAGACTACACTTGCACCAATTCCACCTTGTGAACTTTTACCACTATCTACAACAAGATTGACTGATTTGAGTGCATGAGCCAAAGCATCTTTATAAATATTAATTCCTTCTTGAGTTGCGAAAGCTTTATCAATAACATCCAAAGAACATTGAATTAATTCACTCCGCTTGATAAGATATTATTTGTCACTATTTATCATTATGCCACTTTAATTATCGACCACTATCTCGGAGTTTGCCTTCTTAGTCCACCTCTTCAAAATATATTGCTGTGGTAATTCATCAAAATCATGCATTTTTTGCAAGTAACCAAGCACATGTCTACATGATATCCCTATACTCTCAAACTTGTGGCAACTACATGAGGCAAAACCTAATTTTTTGTCATAAATAAGTTCTCTTACTCTACGTGCAATAATTTTTTTCCGATGAACTTAAAACACACATTGATTGTCACTCTCATTGATTAACTCAAAACGGTAATTCAAGCATACCCATATCTCATCTTGGAATTTATAAAACATTTTCCGAGTATAAATATCAACCATTTGGAACAAAAAATCATGATTCATCTTCACTTTAGGCTTCTCAATCAAATCTTTGTGATCGGCCAACAACTCTTCTTGGCGTTGGCGTACTAGCCCCCTACTAAATTGAATCATGAAATCAACTAACAAATTGTTCTTAGATACATATCTTTTGAAAAATGCGTGAGAGCTTTCTGTTCGTTGGCTACTTGACATATTGGCCGAGAAAACATGCTTACAATAAGCAGGCACCCAATTTGAACGAATTTCGTACATTATTTGCAACCATTTGTTGTCATGTAACCCACTCCTCCCAACAAGCTTCTTCCATGTCAAATCAAACTCTTTTTTAGACTCCGAATTCCATATACAATCGGCAAATTCATTATAGTGAGCATTATACTTCATCGAGTCTACCTTTTCAGAAAATTTTGTCAATATGTGCCAACTACAGTATCTATGAAAAGTATCCTGAAGGGTTTCTAAAATTGCTTTAGAGATCGCGAGATCTTGATCAGTAATGATCATTTTAGGGGCATCACCTGGCATAGCCTCTAAAAATTGGTTGAATAGCCAAACAAACGAATCTAAGGTCTCATCACTTAAGAATGCACAAGCAAATATTATGGTTTGACCATGTTTGTTAACTCCCATCAGTGGTGCAAAAATCAGCCCATAGCGATTGGTGTTGTATGTCGTATCAAAGACGACTACATCACCATAAAAACTAAATGTCCTTCTAGAGGTAGCATCAGCCCAAAAACAATGTGTTATCCTTTGTTCACTATCAACCTTAATTTCATAAGTGAATGATGGATTCTTGCCCTTTTCTAATTTGAAAAACTCACTCAACATTTCTCCGTCATGCCCCTTAAACTCATTACGTCTATCTCGTTCATAATTATATAAATCTTTTTTGTGTACACCCAATGTTTTCAAACCCCCTAGCCTATACTCCAAGAAAATTGAATTGTTGATTTGAAGGTATATTTATCATGGCAAGTTGTTGAGTCAAACACTTTTGAGTACTTGAGACCCTTCGGTGAGATCGCAATAAATGTTTCTTTGATGGAGTTGCCAAAGGGTGGCTATGACCCTCAATAAATTGGATGGCTACATATGCCTCATAATTTATTTTCAACACAGTTACCTTTGCTTTACAACTCTCTTTTATTGATCCCCGACGCCTTTTACTTTCAACATCCGCAATTGTTATTCTCTTACCTTGTTTAAAACAAACATAATCTTTCCTTTTCATTTCATCACTTCCTTCGACTTTCTTAGTAGCTCAACTTCGAATACTAAATCCCGCCTCTTTAGCATATGCATTGTAGAAATCCTTAATTTCATCTATTGTTTGGAATTCTTTTTCCAACAATAGGTTTCAGATGGTCGGCTACTTGTGAATTATAAATCAAAAAAATTCTACCTTCACCACTTCCAACTTCTTCTATTAACTCAAAACTATCCCCTTCAACTCTCCTATTCTCTACATCCATTTTTCTATTGTCTAAATTATCACCACATTCATCAGTACCCCGTACTTCATCCTCAAAATTATCATCCATCCCTACAGTTGAAAAAAACACAAAAAAAAAAAAAAAAAAAAAAACAGTTAGATGTACTCCAATTTAAAATATATGAAAATAAATATTAGAATAAGGTGGATGAAAATGATTTAGAGACCAACAAATAATTAATATTGCAGAACTAATCTTGAACCGTCATCTTTAAATAGTTCTATTTATCATCAAATCAACTGTATTGGAAAGTTAATCTTTTTAATTATTAAAAGGTTTTGATATAGCGCATTTTTAATCAACTGTATTACAATATGAGGAATGATTGCACTTCCTGAGCACTCAAAAATAACTCCTGGATGCTGACAGATTAATCCTTCTAATTGCACCTTACTGCAACCCATTTTACTTAATAAGCACAAAAGCTCAAGAATATGACTCCAATTGTAAGAATCTCCCTCCAACAAATGCTCCCCAATCCGATCATACTCGATCCCAAAAGTTTTCAACTTTTCCAAAACCTTAAAGAATTCCCTTTTAACATTTCCCATTAAAAGATCAGGGCTTGAAGCAACAACCTTAATTACAGAAGACTTATTCAACCCCATTTCTTCAAAAGATTGGACTTTTGATTTCAATATCCCATAATCATACCCAAAAACCTATCTCGCATCCTTGTAAATCTTCCCTATCTTATTCTGCGGAATACCATAATTACATAACACATAATAATTCTCTAGCAACAATTTATCATTATTAAGGAAAATTAGGATGCGTGGTAGAAATGAAGATCACCCATCAGATCACCACCAACAGATCTACGCAACACATTAGTCCACCAGATCTACTTTCATCCATCAAAATCACCACCAACAAAAAATTAAAAAATTACTACAGTACCTTCGGAAAGAGAGAGAGACAGAACGTTCTTAGGCTGGGAGATCACCGGAGCCGTGTCAATTTGGCCGAATTTTGGGTCGAAATCACAGGAGCTTCCCCTTCCGTTCCTCTTTGGTTCGTAGTGAGAGAGAGAGAGAGAGAGAGAGAAGACTTGGAAGAGGAACACGCGGGTTTGCTGCTGCTTTTTTTTGTTATATAGCTGACCCATTTTCACAGCCAACTCGGACATAAAACAACCCGCGTATTTTTTTTTTTAAAGTCCGTTTTTGGTTCGCACTGATGAGTTCGTTTGAGAGAGCTACTGTATATATATATATATATATATATATATATATAATTTTAAAATTTTTATATTTAATATATTACTATTATCTATATTATATTATTTATATTTAAATTATAATATTAAATATCACGTACCATAACTTTAAATTGTTTTATTAATATTAATCCGTGTCTTATACACGGATTATCGATCTAATTCTATGAAGATGAATATCACAAAAATCAACCGAACTCAACAAACCTTAAAAAGCTCCAACTTAAATATCACCCTTTTGAGAGGAGGTAATATAACTACCGAATCATGTTTGAAAAGCCGTCAAATTGGACTCTAACTGAACATGTGCTTGAAAAGCCGTCAAACATGTAACTTTTGTCGGGCCGTCAAATATACATAAATTTATTAAAATATATTGGGGTAGAAAATAAAACTTTTGTGACAAAATTAATTTAACCACCACACTAATGATATAATTATTAACGACAATAAAATATTTATTCAATTTATTTTTTATCTACCAAATGTATACCAGAAATTATTGGGTGAAAATGTGGAACTACGTACACCCTTTTCGAGCTCAAACGGGATGAGAAAGCATAAGAGATTAATTATTTAGCTGAGATTCAAGAGCAATTTTTGGTAAATAAAATTTTCAAATACTTTGTAGTTTGTTTGCTAAATGTCGGTTTGGAGGACGGGCAGAGCGTAGAGCCAAGACATAACACTTCAGTTTTCGTAATAGAGTTTTAATTTTACTTGCACAAACATAATTTATTCTAAACACAACAATTTTATTAACTCACAAATAGTTTTGAAGTTCCAAACACATGCACTAATTTTAGTGCGGAGCGATTGAAACTTAAAAGCCGTCCAAATGCACCTTTTCAACTCTCCAAACACACCAGAAAGAACAAGCCCCAGGCCTGATTTCATTATTTTCTCAAATCAGAACAGAAAAGGTTGCCTATATAGGTTCTCTTTTCCTTCCCTTTCCAATTTTTTGGGGAAAGGAGTAAAGAAGATCTACACACACTCCTCTACCTATTAATTTTTTTGCCCCACCCCAACACACACACAAATGAGGGAAATTAATGTATTAATACACAAATTTAGCATACAGGGAAAAAGAGAATACTAAACGATGAAAAAAGATTAGTTTAATCATCATTTCATTATTTTTCTACTTAATTATTACCTTAGCAACACATTTTTACACTACCTGCCTAATAAGTTGCAAAAAGAGACCAAAATACTTTCCTTTGGGCTGCTATATGAAATGAATGACAGAACGCAACTGCTAGAGGAGATTTATTAACAACTCACCTAGTAATCAAAACAAATTAGCAGAAGAATGTACGCGGTCTCTTACTGAAAACTCCTCAGGGCTTCAAGGAGAACTTTCCGGGCTCGCTGTATGTTTTTTCCAACTGCTCAACCTTGTTTATTTTGAAACCCCTGATGCTCACTTTCTCAGGAACTGAAGTATCTTTGAAATCAACATTTTCGATTGTCCAGCCCTTGTTTAGCACAGTACCACCCACTTTTACCTGTTAACAGGGAACATAGTAGCTAAGAATCAACCTAAGCCAAAAACATCATCAAAACATTGGTTCCAATTCTTTAAGACAATTGATATTTTCACAAGTGAAAATGATAATTCCACAAATTCTTTACGCACATGATAGTGGGATCCACTGGCTAATTCATGTGAGAACTTTGTGGAACTATCATTTTCACTATTAGAAATATCAATTCTCTTCTTTAATTACTTGGGAGTTATGCGGCACTTGGAGAAACCACTAAGGTGTCGTAGGGATGGGAAAACAAGTGTGACAACAATAGATGAAAAGGTTCTTCATGATGACAACTAACCATACTCGGGGTTAGGAAGAGTGGTATCTCAAGTCGCATCCAATTATAAATGAATTTTTTTAGTGAAATCATTCATGCACTATTATGTTCACTCTCCTTTATAATCAACAAACTAAGTAATGTATATTTGATGAAGAATCATGTGATCCAAGCCTCATTCAATAATGAGTACCATAAGGGTTAATATACCTCTGCATCGTCAACAGAGTTGATAACAAGAGCGCCATCCAAGGATAGATCCTCGATAAAGATATTACAACCATTGATAACAATGGTAGACTTCTGAGAAATGGAACAGCTTCCAGTCACTTTGCTTTTAACCTCAGCAAATGTGAGTCCCCATTTTGGCTTCCATGTAATACGAGGCCATACTTTCACCTCCTGTCCATTGAACACCTGTTGTACTGGATCATCTACCTTGACGCCAGCCTGATAAAAAACAAAAACTGATTATAAAGTCGATCATTAAGATTATAAAATTTAGACCAGTACAGTCCTGGGTTCCAAGGTCCTACCTTTAGTTTTGATCCAGCCTAGTATTTTTCTGTCATGTATTCGTGTTCTTTTATTTTAATAAAATTCCCATTTAACTTTTTTTTGGCCATAGTGCAGCTTACAAATTAAATAAGCACTGTGCAACAAATATACTGAATGAGCATCACTATGTTTCAAAACATGGTGGGTACTGAAGAGAGCATTTACTGAAGTAGCAAGAGTATATCTAAAATAAGTGAAGGAAATTTTTTTAGAAGTTCTTTGAGGGAACCAGGAAAAAATTATTCTGAATGATTTTCTTAGACAATGACTCAAAGTTTGGTTGCTCATTCTGTAATTGTAAATTAATAACCGTACTGAAACAATGGTGAAGATTGTGGCTTGACGAAAGAAGATTTAGGTTCAAAGTATGCCTATAACTAAACCCAGGATCCTTTCTTCAGATTAAATCTTGATTGAATCGATTCCAACTTGCTATTCTACCACCAGCTTGGATCTCCTGATTGGTGTACCAATTAGACATTTAACAAGTAGAGAAATAAGAAGTGAGTTGACAATCTAGCATATATGGTTATTGTGATTGTAGTGGGAGCAATTAATTTAGGGGTCTGACGATTCTCAGAAAAGAAAGTTGTATATCATTTCTCTCAACCATATATTGTTTGCTCATAAAATCCTTGGGCCCATGTTCCAGTCCCCCCTCCTCACCCACAGTCCAGATGAAAATAGGAATCAATCTTATCAAAAGACTTCCTACAGACTGTATGTCACTGAAACTTCATACATCCCAAAACAATGTTTTGTTGTTAGCATGTTCATTATTAGAACAGAAAAAACATACAAAGTAGCAGAAATAAAATAAGATAACTAACATGTTTAATATCTTGCTAACCGTATCAGGACAGTCAAATAGGTACCTTCCTTAGAATGAGGCTGTTTGCCTGATAGATGGCCATTTCTCCAGAAGTGGCACTGTGGTGTGGATTTCCCTTAGGTACCTTCAATCCATTTAACGGAAATTAGCAAAGTAAGATACAAGTTTTCCTCACATTAAAGAACTATCACCACAGTCTTAAATGTGCGGAAAAAGAAATAAAATTAATGAGAAAGAAGTAAAGCTAGAAGAAAATAAATAATTAAATAATTATGGATTATGTTTAGCGTGTCTCGAATTCCAGTTCCAATTAATGTTCAGACCCAAGATAAAATTCGTGATGACGCAGAAGAAAAGAAATCTGAGGTTCAGTGGTAACTAGTTCAGATTTTGGGCCTCACCATATATATGATAGCATAGGGTTTCGATTGTATTCTCTACTTTTGGCCGTCATTGCAAGATTGGGTGTACTGGGGATTAGGTTTTGTACAATTCTACATCTTTGTACTCTTCAAATTATTTAGTGGATTTCTTCTGCCTCACCTTTGGATTAGATCTTTTTCTAGTTAAGCTATCAATGCAATGGTTTAAGCCTTCAGGTTTTCCACATAAATCTGTGTCTTTGTTTTATTTTTGTTGATTTCTATTTTTGTCGTAGTTTGTCATAACAAATTAGTATCGACACATTAAACTCGATGTTACCAAATGTCAGATTTTGAACTTAATTTTATTGAATATCAGAGCTTAACCAGAAATTAATCTTTACTGAGTAAATAATCAATGGTTTCTGAAATGATGAATTAGTTTTAGATTCCTGCTTTGCAAAGCCTCAACCTACCATGCTGAGTGATTCAAATAATGTGTCACAGAATTATCGAGGGAAATACTCCAACTCTCAATCAAAATGATTTTTTTTACAGCTTTCCCAGTAAAATTGTTGTGGGAGGAAATAACTACGAAGCCAAACTTCTTGTCCTAGAGAAGCTAGACCCGTCACCGCCTATATACGAAATATGAGAAGAGCTGCTCCCATCTTTGCTCTTGTAGCAACTCTAATAAACAGTAAAGTAGTTATGTATTTTTCGTAGTTCAAGTTGCTAATTTGAAAATTGAAATAAGAAACTGGTACTTTTTGATATAATGTCATGAACTTATTATCACATCATACTTTTTCAAGAGCTTGGTAGACCATGTTTGGTGGTTTGTAGGAACAAGTTGTTTCAATAATGATGGTAAAATATTACCTTAGTAGCATCTTCAGGATTGTTCTTCACAGGTGCATAAGCAAGCCATGCATCCATCACCTGTGCAATCATAAAACCTTTGATTCTATAAAAGAAAACACATAATAACAGAAAGTTCATAACATATGCTTACAGCTTACTAAGAGAACACAGGTCAAATAAGAAATTTTGCAATAAAAAATAAAGGACCAAGTAATATAGCTTCAACTTACGGTGAACCCAACTCTTGCTGAAGGAGGCAATGTTTTGGGATAATCTTGAATCATACACTCCAGTCGAGTAGAGGACTTAAATGAAGTTTTTGTTGAATCTTTGTATCTGTAATGTGATGAAACAATACAAATTAAATGTGAGGAATAATATGAATTAGTCACTAGAAGAGAAGAAGAACTTCTATAAAGCTCCATAATTGAATTTGCAGATGAAACAATGAGTAGGACAGAACAAGACACTTTTGATGAAAGTAACAATATGTAAAGTAATTTCTCAGAGAAAAGATAAGTTAGCGAACAAATATATCTCCACTACTACCACAACTATAAAGGTAAAGAGTTTTCTTTTCACTTTTCTTTTTAGGCTAGTGGAATAGATCTCTTGCCTCTACTTTAAAAGTTCAAGTGTCACTCAGAGCTGGTTTGTGGTAAGACTTGCCGATTAGTGACGTAATAGTTTCAAAAAGAAAAAGACAAGTGTTCAATATTAATTTGGTTGGGAGAGGCGGGTAAGTTCATCTAAGAGGTTGCCCCACTTCTAAAGTTAAATAACCTTGTTAACATGTGGGTTAAACATATTGGTTGGTGTTCTCCCTCCTTTTTTATTTTTTCATTTTAGCTTTTTATATATTTGCACGTAAAGTCATAGCTATCAAAATCGTATGTATCATACGATACGGTATGATAGTATGATATAGAGACAATTTGATACAGTATCGCAGGTGTATAAAAAATGGTAACGTATCGCATGTATCAATTACGATAGGATAAGTATCTTATGATAAGCTTTTAAAGTTGGCAACAAACTAAAGAATTTTTTGGAGAACCAAAAGAGTTTAGACTTTGAAGCCTTCTACTATTTCAACAGAAGAAGCTTTTCAGTGTGCAAGCATCTTAATACAAGTTGATAAGACTTAAAACACTTTTCAGAATTTTTTACCTTCTTCTCTCATAAATGTTTTATGATTCTCATATGCCATTTTTAATATAAAGAAACATAAATATATAGCTTTAGAATCAGTTTTTTCTCTCTAATTGCTAATTTAAGACATTCACTGTGGTCCACTAATTTAGAGCATTTTGACTATAATTTAACTACTTAAAGTTTATTTCTAGGTTATAATAACATTTATTTAATTGCTTTTACATTATAGTCGAGCTATTATGCTTTATCGTATATGTATATATCAATATATATAACCACATTTTCATTTCTTTTTCGTATCTAACAATATGATACATAAAACACAATATAATAGATTTTGATACACAATTCGATTCATGATTTGACATGTGTAAAGTATGTTTCTATAAGTGGGTGTTATTTTCTTATTATTATTAATTTTGGCCCCAAGTATGGGGATTGCATTGAGGTCATTCCTCAAGGCCCCTACCATTTCTCCCACTCATCGGGATTATGTGGGATGTTTATGTTTATTTATTTCAATATATTTCTATCTTTTGTTTTATTTTATCTATTTTATTCTTTTTAGTCAGTTTTATGATTATCTTTTATTTTTCTCCACACCTTTCTACTTTTAGGATTATACATGGCATTGAGTTCAGTCCCCAACTAATTTGAATAGAAGGCTTTGTTAAGTTGAGTTGATGGGTATATTTTGAATGCACGTGGGAAGCATGCACAGGTAGGTTGCACGTTTTTTCTTTGATTCACTCATTCCCTTACCTAGTCCAGGGGGAAAATATCTGTAATTAGAGCACTTAAGTTGCCATGCCATCTGTAATATGTGCAATATAGGTATTTTAGCTCTTATGTGAAGCTAGACGATATTATCTTGATTCAGCGCCTGCAAAGCACTGTATTGTTTTTTCTGGAATCAGTGACCACTCTTTTGAGCAAAAAGTTCAACAAATTGGTATAGGAAGATAATGTTAAATGTAAGCAACTAAAGACTAACTAATTCGTCATCGTTGTAAAAAACTTATATAGCATTTCATAAAGCATATGACAATAGGGAAACAGACTTACTTGGGGTTAACAAACTCCTTTATAGCACCTCTTGTTTTTGTGAGCTCCTCAATATAAGGGCCAAGTTCAAGAATTAACTGCACAGAGAGCACAATCATATAAGTCGAGACCATGCAAGATAATTTATCCAAATGAATGAAAAAATTAATTAATCCACATGCAAAGATGGGCAATATCTAGATGACTGAATAAATTTAGATGATCAAGATCCTAGAACTGGACTATTAACTCGTATGTAAATACCAAGAGCTCTAAGTCCTCACTACTCTTTGAAATGGACGTTTTATTAGGCAACTGGTGGTTTTATAAAAATGGATACCCCATTCTATAATCAGCAAAAATTTGTGTTGCTAAAACCCCCGACTACACTTTGTTATATCATTCCATCAAAAAGAATATTTAAAATCAAATGACTCGTACAAAATCCAATCAGATCATACATAGAGAATCTAACAGCAGCCTTTCAGTTTGAACGACTTTTTTGTGAGGTTTATGTGTGTATACGAATGTAACCCCGTACCCATGCCCATGCCCATGCACATGCACAGAGAAGAGTAGCATCACTTGGGTCTAAAAATAAAAGCACATGTGTAAACTCTAAAAATTAACAGTCGCTCAGATAAATGTCCTCTATTGACTTTTATGTTTAAATTGACCCTTTTTAAACTTAGTAATTAAGCATATATATTTAGATTTTCAAAATGACAAACCATAAGATTAGCACTAAATTATAATATGTAGTTTATTATGGCGATAGTCTCTCTCCTAAAAGAATATAAAAATTATTAATTTTAATATGGTCAATTTGACCATAAAGGTCAATGAGGACATTTATTCCTGGGAGGAGGAGGGAGTATCTAAACAGGAAATTAAACAAGAGAAGATAGAATTCTTGAGGAATTACAACAGACAATATCCCCCATTTCACCATTTTTACAAGAACTGTTAGCAATTGTAGTGTTTTCTTGTATCATATTAGCTAGGATATGAAAGAATACAATGTATCTGAAGATGGTAGAATAATATAATCGCCTCTTTGACAACAATAGCTGCAACTTGAAAGAGTTCCTAGAACAGCTCAAACTGGAGACAATCCAACTTACTTAGCTCAAACAGAAATAGTCCCGATATAATAGTTAAAGAGTCAATGTTACGTATGTCTTGAACCCATGATCCTTTTCCTCTTTGGGTTTGGATTTGACAATTTAATCCTATCCTTCTCAGATTAGGATTTCCTAGACTATTAAGGATTTAGTTTTTTCCTACATTGTATTCTACTGTTTGGGAAACGAAACCCAGACAAGAGAGCAATGCATAGAACATAGCTATTAAAGAGAGCAAAGAACTCATTTAGTAACTAAGAGAGTGAGGATCGAGTGTAATTTGGGGGTTGTGGTTTTGAGAGAGGTTCTCTCAGTAGTAAGTGTTTTTCACAATTCTTGTACTTGTCTATTTCAGCATAGTGGATTAATATTCTTCTTGCCCATGGGCATAGGCCAAAAGCCAAACCACGCCATCCTTGTGTTCTTCTCTTTGCTGCTTTTCCATTGTCATTGTTTTAATGTAATTGTAATACCCTGTAAAAAACTAAAAATATTTAGGAAACCTTTAATATATTTAATTGGGCTTTTCTTATGTTTGGATCAAACTAGTAATTAAAAATTTTGTGGGCTATTGGTAATTAAGGAATAAGTATAATTTAAGAAAAATTTGGGCCTTAAAACTAATTAAGTCCAATTTTAAATTTTGTACTATTAAAATTAAGATAGTTGTAAAATATATTAATTAATAAATAAATAAAACATAAATCATTTATAATGTAACCTAGCTTTGCTTGTCTTATAAAAAAAAAATATAATCAGCCGCTGCCTACTGCATAAACCGAGAAAAAAATAGTTGCGATTGTGGCGAAAGATATATTCAGAAGATAGAACAGGTTAACTGGCATTCTTTTCTGTTTGCCAAATTCAATCACATACAAAAGCAAACAAAAGCAAACAGAAAAGAATGCCAGTTAACCTGTTCTATCTTCTGAATATATCTTTCGCCACAATCACAACTATCTTTTTCTCAGTTTATGCAGTAGGCGGCGGCTGATTATATTTTTTTTTATAAGACAAGCAAAACTAGGTTACATTATAAATGATTTATGTTTTATTTATTTATTAATTAATATATTTTACAACTATCTTAATTTTAATAGTACAAAATTTAAAATTGGACTTAATTAGTTTTAAGGCCCAAATTTTTCTTAAATTATACTTATTCCTTAATTACCAATAGCCCACAAAATTTTTAATTACTAGTTTGATCCAAACATAAGAAAAGCCCAATTAAATATATTAAAGGTTTCTTAAATATTTTTATTTTTTTACAGGGTATTACATACCGAGAAGATATTATTGAGACAGCTCATTGTGCCTTATTCTGTTGTGATTTGATTCGGACTCGGAATTTAACCCGGGTCGTTACAGTAATTGTCTAAGCTAACAGTCAATATGTTTACTTCTTTAGCTTTAGGAAATGTCAACATCGTGCAGTCCTCTTCTCTAGAATGGAGTCCAGCAGTAATAATGAATGAGAGCTGAAAGGCCCGAAACACTATGATGGCATGTTCCAAAGTTCCAAAGTTATCCAAATTAAATGAAGTAAAATTCCTAATCCCTCAAAATCAATGAAATTCCCAGAGAAATGCTCATAGATAAACAAAATCAATTCAAATAGAAATATCAAGAGAAGAAACAAGAGTAGCAAAAGGGTATCGGCAAGATGTGTAATCGGCAAAGAGGAAAAGAAAAGAAACTGAGTTCGAATAAATGGATGCCAAAGAAATGAAAATGAATATTAAATGAGTTCAGAGAAAATAATACTTTGTTTATGTTTCCGGGAAAAGGAGAATAGCCTGTTTTGTTATTGGCATCACCATCAGGGTACCCACTTGCTCGCAGCAGAGGATCAAGCTGATTGTATTCGACATTGATTACCATCGTCCTCCCTGCAGTCAATTTCTTTTATATCAGTAATGTTAAATAAAGGATATCACAAGCAGCGCTAATATACTTATCCAAAAAAAAAAAAAAAAACAACACTATTATATCTTCAGTGGCCATTCAAAAGCATGCTTGTTAAGTATATCTGCCTTCCTACATAAAGTTCTTGATACTATCACTCAGGAAGAAGGAAATGTTACAGTAAAATACCAACATGTAACATTTGCAGTTAGCAGGAGAGTTTAACAGGAAGAGGAGAAGTACACATGTCAAACCGATATATAGGTAAAGCAAATTAGAATACTCTATGTTTATTGATCAACTCCTCATTTTACTTTCAAAGTTGATGCTAGATACATATATAAGCAAGGAGGTTGAGTTAATACCACAGAGTCTATGACAAGCCTCAGAGTCGGAGCTCAAACAGCATAGTTGTAAATTACAAAACAGATAGAGAATAGCATCAATACACTTTGTTTTTCCCATAAGCTACTAAATATAATACCATCTGCATGAGTGAGCTTGCTAATGCCTCCAATGGCTTCGTTCGCTTTGCAAGGGACGGCAAGAGAATTAACATGATACTGTTTGATGGCACTAACACCCAACGCTGCTGGAATTGCCTAATACATGAAAAGAAGGAGATAAGTATACCCACTTAGTAGAGACAGACATCTTGCTCCAAAAAATAAATTCAAAGACCTATGAACTTAAACGAACCTTAAAGAGAAGTTCATTCGTATCTTGGAAAAACAGATCCCATCTTAAACCTGCCTCAGATCTTAAAATTATGACAATGTAGTATTTGAATTATTTAAAAGGACAAATCTCAGTGTCTGAGCTTAGTATGGATATATACCAAAACTTTTGCTATAATAGGAATTGTATGTTCCATCATTGAAACAAAATTAATACTGTTAAGAAGTTTATGTTAGAAAATTAAAAAGGATCCTGCTACAACTTTCTTAGGGATAGTTGGGTAAGATATAATTTCACTAATAAAACTCCCACAAATAAAATTAGGAACACAACATTCAGTACATGTTAACAATTTCCCAAAACAATACTTTCTGAAAAATAATAATATTTTCCAATACCTTCTTAGAAAGGAGTTTTTAAGACTCAATAAATTCTTCCTAACAAGTGTCCAGGGACACTATTAGCATTTATCTATAAAGAAACACGCTCAAAAGTCAAAAATCAACCGTCCAAATCGTGATCATAGCAACACTTACTAATTTTAGCAGAACAACTAAATGTCGATGATAAATATTTTAATTCATAAGAAAGCGAACATAATCTAGTTAACAAGGCATTACGCATCAAAAATTCAAAATATGTGTATGCCTTCTAATTTTGACAAGGCATTACACATGAAAAACATACGCATTATTAGAGACCTTATCATAGAGAATGGAAATCAAACTCTGCAATGAACAAATCACAAAGGATAGCCTAGATAACAAGGCAATAGTGCAGAACATACCAAGCTTTAAGAAGACCGCTTGAATAAAGAAGTGAATGAACACCACCATGGCCATGAGGTTTTGTCTAAAACAGACAAGGAACAAGCACTAATAAGAAAGCAGTTCTCTGGAAATATTTTTTAAAACAAACTAGATTCAGATACAATTGAAAATATGAGCAAACTAATGAGCATTATGATCAAGGAAATGGCGCATAAAAAGCCACCTGAATTCTGTATGTATTATGTGGGTCAACAGCAAGCCTGGCATCATTATCATCTAAGCAAGCAACTTTTTCCTGAACAAGGTTAAATATAAGATGCTTAATACACCATTTTAATATTAGGACCGAAAAAACTTATAACACCTTATAACATGTGATTTACCTGCTTCAAAAGATGTACTTGTGTAGGTTTCATTCCAAAATAATCATTTGATTCTAACAGATCCAAAGTACGCGAATGAGTGTCATCTGAGGTCATTATAACAAATGGTATGTCTCTTTTGCATTCTCCTACAATTTCAAAGGAAGCAGAATTTATTGACCGGCAAGAAGTTTGTCAAATACAGTATGTTCAAAAGTCAAAAGATTAACGATGCCTATTATGTTTGATCGTTTATCAATTTTAAGTAACTATTCTTTCCCTATTAATTCTAAAACTATCTCAACCTTCTCGTGACAAATGGTTCCTGCACAATACAAGGCTACAGAACATATTAGTATACTACAAACACAAACAGGGAATGCTGCAAAGAAACCAGTTGAATAGGGAAACAATATCAAATGGTAAGCCTTGACTCGACCTACTAAACCAGACTACTGATACCATGTTAGATCACCAACTGTTCCCTAACTTGAGCTATTACAAATGTGGACAAAGCAATTTATCTCAAGGCAGTATTGCAATGAATGGAGCTGTTGGGGAAAAAAAGTAAAACAACACCTGAAGAAAGAAACAGCTATAGAGCTAACCTTGCGTTAGTCTATTGCTAGCATCTTGTAAAGCTAGGATAGACTTGATGTAAAGCTGTAAGAAACATGTCTCTGTAGTAGATTCGGAAGGAAGAGCTACCTGCAATAGTAAAGAAGAACTAATGCAATCTGTAGCAACCACTTTAATTCTAAATTAAAAAATATAAGCTGAATGTTATAGTGTAATTAAAATGAGTATTTCTGATATATTACATTCAAAGCGAGGATATTTTCTCGACAAAAAAGCAATAATAATAATAATTTGCTTCACCTAAAAATCAGGATTAGTCAAAAATTATACACCACATATAGCTTTTGCAATCACTCCCTTCAACCGGAATTAGAGACTCAATTAGATCTAATCATTAACTAGCATAACCAAATATATTAAATTAAATACATTCATCTATAAAAATGAAATAAAAAGGACACACCAAAAGCCGGTACACTACACACACAGACATGCAATCTTCTCAGATTCCCTCTTTGATGTAAAGGTAGGCATGTACATGGCTACATGCTAGTGGTAAATTGATTCAAAAGGGTGGAGAAGCACCACCACTCCCCATATTATATAAACTAAGGAGGTTTGGAACCCCACTCCTTCCAAATCCCAAATCTTCAAAAGTTCACTCTCATTACCATCAACACCACTGTTTCTAACAAAGAGATTGAGAAGCAGGAGACTAATTTGGGATACAAGTTTGTGCATGCTGGACTCTAGATAAAGAGATTGAGGAAGCTAAGGATGCCAAGAGATTGATAGTTTATGCCTTCATCTGTCCTGTTACAAATATACATATGTGTCGTATATGTGTTATTATATATGTAATATTTTAGAGAACAGAGAGAGAAAGATGAACAGAGTAGATGATGGAAGTGGAGTGGTGGAGTTATACAGTGGAGATAAGAGACAGGGAGGAGAGAGAGAGAGCCCTTGTAGCAGTTGTGTTATATATTTATATTGTGGTCAGTGTCTCCAATATGTTCAAATTGAGTACACATGATTATAAGAGTATAAGTTGTACATGTAAGCACTAATGACAATAATTTAAGTGGTACATGTAAGCTACATTCATGGACATCAAGATCATCTTGCCATTTTTCTAATACTTTTTCGTATGACAAATTATGATAGGTCTCAACTGAAACACTACTTTACGGTAGTGATGATAAGAATTGAAAGTTCAAGGATCCAACCAGAGGAAGTGTGAAAAGTTCAGCAACTTAATGGTAAAATTAATCTAGAAATTTGAACGACCAATTGAATATTTTACCTTTATTCCATTGTAACCAAGACGTTCCCCAAGGCCTCCTGCAACAAGAACAAATGCAGCATTCTGTGCTTGTTTGCCTCCTCAAATTGAATAAAGTTAGCATCACCAAAAGTCAAAACCTCTCCCGATGGGACCTGCAGATATGTAATTCATGTTATACTAAACTCACATTTTCATACATAAGCTAACAGTTAAAGAGGTCTTCTGAAAGTTGACTGCGCAAGCTCTGGATGTTTGAAGGCATATGATATTACTTTATAGAAAAGCAGACAATATACTGTGAGAAACTAATCTAGAGTCTAAAAAGGTCATCTTACAATATAGAAGCCCAACATAAAGCCTTACAATGCCTTCCTTTTGTTTTATTCTCTTTTTGAGAAATCAAAACATTATTTCAGAAGAAAAACACCAAAGCAGTTACAAGTGACTAATAATATAAGTATGGTATTTATTCAAATAAGAAATTGATAAAATGCGAGACAAGCTGAGAATTTCCTACATATCCTTCTTAAAGTAGAAGATAAAAATAGACTAAGGATTATCTCTAGATTAGTATATTGCCATTGAGTATTAGTTTTGAAATGTGGTGCTATAATTTGGGTGTTAACTTGAAGATATCAAAGTTATAAGGATAAAAACATGCAATTGGGCCGGTCAAGCCTGAAACCTGATCTTTCGGCCCGCTAAAAGCTCGTTCTAAATAAATTCGGGAGTGAACTGGGCTCAAGCTCGAAGTGTATTTTGGGCCGAGTTTGGTCAACATATAGCTCAATTCATTATAGGTCCAGCCCATCAGTATATAATTAAAAGATGCATCTTTTATGTATATATATATATATATATATATATAGAGAGAGAGAGAGAGAGATAGAGATAGAGATAGAGAGAGAGAGACTAGCACGTCTGTCAACGATTTACAGGTGTAAGATCTAAATGCAAACCCGCAACACGATCAAACCTAATGCGACTTGGGTGACGTCCCACTAGTCATACCGAAACATAGATAAGCACAGCTCCAAGAATATTAAGAATCATAATACAATTATATTAATTTTATTTTACTACATATATGGTCTCATGAAAATCTACTGTTGGGATGAAGGAGGCCTTCCGGCCAGAACCAGTTGACAGACTTCTTCTCTAATTGCCTGTTCTGTTTTAATTATTAATTCTTCTGTTTGAATTATACGATCAAGAAAATACTGTTGACTATAGTCACCAAAGGTACTAGCAATTTGACTGTATAAACGATATTGAACAATTCTTTCTTTATGATAATCTAAAATATGATTTAAAGCAACATAATGATCAATGGACATAAAACATAAATTAAAGAAATGATACTCACAGTGATAATCGTAGCTTTATTTATCTTGAAAATATTATACAGGAGAGAGTACAAAGGAGAGGGAGAGATTTCATAACACTTAACAACCTACCTCTCAACAAAGGGTGAGAGTTCCCTTAAATAGAAAAAATAAATAAAGGAGGGACAGGTGGCGTGTCCTGTAAGGTGGAGTCGTTTATCTTTCCCTCAATTATGTTTTTGTTGATGGAGTTACTGTTATTATCTTTAATTATTACTGACTTTATTTAAAGTAGATGCATGATTGTCTAACTTTAATAAAGTTATTGCTGATGGATTTGTCGCTGGTGTTGTATGTCCTTTACTTTATCAAAAGTAACATATTTACTGGACTGCTTTATTAAAGTAGTGGTAGAGGTCTTGCCGACACTGCATCTCCTGTTGAAGCATTATCTGGTACGCATTATTTAGACTTTGTCTTTTCCTTTTTTGTCTTGTTCTATTTTTTCAGAAATCATATTGGTGAGAGAGTCCCAAAAATCTCCAACGGTAGGGTCCTCTCCAATAGTGGGTTCTTCTTCAGGTTCTTGACTTTCGCCTGCAAGAATGCCGAATGTATTATCATCCTATTCTGAGCTAGTATGGCTAGTTGCAGATTTTATGGATTTATCATCTTGTCCTAAAGATTGGAGAAATTGTTCCTTCATGAAATCCATGGCTTTCACAATTAATTATGTTTCATTTAGATTAGGGTATTTTTGCTTTAATTCTGTTTGGACTTTAATAAAAGGGTTTTCAGATGGAGATGGAAGAGCCTTTGGAATAGTATCAAAACAGGCTTGGGTATGGGTTTTTATGGTTTTGATCAATTCTGGTATGATGGGGTTCATGCCCTTATCCCACCATTTGGTGTAAAAGACTCTTTTAAGTCTAAGGATTTTATTCTGGTAGTCGCACTGAAGATCCCATTTCCATATCCATGGAATATTGAAATGGAAAATAAAATGAACTACTGATTTAGACATAGAAATGTCTTTATTAACTGGTAGATGAGAATAGGCAATCTGTCAATCCTTGAATACTATTTGAATAGTTTCTGGAAGAGTTTCTACTGTTATTCCAAATTTATCCCACCAAATGAAGAACCAATTTGGTAATTCATTGATGAGAACATTGGGACATATACAGATAAACCATGAATGGTTTCTGATAGGATTCTGGTAATAAAAAATATAAGTAAAGGAATCAATATAATCCCAATAACTATATTTGGTTTCTCTATTTGAATAATCAAAGAATCTGGTAGAATGAGGATGCATGCCCCATGTAGAAATGGGCATGATATTTCTGATGGTTACTTTACTGTAAGTAATAGGACTGGTTGTCCTAGAAGGATCATGGAGAGTATGTTTAATCTCCATGGATACTGTTTTCAATCATTATGCCTTCATAGACATATCTATACTGGTCAAAATGAAGAGGAAATTGTTAAGTAGCAAGATACCTTCTCTTGATTTCCCATGGATCATTCATCCATTTTTCATCATTATGTTCAATGTAAAATATTGTCTCTTCACAATTACTGTTAAAGATGTATTTCTCTAGAGTTACCAGAACATCTTTTGCTGTTTGGCTAGAAGAAGCCTCAGCAGTACTGTTTTGAGTATTTAAACTCGAAAATTCTGTATAATACAGATTTCTGCCTCGGCCTCGGCCACGGCCTCTGCTGGTCATTAACCCTGCAAATATTCTTTGGTTAGAAAATCTGGTAAAAAATTTTGTTCTCCTTTGATATATTCAATATCAAAGTCAAATACAGATAAGATACTTTGCCAAGTAGCAAAGATTTGCTTTGATGCAAGATTTTGAACATCCTTCATGAATATTTGTTTAACAGCAGAGCAATCAACTCTAATTATAAAATGTTGATTTAAAAGATCATCTTGAAATTTTAAAACACATTTAACAATTGATAAACATTCCTGTTTTATAGTTGGATAATTTAAAGCTGGTCCCTTCCATGTACCTGAATGAAAACAAATAAGTTCTTCCTTCTTTCTGTTAGGATTAAATTGTTTTAATATCCCACCATATCCTTGATTCGAGGCATCAATTTCAACGAATTTCTTCCAAGCAGGATTTGGTAGGGTTAAGCAAGGTAATTGCTTAACTTTTCCCTTGATTTTTTGTACTACCAAGGTATGTTGTTCAGTCCATGGTAAAGAATTCTTTTTTAATCTATCATATAAAATAGAAGTATCTTGTGCAATTTGCGGATAAAAATTTCTGATGTAATTAAGACTTCCAAAAAATCGTTGTAATTGAGTTTTGTCTTTAATTTCATCAAGAAATTTGCAAGCAAATTCAATGTTTCGGTTTATAGGAATAATAGTTCCATTATGGATATTATGTCCAAGAAATCTTACAGTTGTTTGGAAAAGCTTCATCTTTGGTGCAAAAACAACTAATCCGCTTTTAATGATAACATTTTTGAAAATATTTAAATGTTTTATATGCTGATCAATAGAAGAAGAGTAAATTAAAACATCAACAACATAATAGATAATAAATTCTGTAAAAGGATTAAAAATATCAGTCATAATATGCTGAAATTCGGATGGACCATTTTTTACTCCAAAAGGTAAAACATTCCATTCATAATGTCCAAAAGGTACAGTAAATGTTGTTTTGTATCTATCTTTCTCATTAATTTGAATTTGCCAAAATCCTGATTTTAAATCAAATTTAAAAAAGATAGTAAAATCATGTAATCAATCAACAAGATCTTTTTTATTTGGGATTTGATACCTTATCCATTGTAAGGCTTTATTCAACGGTTTATAATTAATTACTAACCCTGAGGTTTCTCTTTCAATTTTTGCATTTTTATTAACATAAAAAACAGTACAACTTCAAGAAGAATGACTTTGTCTTATTAATTTTTTTTGTAAAAGAGACTCAATTTCTGTTTTACATAGTTGTAATAATTCTTTTTTCATTTGACTAGGACGAGAATTGGTAAGGATATTTTTCTCATCAAATTCTGGAATGTAAGGGAAGGAAATTATATGTTTCTTTCTGTCCCAAAATGCATTGGGAAAATCACTACATATTTCTGTTTGAAAATTTTGGAAAATATTTTTAATTTTCATTTGTAGCGAAGAATTTTGAAGTCTATGTTCTATAGTGAGAAACTGTATTTCTTTTTGAATAAAATTTATTTGTTTTTCTTTATAATAAATCATATTTTTAACATGATTGATTTTTTTAGTATAAGGTTCTGTTATAAATTCAAATATAATTTCTCTGTTATTAAGATTTGTGTAAATTCCCATAGTATCTATTTTGGTAATAGGCATGAGTAAACATAAAAATGGAGTTCCTAAAATGATACTTTGAGACATGTTTTTTACTAAAACATATCTTGTTGGTAAACATATTCGTTGTTTAGATATTAACACATCTGGTATTTTGTATTTAATTCTCATAGAATTTCCACTGGCACTAGTTAAAGATTGAATAATTTTCTAAAATTACTTAGTAGGAACTAAACCTTCTTGAATACAGTTCATATCAGCACCGTTATCAACAAGAGCAATAGCATCCTTAAGAATAAAATCAGGTTTTATAATAAAAATAATTTTGATATACCATTTTTTGTATGTTACCTGGTTCATTAGCAATAAATATTAGTTAGATGAATTAAAGAAAAAATACCCTAATCTGAATGAAACAGAATTAATTGTGAAAGCCATGAATTTTATGAAGGAACAATTTCTCCAATCTTTAGGACAGGATGATAAATCCATGAAATCTACAAGTAGCAATGCTAGCTCAGAACAGAATGACAATACATTCGACATTCTTGCAGGCGAAAGTCAAGAACCTGAAGAAGAACCCACTATTGGAGAGGACCCTACCATTGGAGATTTTTGGGACTCTCTCACCAGTATGATTTCCGAAAAAATAGAACAAGACAAAAAAGGAAAAGACAAAGTCTAAATAATGCGTACCAGATAATGCTTCAACATGAGATGTAGTGTCGGCAAGACCTCTACCACTACTTTAATAAAGCAGTCCAGTAAATATGTTACTTTTGATAAAGTAAAGGACATACAACACCAGCGACAAATCCATCAGCAATAACTTTATTAAAGTTAGACAATCATGCATCTACTTTAAATAAAGTCGGCAATAATTAAATATAATAACAGTAACTCCATCAGCAAAAGCATAATTGAGGGAAGAATAAACGACTCCACCTTACAGGACACGCCACCTGTCCCTCCTTTATTTATTTTTTCTATTTAAGGGAACTCTCACCCTTTGTTGAGAGGTAGGTTGTTAAGTGTTATGAAATCTCTCCCTCTCCTTTGTACTCTCTCCTGTATAATATTTTCAAGATAAATAAAGCTACGATTATCACTGTGAGTATCATTTCTTTAATTTATGTTTTATGTCCATTGATCATTATGTTGCTTTAAATCATATTTTAGATTATCATAAAGAAAGAATTGTTCAATATCGTTTATACAGTCAAATTGCTAGTACCTTTGGTGACTATAGTCAACAGTATTTTCTTGATCGTATAATTCAAACAGAAGAATTAATAGTTAAAACAGAACAGGCAATTAGAGAAGAAGTCTGTCAACTGGTTCTGGCCGGAAGGCCTCCTTCATCCCAACAGTAGATTTTCATGAGACCATATATGTAGTAAAATAAAATTAATATAATTGTATTATGATTCTTAATATTCTTGGAGCTGTGCTTATCTGTGTTTCAGTATGACTAGTGGGACATCACCCAAGTCGCGTTAGGTTTAATCGTGTTGCGGGTTTGCATTTAGATCTTACACCTGTAAATCGTTGACAAACGTGCTAGTCTCTCTCTTACTTAGTTGAAAATCCTGTTGGTAAACATATTCCTTGTTTACATATTAAGACATCTGGTATTTTGTATTTAATTCTCATAAAATTTCCACTGGCACTAGTTAAAGATTGAGTAGTTTTCTGAAAGTACTTAGTAAGAACTAAACCTTCTTGAATACAGTTCATATCAGCACCGCTATCAACAAGAGCAATAGCATCCTTAAGAATAAAATCAGGTTTTATAATAAAAGTAATTCTGATATACCATTTTTGGTATGTTACCTGGTTCATTAGCAATAAATATTGGTTAGATGAAGATTCTGTTTGATTATTAGAAGGTTGATCTTCCTTATTAGATATTTGTTGCTTTATTTCTGTTATATCTTTAAAAATGATTTGATTAGCAGTTTGTAATTGTTTTACTTCAGTTTTTAAAATGTTGATTTCCATTTTTAAATCTTGGATAGTTACAGATTTTTCTTTTATAGAAGTATTTTCTTCCATTCGTTTCATTACTTCTCTCATATTATAGGTTTCAATTCTATCTGCTTCTTTTGCGTGCTCTTTATAGCATGTTTCAAGAAGTTTGAGTTTTAATTATGGATCTCTGATTTGATTTATAATATCAATAATAGATTTTTGGTTATCTGTTAAAACATTTATACTGGATTGACCAAGGTCAAGACCATTCATTTCTACAATAGCTTTCCAATAATTAGCATCTGTAGAAGAATTGCAGTTTAGGCAAAGCTCATTTTTTGAGCTTGAATTTGATTCTAAGGAGTAGATTTCTGCAATTTCATCTTCCTCAGAACTGGATTTAGTTTCACTGTTAGATAAACAATTCAAAATTTGTTCTTGTATTTCTTCATCTAGGGACATTTCATTAAGTTTCTGTTTAATTTTGGATCTGCATTTTTGGCATAATGATCTGTTTGTCCACATTTATAACATTTTACTTTAGATTTATCTTTCTTAGAATAAGATTTTCTTCTGTTAATTTTCTTAGTTTCTTGTTTGTAATTTTTTCTTTTTCTGTATTTTGGAGGTTTTTTATATTTACTCTTTTGAGGTTTATTCCTCTTAGGGTATTGAATTTTAGTGTCATAAGCAAATTGATCACAAAATTCTCCTAATTCATGTCTTTTGGTTAAATTTTATTTTATCATTAAATGTTGAAGTTTCATGTCATTACAAAGGGATAATCCTTCTTCAACAATAATGGCTATAAGATGACCGTAAGAATACTGTTGGTAGGGGATAGTAGTTTGATTATTTTAGTCCCTTAATTTCTTTCGGATTTTTTCAGTAAATAAGCTGGGAAGGCCATCAATAAATTTAGCTTTCCAATGTTCACTGTTAGCATCATGCCTTTGCGTAACTTTCATTAAGAATACATCTTTTTACCATCTAAAATGAGTTAAAGATGGGCATCTAAGATTTTGTAGCATTTCACGGGTTCTATCATTATTTAAGAATCCTGCTCCTACAAAATGATGTAGTATAATCTGTACTAATGTATAGCACGCATCTTCTTTTCTAGTTTTTGTTTTAGTAATGGGATTAGTTTCAATCTTAAAGGCTTCATAAAAATCTTTTCTTTGATTATCAGTAAGAACATTATCCCACCGGCCTTTAAGAAGGCCAATAAAACCATTAACTATAAATTTGCAGATTTGATGATTTGTGTTATCATTTTACCTACAAACTATTGCATACATTATTATACAGTGAATTGTTTCATAAATTTGGTAATCAGTTTTTCCATCTATGTTCCATTCATAAATGGTTTTACCATGATAAGATTTCTGGGAATGGAGAAAGTATTCTTCATAAAGAAGATCTTGAGGTATAGCTCTTTGATAATAATACCTACTAGGCCCTGAAAGGGCCATACGTTGCATAGGTCTGTTACTGTAAACTGTCTTATTAACAGATTGAATATCCTAGAAATTATTCTGAATTTCAAGTATTTGATCTATAGAAATTTCTTTATCACTTCCTGGATCACCAGTATCAGGAGGTAAAACCTGATGGGTTATAACATTTAATTGTGATGAAGATGGATTCAATTATATATATATATATATATATATATATATATATATATATGAATATAACTTTAGTCTCTAAATAAAAGACGTCACTGACCCTAAAGATTAAATCAATTATTCATTCTGATTAAGCATCTTATTATCTACTCCCTCTATCTGTTTTTTCACATTCTTAGACTTTTAGTCTCCCCCCTCTCTGTTTTTTCACATTCTTAGACTTTTAGTCTCCCCCCTCTCTCTGACTTAAGTTCTCACTTTCTCATAAAATATTTTTACTATGATGACTCAAAAATTCATAAGGCTGATAAATACGGCCTTAAGTGATTTATGTGGTTTAAGACTACGACAATCCTTGGATAAGGAAGTGGTAGATAACCATTTAGAAAAAAAAAATTAGGCTTTTGACAATTCGAACGTGATTAAATGTTAAGTTATAAATACCTAGCACTAGTAAATCAATAGATGATGAATAAAAAAGGAATAAGAGTTCTATTGTGAAACGAAGACGTAGATGATTAATACCTGAATATAATCCAGTAGTAATGAGTCATGGCAAGTCAAATAAGACTTGGACTAAGAAAGACTTGTGCCCGGAGGGGATAGAAAGTGTAAATAAAACAAGAGGTAATGTAATGCTTATGATAAGGTAACCGATTAAATTGTTCGGATGGGCAAAGGTTGTAAAGGTTTGGAAATGAACCAAACTTTAACAAAACAATGGTAGTAATAATTCCAAGGATGAAATCATTTTTAAGGGCGAGTCTAAAACTTAATCTAAGGTAAAGATGAATGTGTAGGGATGACTAAGCATTTAACCTAATTCGAATGTTAGGGTTAAAAGGAAAACATGTATTCGAATTTTAAAAACCTAAAAGTGGTTGATGATGTATGCGTTAGGGTATACACTAAGTTACGTATCTATACGACATATAGGTACAGAAAACCCTATTCACAAATGTAGTGGGAATATGGGAAGAATACGAAGGTAAAACGAGCTGTTCACAAATATGAACACAATACGAAAGAAATAAATGATCCGATATTCGGTAATACATGTTCAGTGATCAGAAGAGATCAATAAAGATCAACTTCTGTGATCTAATCAATGTGTGAAGTGCAGAGTAGAATACCTAAGGATCAGAATTTCCCGGATATACCTTAAAGACCTAATATTACTCGTAAGAGTGATTGTAGATAGTTAAAGGTTGAAATTACAACCTAAACTGATTGTTAAGTGACTAAGAATACGTGTTAAGGCTTAATTGAAGAAAAAGATTTTCTCAAAAAATAAACGCAAAAAAACACCATTCACGCGAAAAACGTCTTTGTGTTTTTTAAAATTTCACATTCCCAGATAGTGTTTATATGATGTGGCGATGCGTATTTTCAAATAAAATATTTCCAGCAAAATTTAGCGGAAATCAATATTCGTAAATACGGAATAGATTCGAGGAAGAAACTTTCCATAAATGAAAAGTTCAGGAACTTTCCATTTATAGAAAGTTTAGAGAAAATGTGAGATAACCATTTTGCCCTAGAATATTTTGTAATGACCTTGATATCCTAATAATCACCTAGAGACCATATTACCCTTAGTTGGTGAGGCGAATTAACAAATTTGCCCTTGGAGTGGAATTTGATTAATTGGCCCAAGCCCTGATTCATTAAATGTTTAAGGCCAAATTGTTGTAGTTGTGTTAGTGGTCCAACCTAAATTAATTAGAAGCCCAAAGTAAATATAGAGAAGTCCAAGAATGGAAATAATTACTAGCCCAAATGTGGTAACATAGAAGATTTAAATTAGTAGCCCTAAGTGACTTGCTAACAGATGGTAAATAAGTCTAAGATAATTAAATTAGTAGTCCAATTGAGATATATTGAGAGTCCAAAATAATGGTAACATTGAGCCTAAATGAATTTAATTTCAAAACCACTGAGTAGCCCAAATTGTGCATGTATTGGGTAGTATATATATATATATATATATATATATATATATATATATATATATATATATATATATATATACACACACATTGAGGTATATATATATTAGTGTATATATGAATATATATTTGCTAAAAGAAAAATCAAAAATATGGGGGGAAGCCCAAGATGGGGGCAATGCTCCAAGCATCTCCATAATTTACTTCAAGAAAAACTCTCTCCAATGCAAGTCTAATCTCCTTAATTTGTAGATCTTGTTTCCTATTGGATTAAAGGCCTAATTAACTATATGTTGGTTGATTAGTAAAGCTAAGTGCATTTACAAGTGTTCTATATATAGAGTGTTCCACCAAGTTGTAAAGGTTGTTACTCACTTTACTAGAAGTTCTAAGAAAAGAAAGAGAGAGAGAGCTCTAGAGAAAATCTAGAGAAAAGAAAGAAAAGGAGAAGAAAGTTTGGAAGCTAGAAAGAAACAAGGAAACCCTAGATGAAAGAGGAGGAGGCTAGCAAGGATTCAAGGTGGAGTCATCTAACCTTGTACCATACTTTGGAAGGAGGAAAAGAGCATTCAAGACTAAAATGTTTAAAAGTGTTATTTTCCTTAGACTTGTGGTTTTCTTGGGTATATATGTTGCTATGATATAAAAAAAACCTATTTTATTTTAAATATATGGCTATGTAACCATATATTGTTGTAGATCTAAAGTTTTGTGACCATTCGTTGTAATATAGGTTCACATATACTAGAATGTATATGAACATGAATATAAACATGTTTACCGGTACAAACCCTAACTAGATATGTGATTTGTGGGTTTGTGTTATGAGTTGTGAATGTTATTTTTATGAGTTCTATGGCTTGAAAGATAGCTCTAGAGGTTATAAAAATAACCCAACTTAAATCATTGAAAAATGTGGTGAAATGACCAAGTTATGGTATTTATATCAAAAGATTTTGATGTCCAAAACGTTTTCAAAAATTGAATCTCGACCCATGAAATATTGAAGAACATTAAATTATGAAGCTAACAAATCAAATTTGGTGTCATTTGGATGTATATAACATGTGTTATTAAAGATTAAATCAAAAATGTCAAAGTTTAAATCAAAAATGTCAAAGTTAGAAAAATCTGAAAAATGAAGAATTGTATTATGCTTGACTGCGCTGGGGCACAGTGCTATTTTCTAGAAAATGTGTTTTTTCCTGACTGGGTCGGGCCTGGCCATGTCGGGTTTTGCCTGGTCGGGTCGAGTCAGAATGTATAAAAAAGTTTTAAAATTAATAATATTGATATGGGACCCAATTTAAATGAATAAAATATTATTAAATGATTAATAATATTAAAAAATAATTAAAATATTATTAAATGATTAACAATATTAAAAAATGGTTAATAATATTAGAAAATAAATAAAATATTATTAAATGGTTAATAATATTAGTAAGTGAATAAAATATTATTAAATGGTTAATAATATTAGTAAATAGATATAATATTAATAAAAGATTAAAATATTATTAAATGATTAATAATATTAGTAAATGAGTTAAATATTATTAAATGTTTAATACTATTAGAAAGAGAGTAAAACATTATTAATTGATTAATAATATAAATAACTGATTAAAATATTGTTAAAGGATTAATAATATTCATGAATGATTAAAATATTATTAAATGGTTAATAATATTTGTACGAGGTTAATATATTATCAAATGGTGATAATATTGTGAAGTGTTTGGTACATTATTAAACGTCTAAACCATTAAGTTATGTAAAAGAAGAAAGTTTAATTGAATTAAATCAAGGTAAAGAGTCCATTAGTGACTAATTACTAGACCAGTTTATTAAATGTAGATAATACGAAGAACGTGTAGTGATGGTGTAAGCCAGATGAACGCATCAGACAAGTTTTTCAGTATTAAGTGATGTACTTGCGAACTTGTTACTATATGTATAAATTGTTATGTATGCACTTATTGTATGTACGAATTGATTTTAAATATGTCTTTGTACAGTCATATGATATGAATAGCTAATATACCATTGATGCTATGAGTTTCAATGTGTTAATGGATTATATAACTTGAAAAGATTGAGATGCATGGTAAACATGAAGTAATTAGATAAATGCAAAGCATGAGAAGCATGATGCGTATATAAAATGAGAAACATGAAGCATGATTTAAATGTGAATTACTTGTTATATGATAACTATTAGATTTGCTTAAAACAAACATTTTCAGAGAAGTAAGAAAAACGCAAAGTCCCAGTAAGGACAAACGACCGAATTTGATTTGAAGTTGTTGGAATTAAGTTTTGTAATAAAACCTTATTATCAACATCTTTGTGGTATTTGGTTGTGAACCGATAGTGGTATATTTGTTGTCATTATGGAAGGTTAGAAAACCTGTACGTGTTAGTACAACGTTTAGATAAACTAGACATTTGTATTATTGCAAGACACAGATGTGTAAGGAAAGATTGTAATAGAATTAACTCGTATTGCATATGATATTGAGATGTAATATGTAATTGTAAAGATTACGATTCTGAGGCAAAGAAACAAAGAGAATAAAAATTTTATAAATTTTTTTAATTTGTTGAGTTTTTAATAATATTTTATTATACAATGTTGTGGATTTTATAAGAAAGTTGTACATTAACGCACAAGGTCGCCTGTAGCGAGTACGGGGATTTTCGCGGGGCGTTACATTTACACTGCTACACCACCGCTAGTTCAACAATAAGATTTTCTCCCTCACTTGCATTTCTTTAGTCTCCACCCTGGGTCCATGGTTAAATATAACGGACATCATTTAATACCATATCTCACATGCATTCTTTTTCTTTCACATTATATAACACCGGTTGTACTCATTCTCTTTTTTCACATAATACTATTGTTGGATTTGGAACTTTATGGATATGTATTATGTACATTTGATGATTGGTTCAAATGTTTGGAGTTAAAAGTTAACTAAAATATTTTTTTGATATTATGGTTTATGAAGATGCTATAACAGGTTGCTAAAATGAGCAAACATAGGTTGCTTCAATTTTTATTTTTCCATTGTTTGCCTTTTCTCTTATATATTTTTATTTGGGCTTGTCTGAAAATGAGGCCAAAGCCCAGATCATATTTGTGCTGAATTTGAGCCTACTTATCATATGCCTCATGGGCTGAGCACGGGCTTGGGCATGTAAATATTTGTTTGAGCTGAGTTTGGGCAACCTTTAGACCAGCTCACTAAGCCCGATTTACAAGCCTTAGACATCTTTAAATTTACAAAGATAATTACATATTTACAAATCAATGGCTGGCTACTATAACTTTGACATCAACCAGAACTCTTCAAGGTGATTCATAATCTGAGATAACAAACTTTTTAAAAGTAATATATAGACCACAAATCACGGGCCATTCCACTATCCATGACCACAAAACCATCATTCCAATTCATGAAAATCAGACACCAAAAACAAAGATATTGGAGAAGTGATACATAAGAACCAAGTATGTCAATGGCATATATACATCTCATTAGAAATATAAAGAGATTTCTTAGACTTGCTTAGTGAACGTGATAAAAAAGTAAAAACATACAAATAAACAGTTGAAGCTCTAAAGAGGACCACGAACTCAGTTTACTTAACAAATCTTAAGTTGAGTAAAACAATTTTACGTAATCCTCTAATTCAGTATATTTTAACCACAGGTCAAATACTCCTTATATCTAGAAATGAGAATACTTTTTTTGCAGAGCTTTTTTCTGAATATTAAGGTTTGCAAAAGAGTTAAGACAAACACATTGTTTTTGTTAATAAATAAAGTTTAATCTTTAAATTAAAGAATGAAATCCAAAAATATGTCTTAAGTTTTTCTTATAGTAACCTTCACATGGGGGAGGGGGAAGTCTAGCAAAAATGTATGATTCTCTTTTACAGATGGAAGGAATCTGAAACAAAAGACATGCTTTGGGATTTACAATACCAAAACATAAGCCTAGCAACTTACAAAAGGTGTGAAGCCGTCAAATGGATTCTTTCCAACCTTTGAATACGCTAAGAGTTCTTTAGCAGTTTTAATATATGATGCTAGACCTCCTGGATAGCTCCCATCAAGCCAGGCCACCTAAATTCAACGGTACATCTAATTAAGATAAACAAAACCAGCAGAAGTTAACCCCGCAAGACAAGCAGTTCTTTAACGGATGCCTAACCCAAAGGTAACACCTAGTAATAAATGTAAAGAACGTCATTTTGAACACATAATCAATCAGAGGAAACACCATAAATATATGCCCATCTCAAAATAATATAAAAAATGCTTCAATCAGTAGTAATTCTAGTAGTAGAATTAACAGCAGCAGAAGAAAAAACAATAATTCATCAAACAGCATTGCCATGGCTAAATTCCACCTTAAAAACCCAATTAATTTATGCCAAGTTCCCTAAATTATATCCAATAACCGAGAATTGGGAATTATCTTTTTTATTATTAAAAATTTATGGACATTACCTAAAATTTATAAAAAAAATTATTTATACTTCAATTTACTAATTTACAAAGCAATAATAAGATTAATAGTAATTGGAAAAAAGAATCCTTCTCAAGTTAGTGTGGTAAACGCATACAAAAATAAAAAAAATAAATCAAAAATCAAAACTTGTTGGATTCAAGGTGGAAGTAAGCCTTACAAATGGGACACCGAATTTTATACATAATTAAAATATCCTATATATATATATATATATATATATTGAGAGAGAGAGGGGAGCTACCTGATCAAATAAAGCAATCTTCTGATCATCGTCGACACTAGGGTCAGACCAATGCTGAAACAAATGACTTTGTCCCATCTCCAATAACATCTTGGCTAGCTCAATCTACTGTCAGGAAACTAAGAAATGGAAATTGCAGAAGAAACAATAACTTGCAGAAAGGAAAACTAAGAACAGAAAAATTGATTCATTAGATTCATGCCTCCTACATCATGAGTACTGCCTTATATTTATACAGCTCAGTCTAACAACCTCACCCTCAAATAAAAAAAACACGTGCTTCCTTTCAATTACAATTTAGTAGATTATTAATAACAACCAAGTAAAACGGTGCGTTTTAGAGTACTTGAGCAAATGGTAGTTTACTTGGGCAAAACGGTGCGTTTTGCTTAAGTGGTTCTCTTCTTCGATTTTAACTACTACTTCTTTCCTCCCCTGCATCTGTCTCGTGACATTCCCCCTAGCTTGAAAAGATCCTTGCCCCCAAGGATCAAATTCTGGATATTGCTTGCTCAACTTGCTTCACTCCTCCCATGCCGCGTCCTCAGGTATGGTACGAGACCATTACACCAACACGCTATGCATTTTCTTGCCTCCGAACCATCTTGCAACATAATGGCAACCAACATTTGCAAAGCTTTTGGAGAGTTCTCTAGTACTTGTTCCCATAATGTTTTAGCAATGACCCATATTAGAATTTCTAAGGCACAACTCACGTAAATCAGCCTTAAAATTTTCCATCGACACAATTTATCAAAACTCCACCATGAAGGCTCCATCATGGCTTCCTTTGCTTTCCCACATTGAGCATAACTTGTATAGCGAACGAAGCAAGCAAAAGAACAAAGTGATAATACATTTGGTGCTTCAAACCAATTATTAGGGAGCTCTTCACCGCTTGGGTCGAAAATAATGAGGCTTGAATTCCCACAATAACATGATTTAACTGCTTTCCATGTGATATGATTCATTTGATACATTTCAACAAACAATTTTAGCCCAAAGAATACAACACTTGATCTTGCATCAATCATCTCAATGCAATTTATTCTTGAACTGCCCATGACACCCAATTCAAACAAAGAGTTAATAATACTATAGCAACTCATTAAACCCATTTCAGTCAACAAGGAAACTAGTTTACTATGGAAATATAAGTTGTGAGCAAGTTTAAAATATGAGCAACTCCCTAGAATTGTTTCAAAGGTTGTCAAATCATTATTGTATTTGGCCAAGTCATTACTATCTGATATTAATGCTTCATGCTGATTACTGTAATTAACCAAGCCAAAGTTGCAAAAAGACCTGGACTTAAAGAGACCAAAGAGGAACCTGGTAGGAGATTCTTGTGAAACTTGATTTAACTCTTCAGTGTGACCTTTTACTTGTAATATAGTATGTCCAATTGCTTGGCAGATGGAATATATAATCTTAGTGTCAACAAGATAACCCGATGCACCGCAAACATAAAATGTATTGACAGTTTTCCCTCTTCTAGTTGCAAGTTCTGCTTTGGTGACAGTGAGGCTATTCTTGTGAAAGATCCTAGTGACATCAGAGAGTGGTCCAACTCTTCCCGTTGTGCACAATTCTAGCTTCAGCCCCATATTGTAACAGATTGTAACAACCACTCTTTCTATAGCTGTTTTAAGAAATTGAACCACTCTTTGTCTCTCCACCTCATATTTAATAGGGGTTCCATTTATAAGTCTGATGCAATATTTCCGGTGAGCTTCTAACCTTACAGCGTCACCATTGCCATGAAAACCTCATACTGCATATCCGTCAAAGTGTAGATAGCATCAAGGATAAATTTTGGCCTATCCTTGCACCAGATTGTAATAACTAAGTAATCTTTGTCATACCAATTAACAATGTTAATATATGGCCTTAATTTTTCGTCCAACATTTCATCACTACCTCGTTCATAGTCCTGATTAGCAAAGATCATATGATGAAGCCTTCTCTTAGTGTGGATAACCCCATTAGAGACTACAGTCTTAGCTTTCCTCGACTTGTTGCTGCCATTGAGAACATTGTATAGTAGTTGCTTAATCACAAATAGTCTCTCTGGATCAGTAATTGCAGTCCCAGTTTCCTCATCAGTTACATGCATCACAGCTACAGTTCGGGTATTATGGGTCCCCATCTCAGCACTCACTACATTACATTTGAGGTGGGTGAGAACAACATTCATCTTAAAGAATAATCCAGGCTTATCACGTCCTATTAACTTGATAGTCATGTGGTCCATTGCAGATTTAACCACAACAGATCTTATCATAGAATAAGCGAAACCCGAATCTGGTCTAAGAGCCTTCTGAATATAATCCAAAACCTCTACCTATATGGTTTTGTTCCAATCTTGATCGGTAACATGGAAGACATTACATTTAACAGCTCGTAAATTAGCATCTGTTGCCAAGGAGGACAGGCTGCATTGAGAATGTCCTACAACCTTGTCTTGACTACACTGCGCCTTCAAAGAAGTCATTGCTGTATTTGTAGAAGTAGTGTTACCCTGAACAAGATAGGATTCCTCATTAAGACATGCTCTTCTGGCAACCGACTGATCAAACCATTTCCTCGCAACATCATGAAAGTGACCCCATCTTATAGCAACTTTGAATTTGTCACCTTCTCATTCAGTCAATTCATCAAACACACTGTAAACACTATCTTTAGTATAACCATAAGCATAGACTTTTCGGTGGATTGGCTCATTAATGGGATGGAATATCAATCCATTTCGAATCTTTTCCATCCTCTCAATCTCCTGATTATGCTCATTATCTTCAGTTTGGGATGTCAAACATTCTGGAGTGTTCGCAAAAACTATAGGTGGTGGTTCTGGTAATGGTGGTGTAGAGTGGTGGCAATTATATGAGGGCAAGTGGGAATGAGACTGTGCGTTGCTGTGATAGGCATATGTAGGTCCTGTGGGAGCAAATTGGGTGCTGCAATTTATCTGAGGGTAACTGGGAGCATGAATTGGTGGAGCTTGGTAGGAGTAACAGTAAGGACTAACGTTATTAGGAGGATTTTGGGTACTGGAGTAGGAATATGTAGGAGTGTATGGTGGTGGAATGTGTACTATAGTACCTGTAGTGTTAGCTGGATCTGTGTAAGGGGGCCAAACGCCAATAGGAGCAGTTTGGGGTGAAGTTCTATCAGTAATAGGGACAGGAGCAGGCAAGTTTATAGGTCTAGCAAATGAAGTTGATCTGGAATCTACAGGTGGATGAGGCATATATGATGCTGGGTAAGTAGTATGAGTGATGGGTGATGCAGGTATGCTGTTGGTGGAAACAAAATTTGTGGCCAAATTGTAAATGTGGCAATTTGCTTTGAAATGCAACTGTGGCCAGGGGCGGAGCTATGTACTTACTTGGGGGTGCCATGGCACCCCCTGAGTTTTGAACATCCTCTTTTTTATATATATATATATATATATATATATATATATATAAAATTAAGTATATGTTTTATATATTTAAATTTTGACACCTTTTATAAAAAAAAATAAAAACTTTAAACTTTACTTAAGTAAAAAAGATTTTAGACTTAAGACTTTACTTGAACTCAATGACGAAGTTAGGTGGACTAGAGTGGGATCAATTGACCCCACTAAAAAAGAAATTATTTTATAATGTAGGATAAATTTTAAAAATTTTAAATATTATATATAAATTGACTCCACTCAAATTTTATAATTTTTTTATTATACGGGGTCAAATTGAAAATTTATAACTTTTTCAATCAAATTTTAATCACATGACTCATATACCCTAAATATATGTATCTATTTCTATAATATTTTTAAACTAAATAATAATCTAATTTATATTATTTTTCAAAATAATTAATGAATTAATTATTTATGAACAATTGTGATTAGAAAAATCTATTATGAGTCAATATAGTGTATATATATCATATATTATTAGTTATTATATTGTCATTATAATATAGTATATATTATATATGTATGTGTGACCCGAGAGTATAAAAGTATTAAAAAAAATTGACTCGGGGGCGCTGCCCCCGAACCCCCACCAAATTATTTATAGTTTAATAACAATTTTGACTTCGTTAAAATACATTTCTGACTTCACTTCCTTGAACGGTTGTGTATGTATGTAAATAATTTTGACACCCCCTAAAATAAAAACCTGGCTCCGCCCTTGACTGTGGCAATGGTAATAGTGAGGTTGGAGGTGGATCTGGTAATGCAGAAGTCGCTACAGAAATGGTCATAAGTATGGGTACCTCATTAGTGGTATAATTATTTTTCTCCGAACAACGAGCAGCTTCTAATGCCTCTAAAATTTTCAGAGTTACCTCCTCACTCGTGGTCTGCACCTTTTGGCTGAGTTGATTGATCTGATGCCCCAGGGCTTCCATTTGCGTTGAAAAATGTTCGAAACTCTTCGCCATTATCTCCTACTTCTGATCCCTCCTACCTTCCAAGGCCTTGAGATCTTTCTCATGCTTTTGGAGGTTCAGTGAAGTAGTGGTGTCCGCCATTAATGACCCAGAGTTGCTCTGATACCAAATGTCAGGAAACTAAGAAATGGAAATTGCAGATGAAACAATAACTTGCAGAAAGGAAAACTAAGAACAGAAAAATTGATTCATTAGATTCATGCCTCCTACATCATGAGTACTGCCTTATATTTATACAGCTCAGTCTAACAACCTCACCCTCGAATAACAAAACACGTGCTTCCTTTCAATTACAATTTAGTAGATTATTAATAACAACCAAGTAAAACGGTGCGTTTTAGAGTACTTGAGCAAATGGTAGTTTACTTGGGCAAAACGGTGCGTTTTGCTTAAGTGGTTCTCTTCTTCGATTTTAACTACTACTTCTTTCCTCCCCTGCATCCGTCTCGTGACATCTACCCACCCAAATCAATCAAAACTTCAAATCAGATTTACAATTCCATAAAAAGTATCAATCCATACATCATAATTCATAAGAATTTGGCACATGCTTGTGCGATTTAAGAAATGAAACCTGTTGAGGAGAGAGAATAGAGAGGCTTTTGAGCAGATTTGGAACGGAGGAGATCCAATAGCCATTGATGTCGAGGTTTGCGAGCTTTGATTCGAGGATCGATGAAGCCATAAAGAAGATGAAGTTCTAAAAGATTGGGAAGGGTGAGAATTTTGTATAAATAAAAACTCAGCAATGAATCAGGTTGGTTGGTTCCATACAGTTTCTTCTACTTACTATTCATGATAATAACCTTTCTTTCTTTTTTAAATTTTAGAATCTATTATATATATTAAATTGCAGTACATAGCACCGTTGCTTGACAAATGGCCTTCACATATTAAAACACCTGTCATCCACATTTAATGCTCTCTATCCTTACTCCAGTTTTTAAAATTTACTCCACTTTTTATAATTTTTTAATATTATACATTTTATATAATTATACCATTATACCATAAATATATCTTTCTTCTACCACCGCACTTGAAGCATTAATTGCCAACCTCCGCTGTTCTAGATCACTATCACTACAACTATTGATATGATAAATATTTTATGAATGTTTTCTCAATAATAGTATTTTCTTAGTTTTAATTTTAAATACAATTTTTTTTATATTTTCTTAGTTTTAACAATTTTTTTAACTTTATTCGAATCATAGATGCATAAAATTCAAAATTTATATCCTTCATTTTAATTTTTTTATATTTTCTCAGTTTTAACAATTTTTTTAACTTTATTCAAATCATAGATGCATAAAATTCATAATTTATATCCTTCATTTTAAATTTTTTATATTTTCTCAGTTTTAACAATTTTTTTAACTTTATTCGAATCATAAATGCATAAAATTCAAAATTTATATCCTTCATTTAAATTTTAAATCAAATTATTTAATTTTTTATTCAAAAAAAACATACCCACCACTTAACATGTTAAATTCCCACCACTTACTTTATTTGCCTTTCTTCCGTTTTTCACTCCCTTATCACCAAATTCTCAACAACTTCATACTTTTTATTTTTTCATATACTAACAAAAATATTATTTTTCATATCTTTATCTTATAGTTCTCATTATCACTACAACTACTTATCTATTTTAATAGATTTAAATATTTTCTCAATAAATTAAATTGGATCCATAATTTATATCCTCAATTTTAATTTTAAATACAATCTTTATCTTATAGTTCCCATTATCATTACAACTATTTATCTGTTTTAATAGATTTAAATATTTTCTCAATAAATTAAATTGGATCCATAATTTATATCCTCAATTTTAATTTTAAATACAAATTTTTTAAGTTTATTCGAAGCAATAACATAAACGCATAAAATTTCTCAAAAATTACATTGTAAACAGTAACATAAATCTATTATCTATTATATATACTAAATTGTAGTACATAGCACCGTTGCTTGATAAATGGCCTTCACATATTAAAACACCTGTCATCCACATTTAATGCTCTCTATCCTTACTCCAGTTTTTAAAATTTACTCCACTTTTTATAATTTTTTAATATTATACATTTTATATAATTATACCATTATACCATAAATATATACTTCTTCTACCACCGCACTTGAAGCATTAATTGCCAACCTCCGCTGTTCTAGATCACTATCACTACAACTATTGATATGATAAATATTTTATGAATGTTTTCTCAATAATAGTATTTTCTCAGTTTTAATTTTAAATACAATTTTTTTTTATATTTTCTCAGTTTTAACAATTTTTTTAACTTTATTCGAATCATAGATGCATAAAATTCAAAATTTATATCCTTCATTTTAATTTTTTTATATTTTCTCAGTTTTAATAATTTTTTTAAATTTATTCGAATCATAGATGCATAAAATTCAAAATTTATATCTTTCATTTTAATTTTTTTATATTTTCTCAATTTTAACAATTTTTTTAACTTTATTCGAATCATAGCTGCATAAAATTCAAAATTTATATCCTTCATTTAAATTTTAAATTTTAAATCAAATTATTTAATTTTTTATTCAAAAAAAACATGCCCACCACTTAACATGTTAAATTCCCACCACTTACTTTATTTGCCTTTCTTTCGTTTTTCACTCCCTTATCACCAAATTCTCAACAACTTCATACTTCTAATTTTTTCATATACTAACAAAAATATTATTTTTCATATTTTTATCTTATAGTTCCCATTATCACTACAACTACTTATCTATTTTAATAGATTTAAATATTTTCTCAATAAATTAAATTAGATCCATAATTTATATCCTCAATTTTAATTTTAAATACAATCTTTATCTTATTGTTCCCATTATCACTACAACTATTTATCTGTTTTAATATATTTAAATATTTTCTCAATAAATTAAATTGGATCCATAATTTATATCCTCAATTTTAATTTTAAATACGAATTTTTTAACTTTATTCGAAGCAATAACATAAACGCATAAAATTTCTCAAAAATTACATTGTAAACAGTAACATAAATGCATGATTTAAAAATCAAATTGTTTGATTTTTAAATCAAAAAAGATACCTACGAAAAACAAAAGCAAATTTTCTATTGTTAAATCCACTCTCACAAAATTAAATTCAAATTGAAACGTATCTTTTAAGATTTCCAACGGATCACATACAACTCGATCCAAATTGAAATACTATCAAATTAAACATATATTTCTATATTTCAAAACTCTAATTTTCATACCTAATTTTCCTTATAAATACATTCCACCTCTGTTATAATAACTCACATCACACACAGTTCCCTCATTCTTATACTATTCTGCTATATATTACTATCCTACTATATAGTAATATTCTGCTTTTTCTAATATATGACAACTAGATACGATTTTGTTGATGACATCAACCTTGTCAAAGAGACGTGGAAGATAAAGGTCAGAATAACTAGACTCTGGAATATGCCTAGCTTTAACAACGCTGACTACGTAAACAACAACGAGATGGTGTTATTGGATGGCAAGGTATATATTCGTACGTCTTACCATTTACAACTTTTAATTTACATCTTACCATTTACGACTTTTAATTTTATAGGACGGCAAAATACAAGCAACTATCAAAAGGTCACTTCTGAATAAATTTCAATCACTGCTCAAAGAACATAAAGTTTTTGTTATCACCAACTTTGTTGTCGGACAAAATGGTGGTTCTTACAAAGCTACCAAACATCCATACAAAATAAATTTCCTGTATTCCACCTCATTGCGAGAGTTGGATGACGCTTCCATTTATACATATGGATTTCAGTTTATTCCATATGATCAGATACTATCAAACAATCTTGATGACTCCTACTTAATTGGTATATTTTACACTCATTTTTCTGACATTATTTTTTAAACATACCTATTTCTACTACTTTTTGTTCAGATATTATTGGACACCTGACTGCCATAGGAAGTGTAGAATTGAGCACCCACAATGGTAAACAAAGTAAGAGAGTTAATATTGAATTAACTGATAACAGATAAATTTTAAAAATTCAATTTAAAATACTTTTATTTATATGTATTTTTAATTTCTATTACTAACTCATTATATTTTTCATAAAGCCATAATGTAGTGACCTCCTCCTTGTGAAATGACTTTGCAAACCAAATTTCCTTATTTACTGAAACAGAAAGCCAAGATCACATTATAATCATTTTACAATTTGCAAAAATAAAGTTCTGGAAAGTTATTTTCAATTTATTGCATTTAAATTACGACATCTCTCCACATATATGGTCATTAACTATACATACTAGCACTGTGAATACTAGGTACAACAACATTGTCAAACTCAATGTTTGGCTCGAGACTTTTGGTAAATGCAGATTTCCCCGAGGTTTTTAATTTCAAAAATAGGTATATTTCAAAATTCTTTTTACCCTAATTAATTTTTATTACTACTACATTCAAATTTTTATTTATTTACACCTCTTTGTTGTCTGCCTGAATAACAACAACCTTGGTGTTTCAAGCAACAATATCACTGCAATAAATCATTTATCCAGCCAGAGCACATTGTCTATTACAGATGAATTCCTACAAAGCTTTGATAGGAAAACTATTGATGAAATACGAGATGCTACGGAGGTAATACATTTTTTTTAACACCCTAATTTTCCATCACATAAATACATTGTTTTCTTATTTACTTATATTGTTTTCCTATTAAAAAATTCAGGAGTCAACGTGTGTGGTACTTGCTACTATTCTTTGCATAGAAACCGAATACAATTGGTTCTACAATTCATGCAAAAAATGCCGGAAGAAAGTCAAACCTGAGAATGGAAAATTTTGGTGTGATAAATGTTATGACTATGTCAAGTCTGTTATACCAAGGTATAGGGTCTAATCTAACTTATGTTCATACTATGCCCAGTCTTTTATTACTTTCTAACTTGGTCAATCTAATTTTTGGTTACAGATTCAAAGTTCAGGTAAAAGTAATGGATGATACATCCAGTGCATCTTTTGTTCTTTTTTTTATCATGAAGCCCAACAAATAATAGGAAAATCGGTAAATCATTATCATTATCATTATTACTTTTCTATGCAATTTGCTAATACTGTGAGCGACTATATAATTGCCCAAAATGGATTAAAAAAAAAACCTCATGAGGCAATGTATTCGTCCTTTGACGATAACAATGAGTTATGTATGCCACGGTGCTATACTGTTATGTTTTTGGACATTCTGTTTGTACATATTGACATGAACATCCAACATAATTTTTAATGCTCATGGTTTTCAATTTCAGCATATAACATGATTTTCATCAAGTTTTGAGGACCTAAATTGAGCCATTTTTTCAATGTTTCCCCTTTCAATTGCATTTTAGAATTATGGTGGAACCTGTAAATGTATATAAGACATGGCATGATTATTTGCGATTGCATCTTCTTCTTATATTTTAATTTATTAATTATATATATAAATTTATAATTAACAAAATGAATAAACCCGCTGCAACGTGCGGGTTTATTGCTAGTTGATAATAATTTTGATGTTATTTTAAATATAAAATATACTAAAAATTAAATTTATATAAATTTATTTAATATTTATTAATGCAATAGTCAATACTTTAAAACAAAGTGTTATTAATACAAAATGGTCTTTTAAAATTTTAAATAAATTCATGTCCCTATTCAAATTTTAAAAATATAAATTAATTAGATCAAGCACAGATGAGATTATTAATGTAAAAACAGTAGGGTATTGTTACATAAATAAGGAGTAAGAAAATAATAAAGATGTAAAGAAATGGGCTGTGGAGGAAAAAGAAGATGAGATTGTGAGAGAGAGAAATGAATAAGAGATAATTATCATTTTTCTCTTTGTAATCTTTTAATTAATTTCAGACGCTCATTTTATAAAATAAATATTGTAATTGTTCAAATAAAATTCTTTATTTTAAAATTTTAATAATCTAAATTGATCGAAATTCATTTTATATTAGTAATTATTATAGAATATTTAAAATACAGTGTTCTAAAAAAAATTCTAGGCACTGAACTAAATTAATTATTTGATCCTAATTGTTGATCCCTATATTTGATTGATTTTATTAGGTCATAACTCTAAAAATTTAAATTTACGTCTTAAATTTGTTTATCACATTTTCAAAGATCAATTATCTGACACATTGATTTGATCCTATTCGTTAATCCCTTATATTTGATTAATTTTATTAGGTCAAAACTCTAAAATTTTAAGTTTAAATCTTAAATTTGTTTATCACATTTTTTAATGAATAATTACTACATCTATACTACTTTATTAGATTTGAAATTAAAGTCAAATTATCTACGAAATGTCTAAAAATATGAATTTAAAATAATGACTAAGAATGGTATTTGATGAAGGGTTTGAAGTTATCTGATGTGTGAAATAAAAATTTATGTAAGAGTATTTTTTTGGTATTTATTCATGTAAAATTATAAATAGTTTCTACTTGTTTTATAGAGTACATATACAAATATACATAGGGCTAGTAGTTTTATCCAATTATACTTATTTTTTATCCTTATTATGGATCATTCCATATATATATATATATATATATAGCATTCATTTAGTACCAACTAATCCTCTTCATATATTTTTATGTGGAGTGAAATATGATTAAATTATTAAGCAGTTCTTTTTAAAATTTTGTTTGTATCTTTATTTTGTAATGTATTGTGTGATTGTCATGACAAAATGAAATTATTGTATGTTCGTAAAAAAGTTAAATTATATAAATTATTGTGTGATTTTAGAACACTTCTAAAACATACTCACTCATTTTATTATATAAATCGTTTTAGAATTTTATTTTTTTTATAAAAAATATAAGACGTTTTACATATATTTGAGAGAAAAAATTTAATTATTTCTTACTTTATCTTTAAAAATGGAGTAATTGAGAAAGAGGAGAGGATGAGTAATTAATTAATGTATGGGTAATAATAAAATTTCAAACTAACATTAATTACCTAACATTAGTATTAATGAAACTTCTTAATATGTGTGATAATGTAAACGACTTATATAATGAAAAAGAGAGAATATTAATGATAACAATTTTTTATTTTAAATTTTGACGAATTGCAATAATTTTAAGTTTAAAATTTTATGAATTCTGTTAAAAAGATGAGGCCCTTTTTCGAAAGAAAAGGAAAATAGATATGATTTTTGTTGTATTATATGATATAAAATCACTATATATAGATGGATAAACAAGCAAAATTGCTTGGTTAATAATCAAAAGCATCGGTTAAGGACTCCTTTTTGGACGCACCAGTCATAACCACTAGCGAGGTAACTGATAAGTGATAACCCAACAAGGGGAAATGTTGTCTGTTCATGATTATTGTATTTGGGACCCACAGATTGTTTATTTTCTACTCTACTTTTTTAAATTAAATTTTTTAAAAAAAAATTGTTACATATAGACTAGAGCATGCCCTGCCGATGATTTTACAAGAGTCTTTATGGCACTCTATAAAAAATCCAAGACATTAAACATTGCATACATAGTAAGGATAAATATTGATTTATTTAAGTATATACTCTCGCTGTTTTAAAATATAAGATTAATTTTGTCAAATATGATATGTTTAAGCTCAAAAAAATTATTTGATTCATTTAATATTTGAGTATAATATGTTTTATATTTAGTAGTATGTATATTTGTTTGGTCTAAAATTAAATAAATTCATATCTATTTTGAATTCAAACATATGTCGATTTAATTTCAAAAATCAATATTTATCTTTTGGAACGGGAGAATTTTTTTCATACAATATAATCACATAAAATTCTCTACACTGAATAATTCTATTTTCTTAACAGAAGAAGAAACATCATAATTCACAAGAAAAACTCTTGAGAAATGGTCATTACTCATTAGGATCAAAGTTACTGGTGCTCAAAACTTTCGATTTTTCCCCCAACCTATTCGTATCGTGGTACCTGTACGAACACTATCGATTTTTTCATTCGTACGTATTTTTTCAATATTTTTCCCACTATTGATTCGTACAACAGTACCAATACGCACAATATTGATTTTTTCATCGGTAAATATTTTTTAAGAATCGATAAAAACCCAAAAAAATAAAATACATTTGATTTTATATATATATATATATCACATTAAATAAAAAAATATCTTAGTTTTATCCTAACTTGAACCATTCTTATTTTCTTAAACTTATAGCTTTGATAATTTTTGAAACGTTCTTTGATATGAATACTAATTAATGTATTTTACTGTTACTAACTTTTATATATTATACATTAGTTATTATAATATATATAATGGAATATTAAATGTGTATTCACATTAACTTATCTTTTCCTAAATAAGAAGTCTAACAAATATATTACTATATTATATTTAATACATTATCCATACCTTTTTTAATATCAAATTTATGAATGTAAATCAAATTATCAATTTTATAAACTAAAGAAGCACAACATGGGAGGAAAAAATTAAGGCAACAGAAAATTTATTTATGATATATATTATCAATGCAATAAAAAAATAAAACCAAGCGGTAAAAATCGTTACCGAAAGTATACCGAACAAATACCGAAATTGATATTTCGGTACGAGTCTCGTAAGAAATTCGGCATGGCACCCTTATCAAAGTGACCTGCAGAAAATAATTGATGATAGGAGCACTCCAATTTCTTCAACCACCACTCCCTCCAACTACCAGGAAAAACTTGCATGGGATAAAAAGAGAATAAAAAGGAAAGGCCACACAACTATAAGCTTTCCAAGGTGTCGTTGAAAATAATTCTAAGAGTAAATACATGAAATTAAGACTTCAGCTACCTAAGTGGCATATTACACGGTGAACTATGTCTAAATGTGTACAAAATTGATACAATAAAAAGAACAGGGTGAATTATTTAATAATAACAGCTTAAATGAAGTAAAGTGAAATAAAATATAACTCCAGTGCAATGGCAGCTGCTTTTCAAATCCCTCTTGACTGCAAGTTATTGGTGATCATCATGCCAGGGTTGCTCTTTTGCCTTTCGCATCTCTCGACTATCTACAAGTAATTTATCTTTTAACATTTACCATCTGGTAAACTAAGAAAGTAATGTACAAAAACTAAATTATAATTTGAACTCCAAAGTTTGTAGGGTTATTTAGATTTACACCATAATATTTAAAACTATCTAAGTACACTCCAAAGTTCTTTTCAAAGTTTTAACCAGTCAAAAATGAGGATATATTTTGTTTAGCGGAAAAGAACTTTGGCACGCATTTTGACCAGTTTAAACCTCAGATGGTGTATTTTGTTTAGCAGAAAAAAATCTCATGGTGCACTTGGATACATTTTAAACATTGGAGTGCAAACCTCAACAACCTACAAACTTTGGGGTATAAATCGTATTTTAGTATTTCTTACGTGTATGGAGTCGTGGAAAGAGAAATACCTGTGAAGCAGAAGATTTCTTAGTATCCAAGAATTGGCTGTAAATGGTGTATAATCGCCTGTTCTCAGCTTCTGAAACTGAGGCCCTTGCCTTGGAAGCAATAGATTTTAAGAGTGAATTAGTGATGACTGGTGTTTTTGCAGGCTTGTTAGTATCTGCACAGTTTAGAACGTCGTGAACTGCTGCAAGTTGAGCATCTGAGAGAAGGGCCTGGAGGTCAGCTCCACTAAATCCTTCAGTCATACGAGCGATGGCATCTAAATTAACATCACCGGTCAGTGGTAACTACAGTAAGTTTGACATGCGAAGCCAGTTAGGAGACCTGAAGAGTGGCACTATACCCTAATGCAACAATAGGAGGTTATTTAATTATATTTCTCCTTCAGGATGGAAGCTACCAAGAAAATACTTTAAAAAATGGAGGAATTTTTATTTTGTGTTTGGGGTGCCTTTTTTTTTTTTTTTTTTTAGGGAGGGGGGGGGGGGGGGGGGGGGGGTTGAAAGAGAAGTAGCAACAGAATACCTGGAGGGAAACTTTTTAGTTTAATACATCAGTCACATTTTCACAAAACTGTTTAAATAGCATCAATTAACCTAATAGTTTCAAGCTTTCTTAAGTCAATAATTATTTTACCAAAGTTTCTACAAGTCAAGTCGAGAATGTTCCTCATTTATTGCATTTCTTCTGTTTTGAACCCCCATAAGGATTATCAGGGGAATGCCCCTGGTACACTAGGAGTACAAACAGGCTCCATCGATATTGCGAAAGAAATTTGCAGGATCATGTCGAGGAAGCTCTAAATCTAATGAATATATATATATATATATATATATATATATATATATATATATATATATATATATATAGGGAGTGATCCACTTCCAAAGTTGGATGGAAGCCTCTATCCATCCAGGCTTCCATCCAACTGTAATTTAGTCGTCCGTTTCAAAATCTAAAGGCTACAATATAAGTAATCCGCACAACTGTTATTAGGAGTCTAACAAACAGTTGTGCGGATTCTAACCCACAAAACAAATGTCAATTTTACCCCCAGCTCTCAGCTCAAAAAAGATACTTCGCATAATAGTTTTGCGGTGGGGAGTTTCCCACCACATAACAATTATGCGAATAGCTAAAAGGGCGCAACCATCCCACCGCCTCTTCTCTCTTCTTCCCTACTCCCTAATATACTGCAATGTCACGTACCCTTTCTCCATCCATGGCTTCAAAACCTCCATAACTTCCGGGTGAACCCCACCAACATCATGAATTACAAAATGGGCTTTTCCCCCAAACATTCTTATGTGATAAGCTAGGCACTTTTCAACTCTTTGCGGACTTAAATTCCCAATGTCACATACCCTTTCTCCATCCATGGCTTCAAAACCTCCATAACTTCCGGGTGAACCCCACCAACGTTATGAATTACAAAATGGCCTTTTCCCCCAAACATTCTTATGTGATAAGCTAGGCACTTTTCAACTCTTTGCGGACTTAAATTCCCATGAAGGGAAGATCCACAATAGAGGTAATCATACTTATGCGGGGCAGTGAAAATGGTTTAACCTTTCTGGAGCTTCATTAAGTGCAACAATGGTGTCAATAAGGTTAAAATCGGTGTCACCGCCGCAGTTGGTGGTGGCATGGAGGAGTAATTTCTCACCATTTTCGCGTGCAATTAACCATTACAACAGTGTAAACACTGTCGTGGCCCCAATCGGGGAGGATTTTGACAATTTGTAGCCCTTTGTTGTAATGGGTTCGCCGCCGGAGCTGTAATGGAGAACCTACTCGCATTGGTAAGTGGGTTTGTCGAAAACATGGATGGGTTTTGAAGATAACCCATTAATGGCGAAAGTATTGAGACCGCCTTTGTAAGCCGACATCAGTATGAAGTTATAAGCTGCGGTGCCTTATGAGTTGAAGGATCTTCTTATGATGCCGTTTAGGAGTATTTCATCGGACAGTGGTGTTGGTAAGGGAGGAGAGAGAAAAGGCGGTGGGACGATTGCAATTTTTGGTGCCCTTTTAGCTATCTGTTATCCGCATAATAGTTATGTGGTGGGAAACTCGCTACCGCATAACTATTGTGCGGAGTATTTTATTTTTTTGAGTATACTACTAATAACAGTTGTGAGGATTACTTATATCAAGGTTATTGGAACAAACAACTGGATTACAGTTGGATGGATAAGGGCTCTCATCCAACTCCACACACACACACACACACACACATATATATATATATATATATATATATATATATATATATATATATATATATATATATATATATATATATATATACATATGTTGGAAAAGAGAAAGGTAGAAACTGATTTTGTGTATTTACTTACTTATCTGTCATGTACATTGAGGTATATTTATACTACCTTACAAGATCTTATAAAATCTATGGGATATGATATACATTAACTGGTCGACTACATTAAATGAGTTGCAACTGACTATATCTTTGTATATCTTTGACTATATCTTTTAACACTCCCCCTCAAGTTGGTGTATAAATGTCTCGCATACCCAACTTGAAACACAATGGATGAAACAGCTTACTACCAAGACCTTTAGTCAAAATATCAGCAAGCTGATGTTCTGTTTTGACGAAAGGTAAGCAGATAAGACCACTAGTTAACTTTTCTTTGATGAAGTATCTATCAATCTCAATGTGATTCGTTCTATCATGTTGTACCGGGTTGTTCGCAATACTAATGGCTGCTTTATTATCACAAAACAACTACATAGGCCCTTTTGTTACAACGCCCAAATCTTCCAGTAAGGTTCGAAGCCACATTAGTTCACATATACCCAAAGCGATAGCTCGATACTCTGCTTCAGCACTAGATCTTGCCACCACAGATTGTTTCTTACTGCGCCAAGTAACAAGGTTACCTCCAACAAATGAGCAGTAACCAGATGTAGAGCGACGATCCTCTATAGAGCCAGCCCAATCAGCGTCGAAAAATGCTTCAATTTTCATATGACCATGTGGTGTGAACAATATACCTTTCCCAGGAGCAGATTTGAGATATCTCAGAATTCTGTAGACAGTTTCCATATGACAATGTCGAGGATCATGCATATACTGACTTACTACTCCTACAACATAAGATATATCGGGTCGAGTATGAGAAAGGTATATCAATCGGCCTACTAAACGTTGATATCTTTCTCTATCAACCGTAGGTCCTGTCCCGCCTGCTAAATGATGATTAACTTCAATAGGAGACTCGGACGACTTACATCCCAACATACCAGTTTTTGTTAAAAGATCAAGTATATACTTTCTTTGGGATAAAAATATCCCACTAGAAGATCTTGCAACTTCAATACCGAGGAAATATTTCAACAGACCAAGATCTTTGATTTCAAACTCTCTGGCTAATCTTGCTTTGAGATTAATTATTTCTTCTGTATTATCACCTGTCACTACAATGTCATCAACATAAACAATAAGGATGGTAGTCTTATCCTTTATTTGTTTAACAAATAGAGTATGATTAGCTCGACTCTGCTTGTACACAAACCTTGTCATTGTTTTGTGGAATCTACCAAACCAGGCTATGGGAGATTGCTTTAGACCATACAGAGCCTTTTTCAGCTTACAGACCTTACCCTTGGTTGTAGATGAAGCAAAACCGGGAGGTATCTCCATGTACACCTCTTCCTCTAAGTCACCATGAAGGAAAGCATTTTTTACATCCAATTGTTGAAGATCCCAGCCAAAGTTTACTGCACATGAGATTATGGTACGAACAGAGTTCATCTTTGCCATAGGAGCAAATGTCTCCTCGTAATCAATCCTATTGGTTTGTGTATATCCCTTTGCAACTAGTCTGGCTTTGAGTCTCTCGATTGTCTCATCTGACTTCTGCTTGACCGTATATACCCATTTGCATCCAACTGGTTTTTTTTCATAAGGAAGAGTGACTAGTTCCCATGTATCATTCATTTTTAGTGCATTCATCTCTTCTATCATAGCATTTTTCCAGTTCTCACTGCTAATTGCTTCTCTCCACCCCTGAGGAACAATTATCGAGGACAAGGAAGAAACAAAGGAATGGTATGATGCAGACAATTTATTATATGCTAAGAAATTAGAAATTGATTATTTTTTCTTTTTGTTAAGCTATTCCAGGAAAGGAACTTGAGCCTTTGCTGTCAGAAGCTACCCACCGAGTGACGCAGTACTAGAATGCTCAAAAAACATAGGAGACTCGTGGTTTAAAGCATCAAACTTTCTGTAGATGGTAATAGGAGAGAGAAACGAATACCATGGGAGTGACGACGTCGACAAAAGCTCGCCTGAATAAGTCTCACGTGCCGGCTGAAGGTGGCGCATGGCGTCGGCCTTCCGCGAGTGTAGTAGCGTGTGGTAGCGTGTGGGGCTGTGGGTCGGAAGTCTGAAACCTCTGTGGTGGTCGCCTAGAACTAGGTAAACTAACTATGATCTCAATTTCTTCATACAAATTTGTTTCACTAGTTTTCTGAAGGAGCGAAAGATTGGTAGCGGAAATGAAAAAAATGAGCTAAAAATTTTTCCTGATAAGAAGAAAAGGAAACAACTCTGATACCATGTTGGAAAAGAGAAAGGTAGAAACTGATTTTGTATATTTACTTACTTATCTGTCATGTACATTGAGGTATATTTATACTACCTTACAAGATCTTATAAAATCTATGGGATATGATATACATTAACTGGCCGACTACATTAAATGGGTTGCAACTGACTATATCTTTGTATATCTTTAACTATATCTTTTAATAATTAATATATATATATATATATATATATATATATATATATATATATATATATATATAATATAATATAATATAATATAAAACAGAGTGGCCCAAATCTCAAGACTTCAACATCCAACGACCTCAAATCAATTTAGGTTTCAACATCCAACGGTCACTAATCTATCTTTCATATTTCCCCCTAATTCAACATCTTTTTTCAAAAATCTATTCACTCACATTTCCCGCCCAAATCAAATTTACCACTATACTATAATAATAATAATAATAATAATAGTAATAGTAATAGTAATAGTAATAACAATAACAATAACAATAACAATAACAATAATAATAATAATAATAAATAATAAAAATTGTACGTAAATAACATGGGTCACCATTTTAGCATTGGCGCCCTTTTTTTGTTTTTCGGGTATTGCGGTCGTTATATTTTTACATGCAAATTGATTTTGGCGGGAAATCACAGGGATGATTCAGATTCATTATAATTGATTTGTAAGTTATTTTATGTTGCAAAAACTCTTTAGGTAATAGAGTATTTTTGAAATTTTAATCTACGCCTTGCCTTCAAGCATGGGCAATTACGTGTCATCTCTTTGGTGTTTTTGCGAGCTATATCGAGAGTAAGCATTGTAGTAGGCTCTGACTCATGATATGAAAAGCTTTTGTCCAATTTCAAGAAAAAAATATAGAGGAAAAAATGTTATGGTGATGCGATTTAATTGGTGTTATGACAATACTTTTTTGTTTGGATTTAGATGACTCATTTTATACTTTTGGGTATGTATGAAAAAACCTTTCTTTTGGATTTTTACATCTTTTTTTTTCCCTCATTGGATCCCACCAAATGGCTTACAGTACTACCCTTTTTCCACAGGAAATATTGTTCATGGATCATATTGATCAATAGTTAGAGATACTAGAAACAAATAAATGCTGTCAAATTTGTCATTCTGTTTTGTGAATAAAAAAAAGGTGTGTGGGATACCCAAAAATATTATATTACACAAATTTGAGTCCGCTACCGTCAATCAATTAATTGTTCAAACCTGCCAAGACCTAATTTTAAGTTGGGAATGAGTAGAACACTAATGTTTACCTAAAAAAAACTTATGACTGGATTGAGTATCAATCTTTTTGTATTAATGGTTGGACTCTCAGTTCTATTATGGAACTGAGAGTCCACAACAGTTTTAAATTTTTCAATCTAAAAGTATTGGATACAATATTCAACTGTTATATTAGTTGCACCGTACCTTCAGTCCTAGTATATATATTTATGAGAAACCTTCTGCAAGAAGATGATACTTAAAGTAAACCTATATACGCCAACTAGAACTAGAAGAGCCGTTTGAGCATAGTCCCCATATGGCAAGGGCATGATATTAATGCACATTGTCAACTGTGACATCTGCACAACAATTATATCTTCTCTCTGAGTTTTGGCCTCTTTAAGACCTCCAGTGCAGTCCAACATAAGGGTATTTGGTTGGCCAAATTAACTTCCCCTATTCCAACCAACCAATCCACCAAGAATTTGTAATATAAATTATATGTAGAAATGTATATCAATTATCACAATTAACTAATTATCTTACTACCCTTCTCCCAAGTCCAAACCTTGATATAAGATTATTTTAAATGAACATCTCATGTAATGCTCTCTTTCTAAAGAAGTTAAATAAATAGTTAACACAGACAACATGTTAAACAAACAGATAAATGAAACATAATTAGACGTCACTGTGCCATGTGATAATATTTGCGCGCAACTAATTTCAAGATAGTGAAGAAACCAAAAAGATGGTTTACCCATTAAAGAATATCATAATCAGGTTCCAACTCATATAAGTAGTGTAAATAATATCCACAACAAAGTGAAACTTAAAAATGTCTTTTCATCTAAGAAATAAATGCTAACCTGTTTAGAAAGAACAGTAAGAATATCCAACCTCTCATGCTGTGATGGGAAATCACAGATTAGAAGCCGATCTAGCCTGCCAGGGCGTAACAGTGTAGCATCAAGCAAATCTGGTCTACTGCTTGAATAAGAAATTGCAGAGTATTAATTTTCACTCAAGAAATAAAATAAAGAAAGAGATCTGCAAGAAAAGATGATGTAATTTTTTCATCCTGAGATCAAGAACTTGTGAGAAGAGGATCTTATGACATCAGAATCGTCTCATTAAGCATAGAAGCACGCACACTTTCATGAAGCAAGGTCATCCAACCAATGTTGATATTGATACAAGGTTGAGTAAAAAAATAAAAATGAAAATCTGTGACAATAACGACGGGGATTTCACAAGGTGTGAAAAACAAATGGAAGATTATTACATATAATGTCTTAAAAATTACATTCATCACGTTGGTTCCAATCCCCATTCTTAAGTACAATCTTTTTTTTTTTCTTGGGGAGGGGTGGGGGGATCCTACCTATTAGGGGGGAAAAAATAAATTTCTTCATGATACGAAATTATTGTACTACAAGTTTTGACATGCACTGGGCTAGAATACTTAATACTCAAGTAAGCATTACCAGATTCATTTATGTACAGAACTTTGAATTTAAGAGATAATAGAGCAAAACAAAAACCAATAATATCAAATTGACAGCTTAATATGTCTATAATTATATAAAACCATTTCAGTAACACGAAGAAAGAAAAACTATCTGAGCATAATTTTTTTTACCTTCCTTTTTTGGTGTAAATTGAAAGCTCATCAGATATATACATTTTTAATAGATAATAAAAGAAGATTTTATAGAAGAAAAGAGAAGAAATTACAATGCAAAATCATTTCATTATGAATTTATGATGTTCCCATACCTAGTGAGGGTGAAGCCTGAATAAAATTCACAGAATCTTATTCTGAATAAACACACCAAAATTCACAACAAGAGAAGATTTTATATATTATAAAAAGAGATGTAAACATAAAAGATTGTTTAGACAAGAGCTCACCTGGTGGCAGCAAAAACAAATACTACAGTCAAGACTTCAACACCATCTAACTCTGTTAGAAACTACAAAGATAAATGAAAAGAAAGTTTGATTGCAAAGATGATATAAGATCCACCAGGAAAGAATGTACCAAGAAGCGGGACAATTGAACAAGAAACTAACTTGGTTAACAACTCGATCAGTTACTCCAGTATTATCATGCCCTCTCTTTGGTGCAATGGAATCAAATTCATCAAAAAAGAGAAGGCCCAGCTGCAGCAGCTGCTTTTGTGAATATATCCCGAACCTGATACAAGACAATTTTTCAGCAGTGTACCAAATGTACGACAGAAGGATCCAAATATTCCTAGAATAAAACCACAAGTTCTTAACTTATATGTGTCACAGTAATCCAAGTAAAGAGACTCAATAAACCACTGTTCTAAAAATCCCCTCTTATGTTCGATTAATCCCCACTTGGGCGCTAGGCAATCCTCTACAACCTCAATTTGGCTAGGCGTCTAGGCCACCACCAAGGTAGAATCAGATCTCAAGTTTGAAACTCTACAATATTTAAAATGAATTTGTTATGGCTTAAAAGATTGTTATTTTGGTAATGTTTCATGTAAAATTTAAAAAATTACATCTATTGTATGCTTTGTATAGTATAACAAATATATACAACAGAAAAATAAATAAGACCGCTTAAGAAAACGCCTAATCTGCCTAGGAGTCGCCATGGCAGCCTAGGCGCTAGGCGCCTCCTCCTCCGCCTAATGATTTTTAGAACACTGCAATAAACGATAACTTGAAGTCTAACAGTAAAAAAGATAAGCCCTTTAGTATCCTAACAACACATTTTAAAATTGTAACTCACAGAAAATAGAGATGGTTTGGTTCACAAAAGTAACTGAGCAGAGGCTCCAATTTTAAGAGACGCAAATGTGGCATCCCTCCCCATCTATCAGGCTATCATCCACATATATAATATAAAAGAGTTATATATGTGTGTGTGTGTGTGTGTGTGTGTGTGTGTATATATATATATATATATATATATATATATATATATATATATATATAAAGGTCAAATTTGAATATTTCTTAACTCAAATTCTTGTGGATTAAATAAACACAACCAGGAAGACTCGTGATTTGATTTTAAATTTGTATGGCAGTTTGAAGTGTTCAACGCAAGTGGATGTAGCAATACCAATGGAAAATCGAAAATTACACTAAAAAGAGGCTGCTCTCCGCTCTTTAAAAGATTAGACAGACAAACACCGCTAAAGCCAGAAGCAGAACTAGTGCATGAGAACGAGTCAAGAAAGAGAAATAACTCTTGCAAGAAAAGCTACCAGAAGAGATTGAATTCCAAACTCGTTTGTCAATAGAGATGAATCTGTCTCAAATTCAGTAAATTAATCATTGACAACAACTAATTGAAATCCTAATCAACGAGTTTCTCAAGAAATAGAAGTCCCAAGACATTGAATCGCAGCACAAACAATAAAATTACAACGAGAGCATTATGCATAGTGAATATGGGAAAAAGAAGATTAAAAACTCCGGAAAATTGAACCTGACCCTCCCATATGTCACCCCAAAAAAGGCAAAAATGGATATGATGCTCTATCCCAACTGCATATCTCAAAAGAAGCCCAGAAGTGGTAGAGCCTTGGGAAATGAATTTCCAAAGCTTGCATGAGTAACATGAGTCCCAGGTTAGCATCTAATCCATTCATTTGAATATCGAACTTGTTCCTGATGACCCCCTCCCAAAAGAAAATAGATTCCAAGCGAAATCTCCAGATCCACTTACCTACCAACGTGACAATTTTTAGACCAAGTTAACCTACCCCAACTCTCTCTCTTACTTCAACATACACAAGAGAGCACCTCTTCTCCCAAAGTTACCTTTCCACCAAATAATCCTTCTCTCATTTGTGCCCCAAACCAAAGAAATATCTCATCATCTTCTCTAAGAATCTGCAACACTAACCAGGATCTTAAAAAGATGTGAGTGATAAATAGGAAAATTAGCTACACAAGACTGAATCGAAGTATCCTACCCGTGGAGAGAAAGATGCTCTTTTTCATCTATCAAGCTAAAAAATAACTGGGTTCCCAATGCAATGGAGCTAGTATTACAACTAAGGGATAAGTCAATATAAGTACGTGAAAAGTTCTCAATTATACACTGAAGTGGAGATGAATATGCTAAAATGTCCCCCATCTCTGTGAGACTACACTTGGAAAAATTGCCAGTCTCACATGGGTGGAAAGAAAGTTCTTCCAAATAATTGTTAATAATTGTTATGACCATTATCACAGACAACAGTTTTTTAAAATGACATTAAAAATCATAATAAGGCTGCATTTTGTTCTTACAGCTTGCTCAGAAGCGCCAATGTATTATTTCAGCAGCTCAGGTCCTTGACAGAGATAAATCGAAGCGAACAGGCAGCAGCAGCAGCACCAACAATATGTGTTTTGCCACAACTAGGAGGTCCATATAGAAGAACATTTGACCGCATCCTTAAAGGTGCTTGTGAAAAGATATTCGGGAACCTTGAAGGTAACTCAATCATCTGACATAAAGACAACCACAATATGCACAACAAAGAATGAGTACAAAGTAATAACAAATTATTTGGAATTTTAGGTTGAACTAATACAGTAAAATCGCACAATTATTGTGATTTGTACAGTCTCGACTCTCATTGTATGTAAAAGAAGGATATGTAAGTTCAATCCCAATTGAATTCACTGAAGCAATAAAACTTTTACATATATAATACAATAAAGTAATCTAAGAGAGAAAAAAATGCAGCTCAGAGAAATTCTCATATATTTGTATAAAAAGTTAAAAATTATAACCTAAATCTGTTCAACAAATATGGCAGCAACACATGCATTTTTCTGTGATGTTTCACCTAATTATTAATTTATCTTTTCCCTAGCCTCCACTTACGCTTCTACTACATTAGAAGAATGAATCAAACTGACCCATCAGTACTAGGGAGACTTTGCTGACTATATAAATTCCCAAAATCAGAATGCCTAATAATAATGACAACCAAAGGTCCTACAGCCCGATTTGATGGGTTGCAGATTCATCTGTGCAGTTTTTTTTATGAAGATATAGAAAAACTTACAATAATACATACAGGTGAGTCTTTACAACATTTTTAAGCATGTATGTAGGATATGTGAAAGGCCATTAGTAGAATCTATTTCATTAAAGCAGTCCAATAGCAGTTACATCAGTAATTCTAAAGTCGAACATCAAGTTTGACAGCATACTATTCACAATCAAATATACAAACTAGCTAAAGTAGCTACTAGGTAATAAGAAAATATGAAAACCAACTCCTTTAGGGTCTCCTACAGCAACACCTGAGATGACAAACAACACAAAATAGGTTCTTGAAAACGTTTTTCATAGATTGAGGGTAAAATAACCATCGACTTGATGCTCACTGTTGGAAAAGAGAGAAGTAGAAACTGATTTGGTATATTTCCATCCTCATCTGTCATGTACATTGAGGTATATTTATACTACCTTACAAAATCTTATAAAATCTATGGGATACCATATACATTAAATGGCCAACTACATTAAATGGGTTGCAACTGACTATATCTTTGTATATCTTTGACTATACCTTTTAACACTCCCCCTCAAGTTGGTGTATAGATGTCTCGCATTCCCAACTTGAAACACAATAGATGAAACATCTTACTACCAAGACCTTTAGTTAAAATATCAGCAAGCTGATGTTCTGTTTTGACGAAAGGTAAGCAGATAAGACCACTAGTTAACTTTTCTTTGATGAAGTGTCTGTCAATCTCAATGTGCTTCGTTCTATCATGTTGTACCGGGTTGTTCACAATACTAATGGATGCTTTATTATTACAAAACAACTGCATAGGCCCTTTTGTTACAACACCCAAATCTTCTAGTAAGGTTCGAAGCCACATTAGTTCACACATACCCAAAGCGATAGCTCGATACTCTGCTTCAGCACTAGATCTTGCAACCACGGATTGTTTCTTACTGCGCCAAATAACAAGGTTGCCTCCAACAAATGAGCAGTAACCAAATGTAGAGCGGCGATCCTCTATAGAGCCAGCCCAATCGGCATCGAAAAAAGCTTCAATTTTCATATGACCATGTGATGCGAACAATATACCTTTCCCAGGAGCAGATTTGAGATATCTCATAATTCTGTAGACAGTTTCCATATGACAATGTCGAGGATTATGCATATACTGACTTACTACTCCCATAGCATAAGATATATTGGGTCGAGTATGAGAAAGATATATCAGTCGGCCCACTAAACGTTGATATATTTCTCTATCAACCGTAGGTCCTGTGTCACCTGTTAAATGATGATTAACTTCAATAGGAGAATCGGCCGGCTTACATCCCAACATGCCAGTTTCTGTTAAAAGATCAAGTATATACTTTCTTTGGGATAGAAATATCCCACTAGAAGATCTTGCAACTTCAATACCGAGGAAATATTTCAACGGACCAAGATCTTTGATTTCAAACTCTCTGGCTAATCTTGCTTTGAGATTAACTATTTCTTCTGTATTATCACCTGTCACTACAATGTCATCAACATAAACAATAAGGACAGTAGTCTTACCCTTTATTTGTTTAACAAATAGAGTATGATCAGCTCGACTCTGCTTGTACCCAAACCTTGTCATTGTCTTGTGGAATCTACCAAATCAGGCTCTGGGAGATTGCTTCAGACCATACAGAGCCTTTTTCAACTTACAGATTTTACCCTTGGTTGCTGATGAAGCAAAATCGGGAGGTATTTCCATGTACACCTCCTCCTCTAAGTCACCATGAAGGAAAGCATTTTTTACATCCAATTGTTGAAGATCCCAGCCAAAGTTCACTGCACATGAGATTATGGTACGAACAGAGTTCATCTTCACCATAGGAGCAAATGTCTCCTCGTAATCAATCCCATAGGTTTGTGTATATCCCTTTGCAACTAGTCTGGCTTTGAGTCTCTCGATTGTCCCATCTGACTTCTGCTTGATCGTATATATCCATTTGCATCCAACTGATTTTTTTCCATAAGGAAGAGTGACTAGTTCCCATGTATCATTCCTTTTTAGTGCATTCATCTCTTCTATCATAGCATTTTTCCAGTTCTCATTGCTAATTGCTTCTCTCCACCCCTGAGGAATTAATTATAATTAACTAAATAAACAAAAGTAAATTAATAAGATTAACTAATAAGTTAAATATTTCAATTCTTCAGTTCAGTATCATTTTTTCACAACAATAGATTGATTAAGTTAGACATTATTCATCTCTTCAATAAAATTAATAACCCTAGATAACAATAATCGTTAATTACCCGCAATTTCTCTTAGGTTTTAAATTTAATGTGACAATCACCCTCACAAGATCTTAACTATCATACAACCTAGAATTATCAATCTAGATTTAATATAACAGTAGCATTAAGAATTAGGGAATTAGGTTAATCCAAGCAACAATCACATCATTGCAGATTATTTAACTTGCCTTCTTGATAACCATACAAATACTCAAAAGCTTGACCCGCAATCAAGTATTACTAATCACTACTTATGATCAGATACAATATTGTTTGCTTAATACTGTTTCTTCATCTAGCAGATGATAATTCCTTGATCAATTTAACTGGCCATAATCAAATTAACCAAAACAAATATCATTCATCAATTAAAATATATCATCAATAATAAATCTCATATAAGAAGAAATAAATAATAATAACTTAATTAAATCATCAATTGAAAATAAGGTTTAACATCCCGTAGAACTAAATAAGAAAACTTAGTCTGACATGTCTTTAATCTTGCCTCTAAATCTCTATCTCCACTCTCTTTCCTATGTTAATCTGTGATAAAACTATATTAGACTCCTCTAAAATTTGAGTTTTGACATATATTTATAGGTTACATATCAAATTTCTAGTTTTGGAAGAAAACCCAATCCAATATAGAGTCAAAAATATAAAAAAACGCATCAAAAAATTCAGTCTGGCCTGAAACTAGCGCCCCAACCCTGTTTAGAGCGCCCCCAGCACTGTTTAGTTCTGCTAACAAGGGCCCCGACCCTACTTTTACACTACAAACTAGGGCCCCGACCCTGGTCTATTTTTAGCTCTAACGTCCTTCGGTCAAATGGCCATAACTTCTTCATACGAACTTCTATTGAGGTGATTCAAGATGTTCCAAAAATTTGAGAAATAGATCTACAGCTTTCATATTTTAGGATTAAACAAATTCTGAACGTATCATGGTTGAAATTGAGCTTGAAGTGACTGCTACGTAAATCACAAGCTGAAAATTCAAATATAGTCATTCAAGCTTCAATCCACTAAGCCCTTATTTCAATTCCTGTAAAATAAAGTCAAAACAAATAAAATACTTAAAATTAATATAAAATACTTAAGAACTCAAAAATTATTAAAATAAACATGAAACAATATAAAATAACATAAAATATAGCATATTTTAATCTCATCACACATCTCCTTTATACAAATGATTTTCAATTTTGTCTCTCTCAGAGTCTGCATAAAATTTGCTTAGTCTAGTAGTCAATTTCATTCTTGTGGGGGATTGTTAGAATTTGAGCTAAAATGAAGCTTTTAAACATGAGTTTTTAAGCTAGAATTTAAGTGGATCTCATTAATCATTTGAGATTAATCCACTTATGAATATGTTATACTCCAAGAGTAGATTAAATCAAGTATTACAAAGATCAAATCCATGGGGTAATGAATGAGAAATTTACTACCAAAGATCACCACATGAATATGGTAATAAATGTTGTGGGAAATAAAAGTCCCACACTTACTAAAACAAAATTGGTTAATCCAGACACTAAAGTAATTTGTTAAAAAAATTAGTTAATCCAGACCCCAAAGTAGACATACATACCTGTCTAGATTACATCTAAAATACTATTGTTAAAAACAGACACCAATGTAGACATACATACCTGTCTGGATTACATATAAATCAACATAAAGTTTAAAGCAGACATAAAGCAGATAGGTCTTACATGTTTAGATTAATTCTGTAGTTGTTATTCAGAAATAAAATAAAATACACTTACTTGATATATCAACCTGAATGCAAAAAAAATTAAAAAAAAAAACCAAAAATTTAGGCTAGTATTTGGTACTATGTCCTTAAGACAATTACGCCCTCCTTAGGTGCTCAGAGTTTATAGCATTTATCTCCTAGGATACAATGATCACGTGTACTATAACAATACTACAAATAACATACATAACGAACCAAGGTAATGCTATGATCTTTCCCTCAAATGAGACTTTGAATATTAATGAAAACTCATGAAAAACTTAATGCAAAAACCTGATGGAAAAGTCTATAAAAAACTTAATCACCAAATGTCTGGATATGAATCCTATTTATAGATTGGACATCACCCTACTTAACGTTAATAAATATTAACGTTACAACAATTTTTTCCTAACGGTAATAAACTATAACATTGCAACAGTTTTTAACTTCCCAACGGAACTATACCAACTTCCTAACGGTAATATAATTAACGTTGCAACAGTTACCGTTGCATGCCAACGTTAATAAAAATTTACGATGCATGCCAATTAGAACTAATCAGTTTGCCCAAAATTTTTAAAGAAAACTTAACCCAAAAAGATATATATACAACCAAGCCCACGACCCGACCCCGTCCGGGTCCGGCGGACGACGGCGCGTGCGCTCGTGGTGAACCAAGCCTTGGCTAGGTCCTCTTCCCTTCACAAAAGCGGGGTGCCCCTTGGGAGCTGTCGACGCCGGGATTTTCGTCGTTTCGTTTTTTAATAATAAAAATGCCCTTTCCAATTTTAGCCTTTAGATTAAGATGTGATTTTTGAAAAGGGTCGGCTTATGTGTCGACGGGGTTTCGAAATGTCGATTTTTTTATGAGCCAATTTACCAGAGTCGCCAGTTGGTATATTTAAAATGGATGTACCAACTCATCCGAATTTTATTTTCGTAATCGCTGGCTCATATGTGACTTTGAGTTAAATGGTCCGCAAACCGAGATTCATAGAGTTCGGGGGCTTGCTTAAGCGAGGGGAAGGTGTTAGACACCCCCCGACTTCCGTGAAATACGGTTACCGCAATCTCGATGTTTTCCTATCCTTTTAAATCTTAAAATGTGTGTGTGTGTGTGCCTAAATGGAGGTTTGTGGTGTCCTTTGCATAAAAAAGTTTTCTTTTGTTTTATATGGCAAATGTGTTTATCTGGAAAGCGTTTATACGTCTTTTGACCCAAATGGCAAGGCTTTGTTTCATAATAAAGATTGATTTTACTTTTTAAAGCGATGAGGGTTTTATTAGATGTTGTTTATAGAAAACCGAGTTTTTAAACTTTTGTCAAATAGGTATCAAGACTATACATTGCCCTCTAATAATAAATCGAATAAAATAAAGGCAACTTCTAGAACTTTTTCACCCTATGCACAAAGTTTAATGAAAACGTTTATTCATATTTACGAAATCATTTTGTATGATATTTCAAAATCCATTGGAGCCTTTTCATCAAACCGGAATCAAAGTTCGTCAAAACTTTTAATTTTTTAACCTCGTGCATCTAATATCCTAATTTGATCACTTTTATAAAATCTTCATCGTTTGCCTTATTTTGGAAATCGTTTTTCTGTGCCGTAAATTAAGACAAACATCCCAAAACGTGTCGGGGCTATCCATGGGCATGTGAGCCATCCAGACAGCCCCCAACACCCACAATCACATATTTTATTATTATTACGGGGCCTTAACCCGAACACGACTTGGTATCGTTTTAAGGCCCGATATTACAAAATACACATCCATGGACTCTATACAAGGATTACATATGCCAAAACGTCCATCATCGGGATTCGATCACGAGGATATCTTCCCTAGGCTCACAGTCACCCAAATCGCTACACAACCAATACTAAGCCAAATCTAACAATATTAAACATTGCTATCATACTACATAGCTCAAATATCACAACTCAATCACTACAAACTACTCATTACCACAACGAACGATATATCACCGTACGGATGTCATCGGGGCGTTAGGAGGAGTTACGTTCCGATGGAACCCTCGCTAACAACCCCTAATCCACGGATCCTTTATCAATATATAACAATAAACTACATCAAATAAACCAATCACAAAATTATGCTAACAATACAACAAATAAAAACTCAAGAACACACTCCTTTCACCTTGCAAAATGCCGATTTAAAGCTTCTATATTCCACAAATCGGACAACACCACAAGAATACTAGACTACTTAGCACAATACAATGGATCTAAGCTTGAAAATGGCCAAGATCCGAGCTCTCTCTCTCCTCCCGCGCGCTCTCTCTCTCTCTCTCTATTTTCTTTCTTTTTTTCTTCTCCTCTTTAGCTCTCGGGTGGAAATGGTTGTTGTATAGGCTTCCGCAGGCAGCCGCAGGTGCATCTGCGGCTGGCCGCAGGTGCATCTTCGGCTGCCTGTTGTGGCCGCCCGCGCCGAATGCTCGGCTGTCGTGTGCCGCCCTCGAGCCGTGCAAAAGTCACCTCTGTCGGTGGCCGCAGATGCATCTGCGGCTGCCCAGCTGACTTTTCTCGATTTCCGTGCCACGCAGCCTTGAATCGTCAATTTCTGCCGTATTATTTTGGAAGGCTATTACTTGATGTAGAAATTGCTATTTGTGCTTGGCTTCCAGGGGGCACTGCCCCCTTACACCCCCGCCAGCTCACCGGCGAGCTGGGCAGCCACTCGCTCACCGGGGAGCGAGACCCCCGAACATCGTAAGCGTAGTGGCCATTAGTCGTCTTTTATGATCAAATCAGGTTCTTCTGGATCAACTGTTTGTCTTGCCTCAAGTAACCTGATGCTCGTTGTTCGTTGTGGCGGCTTTGACCGTAAGTCGTTGGGGTGGCTTCGTGTTGGGGTCCACCTTCCTTTTCGCATGTCAGGTCAAGTGACGACTTTGCCCTCCTGCCAGGGTTAGTAGAGAAGTGCAAAATTTGGGTGTCTACAGGAGCCAAACACAAGTCCAAACTAATTGTATATATACTCATTTATAGTTTAGTTCTCAATCGATGCGGGAAAAGCTTTTATTATCATATTCATGTGGTGATTTTTGAGAGTAAATTTCTTATTCATTACCCTATGGATTTGAGCTTACTAATACTTGATTTTAATCTTATCATGGAGTATAACACATTTATATGTGGACTCATATCAAATGATTAAAGAGGCCTACTTAGATTCTAGCTTAAACCCTATGTTTAAAAGCTTTATTTAGCTTAAATTATAACAATCCCCCACATGAATGAAATTGACTACCAGCCTATGCAAATGTTATGCAAACTCTAAGAAAGACATAATTGAAAATCATTTGTTTAGGGGAGAAGTGGCTTCTGGCTTTTAACCTTCCATTGTGAAAAACTATCGGGTTTATTGGTTGTTCAGTGAACATGATGTCTTGAACTGTCCAATCGTTTGTGTAAACCAAGATAATAGAATTTAACATAAAATCTTTTCAGACATTGTTTGGTTTCATGACTTTGTTCATTTCGGCCCAGAACATTCCTGGATTTCTGAGTGCTCTAGAGAAGTTTAGCCTTGTCATTATAATAGAATTGGCCCATTTCACACCCACATAGGTAATTCTTATTAAGGATATCCTGTCATACCTTACTTGTTTATCAAGATACAAGAACCATTAAAAACATAGCTTATCCTAAAGTCACTGCAGGTATCACTATCTCGTATCATAGGAATGAACAGAAGAAATTAATTTCTTCATAGTGATTTGGTTGAACCATTCAAAATTTAGTTGTCCCTTTGAACCTAGCTCTTGGGATCTTCAGTCAACTAGGTTGGTTATCCATCATTACGATCCTTATTTGTAGGCTTTAAAACCATTCCCCTCGATGTTATTTTTACTTGCTTTCTAGTCAAACATTTAGTTAACGGATCCACTATATTTTCTTTTGACTTTATGTACTCAATAGTCATAATTTCATTAGAGAGTTATTATTTTATAGTATTGTGTCTACGATGAATATGACTAGACTTACCATTATACATGAGACTCAGTGCCCTTCCATGCGATTGATGCCATCAATAGCCTTTATGCAACATCATGCTGCCTACATACTTGGATGTCACCCGGTGCTGCACCGATTCACTTCCACAAATTTTCCGTAGTCAGTCCACGTATTTGCCTATATATATATAGTGTATAAATTAAGAACATATTATGTTTAATACACTAACACAAATATAGACAAACACACACAATTACAGTAAAAAAAATCCCCAACCTTTTTATTGAACTCATCAATAAATTAGGAATTATACTGACTAAGGTATACAAACATTTAGGAATACTAATGGTCGAGAACTCTTGCCTAGCATTGCACCTAGGTCTTCCATTCACCATGTCTTATCTTTACATAGTCATGACTTATCCCATGTCATGTATTAAATGCCCGATGATCTCTTGTTACTTTACCAGCCCGAATGCCATAATTTACTGCCATGAGCCACTTTCCAGTAAGTGCGCCTATGCATTGTCCCTATGCACACTACTCTGTAGTCCCGTGCACCAGTGCATGTTGTCCAACATTACTCAGTGTTGAATAATACCGCACAGCGCTGCACACTGTCGATATGTCACTTGAAAAGCCCGTAACAAACCTCTCTCACTTAAAGAGTTTGACTCCCTCATTAAATCAACTCGAAGCCAACCAACTTAATCATTTGAATAAACTTTGGCCTTGAAATCCTTTTGAATTCAACCACGAACTATTGTCCCCAATAATGTTTGCTTGCCCAAACCACTTAATTGCCTCTAAAATTCAACAAACTTTGAATCCTCATCATGAACAAGTTCGTTAGTGGTTCTATATGTGTCTTCTCCTATATTATCATATAGTGCTTCACCTAAGAATTTTAACTTTATTTTCCCTACTCCTATCTTTACAGAGTCTGAGAGGGCTTCATATGCTGCATTTGGTTGCTCCCCCTCAGATTGAGCATCTGTTGGCTCAAAAGAAATGGGCTTTGGCTCTTTTCCAATGTCCACTATAACAGATTCAATTGTCTTTGTTAACTCCGATGAATCATCGGAGGATCTCGAAAATGGAATTTGTGCCTCCCCCTCAGAAGTAGCTTCAACTGATGTTGCTAATTCTGGAGTTTTATTCTTCTTTATCTTCTTGGCTTTCTTTATCTTCTTCTTTGACTTCTTTATTAATCTCCTTTTCTTTGGGTTATGTTTAGATACCTTCATAGCCGACTCTTTATCATCTTTTTGTGGCTCCGGCATATCACTTATCTTAGTCGTCTCTTCAATATTCATTGGCTCGGGCTCAAAAGCCTTCCCAACCATCTCATTAACATTTGTTGTTTCTATTTGCTCTACGATCAGAGATCTAGAGGGCTCTACGATCGGCTCCATAGATACAAAGTCTTTAATTTGATTAACTATGTCGGACTTAGCCATTTTGGCAGATTTTCCCTTCTTTGTTTGTTTCTTACCCCATTTAGCAAGGGATAGACCTTCTTTGACAGCAACTTCAATATCCCGTCTGTCAATCTCTTCTCAGACATCCTCAGCTTGTTCTTGAACGGTCTTGGGAAAAGGATGAACAGTGGTCTTCCTTAATCCCTGGCCTTTCCATCCCCTTTGTCTGACCAGCTGAGATAGAGATACAGTATCATCCCTCAAGTCAAGAATGTTTAATTCATTCTAAGAGCCTTTAGGAGTCTTTTTTCTTCCATCTACCTTATTCTTATTCTAAGGAGGCTTATCTACTGTGGAAGCTAGGGCCTCAGGAACTTAGGGGACTACAGTACTCTAAGAGGCTTCTTCCTCTGTTTTCGTAATCTTCTTCCCTTTAGCCGTTGTTGGCTTCTAGACTTCACTGAAGGTCTTTTCACTACCTTCAGACTACTTCAATCTCAAGATCTCAACTGGGTTCCTCTTCTAATTGTCAAACAACTTCTTCTTCATCTTTTTGTTGACGTTCATAGCATCTCCCTCCTCGTCCTCAAGGCACTTTTTGAACCTCTTCTTTATAAGGATGTTAATAAGCCTCCCACAGAATATTTTAAGAAGTGGTTTTCCCTCTTTCTTCCTTTTCTTAGCGTCACTGAACTATTTAGAGATCCAGTCCATCAACACAACTCCAAAATTTACTTGTTTTCTCATCACTATGGCTGTCATGATCTTCAACAGGAGTTCGCTGACTGAGTAATGGGATGAGTCCTTGCAGAGGATGCATTTTATGACGATTTTGACAAGGAATTCATAGTTCTAAGGGAACTCCTTCTTCTTTAACCCTTTAAGCTCTGGGTTCTTCTTGTATCATATGAGTTCTAGCCCAGCCTTCACATCTACCTCTTTGAAGGTAGTTATTCCTTCATTGACAAACCCAAGGACATGGTTCATCTCTGTCACTTCATATGTGAGCTTGACATCCTTCACCCTTGTGACAATGACCCTATCTGCAAATGAGCCATTAAGATAGAATTCTTTAGCACTTTTGGTGAAGATCCTTGAGTTTATGCTCAAAGCCTCATAAAATCCCGTCTTTTGCACAAGGTTTAACACAACTCGAAATTGGGCATCCACTCTTATGAATTCATCAAAACAGAGTTAGTTTCCTGAGATGACTTGGTCGTTTGACATCTTTCTCGGTGTTGATTTGATCTAGAAAAGAACAAGAGTTGTTTAAGTTTACAGATTTTAAAAAATTAGGGCTCTAAAGAAAGAAAATTTGGATGCTAGAAATATTATATTAGATGAATATAAAAGGACAAAGTAAAAAAATTAAAATATATAAATGCACTTCCCTCTAATTCATCACTTGTTTAATTTGAATTTGTTTAGCACGCGTTGTAACACTTGTCTTTTTTCTCAGCGATTTGATAGATATCATATGCTATTACAAAGCATTTTAGCTTTATGATACCTCACAACTCTATGAACCACTCTACGAACTCTGCTTCATTTAAAAACTTTACGGTTTTTTCTTGCAAAGTTAGTAATCTCTAGGTCATAATATTAAGGATGTAAATTTAACATGCATAACTCACTCATTAGCATGTTAAATCTGGATTCATCTAAGGGTTTGGTAAAAATATCAAAAAGTTGATTCTCAGTAAATATGAAATGCAAAGATATATTCCCGTTTTAAACATGATCTCTAATAAAATAGTATCTGATGTCTATATGTTTAGTCCTAGAATGCTTGAAAGGATTATAAGTTATAGCTATATCACTAGTATTATCACAAAATATAGGGATAGATTTAAACTCAAACCTATAGTCAACTAACTATTTCTTCATCTATAGAATTTGAGCATAGCAACTACCAGCAGCAATATACCCATCTTCTACAATTGAAGTTGACACTGAATTCTGCTTTTTGCTGAACCATGAGACAAGTTTATTTCTTAACATTTGACATATACAACTGGTGTTTTTCCTGTCCATTTTGCATCCTGCAAAATTTACATCTGAATACCTTATTAGATCAAAGAGTTGCTCTTTAGGATATTACAGTCCCAAATATGGAGTACCCTTAAGATTAGCCTTAGGATTAATTCCTTAGGATTAACCTTAAATCTAGCACAAATGCAAGTAACAAACATAATAAATGGTCTTTTAGCAATTAAGTATAAGAGAGATCTGATCATACCCCTATATTGAGTTCTATCAATTCTTTTACTTTTCTCATCCTTGTCAAGCTTGGTTGTAGAGGCCATTGGAATCTTTATGGGAGCGACTTATTCTACAACATACTTCTCGAGTAAGTCTTTGATGTACTTGGCTTGATTGATGAAGATTCCTTCATCAGTCTGCTTCACTTGAAATCTAAGGAAGAAGTTCAGCTCATACATCATACTCATTTTGAACTTGCTCTTCATAAGCTTGGCAAATCTCTCACACAGTTTTACTTCAGTATAACCAAATATAATATTATCTACATAGATTTGTACTAATAATGTCTTATCTTTATGCTTCCTAAGAAATAAAGTGGTGTCTACCCTACCTCTAGTGAATCTTTTTTGAATAAAAAAATTAGTTAGAGTTTCATACCATACTCTAAGTGCTTGCTTTAAACCATATAATTCTTTATTCAATCTATAAACATAATCAAAAAGAGTTGGATTGACAAAACCTGGAGGTTTTTCGACATAAACTTCTTCCTAAAGTTCTCCATTTAAAAATGCACTCTTAACATCCATTTGGAAGACTTTGAATTTCATGTGAGCAACATATGCAAAGAACATTCTGATGGCTTCCAATTTAGCAACAGGAGCAAATGTCTCATCATAATCGATCCCTTCTTCCTGCGAATATCCTTTTGCTACCAACATTGCCTTGTTCCTTGTGATCACCAAATCTTCATCTATCTTATTTTTGAATACCCATTTGATGCCAACGACTAGACGATATTTAGGTCTTAGAACTAATCTTCAAACCTTGCTTCTTTCAAACTGGTTCAGCTCCTCTTGCATAGCTTCAAACCAACTTAAATCTTTCATGGCTTCCTCGATCTTTTTAGGCTCCATTTGAGAGAGAAAGTTTAGGAATAAACATTCGTTCCGAGTTGTCGACCTTATCCTAATCCTTGCATTGGGATCCCCAATGATCAAATCTTGGGTATGATCTCTTGCCCATCTGCTTTCAGTTGGAACATCGGTCCTTGTGCCTTTCAACAAACTCTGGCTCTCGTTAAGTAGAATCTTCAATTTATAGAGTCTCCATCTCTAGAACTACAGACTCTACAATCTCCTTTTTTAACACTACGATCATTAGGCCTGGCTCTACGATTTCAGAGTATTTAATCGTAGGGTTTTCATGTTTTACGATCGCGAGGTCTTACTCTACGATCTCATCAAATGACACATCTTTCATTGGTTCTCCTAAGTCAAATTCATCAAAGGTGACATGGATCGATACTTCAACATTGAATAATTTCTTATTGAACACTCCATAGGTTTTGCTATCTATAGAGTATCCAAGAAATATTTCTTCATCTAACTTAGGATAAAATTTGGTTAGGTATCTCTTGTCGTTGTTGAGGATGTAGCTAGCATAACCAAAAATATGAAAGTAACTAATGTTGGGCTTCCTTCCTCTCCACAACTTATAGGACGTTTTCTTGAATGTATAGTGAATTAGCGATCTATTTTGAGTATAGCAGATAGTGTTGATAGCTTCAGTCCAAAAATATTCAAGGAGACAGGCTGCTTCCAGAAGTGTCCTTCTTGCCTCTATGAGAGTTTTATTCTTCCTTTCAACTACTCCATTTTGTTATGAAGTTCTTGGAGCTGAAAAGTTGTGATGTATGCCATTGTTTTCACAGAACTTATCTACCTTAGAGAAGTCGAACTCTCTTCCATGATCACTCGTTATAGCTTTGATCTTCTCACCCTTCTCATTCTCAACCAGCTTGAAGAATTTGATCAATTGTGAGCTGGTCTCGTCCTTAGAGCTGAGAAAGAATACACATGTGAATCTGGTATAGTTATCTATTATAACCAGCGAGTATCTTTTTCTTCCAAGGCTGACAGTTGGGATAAGCCCATATGTAGTAGTTGTAGGGGGTCTATCATTAGAGCTATTTTATATTTAATTATTGAATATTTTTAGGCTTAATTATTTATGAATTTTTAAATATTTTTATTATTTTAGGTATTTTATTTATTATTATGTATTTTTATTAATTTTATATTATTTTTATTTATTTTTAATTTTATTTTGTAGGAAAAAGGAATTAAATTGAAGTTGGTGGCGTAAACGTAATAATAGGAACAAGGTAGCTGAGCGCATGATGCGCATAGGGTTCGAGCAGCAATCAGAACGGTGCCATTTTTTGCGATTGAGGCAACATCAGGTTGTCCGCGCTAGGCGCAGTAGGAGAATCAGCATCACATACATAAAGTGACACCGTTTTGGGGTGCACGGAATCAGCAGGTAAGGAGCTCGCGGGCGGTGGAAGATTTAATAAAACTATGTCGTTTGGGCGGGAGAAGGAACAAGGAATCAGGCGCTATGCGCACGTGTTTCATTGAGCTGACTTTGGTCAAAGGCAATTAGGGACTTGTTTAGTTGTGCATAAATAGGCAGAAAATGAGATTTTCAAATTAATTTAATTCTAAATTGGATTTTAATTCTAGTTTTGCTTAGGATTATTATTGTAAGTTATAAATACATTATGAGACTCTTATTTTTTAGCATATTAGATTGAAATTAGAGTAGAATAAAATAGGAGTAGTTTTATAATAAATTAGTAGCAAGATTAAATCATATCTGAAGGATAATTCAACGCGAAGAATTGTAAGAATTGAAAAATGCGCTTCAAATACAAATTTTTCTCTCTAAACTCTTCTTTTTAAGTTTTGTAATTTGTGTTTAATGGATTATTTTATGAAATTGATTTCTTTTTCAGTTATGGGCTAATTTATTATTAAGATTGCGATTGAACCCAATGTGTAGTTTTAATTAATTTATTTTCCTTTTAAGTATTGATGATTATATATGAATTGTTTATCATATTTTGTGCATTTGTGTACTAATTATTTATACAGTAATTAATGGAATAATCTATATGAAATTGAAAATGGATTATAGGTTTAAATCTGGATATGATAACATTTGAATTTGTGGATACTTTTTAGGAAGAGTAACATTATAATGTGTAGAATGAAAATACCTATATGCCATGTGTGACCTTTTTGGAAATATGAATTTAATGACTTCTGCTTAATTTAATTCACATAGATCTATAGTGATTTATTTAAGTAGGAGATACTTACTTATCATTGATAGAGGCTCGTAAATATTATAAAGAATTTCTGGTTAACAATTTTATATAATTAATTAGTTAAAAAGATAGCGAAGAGATTTAAATAAAGTATTAGGAGAAATTATAATCTTAAATCTTTAAAATCTGATTTTTATTCTTGTTATTTAAATTAGTTAGTTGTTAGTTTTAATTAGTTTTTATTTTATAGTTTTAAATTAATTATTTTAAAAAAATTAATTTGATATAAAATTAGTCATTTGTATTAATTATTTTTAATTCCATGTGGGTTCAACACTATTCTTATCATTGTTTTACTTGTTGGCCACGAATACTTGCGTGTAAATTCCTAGTTAAAAATAGGTAAACAATAGGCTTTGCAGGGTCTTTCTTTGAGAAAATTAAGCTTTAACAAGCCTGAAACTAGATCTTTGGATGCAAACTTTGACATGTTCATAAAGTTCAAATGAGATAATCTTCGATGCCACATCCAGCTAACGTCTTCTGAAGCTTGAGCAAGGAAGCATGTTATTTCAATTGAACTAAGTTCTGCAAGATTAACCACATATACATTGCTTTCCCTAGTTCCAGTTAGCTTCAATGAGTTTGTTTTCAGGTCTCTAACTTGACACTGGTTATTGAGGAAGATTATTTGATGCCCTTTGTTGCACAACTGATTAATGCTTAATAGATTGTGCTTTAGTCCTTCAATGTATATAACTTTTTTGAATGATACTGCACCATTCCTAATTGAGCCATATCCTAAAGTCTTTCTAGAGTTGTTGTCTCCAAAGATAACTACAGGACCATCTTTTTTCTTGAAGTTTGACAAGAGAGCCTTATTGTCAGCCTTGTACCTTAAGTATCCACTATTGAGATACTAGATTAATCTAATGGAGCTCCTCACCCGTAAAAAATGTTAACTTTTATTTTGGTACCCAGGTTTGCTTAGTTCCTGATTTGTTAGTTCCCTTAGGGACCCAAATTTGCTTGATTTTAGGTTTATAAAAAATAGGATAATAATCATTGAAATAACATAGTGCAACTACATGACCATATTCATCACAGTTATAACACCTTATATGTTACATGCTTGTGTGTGCGCGTGGATCCCTTCTCATCAAGGACTTATGTGGATGATAAACACTTTGAACCTTTCTTCTGTACTAATTCTCTCTTTGCTTCCACATTACTTTATGGTTCTGTGATTTCGTAGGGCAGAAATTAACTCTACATTTCTTGCCTAGTTGGGTTGTAGAGTTAGTTTTATCCGACTCTATGATTCTTCTGGGCTTGAAAGTAGTGTTAGATTTACCTTGCGGTTTCACGAACCCTAGGCCAGTGTGTGATTTATTGTTCTCAAAGATCATAACCTGATCAATAGAGATCAGGCATGGAATAATTAGCTCCAAGACCTCTGTGGATTTTACAAACACAATGCCTCTATAGGGAGTAGATGCACTATTGTTGTTAATTTCCAACAATTTATCCACACTTTGATCTGAGGGAGAATTTGTAAATCCTAAACCAGATCGGTCTGAGACTGCTCTCTGACTAGTGATTAGTGAGCCCATTGAGGAAGAAGATCTATTCCACGTAGAGATTGACTTCTTTAGTTCTTCTATCTTAGAAACCATAATTGACTCTTTCTGTAAATTTGTTCAATTATCTTTTTCAACCTCTCATTCTCAACTTCAAGGTTAGAGAGGGAGTTAGCATTTCATATAATTGTTTCCAACTCTACTTGAACTTTCTCTTTCTTGTAACAACCCCGAAATTCGACCCTTATTCTTATCTTAAATTTTGTATTTATTATACATTATTTTCCTTACGCCCAAATTTCGGTCTGTTAATAAATCTTTAATCTCCTTCTTTAATCCAATAATTGATTTTAAAATCATCAATTATCAAAATTCTCATATAAATTTTTCTTTTTCTTGATTCAATCGTTGTATTAAAATATTTGGATGTTTAAAATCTTTACATCTGGATCCTAGTCTCTGGATCGCAACCTTAATTTTTTCTTTCTTTTACACGTATTATAAAACTCATCATTTAAAATTTTCTGTTATTTATTTTCATACAAATATTCATTGTTGCGTCATTCGTAATCAAACATATAATAATTTCTACCGTAACAATTATCTTGATCAATCACAGTTCATAATTGAACTTTTATCATATCCAGATTCAACTTATATATACATACAATTCATCACAGTAAATAAACAAATTTCTCACATTGAATTATATTATCACGTTTTCTACCTTCTAGGCAACTCATCTCAAACTTAATCCAATATTCTTGAATTTCATTTCTTTCCTGACGTCCAATTAATAGCTCAAAACCTTAACTCGATCAACCTTCCTTGAGGCTTAACCACCTTCCTTTGATGGCCCAAAAATCTCTCCTTCATGGTGGTGGCTATGGAGTTTCCGAGTGGAGGTGGTGGTTTCGGTGGTGAAGTGGAGAAAGAGAGGAAGTTTATGTTTTTGTGTGTTTTGTTGCTTTTTCTTTATTTTCTTTCTTTTCCTTTCCTTTTCTTGTTCCCTTTTTCTTTATTTATCTCTTTTTATAACAAGGCAACTTACATTTTGGCCTTAAAATATTTCCACCGACTTATTCCTTCTCTTGAACGTTCCGAATTTCTCCAAAAATGCATGAAAATTTTTAATTAAATACATTACGTAATTATATCGTGTAATAAATATTTTATATAATGTATATAAAGTATTTATTTTAATTTACTAAAAATCATAATTTGATTTTTAAATAATTTTAATACCTCTTTTGGGTACTTTACTTGACAAATTTTGTACACGCATAATGACATGCGTGTAATTATATGAGGTAATTTATACCTCCAAAAATCATAAAATAATTCATATAACATATAAAAATTATTTTTCATAAATTTTCACTTCATTACTTGAACAACATGTTACATTAACATGTTCACGTTTCCGAAATATTATCTTTCATAAAAGTCATAATAATTCCATTATACATAAACATAATTTTTAATAAATTAAAACATTCATTTTTCTTATTTATTATTCAATTTCTTTAATATTCACATTAATTTCTTTATATATAAATTATATAATTTAATATTATATAATTTATATAATTACATTCTCCTTTTAAATAATTTCTTAAATTCCTCCATAATTATCAACTAATCAAAATTTTCACATTTATTAACTCTCTCATTATTTTAATTCTCTTATATAAATTATATAATTTATCCTTATATAATTTATATAGTTATAATTTCCTTTAAACATCACTTTAATTTTCTTATATAATTTATTATTATATAATTTATATAATTACATTTCTTCTCAATCAATTTCTAAATTTTCACCATAATTCTTTATTAAATCTAAAATCAATAATTACAATTTTATTAACTTCCTCATTCGCTTTTCATTTAAAAATTGGATTAATTTAATTATTAATCCTTTTACTTCCATAATTAATAACATTTATAATAACCACAATTAAACATAACACGTATATATACAAATGTATATATATATTCATATCTAATAACATTATTTAAATAATAATTCATGCACATTCACAATAATTTTATTGTACAATTTATTGTACCTTTACATATAATTTCTTTTATTCTTCATAAATTGTTTCCAAACAATTTATTTACTTTTTCATTTATTTTAAAATCCACACAATTCATCACCATCTTGGTACATATTTAATTTATTAATTAAATTCCTTCACACACTTTAAATTACTTGTATCATAAATAATTTAAACAATTTTGATAATTTTATCAATTAAATTCTCATTTAATATTATTAAAGAAATCTTAGAAATTCGGATCCTCACATTTCTCCTCTTGAAGGAGAGAATGTTCTTTTGATAGAAACCTGAACCATTTCATATATTTATGTAAATTTGAAATAATATCATGTAATGTAGTTCTTAAGTCATCGATATCTGCATTAAGATAATTGAAATCAAATACCTCACTAATGTCAATCTCTTAATGGCCAATGGTGTTGTTGGCGTCTTCTTCTATGACCGTTAGACATAAGTTGGCCATCAGGGGTCCTTCGCCTTCACTAGATTCTGAGCTTAAATCATTCTCAGAATCAATCTACTATCTTTCTGCTACACGACCTTTATCTTTCTTCTAGAACTTTATGTGACCCTTAAACTCTTTCTTTAGGCCTGACTTCTTCTTGTCATTCTTTAGCTCCTCTCACAGGGCTTGTTGCACTCGATAATGTAGTGACTTGACTTTTTACAATTATAACACAGGTCCTTTGTGTGATCACAACTACTGTTATTGTTGTTGTTGTTATTGTATTTTTTAGGCTTGCTACTTCTGTCTTTTTGCATGAACTTCCTCAATCTTCTGGCTAACAAAGTAATATATTTATCATTGTCTTTTTCATAATCATCATAATCTGCTTCAATAAAGGCTTTAGAAAGTGCTTCTGATGCTTTGAAAGTAACTCCTCTGTCTTTCATCTTTGGTTCTGATGTAATCTCTACTCGTTGGTTAAGTTCCAGATCATAGGTAAATAGATTACCATAGAGCTTCTACAAGGTCATCTCGTGCAGATTCTTTGACTCTCTGATTACAGTGGTTTTTTGCATCCCACTTGCTTAGCAAAGCCCTCATAAACTTGATGTTGAGGTCTTTATTTGGGTAGACCTTTCCAAATGCTCTAAGAGAGTTGAGCAACGCATTGAATCTCTCATATGTGGCAGTTATGTTCTCCCCAAGGATATGAGAGAACATTTCATATCGTTGGGTTAGCAGGGACTGTTTGCTTTTCCTGACTTCCACGGTTCCTTCATATATCACAAGCAATGTTTTCCAAACTTCCTTGGTTGTCTTGAAATTAACCACATTTTTGAATAATTCATCTTTTAAAGCCATGAATAGGATATTCTTAACTCTTTTATCTCTGCACAAGTTTCTTTTCCACATCTATCCACTCTGCTTTCTGCTTGACTACTATCTTGTTTGGATCTTCTGTTGTTGGAGAAAGCTTTGTGGGTACATATAGGATATTGATCACCGCATCGAACAGGTCTTCATCAATCGTTTCCATATATGCCCGTATTCTAACTTTCCAATTAGCAAACTTATCTTTTTTACAAAGAGGTGGCTTGTTTCTACCACCAAGCTCAGAATTGATTTTGTTTTGTGCCATTGATTTACTTAAGCGTTTTAAGCCTTGTTCAAGAGAACTTGTTTTGATACCACTTGTTATGTCCCAAAGGCACTAGAGATCTAGAAGTGGAGTTGAATATATCCTTAAATACTTTTGCTTTTAAGGATGGATTACTAAATCATGAATTAAGCAAGTTAATTTGATTATGCACAATAGAATATTAGTTTGAAAACCCCCTTTAAAGATCAAAGAAATTCTCGGTTCTAAATTTAGTTTACTTGTGGAATTAAGTCACAAACAGATATAAAAGATAATACAAAAATAAAAATACAGAAAATAAAGAGACACAAAAATTTTAAGTGGCTCGAAGCACAAAGATCTCCTAGTCCATTTTTTTACTCTTCGAGTAGGGAATCCATTAAGGATGAGGGTCATCACTTTGATCAGTTCACCATGAATTGTTACAATCGACAAATTACTTAGATTTTTTCAAGTCACTAAGACTTGATATTTATCACTTAAACTAGTACACAAAGAATTCTTCAAGTCACTTAGACTTGCTTATATGGTCACTAAGACCAAAGAATCACAAAGAGAATAAGTGATTTTAAGGCGTTGCTAAGTAGATTTTAGTCTAATGAAGAATGACTTAGCACCAGAACAAATCATTCTTTTTCGTAAAGTAAAGTTCTTAAAATTTGATCAGCGATTCGGCTTATAATTCGTGATTCGTACTATTAGATTGAATATTCGTGCCTTTTTATAGAAGATATCGAGATTTTCTTGTTCGAAATTTGCCATTACTCATTTAATGCTCCAATCCTAGAAGATCTTTGATAGTGACTTTTAGAGAGGACGTGTCAACTTGTTTTTAGCTCTAATATATCACATCAGACTGCTACAGTGGCAACCACGTGGGTGATGTCACTTTACCAAATTAGTTGTTAGACACAACTCGATTTGATCTTCATTTTAAACCCAGGATGATCAACAACTATCTTAGAATCTTCACTCTACAAATCTTCCCATGGTCAGTCCAATGTCGGAGCTGACATACTCTATGATTTTTCTAATCGTAGAGTTTCACGGTGATTGTAGAGTATCTGACTTAGTGGATTCTATTAGTTGTGAACTCTACGAGCTGCAGGCTCTACGATTTCCATTTTACCGTACAATCTTTGAGCAAACTCTGCGATCTTCATTTTGCCTTACGAACTTATAGCAGACTCTATGATCGTTCAATCATTTGAACATCTTTAAGACCGTTTACAATTTTTTTTTTTTATCGTTTACCTTCTTATAGTTTATACATTTAATTTATTCAATAGATCAACCTAATAAGCTTGATCTTTTACTATAAGTCCTTTTACATCAATTACACTTTTAAAGACTTCACAAAAGCTATTGGTTACAAATATACACTATTTCATCATCATCAAATTAAATATACATTTGTCCTAGCAGATCTGAAGAAAGATAAGAAGAAAAAATGTAACAAAAAAGAAAAGAAGGCATACCCTAAGAAACTCCATAAGAAAAATAGATGAATGATTGTTGAAGAATTGTGGAGTGCAATAGCAAGTGTCTCGAATTCAAAGTTAAGTGAGGATGAAGGACCTCATAAGACCAACCTACATCTAATGACGCAAGCAAAGGATATCACCACTGATCATCAAGAAATTGATATCAGTGAGATATTTGATTTTAATTCACCTGATGTCGATTTAAATGATCTTAGAACTGTTTTATGTGATATTACTTTTGGATTGCATAAATACGTGAAGTGGTTCAGGGTACTCTCAAATAACCATTCTCTTCTATAAGAAGGAAAAGATAAAGTGTGACACTGGCCGTCAGCATATATTGACCATCTTTTTCTTATTTATCTTCTTCTTTTGATTTTTTTTTTTATTCTATTTTCTCTTCTAACTTTTCTTGAATTATTTACTTCTAATTCCTATTTTCATTATTTTTGTTTTTATTTTTTATTTTTGTGATAGTTTATTAAAAATTAATTAATCATTTTCTTATATTTAAATGTGTAAGATGTGCATATTTGAATGCATTGGGCAAGTTACCTAAAGAGTGGATAAATCAAAACAATAATGACATATATATCAATAACTAAATATAATATATATATATATATATATATATATATATATATATATATATATATATATATATATATATCAATAATTAAATATAATATGATTTTATTCAATAAATTTAAAAAAAAATTCGATTCATTTTGATTAATCATGAGTTACTGTGACGACCCCGAATCCGGGTCCCTCGAACCTCGAATTCGGTTCAACATTAGTAATACATTTTCCTTATTGTTCATGAATTACAACAATATTATAATTGATAAATAATCATTTATTTACAATTTTACAACATCTCTTTCTATTCCAGAATCGCAATCCTTACAAATTCCTAGTATATCTCAATATCAGATATGATACGACATTCTATTACAATCAATTTGAGTATCTAAGACTCATAATACATACCAACCAATTCTTATACTACACAATCATTTTACCTGTCCAATTCGGACTGATATCTACAATGGTCGTGCTAGACCTTCAGTGAATGTAATATGCATTCCTGTTTCTTGATCCTTATCAAGACTTCAAATACTTGTACTATCTGAAAATGTTAGTTTAAGCAAGAGTGAGCACGACGGCTCAGCAAGTCTAACAGTTACACATAACACATTACATGTTTCACATATAATACATTCGCTGCCATTTATACTTACATCATGTTTTTCATGCATTTTAGTTTATGTCATACTGCTCATGCATCACATATAACATCTAGCATTCCATGCTTCATACTTACACATATTTTACATGTAGACATGCCTACTTTTCACATAGCACAATTTCCATCAATATATTTTTATGTTAAGAATTTAACATCACATTATAGCATGTTAAAGCACATAGGAGCAAGTTTTGAAAAACTTACCTGGTCTCTTCTATCATCTACGCTTATTTGCGTCTCTTGTTCAACCTACAATTTATATATAGAATTGACATAATCATTAGTTATAATGACTATTAATTAGTTTTAACTTAAGACCTTAACTTCAAATTATTAACTCTTTAGCTGTTCGATAAACGAACCCTTAAGTTCCAGACAAAAATCATAGCCCAAATACAGTTTGGACATGTCGAGTATACTTAACCAACTTACGCGTACACTATATGTTCTGTGTACGACTTACTTTTAATAAGTTGTCTAAATTAGTCACAAATGGACTATCTACATTGGTTTAATTCAATTAAACTTTCTTCTTTTACATAACTTAATGATTTGGACATTTAATAATGTGTCAAATACCTCAAAATATTATCTATCTTTAATAATATACAACTACATTCAAATATTATTAACCATTTAATAATATTTTAATCACTTATTAATATTATTAACCATTTAATAATATTTTAATCACTCATTAATATTATTAACCATTTAATAATATTTTAATCACTCATTAATATTATTAACCATTTAATAATATTTTAATCACTTATTAATATTATTAACCATTTAATAATATTTTAATCTCTCATTAATATTATTAACCATTTAATAAAATTTTAATCACTTATTAATATTATTAACTATTTAATAATATTTTAATCACTTATTAATATTATTAATCATTTAATAATATTTTAATCTCTCATTAATATTATTAACCATTTAATAATATTTTAATCACTTATTCATATTATTAACCATTTAATAATATTTTAATCACTTATTAATATTATTAACCATTTAATAATATTTTAATCACTTATTAATATTATTAACCATTTAATAATATTTTAATCACTTATTAATATTATTAACCATTTAATAATATTTTAATCATCTATTAATGTCATTAATTATTTAATAACATTTTCATCATATACAAATGTCATTACTCATTTAATAACCTTTTAATCTTATACTAATATTATTCATCATTTAATAATATTTTAATATTCTTCAAACATTACCAATAATTAACTTTTTAATTGTGTTAACTTTAGTCTTTATTTTATACATTTAGATACATTTAAGTCACTAATAAACTCTACATATATTAGTTTAGTATTTAAACACATTCAATTAATATGTATTTCAACTTAAATTTCCATTAAAAAACCAGACCCGGACCGAATCTGCCCCCAGAGACAGCCGGTTCAAGCACCTACGTGCTTGGTAGGCGCTCGGCCAACTCCTCCGAAAGTCAACCTTTTGACTGCTCGACCCTCTGACGCTCTAACAGCCATAACTTCTTCATTTTAAAATATTTTGGGGTGATTGTTAAGTCCATTCTCATTAGCATTTCCCCTTCTACAACTTATCTTTAGATCACTAATCCAAATTCTAAATATAACTAGACACAAAACTGCTCACAAGGACAAAGTGAAAACTAACTTCACAAATCCTTGGTTTTAATGGTTCAAACTTGAATAAAAATAAACTCTACACATCCAAACGACACCAACTTAGTGTTGTTGCCTTCCTAACTTCTTATTTTATAACATTTCATGGTTCAATCACATTTTTGAAAATGTTTTAACAATAAATTTAAGACTCCTTCTTAACTATTCTCTAGCATTTTTCCTTGGTGAATCATCAATCTCCCAAAGGTTTACTTACTTTTTCTCTAGAGCTTCTCTCTCTATATTTGGTGAAACAAATGAACAAACACTAACACATGATTTAAGGTCTCTATTTATAGGCCTTTCTATCATCTCTTTTTATTACTTACAATATGCATATCTATACAATATGACCAACATTACTTGCAACCATCAAAACTTGGCTTGATTTAAGGGAAAAGACTTGATTGAATGACTAACATGAAAGACTTCTATCAAGGTTGCTTGTAAGCAACTTTTGGAGTGTAAAATAAGCAAAATGAAGCCACACTCAACATTCTCATGTGGGGCCCTCTCAAAATTCGGGAATAGCAATAAATTTTACCAACTTGGCTTTATTTTTATATCCTATATCATTATATAAGTATCCATATATATATACACCAATATATATATATATATATTGACCACAACTTTGACTACCATTTGGGCTTCACATTGGACTCTATAATTTAATATATTGGGCTCATCCAATTAATTGGTTTGAGCTCAATTTAATTATTACATTGGGCTAACATTTAATAATCTATGTTACATTTAATTAAGTCAAGCATTGGGCTTGTTTAATTAACTATATGGACTACTAGGTAAATTAATTTGACCTAGATTAATACCTCATTTGGATTTAAAATATTATTCAATTAGACTTGCTATAAATAATTTTACTACCCTGGGTTACTCAATTAACTCATTTATAGTTAATTCTCATCACTACCTTCCTTCATCTAGCAATTAACTAATGTTTGGTTAATTCTCTATCTTGCCTACTAACTAGGGTTATTCAATTAACCCTACATTAGTTAATTCTCTATACTCAACAATATCTCACAACACTTTGACCAACATTGGACTTTTAAGTGTTTGGGCTACATAACTTACTTTGCATTGGGCTCTCTTATTTAATTACTTGGGCTACCCAACACAACTCACATATCATTTATAACTTGGGCTTGGTAATTAATTTAATTAGACTATCACAATACTTGCCAACATAATTTAATTGGACTTATATTAATTACCTCTTGGACATAACATTTGAGCTTATTATTTAATTACCCACTTTCATGCCATTATTCCTATATTCAGCTTGTTTTAAATCCATTAATGGACTCTATATAATAACTTAATAATTAAGTTAATTACTTAATTAATTAACTTCTTATTATTTCCACCTTAGGCAATCGTTCTAGTTTTTCTATAACTCCAACTCATGACTAATATAATTAACCTAATTAATTATATTTCATGACTTTCCTTCTTACTTAATATTTAAACGAATTAATTTATTAGTTTAATTTAGTACTAACTTACTCATCCTCTTTGGCTAACAAACATGCTTTAGGTATATATATATATATATATATATATATACTCACATCCACTTCTTAAATGAATTTAATTCCTTAATAAATTCTCTACATGTATCATTAAAATATTTTCACATTTAATTTCTAACAAATAAATTATGTTAAAAAAAATGTTTACCTATTTTTTACACATTTTACTTCTCTAATTCTAAGTTTTAAACCTTAACCTTTAATTAAATCAATTAAGATATTATCTAAAATCTTAGAAATATCTGAGATATTACAGTTACTATTGAATTATTACCGGATTAATCATTCAAGATTTTTTATTCTTTTATATAATGTATAAACGTTTGGTTTTCCATATACGTGTGGGTTGTGGTCAAGGAATGCATTCCCATCTTAATGTCAACTTCGCGTATTATAATTTGATTTCTATATATACATGTATGTATAAATTTCTTAATAAAATAAAATAAAAAAGTCATTAAAAGTATTAATGTCAACTTAACTTGGCGTATTCATGCTCATGTCTACCGGGATATACTTTGGATGAATAAATACAAATAAATTAATAACTAACTACAAATTTGCTAAATTTGATAACATAATAGTTACTTTTAAAAATAAAAGTAAAAATAACTACAACTTAAATCGTTTGTATCAAAACTAATATAAAAAGGGTACCAAATTCTTTTTTAAGTTAACCCCCCTTTGTATCACAATATAAAAGTAATAATAGAAGGAGAACTCTATACACATAATAATCAAATATTATATTTATCTATATTATTAAAAAAGTAAAACATAACACGAATTTCAATATAATACCTCACTTTTAATGATATAAATAAATATAATATTTGATTGTTATGTGTTTATATTTATTCCATAAAAAACATGGATGCACAAATCATTGAATGCATCTGGGGTCACAAACTATTAATAACATACAGTATTAAATTAAAGATTCATCAATACTAATATATAATAATACAAGAGGCGATATCAAATTCAATTTCATTATAATAAGGTAAGAAGCGATTCCAAATTCAATTATTTCGAGTCAACTTCGTTGGTCACGAGATTTTAACTTAACCCAATTTGGATAAGGTCGAAGAATCGTTCATTCCTAAACTTTTTTACTCTCATAAAACTCTTCTTTTGAAGAGTTATTTTCAAACTCTTCTTCTCCCAATAAATTAAATATTTATGAGTTAATAAAATTATACTTATAATATATAATAATATACATATATATCACATATGCATAATATTGTAATATATATATAGGGGAATGATCCATAGCAAACGTTTGCTATAAACACTATTCCAGCAAATGCATCTTCAACCGTTGAAATAATGATTTTAATGGATAAGATGGAGTCTCACCCGCTATCTAAGATAACGGGTAGGAAAAGAAAAAAAAAAACTCAGTCAACCCATCATCTTAGTTGACGGATGGAGTTTTTTTTTTTTTTTTTTTTTTTTTTAATCTAAGTTTAACAAAATCAAAAAAAAAAAAAAATTCCACCTGTCATCTTAGTTGACGGGTGGAGTTTTGTTTTTTTTTTTTTTTTTTTTAATATAAGTTTAACAAAAAAAAAAAATTCCTACCCATCATCTTAGTTGACGGGTGGAGTGTTTAGTTTTATTTTTTATTTATTTATTTTTAATATAACTGTTAGTTCCCAAAGGCACACAAGTGATCTAGAAGGGGGGGTTGAATAGATCTCTTAGAAACTTTTTTTTTTTTCTTTAAGAGTTCATTACCAAATAATTTGTTTGCACAGCGGAATATTAGTTTGAAAAACACCCCTTATAGATTTGTAAAACTTCTCCGTTGAGTTTGAGATTAAGTTGAAGAAGGTCATTTGTTAAGTAAACTAATTCACAGTCATATGTATATATATATATATATATATGTATGAGACAAAATATAAATGACTGAAAGTAAATGACACCAGAGAGTTTAAAGTGGTTCGGAGACTGAATAACTCCTACTCCACTCTTCTACTACAACTAGTAGGAAATCCACTAAGGATGGTTCATACGGAACCCTTCAAGCTCATTAGCCTGGAAACTCTGGTTCACTAAGAACCCTTCAAACCCAGCAGGTTTGGTTTGTTTAGTCACAAAGACAAGGACATTACTGCCCTCTTCAAGTCCAGCAGACTTGGCTCCTTTAGTCACTATGACAAGGACAACTGCCCTCTTCAAGTCCAACAGACTTGGCTCCCTGATCGTTGGAGTTGCTACTGAGTTGTACTTTAAGTCCTATTGTCTTTAAAACACTCAGTAGCAGGGTGTGATCATTCCTGGGATAATATTGAGTTCGGCAATGATGCTTGACTTCTTTATATGCTCAATATCTTCTTGTGATCACCCATTGTGCTGCTAGGCTTTTGTACTTCAGCTTCTTTGGTACTTGATAACTTCTCGAGATGAACTCCTGAGATGACTGTGTTGCTCCTTTCTTTTGGTACTCAGTTGTTCCTTCTTATCATAGACAGATTATAGCTTCTCGAGATGGGCTTCTGAGATGACTGTAATGCTCCTTCCTTTTGGTACTCAGTTGCTACCATGTATGTATCAAGTTGGCGTTTAAGCTTCTCTCTTCCATGTACCTAGCAGCTCTGAACACTTCTTCTGTAATAGAGTTATTTATCTCTATGTCTTTCTCAATTCAGTGTTAGTGTTCTAATGAATCGTAGAGTCCTTCAGCATATTCATTCCGTTTCACTCTACGATTGGTTGTTGTCTTCTATCATTTCTCTTGTATATTTTCTGACTTCAACAACCACTCTTATATCTCTCATTTTAGGCCTTTATATCTCTGAGCATATATTACCGTTTTAAAGAAATTCCGTTGGTTTCATTTGGCCTTGTGCAAATCCTCAATATCTTCAATGTTGACTTTCTTGCCGCTTGTGTCAGTGCTTTTCTGACGTGTTCTGATATGTTAACATGTAGTTCTGCTTTCTCTGAATTTATAGCCGTTGCTTTCTCAGAGTTGTTCAGCAAAGATTATTATATTCTTTGCTAGTTAATATACTGATTCATCAATAAATGTTTTCCTTGACTTTAAGAATCAGCTGTTCTGCTGCATTCAGAGATGTCCCATTAGTCTAACCTTATTCACCATTTTCCTGAGTAGTGGGTTCCTGACTTATAGTCGTTTGAGCATAACGTCTACTATGTCTCTGACATGCATCTGTATCTTGACAGCACTTAATCTTTCTTTAGTCTGGGCGAGGAGTATACTCTTCTTTCTTTCATCATATAGCCATTCTGATAGCATGCTAGCTCTGTCCTGCTTGATGAATTCGTTGAGTGATAGACTGTCCACTTTGATCCTGCGAACTCAACCCCATGAATGACTGTCAAGTGAAACGTTGAGTTAGAATGATCTTTTCTCTTACTCTGTGACCTTGTTGTTCTGGTCAGGTCACAGAGTTTGTGCTTTGCAGTGTTTTGCTTTGGTTTCGTTATGTGAGTTTGTCTTCCTGTGCAAGTCATGAAGCTGCTGATCTCGTTCTACGATGGGTCTGATCAAATCGTAGAGTTCGTTGACTGTAGTGCTTCTTATTGGAATCGTTGAGTTGCGGTCTGTTGGCACATCCTTTGATTCTACTCAACGATTGTTCCATATCTAGATCAATATACTGTATTGCCTCATAATGCTGTTCCACTTAATGACTTCTTCTATCTGTGCATATTCCAGTCCTTGAAAACTTGCTCAGCAAGTTTACTCTACGATTTTGCTAGAGAGTGTGTATCGTAGAGTATACTTCTTCTCTGGCTCAGTGTTATCTGCAGGCTTGCTTCGCTGTCTGTTTGACGATCGTAGAGTTCGGCTCTACGATTAGTACCTGATCAGTTATTTGATTTTGCATGAATACTCTGTAGACTTCTTGCACGTCTGTTCCTCTTTGATGATCGTAGAGTCATCCGGGCTGAGAGTCGTACCTTTCACTCTACGAACATGCCGAATCGTTGAGTCTTCTTTGCTTGGAATCGTAGAGTCCGAATCGTTGAGTCTTCTTTGCTTGGAATCGTAGAGTCCATTCTACGATCATATAGACTGATCAACCTAACAGATTTGATCTTTTCTAACTAAGTACTTTCTTACATTATTATATCATTACATATTGAAAGGACTTTTACAGACTCTGAAATACAAATACAACAATGATTCATTCTTAAGCTGCTCTGCTTACATCATTTATGCAAAGTGACTTCTATTGAAAGATCAACTTAACATTTCTGATCTTTATAATCTAAGTCCTTTGTACACATATATCTTTAAAAGGACTTTACAACATTTTAACCAGATAACTTTCATTCTCTTTAATGGACAGCAGATGGTTTACAACAAGATCATATTGTGTTATACAAGTGTGTAAATCAAAGTATTGAAATAGAATATATATCATACACACATAACAATGTAAGCTTATAATTAGATTGACATATAATCACTTTGTCACATAATCACATAGGCACTTTCAGAA